>OV050032.1:74107109-74805116 GCA_920105625.2 Clusia tigrina
ATAGCTTTGAGCGATAGCTTAAATTGACAAGAGGCTCGAGTACTTTATTGTTACAAAATTTCAAGGTTTTATGACGCTCCAGTAAAAAGTTACAAGCATTTGTATGTTGCAAACATTGATAGGTGTAGGACGTACCGTATAGAAATTAGGGCATTTGAAGTATTATCAGAGTTTGATTTGGGACTCAAGGGTAGCATAGCTTTGACGATACCTTAAATTGACAAGAGGCTCGAGTTCTTTATTGTTAGAAAATTTCAAGGTCTTATGACGCTCCAGTAAAAAGTTACAAGCATTTGTATGTTGCAAACATTGATAGGTGTAGGACGTACCGTATAGAAGTTAGGGCCATTTGAAGTTTTATCAGTGTTTTATTTGGGACTCAAAGGTCGTATAGCTTTGAGCGATAGCTTAAATTGACAAGAGGCTCGAGTACTTTATTGTTACAAAATTTCAAGGTTTTATGACGCTCCAGTAAAAAGTTACAAGCATTTGTATGTTGCAAACTTTGATAGGTGTAGGACGTACCGTATAGAAGTTAGGGCCATTTGAAGTTTTATCAGTGTTTGATTTGGGACTCAAGGGTAGCATAGCTTTGAGCGATAGCTTAAATTGACAAGAGGCTCGAGTTCTTTATTGATACAAAATTTCAAGGTTTTATGACGCTCCAGTAAAAAGTTACAAGCATTTGTATGTTGCAAACATTGATAGGTGTAGGACGTACCGTATAGAAGTTAGGGCTATTTGAAGTCTTATCAGTGTTTGATTTGGGACTCAAGGGTGGCATAGCTTTGAGCGATAGCTTAAATTGACAAGAGGCTCGAGTATTTTATTGTTACAAAATTTCAAGGTTTTATGACGCTCCAGTAAAAAGTTACAAACATTTGTATGTTGCAAACTTTGATAGGTATAGGACGTACCGTATAGAAGTTAGGGCCATTTGAAGTTTTATTAGTGTTTTATTGGAACTCAAGGGTAGTATAGCTTTGAGCGATAGCTTAAATTGACAAGAGGCTCGAGTACTTTATTGTTACAAAATTTCAAGGTTTTATGACGCTCCAGTAAAAAGTTACAAGCATTTGTATGTTGCAAACTTTGATAGGTGTAGGACGTACCGTATAGAAGTTAGGGCCATTTGAAGTTTTATCAGTGTTTGATTTGGGACTCAAGGGTAGCATAGCTTTGAGCGATAGCTTAAATTGACAAGAGGCTCGAGTTCTTTATTGTTACAAAATTTCAAGGCTTTATGACGCTCCAGTAAAAAGTTACAAGCATTTGTATGTTGCAAACTTTGATAGGTTTAGGACGTACCGTATAGAAATTAGGGCATTTGAAGTATTATCAGAGTTTGATTTGAGACTCAAGGGTAGCATAGCTTTGAGCGATAGTTTAAATTGACAAGTGGCTCGAGTACTTTATTGTTACAAAATTTCAAGGTTTTATGACGCTCCAGTAAAAAGTTACAAGCATTTGTATGTTGCAAACTTTGATAGGTGTTGGAAGTACCGTATAGAAGTTAGGGCCATTTGAAGTTATATCAGTGCTTTATTTGGGACTCAAGGGTAGCATAGCTTTGAGCGATAGCTTAAATTGACAAGAGGCTCGAGTACTTTATTGTTACCAAATTTCAAGGTTTTATGACGCTCCAGTAAAAAGTTACAAGCATTTGTATGTTGCAAACTTTGATAGGTGTAGGACGTACCGTATAGAAGTTAGGGCCATTTGAAGTTTTATCAGTGTTTGATTTGGGACTCAAGGGTAGCATACCTTTGAGCGATAGCTTAAATTGACAAGAGGCTCGAGTTCTTTATTGTTAAAAAATTTCAAGGCTTTATGACGCTCCAGTAAAAAGTTACAAGCATTTGTATGTTGCAAACATTGATAGGTGTAGGACGTACCGTATAGAAGTTAGGGCCATTTGAAGTCTTATCAGCGTTTGATTTGGGACTCAATGGTAGCATAGCTTTGAGCGATAGCTTAAATTGACTAGAGGCTCGAGTACTTTATTGTTACAAAATTTCAAGGTTTTATGACGCTCCAGTAAAAAGTTACAAGCATTTGTATGCTACAAATTTTGATAGGTGTAGGACGTACCGTATAGAAGTTAGGGCATTTGAAGTATTATCAGTGTTTGATTTGGGACTCAAGGGTAGCACTGCTTTGAGCGATAGCTTAAATTGACAAGAGGCTCGAGTACTTTATTGTTACAAAATTTCAAGGTTTTATGACGCTCAAGTAAAAAGTTACAAGCATTTGTATGTTGCAAACATTGATAGGTGTAGGACGTACCGTATAGAAGTTAGGGCCATTTGAAGTCTTATCAGTGTTTGATTTGCGACTCAAGGGTAGCATAGCTTTGAGCGATAGCTTAAATTGACAAGAGGCTCGAGTACTTTATTGTTACAAAATTTCAAGGTTTTATGACGCTCCAGTAAAAAGTTACAAACATTTGTATGTTGCAAACTTTGATAGGTATAGGACGTACCGTATAGAAGTTAGGGCCATTTGAAGTTTTATCAGTGTTTTATTTGGGACTCAAGGGTCGTATAGCTTTGAGCGATAGCTTAAATTGACAAGAGGCTCGAGTACTTTATTGTTACAAAATTTCAAGGTTTTATGACGCTCAAGTAAAAAGTTACAAGCATTTGTATGTTGCAAACATTGATAGGTGTAGGACGTACCGTATAGAAGTTAGGGCCATTTGAAGTCTTATCAGTGTTTGATTTGGGACTCAAGGGTAGCATAGCTTTGAGCGATAGCTTAAATTGACAAGAGGCTCGAGTACTTTATTGTTACCAAATTTCAAGGTTTTATGACGCTCCAGTAAAAAGTTACAAACATTTGTATGTTGCAAACTTTGATAGGTATAGGACGTACCGTATAGAAGTTAGGGCCATTTGAAGTTTTATCAGTGTTTTATTTGGGACTCAAGGGTCGTATAGCTTTGAGCGATAGCTTAAATTGACAAGCGGCTCGAGTACTTTATTGTTACTAAATTTCAAGGTTTTATGACGCTCCAGTAAAAAGTTACAAGCATTTGTATGTTGCAAACTTTGATAGGTGTAGGACGTACCGTATAGAAGTTAGGGCCATTTGAAGTTGTATCAGTGTTTGATTTGGGACTCAAGGGTATCATAGCTTTGAGCGATAGCTTAAATTGGCAAGAGGCTCGAGTATTTTATTGTTACAAAATTTCAAGATTTTATGACGCTCCAGTAAAAAGTTACAAACATTTGTATGTTGCAAACTTTGATAGGTATAGGACGTACCGTATAGAAGTTAGGGCCATTTGAATTTTTATCAGCGGTTTATTTTGAACTCAAGGGTAGTATAGCTTTGACCGATAGCTTAAATTGACAAGAGGCTCGAGTACTTTATTGTTACAAAATTTCAAGGTTTTATGACGCTCCAGTAAAAAGTTACAAGCATTTGTATGTTGCAAACTTTGATAGGTGTAGGACGTACCGTATAGAAGTTAGGGCCATTTGAAGTTTTATCAGTGTTTGATTTGGGACTCAAGGGTAGCATAGCTTTGAGCGATAGCTTAAATTGGCAAGAGGCTCGAGTACTTTATTGTTACAAAATGTCAAGGTTTTATGACGCTCAAGTAAAAAGTTACAAGCATTTGTATGTTGCAAACATTGATAGGTGTAGGACGTACCGTATACAAGTTAGAACCATTTGAATTCTTATCAGTGTTTTATTTGGGACTCAAGGGTAGTATAGCTTTGAGCGATAGCTTAAATTGACAAGAGGCTCGAGTACTTTATTGTTACAAATTTTCAAGGTTTTATGACGCTCCAGTAAAAAGTTACAAGCATTTGTATGTTGCAAACTTTGATAGGTGTAGGACGTACCGTATAGAAGTTAGGGCCATTTGAAGTTTATCAGTGTTTGATTTGGGACTCAAAGGTAGCATAGCTTTGAGCAATAGCTTAAATTGACAAGAGGCTCGAGTACTTTATTGTTACAGAATTTCAAGGTTTTATGACGCTCCAGTAAAAAGTAACAAGCATATGTATGTTGTAAACAGTGATAGGTGTAGGACGTACCGTATAGAAGTTAGGGCATTTGAAGTATTATCAGAGTTTGATTTGGGACTCAAGGGTAGCATAGCTTTGAGCGATAGCTTAAATTGACAAGAGGCTCGAGTATTTTATTGTTACAAAATTTCAAGGTTTTATGACGCTCCAGTAAAAAGTTACAAACACTTCTATGTTGAAAACTTTGATAGGTATAGGACGTACCGTATAGAAGTTAGGGCCATTTGAAGTTTTATCAGTGTTTTATTTTGAACTCAAGGGTAGTATAGCTTTGACCGATAGCTTAAATTGACAAGAGGCTCGAGTACTTTATTGTTACAAAATTTCAAGGTTTTATGACGCTCCAGTAAAAAGTTACAAGCATTTGTATGTTGCAAACTTTGATAGGTGTAGGACGTACCGTATAGAAGTTGGGGCCATTTGAAGTTTTATCAGTGTTTGATTTGGGACTCAAGGGTAGCATAGCTTTGAGCGATAGCTTAAATTGACAAGAGGCTCGAGTTCTTTATTGTTACAAAATTTCAAGGTTTTATGACGCTCCAGTAAAAAGTTACAAGCATTTGTATGTTGCAAACTTTGATAGGTGTAGGACGTACCGTATAGAAATTAGGGCATTTGAAGTATTATCAGAGTTTGATTTGGGACTCAAGGGTAGCATAGCTTTGAGCGACAGTTTAAATTGACAAGAGGCTCGAGTACTTTATTGTTACAAAATTTCAAGGTTTTATGACGCTCCAGTAAAAAGTTACAAGCATTTGTATGTTGCAAACTTTGATAGGTGTAGGACGTACCGTATAGAAGTTAGGGCCTTTTGAAGTTATATCAGTGTTTTATTTGGGACTCAAGGGTAGCATAGCTTTGAGCGATAGCTTAAATTGACAAGAGGCTCGAGTACTTTATTGTTACCAAATTTCAAGGTTTTATGATGCTCCAGTAAAAAGTTACAAGCATTTGTATGTTTCAAACTTTGATAGGTGTAGGACGTACCGTATAGAAGTTAGGGCCATTTGAAGTTTTATCAGTGTTTGATTTGGGACTCAAGGGTAGCATAGCTTTGAGCGATAGCTTAAATTGACAAGAGGCTCGAGTTCTTTATTGTTACAAAATGTCAAGGTTTTATGACGCTCCAGTAAAAAGTTACAAGCATTTGTATGTTACAAACATTGATAGGTGTAGGACGTACCGTAAAGAAGTTAGGGCTATTTGAAGTCTTATCAGTGTTTGATTTGGGACTCAAGGGTAGCATAGCTTTGAGCGATAGCTTAAATTGACTAGAGGCTCGAGTACTTTATTGTTACAAAATTTCAAGGTTTTATGACGCTCCAGTAAAAAGTTACAAGCATTTGTATGCTACAAACTTTGATAGGTGTAGGACGTACCGTATAGAAGTTAGGGCCATTTGAAGTCTTATCAGTGTTTGATTTGGGACTCAAGGGTAGCATAGCTTTGAGCGATAGCTTAAATTGACAAGAGGCTCGAGTACTTTATTGTTACAAAATTTCAAGGTTTTATGACGCTCCAGTAAAAAGTTACAAACATTTGTATGTTGCAAACTTTGATAGGTATAGGACGTACCGTATAGAAGTTAGGGCCATTTGAAGTTTTATCAGTGTTTTATTTGAGACTCAAGGGTCGTATAGCTTTGAGCGATAGCTTAAATTGACCAGAGGCTCGAGTACTTTATTGTTACAAAATTTCAAGGTTTTATGACGCTCCAGTAAAAAGTTACAAGCATTTGTATGTTGCAAACTTTGATAGGTGTAGGACGTACCGTATAGAAGTTAGGGCCATTTGAAGTTTTATCAGGGTTTGATTTGGGACTCAAGGGTAGCATAGCTTTGAGCGATAGCTTTGAGCGATAGCTTAAATTGACAAGAGGCTCGAGTATTTTATTGTTACAAAATTTCAAGGTTTTATGACGCTCCAGTAAAAAGTTACAAACATTTGTATGTTGCAAACTTTGATAGGTATAGGACCTACCGTATAGAAGTTAGGGCCATTTGAAGTTTTATCAGTGTTTTATTTGGAACTCAAGGGTAGCATAGCTTTGAGCGATAGCTTAAATTGACAAGAGGCTCGAGTACTTTATTGTTACAAAATTTCAATGTTTTATGACGCTCCAGTAAAAAGTTACAAGCATTTGTATGTTGCAAACTTTGATAGGTGTAGGACGTACCGTATAGAAGTTAGGGCCATTTGAAGTTTTATCAGTGTTTGATTTGGGACTCAAGGGTAGCATAGCTTTGAGCGATAGCTTAAATTGACAAGAGGCTCGAGTTCTTTATTGTTACAAAATTTCAAGGTTTTATGACGCTCCAGTAAAAAGTTACAAGCATTTGTATGTTGCAAACTTTGATAGGTGTAGGACGTACCGTATAGAAATTAGGGCATTTGAAGTATTATCAGAGTTTGATTTGGGACTCTAGGGTAGCATAGCTTTGAGCGATAGTTTCAATTAACAAGAGGCTCGAGTACTTTATTGTTACAAAATTTCAAGGTTTTATGACGCTCCAGTAAAAAGTTACAAGCATTTGTATGTTGCAAACTTTGATAGGTGTAGGACGTACCGTATAGAAGTTAGGGCCATTTGAAGTTATATCAGTGCTTTATTTGGGACTCAAGGGTAGCATAGCTTTGAGCGATAGCTTAAATTGACAAGAGGCTCGAGTACTTTAATTTTACCAAATTTCAAGGTTTTATGACGCTCCAGTAAAAAGTTACAAGCATTTGTATGTTGCAAACTTTGATAGGTGTAGGACGTACCGTATAGAAGTTAGGGCCATTTGAAGTTTTATCAGTGTTTGATTTGGGACTCAAGGGTAGCATAGCTTTGAGCGATAGCTTAAATTGACAAGAGGCTCGAGCTCTTTATTGTTACAAAATTTCAAGGCTTTATGACGCTCCAGTAAAAAGTTACAAGCATTTGTATGTTGCAAACATTGATAGGTGTAGGACGTACCGTATAGAAGTTAGGGCCATTTGAAGTCTTATCAGTGTTTGATTTGGGACTCAATGGTAGCATAGCTTTGAGCGATAGCTTAAATTGACTAGAGGCTCGAGTACTTTATTGTTACAAAATTTCAAGGTTTTATGACGCTCCAGTAAAAAGTTACAAGCATTTGTATGCTACAAATTTTGATAGGTGTAGGACGTACCGTATAGAAGTTAGGGCATTTGAAGTATTATCAGTGTTTGATTTGGGGCTTAAATTGACAAGAGGCTCGAGTACTTTATTGTTACAAAATGTCAAGGATTTATGACGCTCAAGTAAAAAGTTACAAGCATTTGTATGTTGCAAACATTGATAGGTGTAGGACGTACCGTATAGAAGTTAGGGCCATCTGAAGTCTTATCAGTGTTTGATTTGGGACTCAAGGGTAGCATAGCTTTGAGCGATAGCTTAAATTGACAAGAGGCTCGAGTTCTTTATTGTTAAAAAATTTCAAGGCTTTATGACGCTCCAGTAAAAAGTTACAAGCATTTGTATGTTGCAAACATTGATAGGTGTAGGACGTACCGTATAGAAGTTAGGGCCATTTGAAGTCTTATCAGCGTTTGATTTGGGACTCAATGGTAGCATAGCTTTGAGCGATAGCTTAAATTGACTAGAGGCTCGAGTACTTTATTGTTACAAAATTTCAAGGTTTTATGACGCTCCAGTAAAAAGTTACAAGCATTTGTATGCTACAAATTTTGATAGGTGTAGGACGTACCGTATAGAAGTTAGGGCATTTGAAGTATTATCAGTGTTTGATTTGGGACTCAAGGGTAGCACTGCTTTGAGCGATAGCTTAAATTGACAAGAGGCTCGAGTACTTTATTGTTACAAAATGTCAAGGTTTTATGACGCTCAAGTAAAAAGTTACAAGCATTTGTATGTTGCAAACATTGATAGGTGTAGGACGTACCGTATAGAAGTTAGGGCCATTTGAAGTCTTATCAGTGTTTGATTTGGGACTCAAGGGTAGCATAGCTTTGAGCGATAGCTTAAATTGACAAGAGGCTCGAGTACTTTATTGTTACAAAATTTCAAGGTTTTATGACGCTCCAGTAAAAAGTTACAAACTATTGTATGTTGCAAACTTTGATAGGTATAGGACGTACCGTATAGAAGTTAGGGCCATTTGAAGTTTTATCAGTGTTTTATTTGGGACTCAAGGGTCGTATAGCTTTGAGCGATAGCTTAAATTGACAAGAGGCTCGAGTACTTTATTGTTACTAAATTTCAAGGTTTTATGACGCTCCAGTAAAAAGTTACAAGCATTTGTATGTTGCAAACTTTGATAGGTGTAGGACGTACCGTATAGAAGTTAGGGCCATTTGAAGTTGTATCAGTGTTTGATTTGGGACTCAAGGGTATCATAGCTTTGAGCGATAGCTTAAATTGGCAAGAGGCTCGAGTATTTTATTGTTACAAAATTTCAAGATTTTATGACGCTCCAGTAAAAAGTTACAAACATTTGTATGTTGCAAACTTTGATAGGTATAGGACGTACCGTATAGAAGTTAGGGCCATTTGAAGTTTTATCAGTGTTTTATTTTGAACTCAAGGGTAGTATAGCTTTGACCGATAGCTTAAATTGACAAGAGGCTCGAGTACTTTATTGTTACAAAATTTCAAGGTTTTATGACGCTCCAGTAAAAAGTTACAAGCATTTGTATGTTGCAAACATTGATAGGTGTAGGACGTACCGTATAGAACTTAGGGCATTTGAAGTATTATCAGAGTTTGATTTGGGACTCAAGGGTAGCATAGCTTTGAGCGATAGCTTAAATTGACAAGAGGCTCGAGTATTTTATTGTTACAAAATTTCAAGGTTTTATGACGCTCCAGTAAAAAGTTACAAACACTTCTATGTTGCAAACTTTGATAGGTATAGGACGTACCGTATAGAAGTTAGGGCCATTTGAAGTTTTATCAGTGTTTTATTTTGAACTCTAGGGTAGTATAGCTTTGACCGATAGCTTAAATTGACAAGAGGCTCGAGTACTTTATTGTTACAAAATTTCAAGGTTTTATGACGCTCCAGTAAAAAGTTACAAGCATTTGTATGTTGCAAACTTTGATAGGTGTAGGACGTACCGTATAGAAGTTGGGGCCATTTGAAGTTTTATCAGTGTTTGATTTGGGACTCAAGGGTAGCATAGCTTTGAGTGATAGCTTAAATTGACAAGAGGCTCGAGTTCTTTATTGTTACAAAATTTCAAGGTTTTATGACGCTCCAGTAAAAAGTTACAAGCATTTGTATGTTGCAAACTTTGATAGGTGTAGGACGTACCGTATAGAAATTAGGGCATTTGAAGTATTATCAGAGTTTGATTTGGGACTCAAGGGTAGCATAGCTTTGAGCGACAGTTTAAATTGACAAGAGGCTCGAGTACTTTATTGTTACAAAATTTCAAGGTTTTATGACGCTCCAGTAAAAAGTTACAAGCATTTGTATGTTGCAAACTTTGATAGGTGTAGGACGTACCGTATAGAAGTTAGGGCCTTTTGAAGTTATATCAGTGTTTTATTTGGGACTCAAGGGTAGCATAGCTTTGAGCGATAGCTTAAATTGACAAGAGGCTCGAGTACTTTATTGTTACCAAATTTCAAGGTTTTATGATGCTCCAGTAAAAAGTTACAACCATTTGTATGTTGCAAACTTTGATAGGTGTAGGACGTACCGTATAGAAGTTAGGGCCATTTGAAGTTTTATCAGTGTTTGATTTGGGACTCAAGGGTAGCATAGCTTTGAGCGATAGCTTAAATTGACAAGAGGCTCGAGTTCTTTATTGTTACAAAGTTTCAAGGTTTTATGACGCTCCAGTAAAAAGTTACAAGCATTTGTATGTTGCAAAAATTGATAGGTGTAGGACGTACCGTATAGAAGTTAGGGTTATTTGAAGTCTTATCAGTGTTTGATTTGGGACTCAAGGGTAGCATAGCTTTGAGCGATAGCTTAAATTGACTAGAGGCTCGAGTACTTTATTGTTACAAAATTTCAAGGTTTTATGACGCTCCAGTAAAAAGTTACAAGCATTTGTATGCTACAAACTTTGATAGGTGTAGGACGTACCGTATAGAAGTTAGGGCATTTGAAGTATTATCAGTGTTTGATTTGGGACTCAAGGGTAGCATAGCTTTGAGCGATAGCTTAAATTGACAAGAGGCTCGAGTACTTTATTGTTACAAAATTTCAAGGTTCTATGACGCTCCAGTAAAAAGTTACAAACATTTGTATGTTGCAAACTTTGATAGGTATAGGACGTACCGTATATAAGTTAGGGCCATTTGAAGTTTTATCAGTGTTTTATTTGAGACTCAAGGGTCGTATAGCTTTGAGCGATAGCTTAAATTGACCAGAGGCTCGAGTACTTTATTGTTACAAAATTTCAAGGTTTTATGACGCTCCAGTAAAAAGTTACAAGCATTTGTATGTTGCAAACTTTGATAGGTGTAGGACGTACCGTATAGAAGTTAGGGCCATTTGAAGTTTTATCAGGGTTTGATTTGGGACTCAAGGGTAGCATAGCTTTGAGCGATAGCTTAAATTGACAAGAGGCTCGAGTATTTTATTGTTACAAAATTTCAAGGTTTTATGACGCTCCAGTAAAAAGTTACAAACATTTGTATGTTGCAAACTTTGATAGGTATAGGACCTGCCGTATAGAAGTTAGGGCCATTTGAAGTTTTATCAGTGTTTTATTTGGAACTCAAGGGTAGTATAGCTTTGAGCGATAGCTTAAATTGACAAGAGGCTCGAGTACTTTATTGTTACAAAATTTCAAGATTTTATGACGCTCCAGTAAAAAGTTACAAACATTTGTATGTTGCAAACTTTGATAGGTATAGGACGTACCGTATAGAAGTTAGGGCCATTTGAAGTTTTATCAGTGTTTTATTTTGAACTCAAGGGTAGTATAGCTTTGACCGATAGCTTAAATTGACAAGAGGCTCGAGTACTTTATTGTTACAAAATTTCAAGGTTTTATGACGCTCCAGTAAAAAGTTACAAGCATTTGTATGTTGCAAACATTGATAGGTGTAGGACGTACCGTATAGAACTTAGGGCATTTGAAGTATTATCAGAGTTTGATTTGGGACTCAAGGGTAGCATAGCTTTGAGCGATAGCTTAAATTGACAAGAGGCTCGAGTATTTTATTGTTACAAAATTTCAAGGTTTTATGACGCTCCAGTAAAAAGTTACAAACACTTCTATGTTGCAAACTTTGATAGGTATAGGACGTACCGTATAGAAGTTAGGGCCATTTGAAGTTTTATCAGTGTTTTATTTTGAACTCAAGGGTAGTATAGCTTTGACCGATAGCTTAAATTGACAAGAGGCTCGAGTACTTTATTGTTACAAAATTTCAAGGTTTTATGACGCTCCAGTAAAAAGTTACAAGCATTTGTATGTTGCAAACTTTGATAGGTGTAGGACGTACCGTATAGAAGTTGGGGCCATTTGAAGTTTTATCAGTGTTTGATTTGGGACTCAAGGGTAGCATAGCTTTGAGTGATAGCTTAAATTGACAAGAGGCTCGAGTTCTTTATTGTTACAAAATTTCAAGGTTTTATGACGCTCCAGTAAAAAGTTACAAGCATTTGTATGTTGCAAACTTTGATAGGTGTAGGACGTACCGTATAGAAATTAGGGCATTTGAAGTATTATCAGAGTTTGATTTGGGACTCAAGGGTAGCATAGCTTTGAGCGACAGTTTAAATTGACAAGAGGCTCGAGTACTTTATTGTTACAAAATTTCAAGGTTTTATGACGCTCCAGTAAAAAGTTACAAGCATTTGTATGTTGCAAACTTTGATAGGTGTAGGACGTACCGTATAGAAGTTAGGGCCTAAATTGACAAGAGGCTCGAGTACTTTATTGTTACAAAATTTCAAGGTTTTATGACGCTCAAGTAAAAAGTTACAAGCATTTGTATGTTGCAAACATAGGTGTAGGACGTACCGTATAGAAGTTAGGGCCATTTGAAGTCTTATCAGTGTTTGATTTGGGACTCAAGGGTAGCATAGCTTTGAGCGATAGCTTAAATTGACAAGAGGCTCGAGTACTTTATTGTTACAAAATTTCAAGGTTTTATGACGCTCCAGTAAAAAGTTACAAACATTTGTATGTTGCAAACTTTGATAGGTATAGGACGTACCGTATAGAAGTTAGGGCCATTTGAAGTTTTATCAGTGTTTTATTTTGAACTCAAGGGTAGTATAGCTTTGACCGATAGCTTAAATTGACAAGAGGCTCGAGTACTTTATTGTTACAAAATTTCAAGGTTTTATGACGCTCCAGTAAAAAGTTACAAGCATTTGTATGTTGCAAACTTTGATAGGTGTAGGACGTACCGTATAGAAGTTGGGGCCATTTGAAGTTTTATCAGTGTTTGATTTGGGACTCAAGGGTAGCATAGCTTTGAGTGATAGCTTAAATTGACAAGAGGCTCGAGTTCTTTATTGTTACAAAATTTCAAGGTTTTATGACGCTCCAGTAAAAAGTTACAAGCATTTGTATGTTGCAAACTTTGATAGGTGTAGGACGTACCGTATAGAAATTAGGGCATTTGAAGTATTATCAGAGTTTGATTTGGGACTCAAGGGTAGCATAGCTTTGAGCGACAGTTTAAATTGACAAGAGGCTCGAGTACTTTATTGTTACAAAATTTCAAGGTTTTATGACGCTCCAGTAAAAAGTTACAACCATTTGTATGTTGCAAACTTTGATAGGTGTAGGACGTACCGTATAGAAGTTAGGGCCTTTTGAAGTTATATCAGTGTTTGATTTGGGGCTTAAATTGACAAGAGGCTCGAGTACTTTATTGTTACAAAATGTCAAGGTTTTATGACGCTCAAGTAAAAAGTTACAAGCATTTGTATGTTGCAAACATAGGTGTAGGACGTACCGTATAGAAGTTAGGGCCATTTGAAGTCTTATCAGTGTTTGATTTGGGACTCAAGGGTAGCATAGCTTTGAGCGATAGCTTAAATTGACAAGAGGCTCGAGTACTTTATTGTTACAAAATTTCAAGGTTTTATGACGCTCCAGTAAAAAGTTACAAACATTTGTATGTTGCAAACTTTGATAGGTATAGGACGTACCGTATAGAAGTTAGGGCCATTTGAAGTTTTATCAGTGTTTTATTTGGGACTCAAGGGTCGTATAGCTTTGAGCGATAGCTTAAATTGACAAGAGGCTCGAGTACTTTATTGTTACAAAATTTCAAGGTTTTATGACGCTCCAGTAAAAAGTTACAAGCATTTGTATGTTGCAAACTTTGATAGGTGTAGGACGTACCGTATAGAAGTTAGGGCCATTTGAAGTTGTATCAGTGTTTGATTTGGGACTCAAGGGTATCATACCTTTGAGCGATAGCTTAAATTGACAAGAGGCTCGAGTATTTTATTGTTACAAAATTTCAAGGTTTTATGACGCTCCAGTAAAAAGTTACAAACATTTGTATGTTGCAAACTTTGATAGGTATAAGACGTACCGTATAGAAGTTAGGGCCATTTGAAGTTTTATCAGTGTTTTATTTTGAACTCAAGGGTAGTATAGCTTTGACCGATAGCTTAAATTGACAAGAGGCTCGAGTACTTTATTGTTACAAAATTTCAAGGTTTTATGACGCTCCAGTAAAAAGTTACAAGCATTTGTATGTTGCAAACTTTGATAGGTGTAGGACGTACCGTATAGAAGTTAGGGCCATTTGAAGTTTTATCAGTGTTTGATTTGGGACTCAAGGGTAGCATAGCTTTGAGCGATAGCTTAAATTGACAAGAGGCTCGAGTTCTTTATTGTTACAAAATTTCAAGGTTTTATGACGCTCCAGTAAAAAGTTACAAGCATTTGTATGTTGCAAACTTTGATAAGTGTAGGACGTACCGTATAGAAATTAGGGCTTTTGAAGTATTATCAGAGTTTGATTTGGGACTCAAGGGTAGCATAGCTTTGAGCGATAGTTTATATTGACAAGAGGCTCGAGTACTTTATTGTTACAAAATTTCAAGGTTTTATGACGCTCCAGTAAAAAGTTACAAGCATTTGTATGTTGCAAACTTTGATAGGTGTAGGACGTACCGTATAAAAGTTAGGGCCATTTGAAGTTATATCAGTGTTTTATTTGGGACTCAAGGGTAGCATAGCTTTGAGCGATAGCTTAAATTGACAAGAGGCTCGAGTACTTTATTGTTACCAAATTTCAAGGTTTTATGACGCTCCAGTAAAAAGTTACAAGCATTTGTATGTTGCAAACTTTGATAGGTGTAGGACGTACCGTATAGAAGTTAGGGCCATTTGAAGTGTTATCAGTGTTTGATTTGGGACTCAAGGGTAACATAGCTTTGAGCGATAGCTTAAATTGACAAGAGGCTCGAGTTCTTTATTGTTACAAAATTTCAAGGTGTTATGACGCTCCAGTAAAAAGTTACAAACATTTTTATGCTACAAACTTTGATAGGTGTAGGACGTACCGTATAGAAGTTAGGGCATTTGAAGTTATATCAGTGCTTTATTTGGGACTCAAGGGTAGCATAGCTTTGAGCGATAGCTTAAATTGACAAGAGGCTCGAGTACTTTAATTTTACCAAATTTCAAGGTTTTATGACGCTCCAGTAAAAAGTTACAAGCATTTGTATGTTGCAAACTTTGATAGGTGTAGGACGTACCGTATAGAAGTTAGGGCCATTTGAAGTTTTATCAGTGTTTGATTTGGGACTCAAGGGTAGCATACCTTTGAGCGATAGCTTAAATTGACAAGAGGCTCGAGTTCTTTATTGTTACAAAATTTCAAGGCTTTATGACGCTTCAGTAAAAAGTTACAAGCATTTGTATGTTGCAAACATTGATAGGTGTAGGACGTACCGTATAGAAGTTAGGGCCATTTGAAGTCTTATCAGTGTTTGATTTGGGACTCAATGGTAGCATAGCTTTGAGCGATAGCTTAAATTGACTAGAGGCTCGAGTACTTTATTGTTACAAAATTTCAAGGTTTTATGACGCTCCAGTAAAAAGTTACAAGCATTTGTATGTTGCAAACTTTGATAGGTGTAGGACGTACCGTATAGAAGTTAGGGCCATTTGAAGTCTTATCAGTGTTTGATTTGGGACTCAATGGTAGCATAGCTTTGAGCGATAGCTTAAATTGACTAGAGGCTCGAGTACTTTATTGTTACAAAATTTCAAGGTTTTATGACGCTCCAGTAAAAAGTTACAAGCATTTGTATGCTACAAATTTTGATAGGTGTAGGACGTACCGTATAGAAGTTAGGGCATTTGAAGTATTATCAGTGTTTGATTTGGGACTCAAGGGTAGCACTGCTTTGAGCGATAGCTTAAATTGACAAGAGGCTCGAGTACTTTATTGTTACAAAATGTCAAGGTTTTATGACGCTCAAGTAAAAAGTTACAAGCATTTGTATGTTGCAAACATTGATAGGTGTAGGACGTACCGTATAGAAGTTAGGGCCATTTGAAGTTGTATCAGTGTTTGATTTGGGACTCAAGGGTATCATAGCTTTGAGCGATAGCTTAAATTGACAAGAGGCTCGAGTATTTTATTGTTACAAAATTTCAAGGTTTTATGACGCTCCAGTAAAAAGTTACAAACATTTGTATGTTGCAAACTTTGATAGGTATAAGACGTACCGTATAGAAGTTAGGGCCATTTGAAGTTTTATCAGTGTTTTATTTTGAACTCAAGGGTAGTATAGCTTTGACCGATAGCTTAAATTGACAAGAGGCTCGAGTACTTTAATTTTACCAAATTTCAAGGTTTTATGACGCTCCAGTAAAAAGTTACAAGCATTTGTATGCTGCAAACTTTGATAGGTGTAGGACGTACCGTATAAAAGTTAGGGCCATTTGAAGTTATATCAGTGTTTTATTTGGGACTCAAGGGTAGCATAGCTTTGAGCGATAGCTTAAATTGACAAGAGGCTCGAGTACTTTATTGTTACCAAATTTCAAGGTTTTATGACGCTCCAGTAAAAAGTTACAAGCATTTGTATGTTGCAAACTTTGATAGGTGTAGGACGTACCGTATAGAAGTTAGGGCCATTGGAAGTGTTATCAGTGTTTGATTTAGGACTCAAGGGTAGCATAGCTTTGAGCGATAGCTTAAATTGACAAGAGGCTCGAGTTCTTTATTGTTACAAAATTTCAAGGTTTTATGACGCTCCAGTAAAAAGTTACAAGCATTTGTATGTTGCAAACTTTGATAGGTGTAGGACGTACCGTATAGAAATTAGGGCTTTTGAAGTATTATCAGAGTTTGATTTGGGACTCAAGGGTAGCATAGCTTTGAGCGATAGTTTATATTGACAAGAGGCTCGAGTACTTTATTGTTACAAAATTTCAAGGTTTTATGACGCTCCAGTAAAAAGTTACAAGCATTTGTATGTTGCAAACTTTGATAGGTGTAGGACGTACCGTATAAAAGTTAGGGCCATTTGAAGTATTATCAGTGTTTGATTTGGGACTCAAGGGTAGCACTGCTTTGAGCGATAGCTTAAATTGACAAGAGGCTCGAGTACTTTATTGTTACAAAATGTCAAGATTTTATGACGCTCAAGTAAAAAGTTACAAGCATTTGTATGTTGCAAACATTGATAGGTGTAGGACGTACCGTATAGAAGTAAGGGCCATTTGAAGTCTTATCAGTGTTTGATTTGGGACTCAAGGGTAGCATAGCTTTGAGCGATAGCTTAAATTGACAAGAGGCTCGAGTACTTTATTGTTACAAAATTTCAAGGTTTTATGACGCTCCAGTAAAAAGTTACAAACATTTGTATGTTGCAAACTTTGATAGGTATAGGACGTACCGTATAGAAGTTAGGGCCATTTGAAGTTTTATCAGTGTTTTATTTGGGACTCAAGGGTCGTATAGCTTTGAGCGATAGCTTAAATTGACAAGAGGCTCGAGTACTTTATTGTTACAAAATTTCAAGGTTTTATGACGCTCCAGTAAAAAGTTAGAAGCATTTGTATGTTGCAAACTTTGATAGGTGTAGGACGTACCGTATAGAGGTTAGGGCCATTTGAAGTTGTATCAGTGTTTGATTTGGGACTCAAGGGTATCATAGCTTTGAGCGATAGCTTAAATTGACAAGAGGCTCGAGTATTTTATTGTTACAAAATTTCAAGGTTTTATGACGCTCCAGTAAAAAGTTACAAACATTTGTATGTTGCAAACTTTGATAGGTATAAGACGTACCGTATAGAAGTTAGGGCCATTTGAAGTTTTATCAGTGTTTTATTTTGAACTCAGGGGTAGTATAGCTTTGACCGATAGCTTAAATTGACAAGAGGCTCGAGTACTTTATTGTTACCAAATTTCAAGGTTTTATGACGCTCCAGTAAAAAGTTACAAGCATTTGTATGTTGCAAACTTTGATAGGTGTAGGACGTACCGTATAGAAGTTAGGGCCATTTGAAGTTTTATCAGTGTTTGATTTGGGACTCAAGGGTAGCATAGCTTTGAGCGATAGCTTAAATTGACAAGAGGCTCGAGTACTTTATTGTTACAAAATTTCAAGGTTTTATGACGCTCCAGTAAAAAGTTACAAGCATTTGTATGTTGCAAACTTTGATAGGTGTAGGACGTACCGTATAGAAATTAGGGCTTTTGAAGTATTATCAGAGTTTGATTTGGGACTCAAGGGTAGCATAGCTTTGAGCGATAGTTTATATTGACAAGAGGCTCGAGTACTTTATTGTTACAAAATTTCAATGTTAACAATAAAGTACTCGAGCCTCTTGTCAATTTAAGCTATCGGTCAAAGCTATACTACCCTTGAGTTCAAAATAAAACACTGATAAAACTTCAAATGGCCCTAACTTCTATACGGTACGTCTTATACCTATCAAAGTTTGCAACATACAAATGTTTGTAACTTTTTACTGGAGCGTCATAAAACCTTGAAATTTTGTAACAATAAAATACTCGAGCCTCTTGTCAATTTAAGCTATCGCTCAAAGCTATGATACCCTTGAGTCCCAAATCAAACACTGATACAACTTCAAATGGCCCTAACTTCTATACGGTACGTCCTACACCTATCAAAGTTTGCAACATACAAATGCTTGTAACTTTTTACTGGAGCGTCATAAAACCTTGAAATTTTGTAACAATAAAGTACTCGAGCCTCTTGTCAATTTAAGCTATCGCTCAAAGCTATACGACCCTTGAGTCCCAAATAAAACACTGATAAAACTTCAAATGGCCCTAACTTCTTTACGGTACGTCATATACCTATCAAAGTTTGCAACATACAAATGTTTGTAACTTTTTACTGGAGCGTCATAAAACCTTGAAATTTTGTAACAATAAAGTACTCGAGCCTCTTGTCAATTTAAGCTATCGCTCAAAGCTATGCTACCCTTGAGTCCCAAATCAAACACTGATAAGACTTCAAATGGCCCTAACTTCTATACGGTACGTCCTACACCTATCAATGTTTGCAACATACAAATGCTTGTAACTTTTTACTTGAGCGTCATAAAACCTTGACATTTTGTAACAATAAAGTACTCGAGCCTCTTGTCAATTTAAGCTATCGCTCAAAGCAGTGCTACCCTTGAGTCCCAAATCAAACACTGATAATACTTCAAATGGCCCTAACTTTTATACGGTACGTCCTACACCTATCAAAGTTTGCAACATACAAATGCTTGTAACTGTTTACTGGAGCGTCATAAAACCTTGAAATTTTGTAACAATAAAGTACTCGAGCCTCTTGTCAATATAAACTATCGCTCAAAGTTATGCTACCCTTGAGTCCCAAATCAAACTCTGATAATACTTCAAAAGCCCTAATTTCTATACGGTACGTCCTACACCTATCAAAGTTTGCAACATACAAATGCTTGTAACTTTTTACTGGAGCGTCATAAAACCTTGAAATTTTGTAACAATAAAGAACTCGAGCCTCTTGTCAATTTAAGCTATCGCTCAAAGCTATGCTACCCTTGAGTCCCAAATCAAACACTGATAACACTTCCAATGGCCCTAACTTCTATACGGTACGTCCTACACCTATCAAAGTTTGCAACATACAAATGCTTGTAACTTTTTACTGGAGCGTCATAAAACCTTGAAATTTGGTAACAATAAAGTACTCGAGCCTCTTGTCAATTTAAGCTATCGCTCAAAGCTATGCTACCCTTGAGTCCCAAATAAAACACTGATATAACTTCAAATGGCCCTAACTTCTATACGGTACGTCCTACACCTATCAAAGTTTGCAGCATACAAATGCTTGTAACTTTTTACTGGAGCGTCATAAAACCTTGAAATTTGGTAACAATAAAGTACTCGAGCCTCTTGTCAATTTAAGCTATCGCTCAAAGCTATGCTACCCTTGAGTCCCAAATAAAACACTGATATAACTTCAAATGGCCCTAACTTTTATACGGTACGTCCTACACCTATCAAAGTTTGCAACATGCAAATGCTTGTAACTTTTTACTGGAGCGTCATAAAACCTTGAAATTTTGTAACAATAAAATACTCGAGCCTCTTGTCAATTTAAGCTATCGCTCAAAGCTATGATACCCTTGAGTCCCAAATCAAACACTGATACAACTTCAAATGGCCCTAACTTCTATACGGTACGTCCTACACCTATCAAAGTTTGCAACATACAAATGTTTGTAACTTTTTACTGGAGCGTCATAAAACCTTGAAATTTTGTAACAATAAAGTACTCGAGCCTCTTGTCAATTTAAGCTATCGCTCAAAGCTATGCTACCCTTGAGTCCCAAATCAAACAATGATAAGACTTCAAATGGCCCTAACTTCTATACGGTACGTCCTACACCTATCAATGTTTGCAACATACAAATGCTTGTAACTTTTTACTTGAGCGTCATAAAACCTTGACATTTTGTAACAATAAAGTACTCGAGCCTCTTGTCAATTTAAGCTATCGCTCAAAGCAGTGCTACCCTTGAGTCCCAAATCAAACACTGATAATACTTCAAATGGCCCTAACTTTTATACGGTACGTCCTACACCTATCAAAGTTTGCAACATACAAATGCTTGTAACTTTTTACTGGAGCGTCATAAAACCTTGAAATTTTGTAACAATAAAGTACTCGAGCCTCTTGTCAATATAAACTATCGCTCAAAGCTATGCTACCCTTGAGTCCCAAATCAAACTCTGATAATACTTCAAAAGCCCTAATTTCTATACGGTACGTCCTACACCTATCAAAGTTTGCAACATACAAATGCTTGTAACTTTTTACTGGAGCGTCATAAAACCTTGAAATTTTGTAACAATAAAGAACTCGAGCCTCTTGTCAATTTACGCTATCGCTCAAAGCTATGCTACCCTTGAGTCCCAAATCAAACACTGATAACACTTCCAATGGCCCTAACTTCTATACGGTACGTCCTACACCTATCAAAGTTTGCAACATACAAATGCTTGTAACTTTTTACTGGAGCGTCATAAAACCTTGAAATTTGGTAACAATAAAGTACTCGAGCCTCTTGTCAATTTAAGCTATCGCTCAAAGCTATGCTACCCTTGAGTCCCAAATAAAACACTGATATAACTTCAAATGGCCCTAACTTCTATACGGTACGTCCTACACCTATCAAAGTTTGCAGCATACAAATGCTTGTAACTTTTTACTGGAGCGTCATAAAACCTTGAAATTTGGTAACAATAAAGTACTCGAGCCTCTTGTCAATTTAAGCTATCGCTCAAAGCTATGCTACCCTTGAGTCCCAAATAAAACACTGGTATAACTTCAAATGGCCCTAACTTTTATACGGTACGTTCTACACCTATCAAAGTTTGCAACATACAAATGCTTGTAACTTTTTACTGGAGCGTCATAAAACCTTGAAATTTTGTAACAATAAAATACTCGAGCCTCTTGTCAATTTAAGCTATCGCTCAAAGCTATGATACCCTTGAGTCCCAAATCAAACACTGATACAACTTCAAATGGCCCTAACTTCTATACGGTACGTCCTACACCTATCAATGTTTGCAACATACAAATGCTTGTAACTTTTTACTTGAGCGTCATAAAACCTTGACATTTTGTAACAATAAAGTACTCGAGCCTCTTGTCAATTTAAGCTATCGCTCAAAGCAGTGCTACCCTTGAGTCCCAAATCAAACACTGATAATACTTCAAATGCCCTAACTTCTATACGGTACGTCCTACACCTATCAAAATTTGTAGCATACAAATGCTTGTAACTTTTTACTGGAGCGTCATAAAACCTTGAAATTTTGTAACAATAAAGTACTCGAGCCTCTAGTCAATTTAAGCTATCGCTCAAAGCTATGCTACCATTGAGTCCCAAATCAAAAACTGATAAGACTTCAAATGGCCCTAACTTCTATACGGTACGTCCTACACCTATCAATGTTTGCAACATACAAATGCTTGTAACTTTTTACTGGAGCGTCATAAAACCTTGAAATTTTGTAACAATAAAGTACTCGAGCCTCTTGTCAATATAAACTATCGCTCAAAGCTATGCTACCATTGAGTCCCAAATCAAACTCTGATAATACTTCAAAAGCCCTAATTTCTATACGGTACGTCCTACACCTATCAAAGTTTGCAACATACAAATGCTTGTAACTTTTTACTGGAGCGTCATAAAACCTTGAAATTTTGTAACAATAAAGAACTCGAGCCTCTTGTCAATTTAAGCTATCGCTCAAAGCTATGCTACCCTTGAGTCCCAAATCAAACACTGATAAAACTTCAAATGGCCCTAACTTCTATACGGTACGTCCTACACCTATCAAAGTTTGCAACATACAAATGCTTGTAACTTTTTACTGGAGCGTCATAAAACCTTGAAATTTTGTAACAATAAAGTACTCGAGCCTCTTGTCAATTTAAGCTATCGGTCAAAGCTATACTACCCTTGAGTTCAAAATAAAACACTGATAAAACTTCAAATGGCCCTAACTTCTATACGGTACGTCTTATACCTATCAAAGTTTGCAACATACAAATGTTTGTAACTTTTTACTGGAGCGTCATAAAACCTTGAAATTTTGTAACAATAAAATACTCGAGCCTCTTGTCAATTTAAGCTATCGCTCAAAGCTATGATACCCTTGAGTCCCAAATCAAACACTGATACAACTTCAAATGGCCCTAACTTCTATACGGTACGTCCTACACCTATCAAAGTTTGCAACATACAAATGCTTGTAACTTTTTACTGGAGCGTCATAAAACCTTGAAATTTTGTAACAATAAAGTACTCGAGCCTCTTGTCAATTTAAGCTATCGCTCAAAGCTATACGACCCTTGAGTCCCAAATAAAACACTGATAAAACTTCAAATGGCCCTAACTTCTATACGGTACGTCCTATACCTATCAAAGTTTGCAACATACAAATGTTTGTAACTTTTTACTGGAGCGTCATAAAACCTTGAAATTTTGTAACAATAAAGTACTCGAGCCTCTTGTCAATTTAAGCTATCGCTCAAAGCTATGCTACCCTTGAGTCATAAATCAAACACTGATAAGACTTCAAATGGCCCTAACTTCTATACGGTACGTCCTACACCTATCAATGTTTGCAACATACAAATGCTTGTAACTTTTTACTTGAGCGTCATAAAACCTTGACATTTTGTAACAATAAAGTACTCGAGCCTCTTGTCAATTTAAGCCCCAAATCAAACACTGATAATACTTCAAATGCCCTAACTTCTATACGGTACGTCCTACACCTATCAAAATTTGTAGCATACAAATGCTTGTAACTTTTTCCTGGAGCGTCATAAAACCTTGAAATTTTGTAACAATAAAGTACTCGAGCCTCTAGTCAATTTAAGCTATCGCTCAAAGCTATGCTACCATTGAGTCCCAAATCAAACACTGATAAGACTTCAAATGGCCCTAACTTCTATACGGTACGTCCTACACCTATCAATGTTTGCAACATACAAATGCTTGTAACTTTTTACTGGAGCGTCATAAAGCCTTGAAATTTTGTAACAATAAAGAGCTCGAGCCTCTTGTCAATTTAAGCTATCGCTCAAAGGTATGCTACCCTTGAGTCCCAAATCAAACACTGATAAAACTTCAAATGGCCCTAACTTCTATACGGTACGTCCTACACCTATCAAAGTTTGCAACATACAAATGCTTGTAACTTTTTACTGGAGCGTCATAAAACCTTGAAATTTGGTAAAATTAAAGTACTCGAGCCTCTTGTCAATTTAAGCTATCGCTCAAAGCTATGCTACCCTTGAGTCCCAAATAAAGCACTGATATAACTTCAAATGGCCCTAACTTCTATACGGTACGTCCTACACCTAACAAAGTTTGCAACATACAAATGCTTGTAACTTTTTACTGGAGCGTCATAAAACCTTGAAATTTTGTAACAATAAAGTACTCGAGCCTCTTGTTAATTTAAACTATCGCTCAAAGCTATGCTACCCTAGAGTCCCAAATCAAACTCTGATAATACTTCAAATGCCCTAATTTCTATACGGTACGTCCTACACCTATCAAAGTTTGCAACATACAAATGCTTGTAACTTTTTACTGGAGCGTCATAAAACCTTGAAATTTTGTAACAATAAAGAACTCGAGCCTCTTGTCAATTTAAGCTATCGCTCAAAGCTATGCTACCCTTGAGTCCCAAATCAAACACTGATAAAACTTCAAATGGCCCTAACTTCTATACGGTACGTCCTACACCTATCAAAGTTTGCAACATACAAATGCTTGTAACTTTTTACTGGAGCGTCATAAAACCTTGAAATTTTGTAACAATAAAGTACTCGAGCCTCTTGTCAATTTAAGCTATCGCTCAAAGCTATACTACCCTTGAGTTCCAAATAAAACACTGATAAAACTTCAAATGGCCCTAACTTCTATACGGCAGGTCCTATACCTATCAAAGTTTGCAACATACAAATGTTTGTAACTTTTTACTGGAGCGTCATAAAACCTTGAAATTTTGTAACAATAAAATACTCGAGCCTCTTGTCAATTTAAGCTATCGCTCAAAGCTATGCTACCCTTGAGTCCCAAATCAAACCCTGATAAAACTTCAAATGGCCCTAACTTCTATACGGTACGTCCTACACCTATCAAAGTTTGCAACATACAAATGCTTGTAACTTTTTACTGGAGCGTCATAAAACCTTGAAATTTTGTAACAATAAAGTACTCGAGCCTCTGGTCAATTTAAGCTATCGCTCAAAGCTATACGACCCTTGAGTCTCAAATAAAACACTGATAAAACTTCAAATGGCCCTAACTTATATACCGTACGTCCTATACCTATCAAAGTTTGCAACATACAAATGTTTGTAACTTTTTACTGGAGCGACATAGAACCTTGAAATTTTGTAACAATAAAGTAATCGAGCCTCTTGTCAATTTAAGCTATCGCTCAAAGCTATGCTACCCTTGAGTCCCAAATCAAACACTGATAAGACTTCAAATGGCCCTAACTTCTATACGGTACGTCCTACACCTATCAATGTTTGCAACATACAAATGCTTGTAACTTTTTACTTGAGCGTCATAAAACCTTGACATTTTGTAACAATAAAGTACTCGAGCCTCTTGTCAATTTAAGCTATCGCTCAAAGCAGTGCTACCCTTGAGTCCCAAATCAAACACTGATAATACTTCAAATGCCCTAACTTCTATACGGTACGTCCTACACCTATCAAAGTTTGTAGCATACAAATGCTTGTAACTTTTTACTGGAGCGTCATAAAACCTTGAAATTTTGTAACAATAAAGTACTCGAGCCTCTAGTCAATTTAAGCTATCGCTCAAAGCTATGCTACCCTAGAGTCCCAAATCAAACTCTGATAATACTTCAAATGCCCTAATTTCTATACGGTACGTCCTACACCTATCAAAGTTTGCAACATACAAATGCTTGTAACTTTTTACTGGAGCGTCATAAAACCTTGAAATTTTGTAACAATAAAGAACTCGAGCCTCTTGTCAATTTAAGCTATCGCTCAAAGCTATGCTACCCTTGAGTCCCAAATCAAACACTGATAAAACTTCAAATGGCCCTAACTTCTATACGGTACGTCCTACACCTATCAAAGTTTGCAACATACAAATGCTTGTAACTTTTTACTGGAGCGTCATAAAACCTTGAAATTTTGTAACAATAAAGTACTCGAGCCTCTTGTCAATTTAAGCTATCGCTCAAAGCTATACTACCCTTGAGTTCCAAATAAAACACTGATAAAACTTCAAATGGCCCTAACTTCTATACGGCAGGTCCTATACCTATCAAAGTTTGCAACATACAAATGTTTGTAACTTTTTACTGGAGCGTCATAAAACCTTGAAATTTTGTAACAATAAAATACTCGAGCCTCTTGTCAATTTAAGCTATCGCTCAAAGCTATGCTACCCTTGAGTCCCAAATCAAACCCTGATAAAACTTCAAATGGCCCTAACTTCTATACGGTACGTCCTACACCTATCAAAGTTTGCAACATACAAATGCTTGTAACTTTTTACTGGAGCGTCATAAAACCTTGAAATTTTGTAACAATAAAGTACTCGAGCCTCTGGTCAATTTAAGCTATCGCTCAAAGCTATACGACCCTTGAGTCTCAAATAAAACACTGATAAAACTTCAAATGGCCCTAACTTATATACCGTACGTCCTATACCTATCAAAGTTTGCAACATACAAATGTTTGTAACTTTTTACTGGAGCGACATAGAACCTTGAAATTTTGTAACAATAAAGTAATCGAGCCTCTTGTCAATTTAAGCTATCGCTCAAAGCTATGCTACCCTTGAGTCCCAAATCAAACACTGATAAGACTTCAAATGGCCCTAACTTCTATACGGTACGTCCTACACCTATCAATGTTTGCAACATACAAATGCTTGTAACTTTTTACTTGAGCGTCATAAAACCTTGAAATTTTGTAACAATAAAGTACTCGAGCCTCTTGTCAATTTAAGCTATCGCTCAAAGCAGTGCTACCCTTGAGTCCCAAATCAAACACTGATAATACTTCAAATGCCCTAACTTCTATACGGTACGTCCTACACCTATCAAAGTTTGTAGCATACAAATGCTTGTAACTTTTTACTGGAGCGTCATAAAACCTTGAAATTTTGTAACAATAAAGTACTCGAGCCTCTAGTCAATTTAAGCTATCGCTCAAAGCTATGCTACCCTTGAGTCCCAAATCAAACACTGATAAGACTTCAAATAGCCCTAACTTCTATACGGTACGTCCTACACCTATCAATTTTTGCAACATACAAATGCTTGTAACTTTTTACTGGAGCGTCATAAAACCTTGAAATTTTGTAACAATAAAGAACTCGAGCCTCTTGTCAATTTAAGCTATCGCTCAAAGCTATGCTACCCTTGAGTCCCAAATCAAACACTGATAAAACTTCAAATGGCCCTAACTTCTATACGGTACGTCCTACACCTATCAAAGTTTGCAACATACAAATGCTTGTAACTTTTTACTGGAGCATCATAAAACCTTGAAATTTGGTAACAATAAAGTACTCGAGCCTCTTGTCAATTTAAGCTATCGCTCAAAGCTATGCTACCCTTGAGTCCCAAATAAAACACTGATATAACTTCAAAAGGCCCTAACTTCTATACGGTACGTCCTACACCTATCAAAGTTTGCAACATACAAATGCTTGTAACTTTTTACTGGAGCGTCATAAAACCTTGAAATTTTGTAACAATAAAGTACTCGAGCCTCTTGTCAATTTAAACTGTCGCTCAAAGCTATGCTACCCTTGAGTCCCAAATCAAACTCTGATAATACTTCAAATGCCCTAATTTCTATACGGTACGTCCTACACCTATCAAAGTTTGCAACATACAAATGCTTGTAACTTTTTACTGGAGCGTCATAAAACCTTGAAATTTTGTAACAATAAAGAACTCGAGCCTCTTGTCAATTTAAGCTATCGCTCAAAGCTATGCTACCCTTGAGTCCCAAATCAAACACTGATAAAACTTCAAATGGCCCCAACTTCTATACGGTACGTCCTACACCTATCAAAGTTTGCAACATACAAATGCTTGTAACTTTTTACTGGAGCGTCATAAAACCTTGAAATTTTGTAACAATAAAGTACTCGAGCCTCTTGTCAATTTAAGCTATCGGTCAAAGCTATACTACCCTTGAGTTCAAAATAAAACACTGATAAAACTTCAAATGGCCCTAACTTCTATACGGTACGTCCTATACCTATCAAAGTTTGCAACATACAAATGTTTGTAACTTTTTACTGGAGCGTCATAAAACCTTGAAATTTTGTAACAATAAAGTACTCGAGCCTCTTGTCAATTTAAGCTATCGCTCAAAGCTATGCTACCCTTGAGTCCCAAATCAAACACTGATAAGACTTCAAATGGCCCTAACTTCTATACGGTACGTCCTACACCTATCAATGTTTGCAACATACAAATGCTTGTAACTTTTTACTTGAGCGTCATAAAACCTTGACATTTTGTAACAATAAAGTACTCGAGCCTCTTGTCAATTTAAGCCCCAAATCAAACACTGATAATACTTCAAATGCCCTAACTTCTATACGGTACGTCCTACACCTATCAAAATTTGTAGCATACAAATGTTTGTAACTTTTTACTGGAGCGTCATAAAACCTTGAAATTTTGTAACAATAAAGTACTCGAGCCTCTTGTCAATTTAAGCTATCGCTCAAAGCTATGCTACCCTTGAGTCCCAAATCAAACACTGATAAAACTTCAAATGGCCCTAACTTCTATACGGTACGTCCTACACCTATCAAAGTTTGCAACATACAAATGCTTGTAACTTTTTACTGGAGCGTCATAAAACCTTGAAATTTGGTAAAATTAAAGTACTCGAGCCTCTTGACAATTTAAGCTATCGCTCAAAGCTATGCTACCCTTGAGTCCCAAATCAAACACTGATAAAACTTCAAATGGCCCTAACTTCTATACGGTACGTCCTACACCTATCAAAGTTTGCAACATACAAATGCTTGTAACTTTTTACTGGAGCGTCATAAAACCTTGAAATTTTGTAACAATAAAGTACTCGAGCCTCTTGTCAATTTAAGCTATCGCTCAAAGCTATATTACCCTTGAGTTCCAAATAAAACACTGATAAAACTTCAAATGGCCCTAACTTCTATACGGCAGGTCCTATACCTATCAAAGTTTGCAACATACAAATGTTTGTAACTTTTTACTGGAGCGTCATAAAACCTTGAAATTTTGTAACAATAAAATACTCGAGCCTCTTGTCAATTTAAGCTATCGCTCAAAGCTATGCTACCCTTGAGTCCCAAATCAAACCCTGATAAAACTTCAAATGGCCCTAACTTCTATACGGTACGTCCTACACCTATCAAAGTTTGCAACATACAAATGCTTGTAACTTTTTACTGGAGCGTCATAAAACCTTGAAATTTTTAACAATAAAGTACTCGAGCCTCTGGTCAATTTAAGCTATCGCTCAAAGGTATGCTACCCTTGAGTCCCAAATCAAACACTGATAAAACTTCAAATGGCCCTAACTTCTATACGGTACGTCCTACACCTATCAAAGTTTGCAACATACAAATGCTTGTAACTTTTTACTGGAGCGTCATAAAACCTTGAAATTTGGTAAAATTAAAGTACTCGAGCCTCTTGACAATTTAAGCTATCGCTCAAAGCTATGCTACCCTTGAGTCCCAAATAAAGCACTGATATAACTTCAAATGGCCCTAACTTCTATACGGTACGTCCTACACCTATCAAAGTTTGCAACATACAAATGCTTGTAACTTTTTACTGGAGCGTCATAAAACCTTGAAATTTTGTAACAATAAAGTACTCGAGCCTCTTGTTAATTTAAACTATCGCTCAAAGCTATGCTACCCTAGAGACCCAAATCAAACTCTGATAATACTTCAAATGCCCTAATTTCTATACGGTACGTCCTACACCTATCAAAGTTTGCAACATACAAATGCTTGTAACTTTTTACTGGGGCGTCATAAAACCTTGAAATTTTGTAACAATAAAGAACTCGAGCCTCTTGTCAATTTAAGCTATCGCTCAAAGCTATGCTACCCTTGAGTCCCAAATCAAACACTGATAAAACTTCAAATGGCCCTAACTTCTATACGGTACGTCCTACACCTATCAAAGTTTGCAACATACAAATGCTTGTAACTTTTTACTGGAGCGTCATAAAACCTTGAAATTTTGTAACAATAAAGTACTCGAGCCTCTTGTCAATTTAAGCTATCGCTCAAAGCTATACTACCCTTGAGTTCCAAATAAAACACTGATAAAACTTCAAATGGCCCTAACTTCTATACGGCAGGTCCTATACCTATCAAAGTTTGCAACATACAAATGTTTGTAACTTTTTACTGGAGCGTCATAAAACCTTGAAATTTTGTAACAATAAAATACTCGAGCCTCTTGTCAATTTAGGCTATCGCTCAAAGCTATGCTACCCTTGAGTCCCAAATCAAACCCTGATAAAACTTCAAATGGCCCTAACTTCTATACGGTACGTCCTACACCTATCAAAGTTTGCAACATACAAATGCTTGTAACTTTTTACTGGAGCGTCATAAAACCTTGAAATTTTGTAACAATAAAGTACTCGAGCCTCTGATCAATTTAAGCTATCGCTCAAAGCTATACGACCCTTGAGTCTCAAATAAAACACTGATAAAACTTCAAATGGCCCTAACTTCTATACGGTACGTCCTATACCTATCAAAGTTTGCAACATACAAATGTTTGTAACTTTTTACTGGAGCGTCATAGAACCTTGAAATTTTGTAACAATAAAGTACTCGAGCCTCTTGTCAATTTAAGCTATCGCTCAAAGCTATGCTACCCTTGAGTCCCAAATCAAACACTGATAAGACTTCAAATGGCCCTAACTTCTATACGGTACGTCCTAAACCTATCAATGTTTGCAACATACAAATGCTTGTAACTTTTTACTTGAGCGTCATAAAACCTTGACATTTTGTAACAATAAAGTACTCGAGCCTCTTGTCAATTTAAGCTATCGCTCAAAGCAGTGCTACCCTTGAGTCCCAAATCAAACACTGATAATACTTCAAATGCCCTAACTTCTATACGGTACGTCCTACACCTATCAAAGTTTGTAGCATACAAATGCTTGTAACTTTTTACTGGAGCGTCATAAAACCTTGAAATTTTGTAACAATAAAGTACTCGAGCCTCTAGTCAATTTAAGCTATCGCTCAAAGCTATGCTACCCTTGAGTCCCAAATCAAACACTGATAAGACTTCAAATAGCCCTAACTTCTATACGGTACGTCCTACACCTATCAATTTTTGCAACATACAAATGCTTGTAACTTATTACTGGAGCGTCATAAAACCTTGAAATTTTGTAACAATAAAGAACTCGAGCCTCTTGTCAATTTAAGCTATCGCTCAAAGCTATGCTACCCTTGAGTCCCAAATCAAACACTGATAAAACTTCAAATGGCCCTAACTTCTATACGGTACGTCCTACACCTATCAAAGTTTGCAACATACAAATGCTTGTAACTTTTTACTGGAGCGTCATAAAACCTTGAAATTTTGTAACAATAAAGAACTCGAGCCTCTTGTCAATTTAAGCTATCGCTCAAAGCTATGCTACCCTTGAGTCCCAAATCAAACACTGATAAAACTTCAAATGGCCCCAACTTCTATACGGTACGTCCTACACCTATCAAAGTTTGCAACATACAAATGCTTGTAACTTTTTACTGGAGCGTCATAAAACCTTGAAATTTTGTAACAATAAAGTACTCGAGCCTCTTGTCAATTTAAGCTATCGGTCAAAGCTATACTACCCTTGAGTTCAAAATAAAACACTGATAAAACTTCAAATGGCCCTAACTTCTATACGGTACGTCCTATACCTATCAAAGTTTGCAACATAGAAGTGTTTGTAACTTTTTACTGGAGCGTCATAAAACCTTGAAATTTTGTAACAATAAAATACTCGAGCCTCTTGTCAATTTAAGCTATCGCTCAAAGCTATGCTACCCTTGAGTCCCAAATAAAACTCTGATAATACTTCAAATGCCCTAAGTTCTATACGGTACGTCCTACACCTATCAATGTTTGCAACATACAAATTATTGTAACTTTTTACTGGAGCGTCATAAAACCATGAAATTTTGTAACAATAAAGAGCTCGAGCCTCTTGTCAATTTAAGCTATCGCTCAAAGGTATGCTACCCTTGAGTCCCAAATCAAACACTGATAAAACTTCAAATGGCCCTAACTTCTATACGGTACGTCCTACACCTATCAAAGTTTGCAACATACAAATGCTTGTAACTTTTTACTGGAGCGTCATAAAACCTTGAAATTTGGTAAAATTAAAGTACTCGAGCCTCTTGTCAATTTAAGCTATCGCTCAAAGCTATGCTACCCTTGAGTCCCAAATAAAGCACTGATATAACTTCAAATGGCCCTAACTTCTATACGGTACGTCCTACACCTATCAAAGTTTGCAACATACAAATGCTTGTAACTTTTTACTGGAGCGTCATAAAACCTTGAAATTTTGTAACAATAAAGTACTCGAGCCTCTTGTTAATTTAAACTATCGCTCAAAGCTATGCTACCCTAGAGTCCCAAATCAAACTCTGATAATACTTCAAATGCCCTAATTTCTATACGGTACGTCCTACACCTATCAAGGTTTGCAACATACAAATGCTTGTAACTTTTACTAGAGCGTCATAAAACCTTGAAATTTTGTAACAATAAAGAACTCGAGCCTCTTGTCAATTTAAGCTATCGCTCAAAGCTATGCTACCCTTGAGTCCCAAATCAAACACTGATAAAACTTCAAATGGCCCTAACTTCTATACGGTACGTCCTACACCTATCAAAGTTTGCAACATACAAATGCTTGTAACTTTTTACTGGAGCGTCATAAAACCTTGAAATTTTGTAACAATAAAGTACTCGAGCCTCTTGTCAATTTAAGCTATCGCTCAAAGCTATACTACCCTTGAGTTCCAAATAAAACACTGATAAAACTTCAAATGGCCCTAACTTCTATACGGCAGGTCCTATACCTATCAAAGTTTGCAACATACAAATGTTTGTAACTTTTTACTGGAGCGTCATAAAACCTTGAAATTTTGTAACAATAAAATACTCGAGCCTCTTGTCAATTTAAGCTATCGCTCAAAGCTATGCTACCCTTGAGTCCCAAATCAAACCCTGATAAAACTTCAAATGGCCCTAACTTCTATACGGTACGTCCTACACCTATCAAAGTTTGCAACATACAAATGCTTGTAACTTTTTACTGGAGCGTCATAAAACCTTGACATTTTGTAACAATAAAGTACTCGAGCCTCTTGTCAATTTAAGCTATCGCTCAAAGCAGTGCTACCCTTGAGTCCCAAATCAAACACTGATAATACTTCAAATGCCCTAACTTCTATACGGTACGTCCTACACCTATCAAAGTTTGTAGCATACAAATGCTTGTAACTTTTTACTGGAGCGTCATAAAACCTTGAAATTTTGTAACAATAAAGTACTCGAGCCTCTAGTCAATTTAAGCTATCGCTCAAAGCTATGCTACCCTTGAGTCCCAAATCAAACACTGATAAGACTTCAAATAGCCCTAACTTCTATACGGTACGTCCTACACCTATCAATTTTTGCAACATACAAATGCTTGTAACTTTTTACTGGAGCGTCATATAACCTTGAAATTTTGTAACAATAAAGAACTCGAGCCTCTTGTCAATTTAAGCTATCGCTCAAAGCTATGCTACCCTTGAGTCCCAAATCAAACACTGATAAAACTTCAAATGGCCCTAACTTCTATACGGTACGTCCTACACCTATCAATGTTTGCAACATACAAATGCTTGTAACTTTTTACTGGAGCATCATAAAACCTTGAAATTTGGTAACAATAAAGTACTCGAGCCTCTTGTCAATTTAAGCTATCGCTCAAAGCTATGCTACCCTTGAGTCCCAAATAAAACACTGATATAACTTCAAAAGGCCCTAACTTCTATACGGTACGTCCCTACACCTATCAAAGTTTGCAACATACAAATGCTTGTAACTTTTTACTGGAGCGTCATAAAACCTTGAAATTTTGTAACAATAAAGTACTCGAGCCTCTTGTCAATTTAAACTGTCGCTCAAAGCTATGCTACCCTTGAGTCCCAAATCAAACTCTGATAATACTTCAAATGCCCTAATTTCTATACGGTACGTCCTACACCTATCAAAGTTTGCAACATACAAATGCTTGTAACTTTTTACTGGAGCGTCATAAAACCTTGAAATTTTGTAACAATAAAGAACTCGAGCCTCTTGTCAATTTAAGCTATCGCTCAAAGCTATGCTACCCTTGAATCCCAAATCAAACATTGATAAAACTTCAAATGGCCCCAACTTCTATACGGTACGTCCTACACCTATCAAAGTTTGCAACATACAAATGCTTGTAACTTTTTACTGGAGCGTCATAAAACCTTGAAATTTTGTAACAATAAAGTACTCGAGCCTCTTGTCAATTTAAGCTATCGGTCAAAGCTATACTACCCTTGAGTTCAAAATAAAACACTGATAAAACTTCAAATGGCCCTAACTTCTATACGGTACGTCCTATACCTATCAAAGTTTGCAACATACAAATGTTTGTAACTTTTTACTGGAGCGTCATAAAACCTTGAAATTTTGTAACAATAAAGTACTCGAGCCTCTTGTCAATTTAAGCTATCGCTCAAAGCTATGCTACCCTTGAGTCCCAAATCAAACACTGATAAGACTTCAAATGGCCCTAACTTCTATACGGTACGTCCTACACCTATCAATGTTTGCAACATACAAATGCTTGTAACTTTTTACTTGAGCGTCATAAAACCTTGACATTTTGTAACAATAAAGTACTCGAGCCTCTTGTCAATTTAAGCCCCAAATCAAACACTGATAATACTTCAAATGCCCTAACTTCTATACGGTACGTCCTACACCTATCAAAATTTGTAGCATACAAATGCTTGTAACTTTTTACTGGAGCGTCATAAAACCTTGAAATTTTGTAACAATAAAGTACTCGAGCCTCTAGTCAATTTAAGCTATCGCTCAAAGCTATGCTACCATTGAGTCCCAAATCAAACACTGATAAGACTTCAAATGGCCCTAACTTCTATACGGTACGTCCTACACCTATCAATGTTTGCAACATACAAATGCTTGTAACTTTTTACTGGAGCGTCATAAAGCCTTGAAATTTTGTAACAATAAAGAGCTCGAGCCTCTTGTCAATTTAAGCTATCGCTCAAAGGTATGCTACCCTTGAGTCCCAAATCAAACACTGATAAAACTTCAAATGGCCCTAACTTCTATACGGTACGTCCTACACCTATCAAAGTTTGCAACATACAAATGCTTGTAACTTTTTACTGGAGCGTCATAAAACCTTGAAATTTGGTAAAATTAAAGTACTCGAGCCTCTTGACAATTTAAGCTATCGCTCAAGGCTATGCTACCCTTGAGTCCCAAATAAAGCACTGATATAACTTCAAATGGCCCTAACTTCTATACGGTACGTCCTACACCTATCAAAGTTTGCAACATACAAATGCTTGTAACTTTTTACTGGAGCGTCATAAAACCTTGAAATTTTGTAACAATAAAGTACTCGAGCCTCTTGTTAATTTAAACTATCGCTCAAAGCTATGCTACCCTAGAGACCCAAATCAAACACTGATAAAACTTCAAATGGCCCTAACTTCTATACGGTACGTCCTACACCTATCAAAGTTTGCAACATACAAATGCTTGTAACTTTTTTACTGGAGCATCATAAAACCTTGAAATTTGGTAACAATAAAGTACTCGAGCCTCTTGTCAATTTAAGCTATCGCTCAAAGCTATGCTACCCTTGAGTCCCAAATAAAACACTGATATAACTTCAAAAGGCCCTAACTTCTATACGGTACGTCCTACACCTATCAAAGTTTGCAACATACAAATGCTTGTAACTTTTTACTGGAGCGTCATAAAACCTTGAAATTTTGTAACAATAAAGAACTCGAGCCTCTTGTCAATTTAAGCTATCGCTCAAAGCTATGCTACCCTTGAGTCCCAAATCAAACACTGATAAAACTTCAAATGGGCCCCAACTTCTATACGGTACGTCCTACACCTATCAAAGTTTGCAACATACAAATGCTTGTAACTTTTTACTGGAGCGTCATAAAACCTTGAAATTTTGTAACAATAAAGTACTCGAGCCTCTTGTCAATTTAAGCTATCGGTCAAAGCTATACTACCCTTGAGTTCAAAATAAAACACTGATAAAACTTCAAATGGCCCTAACTTCTATACGGTACGTCCTATACCTATCAAAGTTTGCAACATAGAAGTGTTTGTAACTTTTTACTGGAGCGTCATAAAACCTTGAAATTTTGTAACAATAAAATACTCGAGCCTCTTGTCAATTTAAGCTATCGCTCAAAGCAGTGCTACCCTTGAGTCCCAAATCAAACACTGATAATACTTCAAATGCCCTAACTTCTATACGGTACGTCCTACACCTATCAAAATTTGTAGCATACAAATGCTTGTAACTTTTTACTGGAGCGTCATAAAACCTTGAAATTTTGTAACAATAAAGTACTCGAGCCTCTTGTCAATTTAAGCTATCGCTCAAAGCTATGCTACCCTTGAGTCCCAAATCAAACACTGATACAACTTCAAATGGCCCTAACTTCTATACGGTACGTCCTACACCTATCAAAGTTTGCAACATACAAATGCTTGTAACTTTTTACTGGAGCGTCATAAAACCTGGAAATTTAGTAACAATAAAGTACTCGAGCCTCTTGTCAATTTAAGCTATCGCTCAAAGCTATTCGACCCTTGAGTCCCAAATAAAACACTGATAAAACTTCAAATGGCCCTAACTTCTATACGGTACGTCCTACACCTATCAATGTTTGCAACATACAAATGCTTGTAACTTTTTACTGGAGCGTCATAGAACCTTGAAATTTTGTAACAATAAAGTACTCGAGCCTCTTGTCAATTTAAGCTATCGCTCAAAGCTATGCTACCCTTGAGTCCCAAATCAAACACTGATAAGACTTCAAATGGCCCTAACTTCTATACGGTACGTCCTAAACCTATCAATGTTTGCAACATACAAATGCTTGTAACTTTTTACTTGAGCGTCATAAAACCTTGACATTTTGTAACAATAAAGTACTCGAGCCTCTTGTCAATTTAAGCTATCGCTCAAAGCAGTGCTACCCTTGAGTCCCAAATCAAACACTGATAATACTTCAAATGCCCTAACTTCTATACGGTACGTCCTACACCTATCAAAGTTTGTAGCATACAAATGCTTGTAACTTTTTACTGGAGCGTCATAAAACCTTGAAATTTTGTAACAATAAAGTACTCGAGCCTCTAGTCAATTTAAGCTATCGCTCAAAGCTATGCTACCCTTGAGTCCCAAATCAAACACTGATAAGACTTCAAATAGCCCTAACTTCTATACGGTACGTCCTACACCTATCAATTTTTGCAACATACAAATGCTTGTAACTTATTACTGGAGCGTCATAAAACCTTGAAATTTTGTAACAATAAAGAACTCGAGCCTCTTGTCAATTTAAGCTATCGCTCAAAGCTATGCTACCCTTGAGTCCCAAATCAAACACTGATAAAACTTCAAATGGCCCTAACTTCTATACGGTACGTCCTACACCTATCAAAGTTTGCAACATACAAATGCTTGTAACTTTTTACTGGAGCGTCATAAAACCTTGAAATTTTGTAACAATAAAGAACTCGAGCCTCTTGTCAATTTAAGCTATCGCTCAAAGCTATGCTACCCTTGAGTCCCAAATCAAACACTGATAAAACTTCAAATGGCCCCAACTTCTATACGGTACGTCCTACACCTATCAAAGTTTGCAACATACAAATGCTTGTAACTTTTTACTGGAGCGTCATAAAACCTTGAAATTTTGTAACAATAAAGTACTCGAGCCTCTTGTCAATTTAAGCTATCGGTCAAAGCTATACTACCCTTGAGTTCAAAATAAAACACTGATAAAACTTCAAATGGCCCTAACTTCTATACGGTACGTCCTATACCTATCAAAGTTTGCAACATAGAAGTGTTTGTAACTTTTTACTGGAGCGTCATAAAACCTTGAAATTTTGTAACAATAAAATACTCGAGCCTCTTGTCAATTTAAGCTATCGCTCAAAGCTATGCTACCCTTGAGTCCCAAATAAAACTCTGATAATACTTCAAATGCCCTAAGTTCTATACGGTACGTCCTACACCTATCAATGTTTGCAACATACAAATGATTGTAACTTTTTACTGGAGCGTCATAAAACCATGAAATTTTGTAACAATAAAGAGCTCGAGCCTCTTGTCAATTTAAGCTATCGCTCAAAGGTATGCTACCCTTGAGTCCCAAATCAAACACTGATAAAACTTCAAATGGCCCTAACTTCTATACGGTACGTCCTACACCTATCAAAGTTTGCAACATACAAATGCTTGTAACTTTTTACTGGAGCGTCATAAAACCTTGAAATTTGGTAAAATTAAAGTACTCGAGCCTCTTGTCAATTTAAGCTATCGCTCAAAGCTATGCTACCCTTGAGTCCCAAATAAAGCACTGATATAACTTCAAATGGCCCTAACTTCTATACGGTACGTCCTACACCTATCAAAGTTTGCAACATACAAATGCTTGTAACTTTTTACTGGAGCGTCATAAAACCTTGAAATTTTGTAACAATAAAGTACTCGAGCCTCTTGTTAATTTAAACTATCGCTCAAAGCTATGCTACCCTAGAGTCCCAAATCAAACTCTGATAATACTTCAAATGCCCTAATTTCTATACGGTACGTCCTACACCTATCAAGGTTTGCAACATACAAATGCTTGTAACTTTTTACTAGAGCGTCATAAAACCTTGAAATTTTGTAACAATAAAGAACTCGAGCCTCTTGTCAATTTAAGCTATCGCTCAAAGCTATGCTACCCTTGAGTCCCAAATCAAACACTGATAAAATTTCAAATGGCCCTAACTTCTATACGGTACGTCCTACACCTATCAAAGTTTGCAACATACAAATGCTTGTAACTTTTTACTGGAGCGTCATAAAACCTTGAAATTTTGTGACAATAAAGTACTCGAGCCTCTTGTCAATTTAAGCTATCGCTCAAAGCTATACTACCCTTGAGTTCCAAATAAAACACTGATAAAACTTCAAATGGCCCTAACTTCTATACGGCAGGTCCTATACCTATCAAAGTTTGCAACATACAAATGTTTGTAACTTTTTACTGGAGCGTCATAAAACCTTGAAATTTTGTAACAATAAAATACTCGAGCCTCTTGTCAATTTAAGCTATCGCTCAAAGCTATGCTACCCTTGAGTCCCAAATCAAACCCTGATAAAACTTCAAATGGCCCTAACTTCTATACGGTACGTCCTACACCTATCAAAGTTTGCAACATACAAATGCTTGTAACTTTTTACTGGAGCGTCATAAAACCTTGACATTTTGTAACAATAAAGTACTCGAGCCTCTTGTCAATTTAAGCTATCGCTCAAAGCAGTGCTACCCTTGAGTCCCAAATCAAACACTGATAATACTTCAAATGCCCTAACTTCTATACGGTACGTCCTACACCTATCAAAGTTTGTAGCATACAAATGCTTGTAACTTTTTACTGGAGCGTCATAAAACCTTGAAATTTTGTAACAATAAAGTACTCGAGCCTCTAGTCAATTTAAGCTATCGCTCAAAGCTATGCTACCCTTGAGTCCCAAATCAAACACTGATAAGACTTCAAATAGCCCTAACTTCTATACGGTACGTCCTACACCTATCAATTTTTGCAACATACAAATGCTTGTAACTTTTTACTGGAGCGTCATAAAACCTTGAAATTTTGTAACAATAAAGTACTCGAGCCTCTTGTCAATTTAAGCTATCGCTCAAAGCTATGCTACCCTTGAGTCCCAAATCAAACACTGATAAAACTTCAAATGGCCCTAACTTCTATACGGTACGTCCTACACCTATCAAAGTTTGCAACATACAAATGCTTGTAACTTTTTACTGGAGCATCATAAAACCTTGAAATTTGGTAACAATAAAGTACTCGAGCCTCTTGTCAATTTAAGCTATCGCTCAAAGCTATGCTACCCTTGAGTCCCAAATAAAACACTGATATAACTTCAAAAGGCCCTAACTTCTATACGGTACGTCCTACACCTATCAAAGTTTGCAACATACAAATGCTTGTAACTTTTTACTGGAGCGTCATAAAACCTTGAAATTTTGTAACAATAAAGTACTCGAGCCTCTTGTCAATTTAAACTGTCGCTCAAAGCTATGCTACCCTTGAGTCCCAAATCAAACTCTGATAATACTTCAAATGCCCTAATTTCTATACGGTACGTCCTACACCTATCAAAGTTTGCAACATACAAATGCTTGTAACTTTTTACTGGAGCGTCATAAAACCTTGAAATTTTGTAACAATAAAGAACTCGAGCCTCTTGTCAATTTAAGCTATCGCTCAAAGCTATGCTACCCTTGAATCCCAAATCAAACATTGATAAAACTTCAAATGGCCCCAACTTCTATACGGTACGTCCTACACCTATCAAAGTTTGCAACATACAAATGCTTGTAACTTTTTACTGGAGCGTCATAAAACCTTGAAATTTTGTAACAATAAAGTACTCGAGCCTCTTGTCAATTTAAGCTATCGGTCAAAGCTATACTACCCTTGAGTTCAAAATAAAACACTGATAAAACTTCAAATGGCCCTAACTTCTATACGGTACGTCCTATACCTATCAAAGTTTGCAACATACAAATGTTTGTAACTTTTTACTGGAGCGTCATAAAACCTTGAAATTTTGTAACAATAAAGTACTCGAGCCTCTTGTCAATTTAAGCTATCGCTCAAAGCTATGCTACCCTTGAGTCCCAAATCAAACACTGATAAGACTTCAAATGGCCCTAACTTCTATACGGTACGTCCTACACCTATCAATGTTTGCAACATACAAATGCTTGTAACTTTTTACTTGAGCGTCATAAAACCTTGACATTTTGTAACAATAAAGTACTCGAGCCTCTTGTCAATTTAAGCCCCAAATCAAACACTGATAATACTTCAAATGCCCTAACTTCTATACGGTACGTCCTACACCTATCAAAATTTGTAGCATACAAATGCTTGTAACTTTTTACTGGAGCGTCATAAAACCTTGAAATTTTGTAACAATAAAGTACTCGAGCCTCTAGTCAATTTAAGCTATCGCTCAAAGCTATGCTACCATTGAGTCCCAAATCAAACACTGATAAGACTTCAAATGGCCCTAACTTCTATACGGTACGTCCTACACCTATCAATGTTTGCAACATACAAATGCTTGTAACTTTTTACTGGAGCGTCATAAAGCCTTGAAATTTTGTAACAATAAAGAGCTCGAGCCTCTTGTCAATTTAAGCTATCGCTCAAAGGTATGCTACCCTTGAGTCCCAAATCAAACACTGATAAAACTTCAAATGGCCCTAATTTCTATACGGTACGTCCTACACCTATCAAAGTTTGCAACATACAAATGCTTGTAACTTTTTACTGGAGCGTCATAAAACCTTGAAATTTGGTAAAATTAAAGTACTCGAGCCTCTTGACAATTTAAGCTATCGCTCAAGGCTATGCTACCCTTGAGTCCCAAATAAAGCACTGATATAACTTCAAATGGCCCTAACTTCTATACGGTACGTCCTACACCTATCAAAGTTTGCAACATACAAATGCTTGTAACTTTTTACTGGAGCGTCATAAAACCTTGAAATTTTGTAACAATAAAGTACTCGAGCCTCTTGTTAATTTAAACTATCGCTCAAAGCTATGCTACCCTAGAGACCCAAATCAAACACTGATAAAACTTCAAATGGCCCTAACTTCTATACGGTACGTCCTACACCTATCAAAGTTTGCAACATACAAATGCTTGTAACTTTTTACTGGAACATCATAAAACCTTGAAATTTGGTAACAATAAAGTACTCGAGCCTCTTGTCAATTTAAGCTATCGCTCAAAGCTATGCTACCCTTGAGTCCCAAATAAAACACTGATATAACTTCAAAAGGCCCTAACTTCTATACGGTACGTCCTACACCTATCAAAGTTTGCAACATACAAATGCTTGTAACTTTTTACTGGAGCGTCATAAAACCTTGAAATTTTGTAACAATAAAGAACTCGAGCCTCTTGTCAATTTAAGCTATCGCTCAAAGCTATGCTACCCTTGAGTCCCAAATCAAACACTGATAAAACTTCAAATGGCCCCAACTTCTATACGGTACGTCCTACACCTATCAAAGTTTGCAACATACAAATGCTTGTAACTTTTTACTGGAGCGTCATAAAACCTTGAAATTTTGTAACAATAAAGTACTCGAGCCTCTTGTCAATTTAAGCTATCGGTCAAAGCTATACTACCCTTGAGTTCAAAATAAAACACTGATAAAACTTCAAATGGCCCTAACTTCTATACGGTACGTCCTATACCTATCAAAGTTTGCAACATAGAAATGTTTGTAACTTTTTACTGGAGCGTCATAAAACCTTGAAATTTTGTAACAATAAAATACTCGAGCCTCTTGTCAATTTAAGCTATCGCTCAAAGCAGTGCTACCCTTGAGTCCCAAATCAAACACTGATAATACTTCAAATGCCCTAACTTCTATACGGTACGTCCTACACCTATCAAAATTTGTAGCATACAAATGCTTGTAACTTTTTACTGGAGCGTCATAAAACCTTGAAATTTTGTAACAATAAAGTACTCGAGCCTCTTGTCAATTTAAGCTATCGCTCAAAGCTATGCTACCCTTGAGTCCCAAATCAAACACTGATACAACTTCAAATGGCCCTAACTTCTATACGGTACGTCCTACACCTATCAAAGTTTGCAACATACAAATGCTTGTAACTTTTTACTGGAGCGTCATAAAACCTGGAAATTTAGTAACAATAAAGTACTCGAGCCTCTTGTCAATTTAAGCTATCGCTCAAAGCTATTCGACCCTTGAGTCCCAAATAAAACACTGATAAAACTTCAAATGGCCCTAACTTCTATACGGTACGTCCTACACCTATCAATGTTTGCAACATACAAATGCTTGTAACTTTTTACTGGAGCGTCATAAAACCATGAAATTTTGTAACAATAAAGTACTCGAGCCTCTTGTCAATTTAAGCTATCGGTCAAAGCTATACTACCCTTGAGTTCAAAATAAAACACTGATAAAACTTCAAATGGCCCTAACTTCTATACGGTACGTCCTATACCTATCAAAGTTTGCAACATACAAATGTTTGTAACTTTTTACTGGAGCGTCATAAAATCTTGAAATTTTGTAACAGTAAAATACTCGAGCCTCTTGCCAATTTAAGCTATCGCTCAAAGCTATGATACCCTTGAGTCCCAAATCAAACACTGATACAACTTCAAATGGCCCTAACTTCTATACGGTACGTCCTACACCTATCAAAGTTTGCAACATACAAATGCTTGTAACTTTTTACTGGAGCGTCATAAAACCTTGAAATTTAGTAACAATAAAGTACTCGAGCCTCTTGTCAATTTAAGCTATCGCTCAAAGCTATTCGACCCTTGAGTCCCAAATAAAACACTGATAAAACTTCAAATGGCCCTAACTTCTATACGGTACGTCCTATACCTATCAAAGTTTGCAACATACAAATGTTTGTAACTTTTTACTGGAGCGTCATAAAACCTTGAAATTTTGTAACAATAAAGTACTCGAGCCTCTTGTCAATTTAAGCTATCGCTCAAAGCTATGCTACCCTTGAGTCCCAAATCAAACACTGATAAGACTTCAAATGGCCCTAACTTCTATACGGTACGTCCTACACCTATCAATGTTTGCAACATACAAATGCTTGTAACTTTTTACTTGAGCGTCATAAAACCTTGACATTTTGTAACAATAAAGTACTCGAGCATCTTGTCAATTTAAGCTATCGCTCAAAGCAGTGCTACCCTTGAGTCCCAAATCAAACACTGATAATACTTCAAATGCCCTAACTTCTATACGGTACGTCCTACACCTATCAAAATTTGTAGCATACAAATGCTTGTAACTTTTTACTGGAGCGTCATAAAACCTTGAAATTTTGTAACAATAAAGTACTCGAGCCTCTAGTCAATTTAAGCTATCGCTCAAAGCTATGCTACCATTGAGTCCCAAATCAAACGCTGATAAGACTTCAAATGGCCCTAACTTCTATACGGTACGTCCTACACCTATCAATGTTTGCAACATACAAATGCTTGTAACTTTTTACTGGAGCGTCATAAAGCCTTGAAATTTTTTAACAATAAAGAACTCGAGCCTCTTGTCAATTTAAGCTATCGCTCAAAGCTATGCTACCCTTGAGTCCCAAATCAAACACTGATAAGACTTCAAATGGCCCTAACTTCTATACGGTACGTCCTACACCTATCAATGTTTGCAACATACAAATGCTTGTAACTTTTTACTTGAGCGTCATAAATCCTTGACATTTTGTAACAATAAAGTACTCGAGCCTCTTGTCAATTTAAGCCCCAAATAAAACACTGATAATACTTCAAATGCCCTAACTTCTATACGGTACGTCCTACACCTATCAAAATTTGTAGCATACAAATGCTTGTAAGTTTTTACTGGAGCGTCATAAAACCTTGAAATTTTGTAACAATAAAGTACTCGAGCCTCTAGTCAATTTAAGCTATCGCTCAAAGCTATGCTACCATTGAGTCCCAAATCAAACACTGATAAGACTTCAAATGGCCCTAACTTCTATACGGTACGTCCTACACCTATCAATGTTTGCAACATACAAATGCTTGTAACTTTTTACTGGAGCGTCATAAAGCCTTGAAATTTTGTAACAATAAAGAGCTCGAGCCTCTTGTCAATTTAAGCTATCGCTCAAAGGTATGCTACCCTTGAGTCCCAAATCAAACACTGATAAAACTTCAAATGGCCCTAACTTCTATACGGTACGTCCTACACCTATCAAAGTTTGCAACATACAAATGCTTGTAACTTTTTACTGGAGCGTCATAAAACCTTGAAATTTGGTAAAATTAAAGTACTCGAGCCTCTTGTCAATTTAAGCTATCGCTCAAAGCTATGCTACCCTTGAGTCCCAAATAAAGCACTGATATAACTTCAAATGGCCCTAACTTCTATACGGTACGTCCTACACCTATCAAAGTTTGCAACATACAAATGCTTGTAACTTTTTACTGGAGCGTCATAAAACCTTGAAATTTTGTAACAATAAAGTACTCGAGCCTCTTGTTAATTTAAACTATCGCTCAAAGCTATGCTACCCTAGAGTCCCAAATCAAACTCTGATAATACTTCAAATGCCCTAATTTCTATACGGTACGTCCTACACCTATCAAAGTTTGCAACATACAAATGCTTGTAACTTTTTACTGGACCGTCATAAAACCTTGAAATTTTGTAACAATAAAGTACTCGAGCCTCTTGTCAATTTAAGCTATCGCTCAAAGCTATACTACCCTTGAGTTCCAAATAAAACACTGATAAAACTTCAAATGGCCCTAACTTCTATACGGTAGGTCCTATACCTATCAAAGTTTGCAACATACAAATGCTTGTAACTTTTTACTGGAGCGTCATAAAACCTTGAAATTTTGTAACAATAAAATACTCGAGCCTCTTGTCAATTTAAGCTATCGCTCAAAGCTATACTACCCTTGAGTCCCAAATAAAACACTGATAAGAATTCAAATGGTTCTAACTTGTATACGGTACGTCCTACACCTATCAATGTTTGCAACATACAAATGCTTGTAACTTTTTACTTGAGCGTCATAAAACCTTGACATTTTGTAACAATAAAGTACTCGAGCCTCTTGCCAATTTAAGCTATCGCTCAAAGCTATGCTACCCTTGAGTCCCAAATCAAACACTGATAAAACTTCAAATGGCCCTAACTTCTATACGGTACGTCCTACACCTATCAAAGTTTGCAACATACAAATGCTTGTAACTTTTTACTGGAGCGTCATAAAACCTTGAAATTTTGTAACAATAAAGTACTCGAGCCTCTTGTCAATTTAAGCTATCGGTCAAAGCTATACTACCCTTGAGTTCAAAATAAAACACTGATAAAACTTCAAATGGCCCTAACTTCTATACGGTACGTCCTATACCTATCAAAGTTTGCAACATACAAATGTTTGTAACTTTTTACTGGAGCGTCATAAAATCTTGAAATTTTGTAACAATAAAGTACTCGAGCCTCTTGTCAATTTAAGCTATCGCTCAAAGCAGTGCTACCCTTGAGTCCCAAATCAAACACTGATAATACTTCAAATACCCTAACTTCTATACGGTACGTCCTACACCTATCAAAATTTGTAGCATACAAATGCTTGTAACTTTTTACTGGAGCGTCATAAAACCTTGAAATTTTGTAACAATAAACTACTCGAGCCTCTAGTCAATTTAAGCTATCGCTCAAAGCTAAGCTACCATTGAGTCCCAAATCAAACGCTGATAAGACTTCAAATGGCCCTAACTTCTATACGGTACGTCCTACACCTATCAAAGTTTGCAACATACAAATGCTTGTAACTTTTTACTGGAGCGTCATAAAACCTTGAAATTTTGTAACAATAAAGTACTCGAGCCTCTTGTCAATTTAAGCTATCGCTCAAAGCTATGCTACCCTTGAGTCCCAAATCAAACACTGATAAGACTTCAAATGGCCCTAACTTCTATACGGTACGTCCTACACCTATCAATGTTTGCAACATACAAATGCTTGTAACTTTTTACTTGAGCGTCATAAAACCTTGACATTTTGTAACAATAAAGTACTCGAGCCTCTTGTCAATTTAAGCTATCGCTCAAAGCAGTGCTACCCTTGAGTCCCAAATCAAACACTGATAAAACTTCAAATGCCCTAACTTCTATACGGTATGTCCTACACCTATCAAAGTTTGTAGCATACAAATGCTTGTAACTTTTTACTGGAGCGTCATAAAACCTTGAAATTTTGTAACAATAAAGTACTCGAGCCTCTAGTCAATTTAAGCTATCGCTCAAAGCTATGCTACCCTTGAGTCCCAAATCAAACACTGATAAGACTTCAAATAGCCCTAACTTCTATACGGTACGTCCTACACCTATCAATGTTTGCAACATACAAATGCTTGTAACTTTTTACTGGAGCGTCATAAAACCTTGAAATTCTGTAACAATAAAGTACTCGAGCCTCTTGTCAATTTAAGCTATTGCTCAAAGCTATGCTCCCTTTGAGTCCCAAATCAAACACTGATAGAACTTCAAATGGCCCTAACTTCTATACGGTACGTCCTACACCTATCAAAGTTTGCAACATACAAATGCTTGTAACTTTTTACTGGAGCGTCATAAAACCTTGAAATTTTGTAACAATAAAGTACTCGAGCCTCTTGTCAATTTAAGCTATCGCTCAAAGCTATACTACCCTTGAGTCCCAAATAAAACACTGATAAGAATTCAAATGGTTCTAACTTGTATACGGTACGTCCTACACCTATCAATGTTTGCAACATACAAATGCTTGTAACTTTTTACTTGAGCGTCATAAAACCTTGACATTTTGTAACAATAAAGTACTCGAGCCTCTTGCCAATTTAAGCCATCGCTCAAAGCTATGCTACCCTTGAGTCCCAAATCAAACACTGATAAAACTTCAAATGGCCCTAACTTCTATACGGTACGTCCTACACCTATCAAAGTTTGCAACATACAAATGCTTGTAACTTTTTACTGGAGCGTCATAAAACCTTGAAATTTTGTAACAATAAAGTACTCGAGCCTCTTGTCAATTTAAGCTATCGGTCAAAGCTATACTACCCTTGAGTTCAAAATAAAACACTGATAAAACTTCAAATGGCCCTAACTTATATACGGTACGTCCTATACCTATCAAAGTTTGCAACATACAAATGTTTGTAACTTTTTACTGGAGCGTCATAAAATCTTGAAATTTTGTAACAATAAAATACTCGAGCCTCTTGCCAATTTAAGCTATCGCTCAAAGCTATGATACCCTTGAGTCCCAAATCAAACACTGATACAACTTCAAATGGCCCTAACTTCTATACGGTACGTCCTACACCTATCAAAGTTTGCAACATACAAATGCTTGTAACTTTTTACTGGAGCGTCATAAAACCTTGCAATTTAGTAACAATAAAGTACTCGAGCCTCTTGTCAATTTAAGCTATCGCTCAAAGCTATACGACCCTTGAGTCCCAAATAAAACACTGATAAAACTTCAAATGGCCCTAACTTCTATACGGTACGTCCTATACCTATCAAAGTCTGCAACATACAAATGTTTGTAACTTTTTACTGGAGCGTCATAAAACTTTGAAATTTTGTAACAATAAAGTACTCGAGCCTCTTGTCAATTTAAGCTATCGCTCAAAGCTATGCTACCCTTGAGTCCCAAATCAAACACTGATAAAACTTCAAATGGCCCTAACTTCTATACGGTACGTCCTACACCTATCAATGTTTGCAACATACAAATGCTTGTAACTTTTTACTTGAGCGTCATAAAACCTTGAAATTTTGTAACAATAAAGTACTCGAGCCTCTTGTCAATTTAAGCTATCGCTCAAAGCAGTGCTACCCTTGAGTCCCAAATCAAACACTGATAATACTTCAAATACCCTAACTTCTATACGGTACGTCCTACACCTATCAAAATTTGTAGCATACAAATGCTTGTAACTTTTTACTGGAGCGTCATAAAACCTTGAAATTTTGTAACAATAAACTACTCGAGCCTCTAGTCAATTTAAGCTATCGCTCAAAGCTATGCTACCATTGAGTCCCAAATCAAACGCTGATAAGACTTCAAATGGCCCTAACTTCTATACGGTACGTCCTACACCTATCAATGTTTGCAACATACAAATGCTTGTAACTTTTTACTGGAGCGTCATAAAGCCTTGAAATTTTTTAACAATAAAGAACTCGAGCCTCTTGTCAATTTAAGCTATCGCTCAAAGGTATGCTACCCTTGAGTCCCAAATCAAACACTGATAAAACTTCAAATGGCCCTAACTTCTATACGGTACGTCCTACACCTATCAAAGTTTGCAACATACAAATGCTTGTAACTTTTTACTGGAGCGTCATAAAACCTTGAAATTTGGTAACAATAAAGTACTCGAGCCTCTTGTCAATTTAAGCTATCGCTCAAAGCTATGCTACCCTTGAGTCCCAAATAAAGCACTGATATAACTTCAAATGGCCCTAACTTCTATACGGTACGTCCAACACCTATCAAAGTTTGCAACATACAAATGCTTGTAACTTTTTACTGGAGCGTCATAAAACCTTGAAATTTTGTAACAATAAAGTACTCGAGCCTCTTGTCAATTTAAACTATCGCTCAAAGCTATGCTACCCTTGAGTCTCAAATCAAACTCTGATAATACTTCAAATGCCCTAATTTCTATACGGTACGTCCTAAACCTATCAAAGTTTGCAACATACAAATGCTTGTAACTTTTTACTGGAGCGTCATAAAACCTTGAAATTTTGTAACAATAAAGAACTCGAGCCTCTTGTCAATTTAAGCTATCGCTCAAAGCTATGCTACCCTTGAGTCCCAAATCAAACACTGATAAAACTTCAAATGGCCCTAACTTCTATACGGTACGTCCTACACCTATCAAAGTTTGCAACATACAAATGCTTGTAACTTTTTACTGGAGCGTCATAAAACCTTGAAATTTTGTAACAATAAAGTACTCGAGCCTCTTGTCAATTTAAGCTATCGCTCAAAGCTATACTACCCTTGAGTTCCAATAAAACACTGATAAAACTTCAAATGGCCCTAACTTCTATACGGTACGTCCTATACCTATCAAAGTTTGCAACATACAAATGTTTGTAACTTTTTACTGGAGCGTCATAAAACCTTGAAATTTTGTAACAATAAAATACTCGAGCCTCTTGTCAATTTAAGCTATCGCTCAAAGCTATGCCACCCTTGAGTCCCAAATCAAACACTGATAAGACTTCAAATAGCCCTAACTTCTATACGGTACGTCCTACACCTATCAATGTTTGCAACATACAAATGCTTGTAACTTTTTACTGGAGCGTCATAAAACCTTGAAATTTTGTATCAATAAAGAACTCGAGCCTCTTGTCAATTTAAGCTATTGCTCAAAGCTATGCTACCTTTGAGTCCCAAATCAAACACTGATAAACTTCAAATGGCCCTAACTTCTATACGGTACGTCCTACACCTATCAAAGTTTGCAACATACAAATGCTTGTAACTTTTTACTGGAGCGTCATAAAACCTTGAAATTTTGTAACAATAAAGTACTCGAGCCTCTTGTCAATTTAAGCTATCGCTCAAAGCTATACTACCCTTGAGTCCCAAATAAAACACTGATAAGAATTCAAATGGTTCTAACTTGTATACGGTACGTCCTACACCTATCAATGTTTGCAACATACAAATGCTTGTAACTTTTTACTTGAGCGTCATAAAACCTTGACATTTTGTAACAATAAAGTACTCGAGCCTCTTGCCAATTTAAGCTATCGCTCAAAGCTATGCTACCCTTGAGTCCCAAATCAAACACTGATAAAACTTCAAATGGCCCTAACTTCTATACGGTACATCCTACACCTATCAAAGTTTGCAACATACAAATGCTTGTAACTTTTTACTGGAGCGTCATAAAACCTTGAAATTTTGTAACAATAAAGTACTCGAGCCTCTTGTCAATTTAAGCTATCGGTCAAAGCTATACTACCCTTGAGTTCAAAATAAAACACTGATAAAACTTCAAATGGCCCTAACTTCTATACGGTACGTCCTATACCTATCAAAGTTTGCAACATACAAATGTTTGTAACTTTTTACTGGAGCGTCATAAAATCTTGAAATTTTGTAACAATAAAATACTCGAGCCTCTTGCCAATTTAAGCTATCGCTCAAAGCTATGATACCCTTGAGTCCCAAATCAAACACTGATACAACTTCAAATGGCCCTAACTTCTATACGGTACGTCCTACACCTATCAAAGTTTGCAACATACAAATGCTTGTAACTTTTTACTGGAGCGTCATAAAACCTTGAAATTTAGTAACAATAAAGTACTCGAGCCTCTTGTCAATTTAAGCTATCGCTCAAAGCTATACGACCCTTGAGTCCCAAATAAAACACTGATAAAACTTCAAATGGCCCTAACTTCTATACGGTACGTCCTATACCTATCAAAGTTTGCAACATACAAATGTTTGTAACTTTTTACTGGAGCGTCATAAAACCTTGAAATTTTGTAACAATAAAGTACTCGAGCCTCTTGTCAATTTAAGCTATCGCTCAAAGCTATGCTACCCTTGAGTCCCAAATCAAACACTGATAAGACTTCAAATGGCCCTAACTTCTATACGGTACGTCCTACATCTATCAATGTTTGCAACATACAAATGCTTGTAACTTTTTACTTGAGCGTCATAAAACCTTGAAATTTTGTAACAATAAAGTACTCGAGCCTCTTGTCAATTTAAGCTATCGCTCAAAGCAGTGCTACCTTTGAGTCCCAAATCAAACACTGATAATACTTCAAATGCCCTAACTTCTATACGGTACGTCCTACACCTATCAAAATTTGCAACATACAAATGCTTGTAACTTTTTACTGGAGCGTCATAAAGCCTTGAAATTTTTTAACAATAAAGAACTCGAGCCTCTTGTCAATTTAAGCTATCGCTCAAAGGTATGCTACCCTTGAGTCCCAAATCAAACACTGATAAAACTTCAAATGGCCCTAACTTCTATACGGTACGTCCTACACCTATCAAAGTTTGCAACATACAAATGCTTGTAACTTTTTACTGGAGCGTCATAAAAGCTTGAAATTTGGTAACAATAAAGTACTCGAGCCTCTTGTCAATTTAAGCTATCGCTCAAAGCTATGCTACCCTTGAGTCCCAAATAAAGCACTGATATAACTTCAAATGGCCCTAACTTCTATACGGTACGTCCAACACCTATCAAAGTTTGCAACATACAAATGCTTGTAACTTTTTACTGGAGCGTCATAAAACCTTGAAATTTTGTAACAATAAAGTACTCGAGCCTCTTGTCAATTTAAACTATCGCTCAAAGCTATGCTACCCTTGAGTCTCAAATCAAACTCTGATAATACTTCAAATGCCCTAATTTCTATACGGTACTTCCTAAACCTATCAAAGTTTGCAACATACAAATGCTTGTAACTTTTTACTGGAGCGTCATAAAACCTTGAAATTTTGTAACAATAAAGAACTCGAGCCTCTTGTCAATGTAAGCTATCGCTCAAAGCTATGCTACCCTTGAGTCCCAAATCAAACACTGATAAAACTTCAAATGGCCCTAACTTCTATACGGTACGTCCTACACCTATCAAAGTTTGCAACATACAAATGCTTGTAACTTTTTACTGGAGCGTCATAAAACCTTGAAATTTTGTAACAATAAAGTACTCGAGCCTCTTGTCAATTTAAGCTATCGCTCAAAGCTATGCTACCCTTGAGTCCCAAATCAAACACTGATAAAACTTCAAATGGCCCTAACTTCTATACGGTACGTCCTACACCTATCAAAGTTTGCAACATACAAATGCTTGTAACTTTTTACTGGAGCGTCATAAAACCTTGAAATTTTGTAACAATAAAGTACTCGAGCCTCTTGTCAATTTAAGCTATCGCTCAAAGCTATACGACCTTTGAGTCCCAAATAAAACACTGATACAGCTTCAAATGGCCCTAACTTCTATACGGTACGTCCTACACCTATCAATGTTTGCAACATACAAATGCTTGTAACTTTTTACTGGAGCGTCATAAGACCTTGAAATTTTCTAACAATAAAGAACTCGAGCCTCTTGTCAATTTAAGCTATCGCTCAAAGCTATGCTACCCTTGAGTCCCAAATCAAACACTGATAAAACTTCAAATGGCCCTAACCTCTATACGGTACGTCCTACACCAATCAAAGTTTGCAACATACAAATGCTTGTAACTTTTTACTGGAGCGTCATAAAACCTTGAAATTTTGTATCAATAAAGAACTCGAGCCTGTTGTCAATTTAAGCTATCGCTCAAAGCTATACTACCCTTGAGTTCCAAATAAAACACTGATAAAACTTCAAATTGCTCTAACTTCTATACGGTACGTCCTATACCTATCAAAGTTTGCAACATACAAATGTTTGTAACTTTTTACTGGAGTGTCATAAAACCTTGAAATTTTGTAACAATAAAATACTCGAGTCTCTTGTCAATTTAAGCTATCGCTCAAAGCTATGCTACCCTTGAGTCCCAAATCAAACCCTGATAAAACTTCAAATGGCCCTAACTTCTATATGGTACGTCCTACACCTATCAAAGTTTGCAACATACAAATGCTTGTAACTTTTTACTGGAGCGTCATAAAACCTTGAAATTTTGTAACAATAAAGTACTCGAGCCTCTTGTCAATTTAAACTATCGCTCAAAGCTATGCTACCCTTGAGTCTCAAATCAAACTCTGATAATACTTCAAATGCCCTAATTTCTATACGGTACGTCCTACACCTATGAAAGTTTGCAACATACAAATGCTTGTAACTTTTTACTGGAGCGTCATAAAACCTTGAAATTTTGTAACAATAAAGAACTCGAGCCTCTTGTCAATTTAAGCTATCGCTCAAAGCTATGCTACCCTTGAGTCCCAAATCAAACACTGATAAAACTTCAAATGGCCCTAACTTCTATACGGTACGTCCTACACCTATCAAAGTTTGCAACATACAAATGCTTGTAACTTTTTACTGGAGCGTCATAAAACCTTGAAATTTTGTAACAATAAAGTACTCGAGCCTCTTGTCAATTTAAGCTATCGCTCAAAGCTATACTACCCTTGAGTTCCAATAAAACACTGATAAAACTTCAAATGGCCCTAACTTCTATACGGTACGTCCTATACCTATCAAAGTTTGCAACATACAAATGTTTGTAACTTTTTACTGGAGCGTCATAAAACCTTGAAATTTTGTAACAATAAAATACTCGAGCCTCTTGTCAATTTAAGCTATCGCTCAAAGCTATGCTACCCTTGAGTCCCAAATCAAACACTGATAAGACTTCAAATAGCCCTAACTTCTATACGGTACGTCCTACACCTATCAATGTTTGCAACATACAAATGCTTGTAACTTTTTACTGGAGCGTCATAAAACCTTGAAATTTTGTATCAATAAAGAACTCGAGCCTCTTGTCAATTTAAGCTATCGCTCAAAGCTATGCTACCCTTGAGTCCCAAATCAAACACTGCTAAAACTTCAAATGGCCCTAACTTCTATACGGTACGTCCTACACCTATCAAAGTTTGCAACATACAAATGCTTGTAACTTTTTACTGGAGCGTCATAAAACCTTGAAATTTTGTAACAATAAACTACTCGAGCCTCTTGTCAATTTAAGCTATCGCTCAAAGCTATACGACCTTTGAGTCCCAAATAAAACACTGATAAAGCTTCAAATGGCCCTAACTTCTATACGGTACGTCCTACACCTATCAATGTTTGCAACATACAAATGCTTGTAACTTTTTACTGGAGCGTCATAAGACCTTGAAATTTTCTAACAATAAAGAACTCGAGCCTCTTGTCAATTTAAGGTATCGTCAAAGCTATGCTACCCTTGAGTCCCAAATCAAACTCTGATAATACTTCAAATGCCCTAATTTCTATACGGTACGTCCTACACCTATCAATGTTTGCAACATACAAATGCTTGTAACTTTTTACTGGAGCGTCATAAAACCTTGAAATTTTGTAACAATAAAGTACTCGAGCCTCTTGTCAATTTAAGCTATCGCTCAAAGCTATGATACCCTTGAGTCCCAAATCAAACACTGATACAACTTCAAATGGCCCTAACTTCTTTACGGTACGTCCTACACCTATCAAAGTTTGCACCATACAAATGCTTGTAACTTTTTACTGGAGCGTCATAAAACCTTGAAATTTTGTAACAATAAAGTACTCGAGCCTCTTGTCAATTTAAGCTATCGCTCAAAGCTATGCTACCCTTGAGTCCCAAATCAAACACTGATAAAACTTCACATGGCCCTAACTTCTATACGGTACGTCCTACACCTATCAAAGTTTGCAACATACAAATGTTGTAACTTTTTACTGGAGCGTCATAAAACCTTGAAATTTTGTAACAATAAAGTACTCGAGCCTCTTGTCAATTTAAGCTATCGCTCAAAGCTATGCTACCCTTGAGTCCCAAATCAAACCCTGATAAAACTTCAAATGGCCCTAACTTCTATACGGTACGTCCTACACCTATCAAAGTTTGCAACATACAAATGCTTGTAACTTTTTACTGGAGCGTCATAAAACCTTGAAATTTTGTAACAATAAAGTACTCGAGCCTCTTGTCAATTTAAGCTATCGCTCAAAGCTATACTACCCTTGAGTTCCAAATAAAACACTGATAAAACTTCAAATGGCTCTAACTTCTATACGGTACGTCCTATACCTATCAAAGTTTGCAACATACAAATGTTTGTAACTTTTTACTGGAGTGTCATAAAACCTTGATATTTTGTAACAATAAAATACTCGAGTCTCTTGTCAATTTAAGCTATCGCTCAAAGCTATGCTACCCTTGAGTCCCAAATCAAACCCTGATAAAACTTGAAATGGCCCTAACTTCTATATGGTACGTCCTACACCTATCAAAGTTTGCAACATACAAATGCTTGTAACTTTTTACTGGAGCGTCATAAAACCTTGAAATTTTGTAACAATAAAGTACTCGAGCCTCTTGTCAATTTAAGCTATCGCTCAAAGCTATACGACCCTTGAGTCCCAAATAAAACACTGATAAAACTTCAAATGGCCCTAACTTCTGTACGGTACGTCATATACCTATCAAAGTTTGCAACATACAAATGTTTGTAACTTTTTACTGGAGCGTCATAAATCCTTGAAATTTTGTAACAATAAAGTACTCGAGCCTCTTGTCAATTTAAGCTATCGCTCAAAGCTATGCTACCCTTGAGTCCCAAATCAAACACTGATAAGACTTCAAATGGCCCTAACTTCTATACGGTACGTCCTACATCTATCAATGTTTGCAACATACAAATGCTTGTAACTTTTTACTTGAGCGTCATAAAACCTTGACATTTTGTAACAATAAAGTACTCGAGCCTCTTGTCAATTTAAGCTATCGCTCAAAGCAGTGCTACCCTTGAGTCCCAAATAAAACACTGATAATACTTCAAATGCCCTAACTTCTATACGGTACGTCCTACACCTATCAAAGTTTGTAGCATACAAATGCTTGTAACTTTTTACTGGAGCGTCATAAAACCTTGAAATTTTGTAACAATAAAGTACTCGAGCCTCTAGTCAATTTAAGCTATCGCTCAAAGCTATGCTACCCTTGAGTCCCTAATCAAACACTTATAAGACTTCAAATAGCCCTAACTTCTATACGGTACGTCCTACACCTATCAATGTTTGCAACATACAAATGCTTGTAACTTTTTACTGGAGCGTCATAAAACCTTAAAATTTTGTTACAACAAAGAACTCGAGCCTCTTGTCAATTTAAGCTATCACTCAAAGCTATGCTACCCTTAAGTCCCAAATCAAACACTGATAAAACTTCAAATGGCCCTAACTTCTATACGGTACGTCCTACACCTATCAAAGTTTGCAACATACAAATGCTTGTAACTTTTTACTGGAGCGTCATAAAACCTTGAAATTTTGTAACAATAAAGTACTCGAGCCTCTTGTCAATTTAAGCTATCTCTCAAAGTTATGCTACCCTTGAGTCCCAAATCAAACACTGATAAAACTTCAAATGGCCCTAACTTCTATACGGTACGTCCTACACCTATCAAAGTTTGCAACATACAAATGTTGTAACTTTTTACTGGAGCGACATAAAACCTTGAAATTTTGTAACAATAAAGTACTCGAGCCTCTTGTCAATTTAAGCTATCGCTCAAAGCTATGCTACCCTTGAGTTCCAAATCAAACCCTGATAAAACTTCAAATGGCCCTAACTTCTATACGGTACGTCCTACACCTATCAAAGTTTGCAACATACAAATGCTTGTAACTTTTTACTGGAGCGTCATAAAACCTTGAAATTTTGTAACAATAAAGTACTCGAGCCTCTTGTCAATTTAAGCTATCGCTCAAAGCTTTACTACCCTTGAGTTCCAAATAAAACACTGATAAAACTTCAAATGGCCCTAACTTCTATACGGTACGTCCTATACCTATCAAAGTTTGCAACATACAAATGTTTGTAACTTTTTACTGGAGTGTCATAAAACCTTGAAATTTTGTAACAATAAAATACTCGAGTCTCTTGTCAATTTAAGCTATCGCTCAAAGCTATGCTACCCTTGAGTCCCAAATCAAACCCTGATAAAACTTCAAATGGCCCTAACTTCTATATGGTACGTCCTACACCTATCAAAGTTTGCAACATACAAATGCTTGTAACTTTTTACTGGAGCGTCATAAAACCTTGAAATTTTGTAACAATAAAGTACTCGAGCCTCTTGTCAATTTAAGCTATCGCTCAAAGCTATACGACCCTTGAGTCCCAAATAAAACACTGATAAAACTTCAAATGGCCCTAACTTCTTTACGGTACGTCCTATACCTAACAAAGTTTGCAACATACAAATGTTTGTAACTTTTTACTGGAGCGTCATAAAACCTTGAAATTTTGTAACAATAAAGTACTCGAGCCTCTTGTCAATTTAAGCTATCGCTCAAAGCTATGCTACCCGTGAGTCCCAAATCAAACACTGATAAGACTTCAAATGGCCCTAACTTCTATACGGTACGTCCTACACCTATCAATGTTTGCAACATACAAATGCTTGTAACTTTTTACTTGAGCGTCATAAAACCTTGACATTTTGTAACAATAAAGTACTCGAGCCTCTTGTCAATTTAAGCTATCGCTCAAAGCAGTGCTACCCTTGAGTCCCAAATCAAACACTGATAATACTTCAAATGCCCTAACTTCTATACGGTACGTCCTACACCTATCAAAGTTTGTAGCATACAAATGCTTGTAACTTTTTACTGGAGCGTCATAAAACCTTGAAATTTTGTAACAATAAAGTACTCGAGCCTCTAGTCAATTGAAGCTATCGCTCAAAGCTATGGTACCCTGGAGTCCCTAATCAAACACTTATAAGACTTCAAATAGCCCTAACTTCTATACGGTACGTCCTACACCTATCAATGTTTGCAACATACAAATGCTTGTAACTTTTAACTGGAGCGTCATAAAACCTTAAAATTTTGTAACAACAAAGAACTCGAGCCTCTTGTCAATTTAAGCTATCGCTCAAAGCTATGCTACCCTTGAGTCCCAAATCGAACACTGATAAAACTTCAAATGGCCCTAACTTCTATACGGTACGTCCTACACCTATCAAAGTTTGCAACATACAAATGCTTGTAACTTTTTACTGGAGCGTCATAAAACCTTGAAATTTTGTAACAATAAAGTACTCGAGCCTCCTGTCAATTTAAGGTATCTCTCAAAGTTATGCTACCCTTGAGTCCCAAATCAAACACTGATAAAACTTCAAACATCCCTAACTTCTATACGGTACGTCCTACACCTATCAAAGTTTGCAACATACAAATGTTGTAACTTTTTACTGGAGCGACATAAAACCTTGAAATTTTGTAACAATAAAGTACTCGAGCCTCTTGTCAATTTAAGCTATCGCTCAAAGCTATGCTACCCTTGAGTTCCAAATCAAACCCTGATAAAACTAAAAAATGGCCCTAACTTCTATACGGTACGTCCTACACCTATCAAAGTTTGCAACATACAAATGCTTGTAACTTTTTACTGGAGCGTCATAAAACCTTGAAATTTTGTAACAATAAAGTACTCGAGCCTCTTGTCAATTTAAGCTATCGCTGAAAGCTTTACTACCCTTGAGTTCCAAATAAAACACTGATAAAACTTCAAATGGCCCTAACTTCTATACGGTACGTCCTATACCTATCAAAGTTTGCAACATACAAATGTTTGTAACTTTTTACTGGAGTGTCATAAAACCTTGAAATTTTGTAACAATAAAATACTCGAATCTCTTGTCAATTTAAGCTATCGCTCAAAGCTATGCTACCCTTGAGTCCCAAATCAAACCCTGATAAAACTTCAAATGGCCCTAACTTCTATACGGTACGTCCTACACCTATCAATGTTTGCAACATACAAATGCTTGTAACTTTTTACTTGAGCGTCATAAAACCTTGACATTTTGTAACAATAAAGTACTCGAGCCTCTTGTCAATTTAAGCTATCGCTCAAAGCAGTGCTACCCTTGAGTCCCAAATGAAACACTGATAATACTTCAAATGCCCTAACTTCTATACGGTACGTCCTACACCTATCAAAGTTTGTAGCATACAAATGCTTGTAACTTTTTACTGGAGCGTCATAAAACCTTGAAATTTTGTAACAATAAAGTACTCGAGCCTCTAGTCAATTTAAGCTATCGCTCAAAGCTATGCTACCCTTGAGTCCCTAATCAAACACTTATAAGACTTCAAATAGCCCTAACTTCTATACGGTACGTCCTACACCTATCAATGTTTGCAACATACAAATGCTTGTAACTTTTTACTGGAGCGTCATAAAACCTTAAAATTTTGTAACAACAAAGAACTCGAGCCTCTTGTCAATTTAAGCTATCGCTCAAAGCTATGCTACCCTTGAGTCCGAAATCAAACACTGATAAAACTTCAAATGGCCCTAACTTCTATACGGTACGTCCTACACCTATCAATGTTTGCAACATACAAATGCTTGTAACTTTTTACTTGAGCGTCATAAAACCTTGACATTTTGTAACAATAAAGTACTCGAGCCTCTTGTCAATTTAAGCTATCGCTCAAAGCAGTGCTACCCTTGAGTCCCAAATCAAACACTGATAATACTTCAAATGCCCTAACTTCTATACGGTACGTCCTACACCTATCAAAGTTTGTAGCATACAAATGCTTGTAACTTTTTACTGGAGCGTCATAAAACCTTGAAATTTTGTAACAATAAAGTACTCGAGCCTCTAGTCAATTTAAGCTATCGCTCAAAGCTATGCTACCCTTGAGTCCGTAATCAAACACTTATAAGACTTCAAATAGCCCTAACTTCTATACGGTACGTCCTACACCTATCAATGTTTGCAACATACAAATGCTTGTAACTTTTTACTGGAGCGTCATAAAACCTTAAAATTTTGTAACAACAAAGAACTCGAGCCTCTTGCCAATTTAAGCTATCGCTCAAAGCTATGCTACCCTTGAGTCCCAAATCGAACACTGATAAAACTTCAAATGGCCCTAACTTCTATACGGTACGTCCTACACCTATCAAAGTTTGCAACATACAAATGCTTGTAACTTTTTACTGGAGCGTCATAAAACCTTGAAATTTTGTAACAATAAAGTACTCGAGCCTCCTGTCAATTTAAGGTATCTCTCAAAGTTATGCTACCCTTGAGTCCCAAATCAAACACTGATAAAACTTCAAATATCCCTAACTTCTATACGGTACGTCCTACACCTATCAAAGTTTGCAACATACAAATGTTGTAACTTTTTACTGGAGCGTCATAAAACCTTCAAATTTTGTAACAATAAAGTACTCGAGCCTCTTGTCAATTTAAGCTATCGCTCAAAGCTTTACTACGCTTGAGTTCCAAATAAAATACTGATAAAACTTCAAATGGCCCTAACTTCTATACGGTACGTCCTATACCTATCAAAGTTTGCAACATACAAATGTTTGTAACTTTTTACTGGAGTGTCATAAAACCTTGAAATTTTGTAACAATAAAATACTCGAATCTCTTGTCAATTTAAGCTATCGCTCAAAGCTATGCTACCCTTGAGTCCCAAATCAAACCCTGATAAAACTTCAAATGGCCCTAACTTCTATACGGTACGTCCTACACCTATCAAAGTTTGCAACATACAAATGCTTGTAACTTTATACTGGAGCGTCATAAAACCTTGAAATTTTGTAACAATAAAGTACTCGAGCCTCTTGTCAATTTAAGCTATCGCTCAAAGCTATGCTACACTTGACTCCCAAATCAAACACTGATAAGACATCAAAGGGCCCTAACTTCTATACGGTACGTCCTACACCTATCAATGTTTGCAACATACAAATGCTTGTAACTTTTTACTGGAGCGTCATAAGACCTTGAAATTTTCTAACAATAAAGAACTCGAGCCTCTCGTCAATTTAAGGTATCGCTCAAAGCTATGCTACCCTTGAGTCCCAAATCAAACTCTGATAATACTTCAAATGCCCTAATTTTTATACGGTACGTCCTACACCTATCAATGTTTGCAACATACAAATGCTTGTAACTTTTTACTGGAGCGTCATAAAACCTTGAAATTTTGTAACAATAAAGTACTCGAGCCTCTTGTCAATTTAAGCTATCGCTCAAAGCTATGATACCCTTGAGTCCCAAATCAAACACTGATACAACTTCAAATGGACCTAACTTCTATACGGTACGTCCTACACCTATCAAAGTTTGCAACATACAAATGCTTGTAACTTTTTACTGGAGCGTCATAAAACCTTGAAATTTTCTAACAATAAAGTACTCGAGCCTCTTGTCAATTTAAGCTATCGCTCAAAGCTATGCTACCCTTGAGTCCCAAATCAAACACTGATAAAACTTCAAATGGCCCTAACTTCTATACGGTACGTCCTACACCTATCAAAGTTTGCAACATACAAATGTTGTAACTTTTTACTGGAGCGTCATAAAACCTTGAAATTTTGAAACAATAAAGTACTCGAGCCTCTTGTCAATTTCAGCTATCGCTCAAAGCTATGCTACCATTGAGTCCCAAATCAAACACTGATAAGACTTCAAATGGCCCTAACTTCTATACGGTACGTCCTACACCTATCAATGTTTGCAACATACAAATGCTTGTAACTTTTTACTGGAGCGTCTTAAAGCCTTGAAATTTTGTAACAATAAAGAACTCGAGCCTCTTGTCAATTTAAGCTATCGCTCAAAGGTATGCTACCCTTGAGTCCCAAATCAAACACTGATAAAACTTCAAATGGCCCTAACTTCTATACGGTACGTCCTACACCTATCAAAGTTTGCAACATACAAATGCTTGTAACTTTTTACTGGAGCGTCATAAAACCTTGAAATTTGGTAAAATTAAAGTACTCGAGCCTCTTGTCAATTTAAGCTATCGCTCAAAGCTATGCTACCCTTGAGTCCCAAATAAAGCACTGATATAACTTCAAATGGCCCTAACTTCTATACGGTACGTCCTACACCTATCAAAGTTTGCAACATACAAATGCTTGTAACTTTTTACTGGAGCGTCATAAAACCTTGAAATTTTGTAACAATAAAGTACTCGAGCCTCTTGTCAATTTAAACTATCGCTCAAAGCTATGCTACCCTTGAGTCCCAAATCAAACTCTGATAATACTTCAAATGCCCTAATTTTTATACGGTACGTCCTACACCTATCAAAGTTTGCAACATACAAATGCTTGTAACTTTTTACTGGAGCGTCATAAAACCTTGAAATTTTGTAACAATAAAGAACTCGAGCCTCTTGTCAATTTAAGCTATCGCTCAAAGCTATGCTACCCTTGAGTCCCAAATCAAACACTGATAAAACTTCAAATGGCCCTAACTTCTATACGGTACGTCCTACACCTATCAAAGTTTGCAACATACAAATGCTTGTAACTTTTTACTGGAGCGTCATAAAACCTTGAAATTTTGTAACAATAAAGTACTCGAGCCTCTTGTCAATTTAAGCTATCGCTCAAAGCTATACTACCCTTGAGTTCCAAATAAAACACTGATAAAACTTCAAATGGCCCTAACTTCTATACGGTACGTCCTATACCTATCAAAGTTTGCAACATACAAATGTTTGTAACTTTTTACTGGAGCGTCATAAAACCTTGAAATTTTGTAACAATAAAATACTCGAGCCTCTTGTCAATTTAAGCTATCGCTCAAAGCTATGCTACCCTTGAGTCCCAAATCAAACACTGATAATACTTCAAATGCCCTAACTTCTATACGGTACGTCCTACACCTATCAAAGTTTGTAGCATACAAATGCTTGTAACTTTTTACTGGAGCGTCATAAAACCTTGAAATTTTGTAACAATAAAGTACTCGAGCCTCTAGTCAATTTAAGCTATCGCTCAAAGCTATGCTACCCTTGAGTCCCAAATCAAACACTGATAAGACTTCAAATAGCCCTAACTTCTATACGGTACGTCCTCCACCTATCAATGTTTGCAACATACAAATGCTTGTAACTTTTTACTGGAGCGTCATAAAACCTTGAAATTTTGTAACAATAAAGAACTCGAGCCTCTTGTCAATTTAAGCTATCGCTCAAAGCTATGCTACCCTTGAGTCCCAAATCAAACACTGATAAAACTTCAAATGGCCCTAACTTCTATACGGTACGTCCTACACTTATCAAAGTTTGCAACATACGAATGCTTGTAACTTTTTACTGGAGCGTCATAAAACCTTGAAATTTGGTAACAATAAAGTACTCGAGCCTCTTGTCAATTTAAGCTATCGCTCAAAGCTATGCTACCCTTGAGTCCCAAATAAAGCACTGATATAACTTCAAATGGCCCTAACTTCTATACGGTACGTCCTACACCTATCAAAGTTTGCAACATACGAATGCTTGTAACTTTTTACTGGAGCGTCATAAAACCTTGAAATTTTGTAACAATAAAGTACTCGAGCCTCTTGTCAATTTAAACTGTCGCTCAAAGCTATGCTAAACTTGAGTCCCAAATCAAACACTGATAAAGCTTCAAATTGCCCTAACTTCTATACGGTACGTCCTATACCTATTAAAGTTTGCAACATACAAATGTTTGTAACTTTTTACTGGAGCGTCATAAAACCTTGAAATTTTGTAACAATAAAGTACTCGAGCCTCTTGTCAATTTAAGCTATCGCTCAAAGCTATGCTACACTTGACTCCCAAATCAAACACTGATAAGACTTCAAATGGCCCTAACTTCTATACGGTACGTCCTACACCTATCAAAGTTTGCAACATACAAATGCTTGTAACTTTTTACTGGAGCGTCATAAAACCTTGAAATTTTCTAACAATAAAGAACTCGAGCCTCTTGTCAATTTAAGCTATCGCTCAAAGCTATGCTACCCTTGAGTCCCAAATCAAACACTGATAAAACTTCAAATGGCCCTAACTTCTATACGGTACGTCCTACACCTATCAAAGTTTGCAACATACAAATGTTGTAACTTTTTACTGGAGCGTCATAAAACCTTGAAATTTTGTAACAATAAAGTACTCGAGCCTCTTGTCAATTTCAGCTATCGCTCAAAGCTATGCTACCATTGAGTCCCAAATCAAACACTGATAAGACTTCAAATGGCCCTAACTTCTATACGGTACGTCCTACACCTATCAATGTTTGCAACATACAAATGCTTGTAACTTTTTACTGGAGCGTCATAAAGCCTTGAAATTTTGTAACAATAAAGAACTCGAGCCTCTTGTCAATTTAAGCTATCGCTCAAAGGTATGCTACCCTTGAGTCCCAAATCAAACACTGATAAAACTTCAAATGGCCCTAACTTCTATACGGTACGTCCTACACCTATCAAAGTTTGCAACATACAAATGCTTGTAACTTTTTACTGGAGCGTCATAAAACCTTGAAATTTGGTAAAATTAAAGTACTCGAGCCTCTTGTCAATTTAAGCTATCGCTCAAAGCTATGCTACCCTTGAGTCCCAAATAAAGCACTGATATAACTTCAAATGGCCCTAACTTCTATACGGTACGTCCTACACCTATCAAAGTTTGCAACATACAAATGCTTGTAACTTTTTACTGGAGCGTCATAAAACCTTGAAATTTTGTAACAATAAAGTACTCGAGCCTCTTGTCAATTTAAACTATCGCTCAAAGCTATGCTACCCTTGAGTCCCAAATCAAACTCTGATAATACTTCAAATGCCCTAATTTTTATACGGTACGTCCTACACCTATCAAAGTTTGCAACATACAAATGCTTGTAACTTTTTACTGGAGCGTCATAAAACCTTGAAATTTTGTAACAATAAAGAACTCGAGCCTCTTGTCAATTTAAGCTATCGCTCAAAGCTATGCTACCCTTGAGTCCCAAATCAAACACTGATAAAACTTCAAATGGCCCTAACTTCTATACGGTACGTCCTACACCTATCAAAGTTTGCAACATACAAATGCTTGTAACTTTTTACTGGAGCGTCATAAAACCTTGAAATTTTGTAACAATAAAGTACTCGAGCCTCTTGTCAATTTAAGCTATCGCTCAAAGCTATACTACCCTTGAGTTCCAAATAAAACACTGATAAAACTTCAAATGGCCCTAACTTCTATACGGTACGTCCTATACCTATCAAAGTTTGCAACATACAAATGTTTGTAACTTTTTACTGGAGCGTCATAAAACCTTGAAATTTTGTAACAAAATAAAATACTCGAGCCTCTTGTCAATTTAAGCTATCGCTCAAAGCTATGCTACCCTTGAGTCCCAAATCAAACACTGATAATACTTCAAATGCCCTAACTTCTATACGGTACGTCCTACACCTATCAAAGTTTGTAGCATACAAATGCTTGTAACTTTTTACTGGAGCGTCATAAAACCTTGAAATTTTGTAACAATAAAGTACTCGAGCCTCTAGTCAATTTAAGCTATCGCTCAAAGCTATGCTACCCTTGAGTCCCAAATCAAACACTGATAAGACTTCAAATAGCCCTAACTTCTATACGGTACGTCCTCCACCTATCAATGTTTGCAACATACAAATGCTTGTAACTTTTTACTGGAGCGTCATAAAACCTTGAAATTTTGTAACAATAAAGAACTCGAGCCTCTTGTCAATTTAAGCTATCGCTCAAAGCTATGCTACCCTTGAGTCCCAAATCAAACACTAATAAAACTTCAAATGGCCCCAACTTCTATACGGTACGTCCTACACCTATCAAAGTTTGCAACATACAAATGCTTGTAACTTTTTACTGGAGCGTCATAAAACCTTGAAATTTTGTAACAATAAAGTACTCGAGCCTCTTGTCAATTTAAGCTATCGGTCAAAGCTATACTACCCTTGAGTTCAAAATAAAACACTGATAAAACTTCAAATGGCCCTAACTTCTATACGGTACGTCCTATACCTATCAAAGTTTGCAACATAGAAATGTTTGTAACTTTTTACTGGAGCGTCATAAAACCTTGAAATTTTGTAACAATAAAATACTCGAGCCTCTTGTCAATTTAAGTTATCGCTCAAAGCTATGCTAGCCTTGAGTCCCAAATCAAACTCTGATAATACTTCAAATGCCCTAACTTCTATACGGTACGTCCTACACCTATCAAAGTTTGCAACATACAAATGCTTGTAACTTTTTACTGGAGCGTCATAAAACGTTGAAATTTTGTAACAATAAAGTACTCGAGCCTCTTGTCAATTTAAACTGTCGCTCAAAGCTATGCTACCCTTGAGTCCCAAATCAAACTCTGATAATACTTCAAATGCCCTAATTTCTATACGGTACGTCCTACACCTATCAAAGTTTGCAACATACAAATGCTTGTAACTTTTTACTGGAGCGTCATAAAACCTTGAAATTTTGTAACAATAAAGAACTCGAGCCTCTTGTCAATTTAAGCTATTGCTCAAAGCTATACTACCTTTGAGTCCCAAATCAAACATTGATAAAACTTCAAATGGCCCTAACTTCTATACGGTACGTCTTACACCTATCAAAGTTTGCAACATACAAATGCTTGTAACTTTTTACTGGAGCGTCATAAAACCTTGAAATTTTGTAACAATAAAGTACTCGAGCCTCTTGTCAATTTAAGCTATCGCTCAAAGCTATACTACCCTTGAGTTCCAAATAAAACACTGATAAAACTTCAAATGGCCCTAACTTCTATACGGTACGTCCTGTACCTATCAAATTTTGTAACATACAAATGTTTGTAACTTTTTACTGGAGCGTCATAAAACCTTGATATTTTGTAACAATAAAATACTCGAGCCTCTTGTCAATTTAAGCTATCGCTCAAAGCTATGCTACCCTTGAGTCCCAAATCAAACACTGATAATACTTCAAATGCCCTAACTTCTATACGGTACGTTCTACACCTATCAAAGTTTGTAGCATACAAATGCTTGTAACTTTTTACTGGAGCGTCATAAAACCTTGAAATTTTGTAACAATAAAGTACTCGAGCCTCTAGTCAATTTAAGCTATCGCTCAAAGCTATGCTACCCTTGAGTCCCAAATCAAACACTGATAAGACTTCAAATAGCCCTAACTTCTATACGGTACGTCCTCCACCTATCAATGTTTGCAACATATAAATGCTTGTAACTTTTTACTGGAGCGTCATAAAACCTTGAAATTTTGTAACAATAAAGAACTCGAGCCTCTTGTCAATTTAAGCTATCGCTCAAAGCTATGCTACCCTTGAGTCCCAAATCAAACACTGATAAAACTTCAAATGGCCCTAACTTCTATACGGTACGTCCTACACCTATCAAAGTTTGCAACATACAAATGCTTGTAACTTTTTACTGGAGCGTCATAAAACCTTGAAATTTTGTAACAATAAAGTACTCGAGCCTCTTGTCAATTTAAACTGTCGCTCAAAGCTATGCTACCCTTGAGTCCCAAATCAAACTCTGATAATACTTCAAATGCCCTAATTTCTATACGGTACGTCCTACACCTATCAAAGTTTGCAACATACAAATGCTTGTAACTTTTTACTGGAGCGTCATAAAACCTTGAAATTTTGTAACAATAAAGAACTCGAGCCTCTTGTCAATTTAAGCTATCGCTCAAAGCTATGCTACCCTTGAGTCCCAAATCAAACACTGATAAAACTTCAAATGGCCCCAACTTCTATACGGTACGTCCTACACCTATCAAAGTTTGCAACATACAAATGCTTGTAACTTTTTACTGGAGCGTCATAAAACCTTGAAATTTTGTAACAATAAAGTACTCGAGCCTCTTGTCAATTTAAGATATCGGTCAAAGCTATACTACCCTTGAGTTCAAAATAAAACACTGATAAAACTTCAAATGGCCCTAACTTCTATACGGTACGTCCTATACCTATCAAAGTTTGCAACATAGAAATGTTTGTAACTTTTCGCTGGAGCGTCATAAAACCTTGAAATTTTGTAACAATAAAATACTCGAGCCTCTTGTCAATTTAAGCTATCGCTCAAAGCTATGCTACCCTTGAGTCCCAAATCAAACTCTGATAATACTTCAAATGCCCTAACTTCTATACGGTACGTCCTACACCTATCAAAGTTTGCAACATACAAATGCTTGTAACTTTTTACTGGAGTGTCATAAAACCTTGAAATTTTGTAACAATAAAGTACTCGAGCCTCTTGTCAATTTAAACTGTCGCTCAAAGCTATGCTACCCTTGAATCCCAAATCAAACTCTGATAATACTTCAAATGCCCTAATTTCTATACGGTACGTCCTACACCTATCAAAGTTTGCAACATACAAATGCTTGTAACTTTTTACTGGAGCGTCATAAAACCTTGAAATTTTGTAACAATAAAGAACTCGAGCCTCTTGTCAATTTAAGCTATTGCTCAAAGCTATGCTACCTTTGAGTCCCAAATCAAACATTGATAAAACTTCAAATGGCCCTAACTTCTATACGGTACGTCCTACACCTATCAAAGTTTGCAACATACAAATGCTTGTAACTTTTTACTGGAGCGTCATAAAACCTTGAAATTTTGTAACAATAAAGTACTCGAGCGTCTTGTCAATTTAAGCTATCGGTCAAAGCTATACTACCCTTGAGTTCAAAATAAAACACTGATAAAACTTCAAATGGCCCTAACTTCTATACGGTACGTCCTATACCTATCAAAGTTTGCAACATACAAATGTTTGTAACTTTTTACTGGAGCGTCATAAAATCTTGAAATTTTGTAACAATAAAGTACTCGAGCCTCTTGTCAATTTAAGCTATCGCTCAAAGCTATACGACCCTTGAGTCCCAAATAAAACACTGATAAAACTTCAAATGGCCCTAACTTCTATACGGTACGTCCTGTACCTATCAAATTTTGTAACATACAAATGTTTGTAACTTTTTACTGGAGCGTCATAAAACCTTGATATTTTGTAACAATAAAATACTCGAGCCTCTTGTCAATTTAAGCTATCGCTCAAAGCTATGCTACCCTTGAGTCCCAAATCAAACACTGATAATACTTCAAATGCCCTAACTTCTATACGGTACGTTCTACACCTATCAAAGTTTGTAGCATACAAATGCTTGTAACTTTTTACTGGAGCGTCATAAAACCTTGAAATTTTGTAACAATAAAGTACTCGAGCCTCTAGTCAATTTAAGCTATCGCTCAAAGCTATGCTACCCTTGAGTCCCAAATCAAACACTGATAAGACTTCAAATAGCCCTAACTTCTATACGGTACGTCCTCCACCTATCAATGTTTGCAACATATAAATGCTTGTAACTTTTTACTGGAGCGTCATAAAACCTTGAAATTTTGTAACAATAAAGAACTCGAGCCTCTTGTCAATTTAAGCTATCGCTCAAAGCTATGCTACCCTTGAGTCCCAAATCAAACACTGATAAAACTTCAAATGGCCCTAACTTCTATACGGTACGTCCTACACCTATCAAAGTTTGCAACATACAAATGCTTGTAACTTTTTACTGGAGCGTCATAAAACCTTGAAATTTTGTAACAATAAAGTACTCGAGCCTCTTGTCAATTTAAACTGTCGCTCAAAGCTATGCTACCCTTGAGTCCCAAATCAAACTCTGATAATACTTCAAATGCCCTAATTTCTATACGGTACGTCCTACACCTATCAAAGTTTGCAACATACAAATGCTTGTAACTTTTTACTGGAGCGTCATAAAACCTTGAAATTTTGTAACAATAAAGAACTCGAGCCTCTTGTCAATTTAAGCTATCGCTCAAAGCTATGCTACCCTTGAGTCCCAAATCAAACACTGATAAAACTTCAAATGGCCCCAACTTCTATACGGTACGTCCTACACCTATCAAAGTTTGCAACATACAAATGCTTGTAACTTTTTACTGGAGCGTCATAAGACCTTGAAATTTTGTAACAATAAAGTACTCGAGCCTCTTGTCAATTTAAGATATCGGTCAAAGCTATACTACCCTTGAGTTCAAAATAAAACACTGATAAAAACTTCAAATGGCCCTAACTTCTATACGGTACGTCCTATACCTATCAAAGTTTGCAACATAGAAATGTTTGTAACTTTTCGCTGGAGCGTCATAAAACCTTGAAATTTTGTAACAATAAAATACTCGAGCCTCTTGTCAATTTAAGCTATCGCTCAAAGCTATGCTACCCTTGAGTCCCAAATCAAACTCTGATAATACTTCAAATGCCCTAACTTCTATACGGTACGTCCTACACCTATCAAAGTTTGCAACATACAAATGCTTGTAACTTTTTACTGGAGTGTCATAAAACCTTGAAATTTTGTAACAATAAAGTACTCGAGCCTCTTGTCAATTTAAACTGTCGCTCAAAGCTATGCTACCCTTGAATCCCAAATCAAACTCTGATAATACTTCAAATGCCCTAATTTCTATACGGTACGTCCTACACCTATCAAAGTTTGCAACATACAAATGCTTGTAACTTTTTACTGGAGCGTCATAAAACCTTGAAATTTTGTAACAATAAAGAACTCGAGCCTCTTGTCAATTTAAGCTATTGCTCAAAGCTATGCTACCTTTGAGTCCCAAATCAAACATTGATAAAACTTCAAATGGCCCTAACTTCTATACGGTACGTCCTACACCTATCAAAGTTTGCAACATACAAATGCTTGTAACTTTTTACTGGAGCGTCATAAAACCTTGAAATTTTGTAACAATAAAGTACTCGAGCCTCTTGTCAATTTAAGCTATCGCTCAAAGCTATACTACCCTTGAGTCCCAAATAAAACACTGATAAGACTTCAAATGTTTCTAACTTGTATACGGTACGTCCTACACCTATCAATGTTTGCAACATACAAATGCTTGTAACTTTTTACTTGAGCGTCATAAAACCTTGACATTTTGTAACAATAAAGTACTCGAGCCTCTTGCCAATTTAAGCTATCGCTCAAAGCTATGCTACCCTTGAGTCCCAAATCAAACACTGATAAAACTTCAAATGGCCCCAACTTCTATGCGGTACGTCCTACACCTATCAAAGTTTGCAACATACAAATGCTTGTAACTTTTTACTGGAGCGTCATAAAACCTTGAAATTTTGTAACAATAAAGTACTCGAGCGTCTTGTCAATTTAAGCTATCGGTCAAAGCTATACTACCCTTGAGTTCAAAATAAAACACTGATAAAACTTCAAATGGCCCTAACTTCTATACGGTACGTCCTATACCTATCAAAGTTTGCAACATACAAATGTTTGTAACTTTTTACTGGAGCGTCATAAAATCTTGAAATTTTGTAACAATAAAGTACTCGAGCCTCTTGTCAATTTAAGCTATCGCTCAAAGCTATACGACCCTTGAGTCCCAAATAAAACACTGATAAGACTTCAAATGTTTCTAACTTGTATACGGTACGTCCTACACCTATCAATGTTTGCAACATACAAATGCTTGTAACTTTTTACTTGAGCGTCATAAAACCTTGACATTTTGTAACAATAAAGTACTCGAGCCTCTTGCCAATTTAAGCTATCGCTCAAAGCTATGCTACCCTTGAGTCCCAAATCAAACACTGATAAAACTTCAAATGGCCCTAACTTCTATGCGGTACGTCCTACACCTATCAAAGTTTGCAACATACAAATGCTTGTAACTTTTTACTGGAGCGTCATAAAACCTTGAAATTTTGTAACAATAAAGTACTCGAGCGTCTTGTCAATTTAAGCTATCGGTCAAAGCTATACTACCCTTGAGTTCAAAATAAAACACTGATAAAACTTCAAATGGCCTAACTTCTATACGGTACGTCCTATACCTATCAAAGTTTGCAACATACAAATGTTTGTAACTTTTTACTGGAGCGTCATAAAATCTTGAAATTTTGTAACAATAAAGTACTCGAGCCTCTTGTCAATTTAAGCTATCGCTCAAAGCTATACGACCCTTGAGTCCCAAATAAAACACTGATAAAACTTCAAATGGCCCTAACTTCTATGCGGTACGTCCTATACCTATCAAAGTTTGCAACATACAAATGTTTGTAACTTTTTACTGGAGCGTCATAAAACCTTGAAATTTTGTAACAATAAAGTACTCGAGCCTCTTGTCAATTTAAGCTATCGCTCAAAGCTATGCTACCCTTGAGTCCCAAATCAAACACTGATAAGACTTCAAATGGCCCTAACTTCTATACGGTACGTCCTACACCTATCAATGTTTGCAACATACAAATGCTTGTAACTTTTTACTTGAGCGTCATAAAACCTTGACATTTTGTAACAATAAAGTACTCGAGCCTCTTGTCAATTTAAGCTATCGCTCAAAGCAGTGCTACCCTTGAGTCCCAAATCAAACACTGATAATACTTCAAATGCCCTAACTTCTATACGGTACGTCCTACACCTATCAAAATTTGTAGCATACAAATGCTTGTAACTTTTTACTGGAGCGTCATAAAACCTTGAAATTTTTTAACAATAAAGTACTCGAGCCTCTAGTCAATTTAAGCTATCGCTCAAAGCTATGCTACCATTGAGTCCCAAATCAAACACTGATAAGACTTCAAATGGCCCTAACTTCTATACGGTACGTCCTACACCTATCAATGTTTGCAACATACAAATGCTTGTAACTTTTTACTGGAGCGTCATAAAGCCTTGAAATTTTGTAACAATAAAGAACTTGAGCCTCTTGTCAATTTAAGCTATCGTTCAAAGGTATGCTACCCTTGAGTCCCAAATCAAACACTGATAAAACTTCAAATGGCCCTAACTTCTATACGGTACGTCCTACACCTATCAAAGTTTGCAACATACAAATGCTTGTAACTTTTTACTGGAGCGTCATAAAACCTTGAAATTTGGTAACAATAAAGTACTCGAGCCTCTTGTCAATTTAAGCTATCGCTCAAAGCTATGCTACCCTTGAGTCCCAAATAAAGCACTGATATAACTTCAAATGGCCCTAACTTCTATACGGTACGTCCAACACCTATCAAAGTTTGCAACATACAAATGCTTGTAACTTTTTACTGGAGCGTCATAAAACCTTGAAATTTTGTAACAATAAAGTACTCGAGCCTCTTGTCAATTTAAACTATCGCTCAAAGCTATGCTACCCTTGAGTCCCAAATCAAACTCTGATAATACTTCAAATGCCCTAATTTCTATACGGTACGTCCTACACCTATCAAAGTTTGCAACATACAAATGCTTGTAACTTTTTACTGGAGCGTCATAAAACCTTGAAATTTTGTAACAATAAAGAACTCGAGCCTCTTGTCAATTTAAGCTATCGCTCAAAGCTATGCTACCCTTGAGTCCCAAATCAAACACTGATAAAACTTCAAATGGCCCTAACTTCTATACGGTACGTCCTACACCTATCAAAGTTTGCAACATACAAATGCTTGTAACTTTTTACTGGAGCGTCATAAAACCTTGAAATTTTGTAACAATAAAGTACTCGAGCCTCTTGTCAATTTAAGCTATCGCTCAAAGCTATACTACCCTTGAGTTCCAAATAAAACACTGATAAAACTTCAAATGGCCCTAACTTCTATACGGTACGTCCTATACCTATCAAAGTTTGCAACATACAAATGTATGTAACTTTTTACTGGAGCGTCATAAAACCTTGAAATTTTGTAACAATAAAATACTCGAGCCTCTTGTCAATTTAAGCTATCGCTCAAAGCTATGCTACCCTTGAGTCCCAAATCAAACACTGATAAGACTTCAAATAGCCCTAACTTCTATACGGTACGTCCTACACCTATCAATTTTTGCAACATACAAATGCTTGTAACTTTTTACTGGAGCGTCATAAAACCTTGAAATTTTGTAACAATAAAGAACTCGAGCCTCTTGTCAATTTAAGCTATCGCTCAAAGCTATGCTACCCTTGAGTCCCAAATCAAACACTGATAAAACTTCAAATGGCCCTAACTTCTATACGGTACGTCCTACACCTATCAAAGTTTGCAACATACAAATGCTTGTAACTTTTTACTGGAGCGTCATAAAACCTTGAAATTTTGTAACAATAAAGTACTCGAGCCTCTTGTCAATTTAAGCTATCGCTCAAAGCTATGCTACCCTTGAGTCCCAAATCAAACACTGATAAAACTTCAAATGGCCCTAACTTCTATACGGTACGTCCTACACCTATCAAAGTTTGCAACATACAAATGTTGTAACTTTTTACTGGAGCGTCATAAAACCTTGAAATTTTGTAACAATAAAATACTCGAGTCGCTTGTCAATTTAAGCTATCGCTCAAAGCTATGCTACCCTTGAGTCCCAAAATCAAACCTTGATAAAACTTCAAATGGCCCTAACTTCTATATGGTACGTCCTACACCTATCAAAGTTTGCAACATACAAATGCTTGTAACTTTTTACTGGAGCGTCATAAAACCTTGAAATTTTGTAACAATAAAGTACTCGAGCCTCTTGTCAATTTAAGCTATCGCTCAAAGCTATGCTACCCTTGAGTCCCAAATCAAACACTGATAAGACTTCAAATGGCCCTAACTTCTATACGGTACGTCCTACACCTATCAATGTTTGCAACATTCAAATGCTTGTAACTTTTTACTTGAGCGTCATAAAACCTTGACATTTTGTAACAATAAAGTACTCGAGCCTCTTGTCAATTTAAGCTATCGCTCAAAGCAGTGCTACCCTTGAGTCCCAAATCAAACACTGATAATACTTCAAATGCCCTAACTTATATACGGTACGTCCTACACCTATCAAAGTTTGTAGCATACAAATGCTTGTAACTTTTTACTGGAGCGTCATAAAACCTTGAAATTTTGTAACAATAAAGTACTCGAGCCTCTAGTCAATTTAAGCTATCGCTCAAAACTATGTTACCCTTGAGTCCCTAATCAAACACTTATAAGACTTCAAATAGCCCTAACTTCTATACGGTACGTTCTACACCTATCAATGTTTGCAACATACAAATGCTTGTAACTTTTTACTGGAGCGTCATAAAACCTTGAAATTTGGTAACAATAAAGTACTCGAGCCTCTTGTCAATTTAAGCTATCGCTCAAAGCTATGCTACCCTTGAGTCCCAAATAAAGCACTGATATAACTTCAAATGGCCCTAACTTCTATACGGTACGTCCAACACCTATCAAAGTTTGCAACATACAAATGCTTGTAACTTTTTACTGGAGCGTCATAAAACCTTGAAATTTTGTAACAATAAAGTACTCGAGCCTCTTGTCAATTTAAACTATCGCTCAAAGCTATGCTACCCTTGAGTCCCAAATCAAACTCTGATAATACTTCAAATGCCCTAATTTCTATACGGTACGTCCTACACCTATCAAAGTTTGCAACATACAAATGCTTGTAACTTTTTACTGGAGCGTCATAAAACCTTGAAATTTTGTAACAATAAAGTACTCGAGCCTCTTGTCAATTTAAGCTATCGCTCAAAGCTATACTACCCTTGAGTCCCAAATAAAACACTGATAAGACTTCAAATGTTTCTAACTTGTATACGGTACGTCCTACACCTATCAATGTTTGCAACATACAAATGCTTGTAACTTTTTACTTGAGCGTCATAAAACCTTGACATTTTGTAACAATAAAGTACTCGAGCCTCTTGCCAATTTAAGCTATCGCTCAAAGCTATGCTACCCTTGAGTCCCAAATCAAACACTGATAAAACTTCAAATGGCCCCAACTTCTATGCGGTACGTCCTACACCTATCAAAGTTTGCAACATACAAATGCTTGTAACTTTTTACTGGAGCGTCATAAAACCTTGAAATTTTGTAACAATAAAGTACTCGAGCGTCTTGTCAATTTAAGCTATCGGTCAAAGCTATACTACCCTTGAGTTCAAAATAAAACACTGATAAAACTTCAAATGGCCCTAACTTCTATACGGTACGTCCTATACCTATCAAAGTTTGCAACATACAAATGTTTGTAACTTTTTACTGGAGCGTCATAAAATCTTGAAATTTTGTAACAATAAAGTACTCGAGCCTCTTGTCAATTTAAGCTATCGCTCAAAGCTATACGACCCTTGAGTCCCAAATAAAACACTGATAAGACTTCAAATGTTTCTAACTTGTATACGGTACGTCCTACACCTATCAATGTTTGCAACATACAAATGCTTGTAACTTTTTACTTGAGCGTCATAAAACCTTGACATTTTGTAACAATAAAGTACTCGAGCCTCTTGCCAATTTAAGCTATCGCTCAAAGCTATGCTACCCTTGAGTCCCAAATCAAACACTGATAAAACTTCAAATGGCCCTAACTTCTATGCGGTACGTCCTACACCTATCAAAGTTTGCAACATACAAATGCTTGTAACTTTTTACTGGAGCGTCATAAAACCTTGAAATTTTGTAACAATAAAGTACTCGAGCGTCTTGTCAATTTAAGCTATCGGTCAAAGCTATACTACCCTTGAGTTCAAAATAAAACACTGATAAAACTTCAAATGGCCTAACTTCTATACGGTACGTCCTATACCTATCAAAGTTTGCAACATACAAATGTTTGTAACTTTTTACTGGAGCGTCATAAAATCTTGAAATTTTGTAACAATAAAGTACTCGAGCCTCTTGTCAATTTAAGCTATCGCTCAAAGCTATACGACCCTTGAGTCCCAAATAAAACACTGATAAAACTTCAAATGGCCCTAACTTCTATACGGTACGTCCTATACCTATCAAAGTTTGCAACATACAAATGTTTGTAACTTTTTACTGGAGCGTCATAAAACCTTGAAATTTTGTAACAATAAAGTACTCGAGCCTCTTGTCAATTTAAGCTATCGCTCAAAGCTATGCTACCCTTGAGTCCCAAATCAAACACTGATAAGACTTCAAATGGCCCTAACTTCTATACGGTACGTCCTACACCTATCAATGTTTGCAACATACAAATGCTTGTAACTTTTTACTTGAGCGTCATAAAACCTTGACATTTTGTAACAATAAAGTACTCGAGCCTCTTGTCAATTTAAGCTATCGCTCAAAGCAGTGCTACCCTTGAGTCCCAAATCAAACACTGATAATACTTCAAATGCCCTAACTTCTATACGGTACGTCCTACACCTATCAAAATTTGTAGCATACAAATGCTTGTAACTTTTTACTGGAGCGTCATAAAACCTTGAAATTTTTTAACAATAAAGTACTCGAGCCTCTAGTCAATTTAAGCTATCGCTCAAAGCTATGCTACCATTGAGTCCCAAATCAAACACTGATAAGACTTCAAATGGCCCTAACTTCTATACGGTACGTCCTACACCTATCAATGTTTGCAACATACAAATGCTTGTAACTTTTTACTGGAGCGTCATAAAGCCTTGAAATTTTGTAACAATAAAGAACTTGAGCCTCTTGTCAATTTAAGCTATCGTTCAAAGGTATGCTACCCTTGAGTCCCAAATCAAACACTGATAAAACTTCAAATGGCCCTAACTTCTATACGGTACGTCCTACACCTATCAAAGTTTGCAACATACAAATGCTTGTAACTTTTTACTGGAGCGTCATAAAACCTTGAAATTTGGTAACAATAAAGTACTCGAGCCTCTTGTCAATTTAAGCTATCGCTCAAAGCTATGCTACCCTTGAGTCCCAAATAAAGCACTGATATAACTTCAAATGGCCCTAACTTCTATACGGTACGTCCAACACCTATCAAAGTTTGCAACATACAAATGCTTGTAACTTTTTACTGGAGCGTCATAAAACCTTGAAATTTTGTAACAATAAAGTACTCGAGCCTCTTGTCAATTTAAACTATCGCTCAAAGCTATGCTACCCTTGAGTCCCAAATCAAACTCTGATAATACTTCAAATGCCCTAATTTCTATACGGTACGTCCTACACCTATCAAAGTTTGCAACATACAAATGCTTGTAACTTTTTACTGGAGCGTCATAAAACCTTGAAATTTTGTAACAATAAAGAACTCGAGCCTCTTGTCAATTTAAGCTATCGCTCAAAGCTATGCTACCCTTGAGTCCCAAATCAAACACTGATAAAACTTCAAATGGCCCTAACTTCTATACGGTACGTCCTACACCTATCAAAGTTTGCAACATACAAATGCTTGTAACTTTTTACTGGAGCGTCATAAAACCTTGAAATTTTGTAACAATAAAGTACTCGAGCCTCTTGTCAATTTAAGCTATCGCTCAAAGCTATACTACCCTTGAGTTCCAAATAAAACACTGATAAAACTTCAAATGGCCCTAACTTCTATACGGTACGTCCTATACCTATCAAAGTTTGCAACATACAAATGCTTGTAACTTTTTACTGGAGCGTCATAAAACCTTGAAATTTTGTAACAATAAAATACTCGAGCCTCTTGTCAATTTAAGCTATCGCTCAAAGCTATGCTACCCTTGAGTCCCAAATCAAACACTGATAAGACTTCAAATAGCCCTAACTTCTATACGGTACGTCCTACACCTATCAATGTTTGCAACATACAAATGCTTGTAACTTTTTACTGGAGCGTCATAAAACCTTGAAATTTTGTAACAATAAAGAACTCGAGCCTCTTGTCAATTTAAGCTATCGCTCAAAGCTATGCTACCCTTGAGTCCCAAATCAAACACTGATAAAACTTCAAATGGCCCTAACTTCTATACGGTACGTCCTACACCTATCAAAGTTTGCAACATACAAATGCTTGTAACTTTTTACTGGAGCGTCATAAAACCTTGAAATTTTGTAACAATAAAGTACTCGAGCCTCTTGTCAATTTAAGCTATCGCTCAAAGCTATGCTACCCTTGAGTCCCAAATCAAACACTGATAAAACTTCAAATGGCCCTAACTTCTATACGGTACGTCCTACACCTATCAAAGTTTGCAACATACAAATGTTGTAACTTTTTACTGGAGCGTCATAAAACCTTGAAATTTTGTAACAATAAAATACTCGAGTCGCTTGTCAATTTAAGCTATCGCTCAAAGCTATGCTACCCTTGAGTCCCAAAATCAAACCTTGATAAAACTTCAAATGGCCCTAACTTCTATATGGTACGTCCTACACCTATCAAAGTTTGCAACATACAAATGCTTGTAACTTTTTACTGGAGCGTCATAAAACCTTGAAATTTTGTAACAATAAAGTACTCGAGCCTCTTGTCAATTTAAGCTATCGCTCAAAGCTATGCTACCCTTGAGTCCCAAATCAAACACTGATAAGACTTCAAATGGCCCTAACTTCTATACGGTACGTCCTACACCTATCAATGTTTGCAACATTCAAATGCTTGTAACTTTTTACTTGAGCGTCATAAAACCTTGACATTTTGTAACAATAAAGTACTCGAGCCTCTTGTCAATTTAAGCTATCGCTCAAAGCAGTGCTACCCTTGAGTCCCAAATCAAACACTGATAATACTTCAAATGCCCTAACTTATATACGGTACGTCCTACACCTATCAAAGTTTGTAGCATACAAATGCTTGTAACTTTTTACTGGAGCGTCATAAAACCTTGAAATTTTGTAACAATAAAGTACTCGAGCCTCTAGTCAATTTAAGCTATCGCTCAAAACTATGTTACCCTTGAGTCCCTAATCAAACACTTATAAGACTTCAAATAGCCCTAACTTCTATACGGTACGTTCTACACCTATCAATGTTTGCAACATACAAATGCTTGTAACTTTTTACTGGAGCGTCATAAAACCTTGAAATTTGGTAACAATAAAGTACTCGAGCCTCTTGTCAATTTAAGCTATCGCTCAAAGCTATGCTACCCTTGAGTCCCAAATAAAGCACTGATATAACTTCAAATGGCCCTAACTTCTATACGGTACGTCCAACACCTATCAAAGTTTGCAACATACAAATGCTTGTAACTTTTTACTGGAGCGTCATAAAACCTTGAAATTTTGTAACAATAAAGTACTCGAGCCTCTTGTCAATTTAAACTATCGCTCAAAGCTATGCTACCCTTGAGTCCCAAATCAAACTCTGATAATACTTCAAATGCCCTAACTTCTATACGGTACGTCCTACACCTATCAAAGTTTGCAACATACAAATGCTTGTAACTTTTTACTGGAGCGTCATAAAACCTTGAAATTTTGTAACAATAAAGAACTCGAGCCTCTTGTCAATTTAAGCTATCGCTCAAAGCTATGCTACCCTTGAGTCCCAAATCAAACACTGATAAAACTTCAAATGGCCCTAACTTCTATACGGTACGTCCTACACCTATCAAAGTTTGCAACATACAAATGCTTGTAACTTTTTACTGGAGCGTCATAAAACCTTGAAATTTTGTGACAATAAAGTACTCGAGCCTCTTGTCAATTTAAGCTATCGCTCAAAGCTATACTACCCTTGAGTTCCAAATAAAACACTGATAAAACTTCAAATGGCCCTAACTTCTATACGGTACGTCCTATACCTATCAAAGTTTGCAACATACAAATGTTTGTAACTTTTTACTGGAGCGTCATAAAACCTTGAAATTTTGTAACAATAAAATACTCGAGCCTCTTGTCAATTTAAGCTATCGCTCAAAGCTATGCTACCCTTGAGTCCCAAATCAAACACTGATAAGACTTCAAATAGCCCTAACTTCTATACGGTACGTCCTACACCTATCAATGTTTGCAACATACAAATGCTTGTAACTTTTTACTGGAGCGTCATAAAACCTTGAAATTTTGTAACAATAAAGAACTCGAGCCTCTTGTCAATTTAAGCTATCGCTCAAAGCTATGCTACCCTTGAGTCCCAAATCAAACACTGATAAAACTTCAAATGGCCCTAACTTCTATACGGTACGTCCTACACCTATCAAAGTTTGCAACATACAAATGCTTGTAACTTTTTACTGGAGCGTCATAAAACCTTGAAATTTTGTAACAATAAAGTACTCGAGCCTCTTGTCAATTTAAGCTATCGCTCAAAGCTATGCTACCCTTGAGTCCCAAATCAAACACTGATAAAACTTCAAATGGCCCTAACTTCTATACGGTACGTCCTACACCTATCAAAGTTTGCAACATACAAATGTTGTAACTTTTTACTGGAGCGTCATAAAACCTTGAAATTTTGTAACAATAAAATACTCGAGTCGCTTGTCAATTTAAGCTATCGCTCAAAGCTATGCTACCCTTGAGTCCCAAAATCAAACCCTGATAAAACTTCAAATGGCCCTAACTTCTATATGGTACGTCCTACACCTATCAAAGTTTGCAACATACAAATGCTTGTAACTTTTTACTGGAGCGTCATAAAACCTTGAAATTTTGTAACAATAAAGTACTCGAGCCTCTTGTCAATTTAAGCTATCGCTCAAAGCTATGCTACCCTTGAGTCCCAAATCAAACACTGATAAGACTTCAAATGGCCCTAACTTCTATACGGTACGTCCTACACCTATCAATGTTTGCAACATACAAATGCTTGTAACTTTTTACTTGAGCGTCATAAAACCTTGACATTTTGTAACAATAAAGTACTCGAGCCTCTTGTCAATTTAAGCTATCGCTCAAAGCAGTGCTACCCTTGAGTCCCAAATCAAACACTGATAATACTTCAAATGCCCTAACTTCTATACGGTACGTCCTACACCTATCAAAGTTTGTAGCATACAAATGCTTGTAACTTTTTACTGGAGCGTCATAAAACCTTGAAATTTTGTAACAATAAAGTACTCGAGCCTCTAGTCAATTTAAGCTATCGCTCAAAACTATGTTACCCTTGAGTCCCTAATCAAACACTTATAAGACTTCAAATAGCCCTAACTTCTATACGGTACGTTCTACACCTATCAATGTTTGCAACATACAAATGCTTGTAACTTTTTACTGGAGCGTCATAAAACCTTAAAATTTTGTAACAACAAAGAACTCGAGCCTCTTGTCAATTTAAGCTATCGCTCAAAGCTATGCTACCCTTGAGTCCCAAATCAAACACTGATAAAACTTCAAATGGCCCTAACTTCTATACGGTAGGTCCTACACCTATCAAAGTTTGCAACATACAAATGCTTGTAACTTTTTACTGGAGCGTCATAAAACCTTGAAATTTTGTAACAATAAAGTACTCGAGCCTCTTGTCAATTTAAGCTATCGCTCAAAGTTATGCTACCCTTGAGTCCCAAATCAAACACTGATAAAACTTCAAATGGCCCTAACTTCTATACGGTACGTCCTACACCTATCAAAGTTTGCAACATACAAATTTTGTAACTTTTTACTGGAGCGTCATAAAACCTTGAAATTTTGTAACAATAAAGTACTCGAGCCTCTAGTCAATTTAAGCTATCGCTCAAAGCTATGCTACCCTTGAGTCCCTAATCAAACACTGATAAGACTTCAAATAGCCCTAACTTCTATACGGTACGTCCTACACCTATCAATGTTTGCAACATACAAATGCTTGTAACTTTTTACTGGAGCGTCATAAAACCTTGAAATTTTGTAACAACAAAGAACTCGAGCCTCTTGTCAATTTAAGCTATCGCTCAAAGCTATGATACCCTTGAGTCCCAAATAAAACACTGATAAAGCTTCAAATTGCCCTAACTTCTATACGGTACGTCCTATACCTATTAAAGTTTGCAACATACAAATGTTTGTAACTTTTTACTGGAGCGTCATAAAACCTTGAAATTTTGTAACAATAAAGTACTCGAGCCTCTTGTCAATTTAAGTTATCGCTCAAAGCTATGCTACACTTGAGTCCCAAATCAAACACTGATAAGACTTCAAATGGTCCTAACTTCTATACGGTACGGCCTACACCTATCCATGTTTGCAACATACAAATGTTGTAACTTTTTACTGGAGCGTCATAAAACCTTGAAATTTTGTAACAATAAAGTACTCGAGCCTCTTGTCAATTTCAGCTATCGCTCAAAGCTATGCTACCCTTGAGTCCCAAATAAAACACTGATAAAACTTCAAATGGCCCTAACTTCTATACGGTACGTCCTATACCTATCCAAGTTTGCAACATACAAATGTTTGTAACTTTTTACTGGAGCGTCATAAAACCTTGAAATTTTGTAACAATAAAGTACTCGAGCCTCTTGTCAATTTAAGCTATCGCTCAAAGCTATGCTACCCTTGAGTCCCAAATCAAACACTGATAAGACTTCAAATGGCCCTAACTTCTATACGGTACGTCCTACACCTATCAATGTTTGCAACATACATAAGCTTGTAACTTTTTACTGGAGCGTAATAAAACCTTGAAATTTTCTAACAATAAAGAACTCGAGCCTCTTGTCAATTTAAGCTATCGCTCAAAGCTATGCTACCCTTGAGTCCCAAATCAAACATTGATAAAACTTCAAATGGCCCTAACTTCTATACGGTACGTCCTACACCTATCAAAGTTTGCAACATACAAATGCTTGTAACTTTTTACTGGAGCGTCATAAAACCTTGAAATTTTGTAACAATAAAGTACTCGAGCCTCTTGTCTATTTAAGCTATCGCTCAAAGTTATACTACCCTTGAGTCCCAAATAAAACACTGATAAAACTTCAAATGGCCGTAACTTCTATACGGTACGTCCTATACCTATCAAAGTTTGCAACATACAAATGTTAGTAACTTTTTACTGGAGCGTCATAAAACCTTGACATTTTGTAACAATAAAGTACTCGAGCCTCTTGTCAATTTAAGCTATCGCTCAAAGCTATACGACCCTTGAGTCCCAAATAAAACACTGATAAAACTTCAAATGGCCCTAACTTCTATACGGTACGTCCTATACCTATCCAAGTTTGCAACATACAAATGTTTGTAACTTTTTACTGGAGCGTCATAAAACCTTGAAATTTTGTAACAATAAAGTACTCGAGCCTCTTGTCAATTTAAGCTATCGCTCAAAGCTATGCTACCCTTGAGTCCCAAATCAAACACTGATAAGACTTCAAATGGCCCTAACTTCTATACGGTACGTCCTACACCTATCAATGTTTGCAACATACATAAGCTTGTAACTTTTTACTGGAGCGTCATAAAACCTTGAAATTTTCTAACAATAAAGAACTCGAGCCTCTTGTCAATTTAAGCTATCGCTCAAAGCTATGCTACCCTTGAGTCCCAAATCAAACATTGATAAAACTTCAAATGGCCCTAACTTCTATACGGTACGTCCTACACCTATCAAAGTTTGCAACATACAAATGCTTGTAACTTTTTACTGGAGCGTCATAAAACCTTGCCATTTTGTAACAGTAAAGTACTCGAGCCTCTTGTCAATTTAAACTATCGCTCAAAGCTGTGCTACCCTTGAGTCCCAAATCAAACTCTGATAATACTTCAAATGCCCTAACTTCTATACGGTACGTCCTACACCTATCAAAGTTTGCAACATACAAATGCTTGTAACTTTTTACTGGAGCGTCATAAAACCTTGAAATTTTGTAACAATAAAGTACTCGAGCCTCTTGACAATTTAAGCTATCGCTCAAAGTTATACTACCCTTGAGTCCCAAATAAAACACTGATAAAACTTCAAATGGCCCTAACTTCTATACGGTACGTCCTACACCTATCAAAGTTTGCAACATACAAATGCTTGTAACTTTTTACTGGAGCGTCATAAAACCTTGAAATTTTGTAACAATAAAATACTCGAGCCTCTTGTCGCTCAAAGCTATGCTACCCTTGAGTCCCAAATCAAACACTGATAAAACTTCAAATGGCCCTAACTTCTATACGGTATGTCCTACACCTATCAAAGTTTGCAACATACAAATGCTTGTAACTTTTTACTGGAGCGTCATAAAACCTTGAAATTTTGTAACAATAAAGTACTCGAGCCTCTTGTCAATTTAAGCTATCGCTCAAAGTTATACTACACTTGAGTCCCAAATAAAACACTGATAAAACTTCAAATGGCCCTAACTTCTATACGGTACGTCCTATACCTATCAAAGTTTGCAACATACAAATGTTAGTAACTTTTTACTAGAGCGTCATAAAACCTTGAAATTTGGTAACAATAAAATACTCAAGCCTCTTGTCAATTTAAGCTATCGCTCAAAGCTATGCTATCCTTGAGTCCCAAATCAAACCCTGATAAAACTTCAAATGGCCCTAACTTCTATACGGTACGTCCTACAGTTATCAAAGTTTGCAACATACAAATGTTTGTAACTTTTTACTGGAGCGTCATAAAACCTTGAAATTTTGTAACAATAAAGTACTCGAGCCTCTTGTCAATTTAAGCTATCGCTCAAAGCTATGCTACCCTTGAGTCCCAAATCAAACACTGATAAAACTACAAATGGCCCTAACTTCTATACGGTACGTCCTACACCTATCAAAGTTTGCAACATACAAATTCTTGTAAATTTTTACTTGAGCGTCATAAAACCTTGCCATTTTGTAACAGTAAAGTACTCGAGCCTCTCGTCAATTTAAACTATCGCTCAAAGCTATGCTACCCTTGAGTCCCAAATCAAACTCTGATAATACTTCAAATGCCCTAACTTCTATACGGTACGTCCTACACCTATCGATGTTTGCAACATACAAATGCTTGTAACTTTTTACTGGAGCGTCATAAAACCTTGAAATTTTCTAACAATAAAGAACTCGAGCCTCTTGTCAATTTAAGCTATCGCTCAAAGCTATGCTACCCTTGAGTCCCAAATCAAACACTGATAAAACTTCAAATAGCCCTAACTTCTATACGGTACGTCCTACACCTATCAAAGTTTGCAACATACAAATGCTTGTAAATTTTTACTGGAGCGTCATAAAACCTTGAAATTTTGTAACAATAAAGTACTCGAGCCTCTTGTCAATTTAAGCTATCGCTCAAGGTTATACTACCCTTGAGTCCCAAATAAAACACTGATAAAACTTCAAATGGCCCTAACTTCTATGCGGTACGTCCTATACCTATCAAAGTTTGCAACATACAAATGTTAGTAACTTTTTACTGGAGCGTCATAAAACCTTGAAATTTGGTAACAATAAAATACTCAAGCCTCTTGTCAATTTGAACTATCGCTCAAAGCTATGCTACCCTTGAGTCCCAAATCAAACCCTGATAAAACTTCAAATGGCCCTAACTTCTATACGGTACGTCCTACACTTATCAAAGTTTGCAACATACAAATGCTTGTAACTTTTTACTGGAGCGTCATAAAACCTTGAAATTTTGTAACAATAAAGTACTCGAGCCTCTTGTCAATTTAAGCTATCGCTCAAAGCTATGCTACCCTTGAGTCCCAAATCAATGACTGATAAAACTACAAATGGCCCTAACTTCTATACGGTACGTCCTACATCTATCAAAGTTTGCAACATACAAATGCTTGTAAATTTTTACTTGAGCGTCATAAAACCTTGCCATTTTGTAACAGTAAAGTACTCGAGCCTCTTGTCAATTTAAACTATCGCTCAAAGCTATGCTACCCTTGAGTCCCAAATCAAACTCTGATAATACTTCAAATGCCCTAACTTCTATACGGTACGTCCTACACCTATCAATGTTTGCAACATACAAATGCTTGTAACTTTTTACTGGAGCGTCATAAAACCTTGAAATTTTGTAACAATAAAGTACTCGAGCCTCTTGTCAATTTAAGCTATCGCTCAAAGCTATGCTACCCTTGAGTCCCAAATCAAACTCTGATAATACTTCAAATGCCCTAACTTCTATACGGTACGTCCTACACCTATCAATGTTTGCAACATACAAATGCTTGTAACTTTTTACTGGAGCGTCATAAAACCTTGAAATTTTGTAACAATAAAGTACCCGAGCCTCTTGTCAATTTAAGCTATCGCTCAAAGCTATGCTACCCTTGAGTCCCAAATCAAACACTGATAAAACTTCAAATGGCCCTAACTTCTATACGGTACGTCCTACACCTATCAAAGTTTTCAACATACAAAAGCTTGTAAATTTTTACTTGAGCGTCATAAAACCTTGAAATTTGGTAACAATAAAGTACTCGAGCCTCTTGTTAATTTAAGCTATCGCTCAAAGCTATGCTACCCTTGAGTCCCAAATAAAACACTGATATAACTTCAAATGGCCCTAACTTCTATACGGTACGTCCTACACCTATCAAAGTTTGCAACATACAAATGTTTGTAACTTTTTACTGGAGCGTCATAAAACCTTGAAATTTTGTAACAATAAAGTACTCGAGCCTCCTGTCAATTTAAGCTATCGCTCAAAGCTATGCTACACTTGAGTCCCAAATCAAACACTGATAAGTCTTCAAATGGCCCTAACTTCTTTATGGTACGTCCTACACCTATCAATGCTTGCAACATACAAATGCTTGTAACTTTTTACTGGAGCGTCATAAGACCTTGAAATTTTCTAACAATAAAGAACTCGAGCCTCTTGTCAATTTAAGGTATCGCTCAAAGCTATGCTACCCTTGAGTCCCAAATCAAACTCTGATAATACTTCAAATGCCCTAATTTATATACGGTACGTCCTACACCTATCAATTTTTGCAACATACAAATGCTTGTAACTTTTTACTGGAGCGTCATAAAACCTTCAAATTTTGTAACAATAAAGTACTCGAGCCTCTTGTCAATTTAAGCTATCGCTCAAAGCTATGATATCTTTGAGTCCCAAATCAAACACTGATACAACTTCAAATGGCCCTAACTTCTATACGGTACGTCCTACACCTATCAAAGTTTGCAACATACAAATGCTTGTAACTTTTTACTGGAGCGTCATAAGACCTTGAAATTTTGTAACAATTAAGTACTCGAGCCTCTTGTCAATTTAAGCTATCGCTCAAATCTATGCTACCCTTGACTCCCAAATCAAACACTGATAAAACTTCAAATGGCCCTAACTTCTATACGGTACGTCCTACACCTATCAAAGTTTGCAACATACAAATGCTTGTAACTTTTTACTGGAGCGTCATAAAACCTTGAAATTTTGTAACAATAAAATACTCGAGCCTCTTGTCGCTCAAAGCTATGCTACCCTTGAGTCCCAAATCAAACACTGATAAAACTTCAAATGGCCCTAACTTCTATACGGTATGTCCTACACCTATCAAAGTTTGCAACATACAAATGCTTGTAACTTTTTACTGGAGCGTCATAAAACCTTGAAATTTTGTAACAATAAAGTACTCGAGCCTCTTGTCAATTTAAGCTATCGCTCAAAGTTATACTACACTTGAGTCCCAAATAAAACACTGATAAAACTTCAAATGGCCCTAACTTCTATACGGTACGTCCTATACCTATCAAAGTTTGCAACATACAAATGTTAGTAACTTTTTACTAGAGCGTCATAAAACCTTGAAATTTGGTAACAATAAAATACTCAAGCCTCTTGTCAATTTAAGCTATCGCTCAAAGCTATGCTATCCTTGAGTCCCAAATCAAACCCTGATAAAACTTCAAATGGCCCTAACTTCTATACGGTACGTCCTACAGTTATCAAAGTTTGCAACATACAAATGTTTGTAACTTTTTACTGGAGCGTCATAAAACCTTGAAATTTTGTAACAATAAAGTACTCGAGCCTCTTGTCAATTTAAGCTATCGCTCAAAGCTATGCTACCCTTGAGTCCCAAATCAAACACTGATAAAACTACAAATGGCCCTAACTTCTATACGGTACGTCCTACACCTATCAAAGTTTGCAACATACAAATTCTTGTAAATTTTTACTTGAGCGTCATAAAACCTTGCCATTTTGTAACAGTAAAGTACTCGAGCCTCTCGTCAATTTAAACTATCGCTCAAAGCTATGTTACCCTTGAGTCCCAAATCAAACTCTGATAATACTTCAAATGCCCTAACTTCTATACGGTACGTCCTACACCTATCGATGTTTGCAACATACAAATGCTTGTAACTTTTTACTGGAGCGTCATAAAACCTTGAAATTTTCTAACAATAAAGAACTCGAGCCTCTTGTCAATTTAAGCTATCGCTCAAAGCTATGCTACCCTTGAGTCCCAAATCAAACACTGATAAAACTTCAAATAGCCCTAACTTCTATACGGTACGTCCTACACCTATCAAAGTTTGCAACATACAAATGCTTGTAAATGTTTACTGGAGCGTCATAAAACCTTGAAATTTTGTAACAATAAAGTACTCGAGCCTCTTGTCAATTTAAGCTATCGCTCAAGGTTATACTACCCTTGAGTCCCAAATAAAACACTGATAAAACTTCAAATGGCCCTAACTTCTATGCGGTACGTCCTATACCTATCAAAGTTTGCAACATACAAATGTTAGTAACTTTTTACTGGAGCGTCATAAAACCTTGAAATTTGGTAACAATAAAATACTCAAGCCTCTTGTCAATTTGAACTATCGCTCAAAGCTATGCTACCCTTGAGTCCCAAATCAAACCCTGATAAAACTTCAAATGGCCCTAACTTCTATACGGTACGTCCTACACTTATCAAAGTTTGCAACATACAAATGCTTGTAACTTTTTACTGGAGCGTCATAAAACCTTGAAATTTTGTAACAATAAAGTACTCGAGCCTCTTGTCAATTTAAGCTATCGCTCAAAGCTATGCTACCCTTGAGTCCCAAATCAATGACTGATAAAACTACAAATGGCCCTAACTTCTATACGGTACGTCCTACATCTATCAAAGTTTGCAACATACAAATGCTTGTAAATTTTTACTTGAGCGTCATAAAACCTTGCCATTTTGTAACAGTAAAGTACTCGAGCCTCTTGTCAATTTAAACTATCGCTCAAAGCTATGCTACCCTTGAGTCCCAAATCAAACTCTGATAATACTTCAAATGCCCTAACTTCTATACGGTACGTCCTACACCTATCAATGTTTGCAACATACAAATGCTTGTAACTTTTTACTGGAGCGTCATAAAACCTTGAAATTTTGTAACAATAAAGTACTCGAGCCTCTTGTCAATTTAAGCTATCGCTCAAAGCTATGCTACCCTTGAGTCCCAAATCAAACTCTGATAATACTTCAAATGCCCTAACTTCTATACGGTACGTCCTACACCTATCAATGTTTGCAACATACAAATGCTTGTAACTTTTTACTGGAGCGTCATAAAACCTTGAAATTTTGTAACAATAAAGTACCCGAGCCTCTTGTCAATTTAAGCTATCGCTCAAAGCTATGCTACCCTTGAGTCCCAAATCAAACACTGATAAAACTTCAAATGGCCCTAACTTCTATACGGTACGTCCTACACCTATCAAAGTTTTCAACATACAAAAGCTTGTAAATTTTTACTTGAGCGTCATAAAACCTTGAAATTTGGTAACAATAAAGTACTCGAGCCTCTTGTTAATTTAAGCTATCGCTCAAAGCTATGCTACCCTTGAGTCCCAAATAAAACACTGATATAACTTCAAATGGCCCTAACTTCTATACGGTACGTCCTACACCTATCAAAGTTTGCAACATACAAATGTTTGTAACTTTTTACTGGAGCGTCATAAAACCTTGAAATTTTGTAACAATAAAGTACTCGAGCCTCCTGTCAATTTAAGCTATCGCTCAAAGCTATGCTACACTTGAGTCCCAAATCAAACACTGATAAGTCTTCAAATGGCCCTAACTTCTTTATGGTACGTCCTACACCTATCAATGCTTGCAACATACAAATGCTTGTAACTTTTTACTGGAGCGTCATAAGACCTTGAAATTTTCTAACAATAAAGAACTCGAGCCTCTTGTCAATTTAAGGTATCGCTCAAAGCTATGCTACCCTTGAGTCCCAAATCAAACACTGATAATACTTCAAATGCCCTAATTTATATACGGTACGTCCTACACCTATCAATTTTTGCAACATACAAATGCTTGTAACTTTTTACTGGAGCGTCATAAAACCTTCAAATTTTGTAACAATAAAGTACTCGAGCCTCTTGTCAATTTAAGCTATCGCTCAAAGCTATGATATCTTTGAGTCCCAAATCAAACACTGATACAACTTCAAATGGCCCTAACTTCTATACGGTACGTCCTACACCTATCAAAGTTTGCAACATACAAATGCTTGTAACTTTTTACTGGAGCGTCATAAGACCTTGAAATTTTGTAACAATTAAGTACTCGAGCCTCTTGTCAATTTAAGCTATCGCTCAAATCTATGCTACCCTTGACTCCCAAATCAAACACTGATAAAACTTCAAATGGCCCTAACTTCTATACGGTACGTCCTACACCTATCAAAGTTTGCAACATACAAATGTTGTAACTTTTTACTGGAGCGTCATAAAACCTTGAAATTTTGTAACAATAAAGTACTCGATCCTCTTGTCAATTTAAGCTATCGCTCAAAGCTATGCTACCCTTGAGTCCCAAATCAAACCCTGATAAAACTTCAAATGGCCCTAACTTCTATACGGCACGTCCTACACCTATCAAAGTTTGCAACATACAAATGCTTGTAACTTTTTACTGGAGCGTCATAAAACCTTGAAATTTTGTAACAATAAAATACTCGAGCCTCTTGCCAATTTAAGCTATCGCTCAAAGCTATACGACCCTTGAGTCCCAAATAAAACACTGATAAAACTTCAAATGGCCCTAACTTCTATACGGTACGTCCTATACCTATCAAAGTTTGTAACATACAAATGTTTGTAACTTTTTACTGGAGCGTCATAAAACCTTGAAATTTTGTAACAATAAAGTACTCGAGCCTCTTGTCAATTTAAGCTATCGCTCAAAGCTATGCTACCCTTGAGTCCCAAATCAAACACTGATAAGACTTCAAATGGCCCTAACTTCTATACGGTACGTCCTACACCTATCAATGTTTGCAACATACATATGCTTGTAACTTTTTACTGGAGCGTCATAAAACCTTGAAATTTTCTAACAATAAAGAACTCGAGCCTCTTGTCAATTTAAGCTATCACTCAAAGCTATGCTACCCTTGAGTCCCAAATCAAACCCTGATAAAACTTCAAATGGCCCTAACTTCTATACGGTACGTCCTACACTTTTCAAAGTTTGCAACATACAAATGCTTGTAACTTTTTACTGGAGCGTCATAAAACCTTGAAATTTTGTAACAATAAAGTACTCGAGCCTCTTGTCAATTTAAGCTATCGGTCAAAGCTATGCTACCCTTGAGTCCCAAATCAAACACTGATAAAACTACAAATGGCCCTAACTTCTATACGGTACGTCCTATACCTATCAAAGTTTGCAACATACAAATGTTAGTAACTTTTTACTAGAGCGTCATAAAACCTTGAAATTTTGTAACAATAAAATACTCAAGCCTCTTGTCAATTTAAGCTATCGCTCAAAGCTATGCTACCCTTGAGTCCCAAATCAAACCCTGATAAAACTTCAAATGGCCCTAACTTCTATACGGTACGTCCTACACTTATCAAAGTTTGCAACATACAAATGCTTGTAACTTTTTACTGGAGCGTCATAAAACCTTGAAATTTTGTAACAATAAAGAACTCGAGCCTCTTGTCAATTTAAGCTATCGCTCAAAGCTATGCTACCCTTGAGTCCCAAATCAAACACTGATAAGACTTCAAATGGCCCTAACTTCTATACGGTACGTCCTACACCTATCAATGTTTGCAAAATACATATGCTTGTAACTTTTTACTGGAGCGTCATAAAACCTTGAAATTTTCTAACAATAAAGAACTCGAGCCTCTTGTCAATTTAAGCTATCGCTCAAAGCTATGCTACCCTTGAGTCCCAAATCAAACCCTGATAAAACTTCAAATGGCCCTAACTTCTATACGGTACGTCCTACACTTTTCAAAGTTTGCAACATACAAATGCTTGTAACTTTTTACTGGAGCGTCATAAAACCTTGAAATTTTGTAACAATAAAGTACTCGAGCCTCTTGTCAATTTAAGCTATCGGTCAAAGCTATGCTACCCTTGAGTCCCAAATCAAACACTGATAAAACTACAAATGGCCCTAACTTCTATACGGTACGTCCTATACCTATCAAAGTTTGCAACATACAAATGTTAGTAACTTTTTACTAGAGCGTCATAAAACCTTGAAATTTGGTAACAATAAAATACTCAAGCCTCTTGTCAATTTAAGCTATCGCTCAAAGCTATGCTACCCTTGAGTCCCAAATCAAAAACTGATAAAACTTCAAATGGCCCTAACTTCTATACGGTACGTCCTACACTTATCAAAGTTTGCAACATACAAATGCTTGTAACTTTTTACTGGAGCGTCATAAAACCTTCAAATTTTGTAACAATAAAGTACTCGAGCCTCTTGTCAATTTAAGCTATCGCTCAAAGCTATGATATCTTTGAGTCCCAAATCAAACACTGATACAACTTCAAATGGCCCTAACTTCTATACGGTACGTCCTACACCTATCAAAGTTTGCAACATACAAATGCTTGTAACTTTTTACTGGAGCGTCATAAAACCTTGAAATTTTGTAACAATAAAGTACTCGAGCCTCTTGTCAATTTAAGCTATCGCTCAAATCTATGCTACCCTTGACTCCCAAATCAAACACTGATAAAACTTCAAATGGCCCTAACTTCTATACGGTACGTCCTACACCTATCAAAGTTTGCAACATACAAATGTTGTAACTTTTTACTGGAGCGTCATAAAACCTTGAAATTTTGTAACAATAAAGTACTCGATCCTCTTGTCAATTTAAGCTATCGCTCAAAGCTATGCTACCCTTGAGTCCCAAATCAAACCTGATAAAACTTCAAATGGCCCTAACTTCTATACGGCACGTCCTACACCTATCAAAGTTTGCAACATACAAATGCTTGTAACTTTTTACTGGAGCGTCATAAAACCTTGAAATTTTGTAACAATAAAATACTCGAGCCTCTTGCCAATTTAAGCTATTGCTCAAAGCTATACGACCCTTGAGTCCCAAATAAAACACTGATAAAACTTCAAATGGCCCTAACTTCTATACGGTACGTCCTATACCTATCAAAGTTTGTAACATACAAATGTTTGTAACTTTTTACTGGAGCGTCATAAAACCTTGAAATTTTGTAACAATAAAGTACTCGAGCCTCTTGTCAATTTACGCTATCGCTCAAAGCTATGCTACCCTTGAGTCCCAAATCAAACACTGATAAGACTTCAAATGGCCCTAACTTCTATACGGTACGTCCTACACCTATCAATGTTTGCAACATACATATGCTTGTAACTTTTTACTGGAGCGTCATAAAACCTTGAAATTTTCTAACAATAAAGAACTCGAGCCTCTTGTCAATTTAAGCTATCGCTCAAAGCTATGCTACCCTTGAGTCCCAAATCAAACCCTGATAAAACTTCAAATGGCCCTAACTTCTATACGGTACGTCCTACACTTTTCAAAGTTTGCAACATACAAATGCTTGTAACTTTTTACTGGAGCGTCATAAAACCTTGAAATTTTGTAACAATAAAGTACTCGAGCCTCTTGTCAATTTAAGCTATCGGTCAAAGCTATGCTACCCTTGAGTCCCAAATCAAACACTGATAAAACTACAAATGGCCCTAACTTCTATACGGTACGTCCTATACCTATCAAAGTTTGCAACATACAAATGTTAGTAACTTTTTACTAGAGCGTCATAAAACCTTGAAATTTGGTAACAATAAAATACTCAAGCCTCTTGTCAATTTAAGCTATCGCTCAAAGCTATGCTACCCTTGAGTCCCAAATCAAACCCTGATAAAACTTCAAATGGCCCTAACTTCTATACGGTACGTCCTACACTTATCAAAGTTTGCAACATACAAATGCTTGTAACTTTTTACTGGAGCGTCATAAAACCTTGAAATTTTGTAACAATAAAGAACTCGAGCCTCTTGTCAATTTAAGCTATCGCTCAAAGCTATGCTACCCTTGAGTCCCAAATCAGACACTGATAAAACTTCAAATGGCCCTAACTTCTATACGGTACGTCCTACACCTATCAAAGTTTTCAACATACAAATGCTTGTAAATTTTTACTTGAGCGTCATAAAACCTTGACATTTTGTAACAATAAAGTACTCGAGCCTCTTGTCAATTTAAGCTATCGCTCAAAGCAGTGCTACCCTTGAGTCCCAACTCAAACACTGATAATACTTCAAATGCCCTAACTTCTATACGGTACGTCCTACACCTATCAAAGTTTGTAGCATACAAATGCTTGTAACTTTTTACTGGAGCGTCATAAAACCTTGAAATTTTGTAACAATAAAGGACTCGAGCCTCTAGTCAATTTAAGCTATCGCTCAAAGCTATGCTACCCTTGAGTCCCAAATCAAACACTGATAAGACTTCAAATGGCCCTAACTTCTATACGGTACGTCCTACACCTATCAATGTTTGCAACATACAAATGCTTGTAACTTTTTACTGGAGCGTCATAAAACCTTGAAATTTTGTAACAATAAAGAACTCGAGCCTCTTGTCAATTTAAGCTATCGCTCAAAGCTATGCTACCCTTGAGTCCCAAATCAAACACTGATAAAACTTCAAATGGCCCTAACTTCTATACGGTACGTCGTACACCTATCAAAGTTTGCAACATACAAATGCTTGTAACTTTTTACTGGAGCGTCATAAAACCTAGAAATTTTGTAACAATAAAGTACTCGAGCCTCTTGTCAATTTAAACTATCGCTCAAAGCTATGCTACCCTTGAGTCCCAAATTACACACTGATAAAACTTCAAATGGCTCTAACTTCTATACGGTACGTCCTACAGCTATCAAAGTTTGCAGCATACAAATGCTTGTAACTTTTTACTGGAGCGTCATAAAACCTCGAAATTTTGTAACAATAAAGTACTCGAGCCTCTTGTCAATTTAAGCTATCGCTCAAAGCTATACGACCCTTGAGTCCCAAATAAAACACTGATAAAACTTCAAATGGCCCTAACTTCTATACGGTACGCCCTATACCTATAAAAGTTTGCAACATACAAATGTTTGTAACTTTTTACTGGAGCGTCATAAAACCTTGAAATTTTGTAACAATAAAGTACTCGAGCCTCTTGTCAATTTAAGCTATCGCTCAAAGCTATGCTACCCTTGAGTCCCAAATCAAACACTGATAAGACTTCAAATGGCCCTAACTTCTATACGGTACGTCCTACACCTATCAATATTTGCAACATACAAATGCTTGTAACTTTTTACTGGAGCGTCATAAAACCTTGAAATTTTCTAACAATAAAGAACTCGAGCCTCTTGTCAATTTAAGCTATCGCTCAAAGCTATGCTACCCTTGAGTCCCAAATCAAACACTGATAAAACTTCAAATGGCCCTAACTTCTATACGGTACGTCCTACACCTATCAAAGTTTGCAACATACAAATGCTTGTAACTTTTTACTGGAGCGTCATAAAACCTTGAAATTTTGTAACAATAAAGTACTCGAGCCTCTTGTCAATTTAAGCTATCGCTCAAAGCTATGCTACCCTTGAGTCCCAAATCAAAAACTGATAAAACTTCAAATGGCCCTAACTTCTATACGGTACGTCCTACACTTATCAAAGTTTGCAACATACAAATGCTTGTAACTTTTTACTGGAGCGTCATAAAACCTTCAAATTTTGTAACAATAAAGGACTCGAGCCTCTAGTCAATTTAAGCTATCGCTCAAAGCTATGCTACCCTTGAGTCCCAAATCAAACACTGATAAGACTTCAAATGGCCCTAACTTCTATACGGTACGTCCTACACCTATCAATGTTTGCAACATACAAATGCTTGTAACTTTTTACTGGAGCGTCATAAAACCTTGAAATTTTGTAACAATAAAGAACTCGAGCCTCTTGTCAATTTAAGCTATCGCTCAAAGCTATGCTACCCTTGAGTCCCAAATCAAACACTGATAAAACTTCAAATGGCCCTAACTTCTATACGGTACGTCGTACACCTATCAAAGTTTGCAACATACAAATGCTTGTAACTTTTTACTGGAGCGTCATAAAACCTAGAAATTTTGTAACAATAAAGTACTCGAGCCTCTTGTCAATTTAAACTATCGCTCAAAGCTATGCTACCCTTGAGTCCCAAATTACACACTGATAAAACTTCAAATGGCTCTAACTTCTATACGGTACGTCCTACAGCTATCAAAGTTTGCAGCATACAAATGCTTGTAACTTTTTACTGGAGCGTCATAAAACCTCGAAATTTTGTAACAATAAAGTACTCGAGCCTCTTGTCAATTTAAGCTATCGCTCAAAGCTATACTACCCTTGAGTCCCAAATAAAACACTGATAAAACTTCAAATGGCCCTAACTTCTATACGGTACGCCCTATACCTATAAAAGTTTGCAACATACAAATGTTTGTAACTTTTTACTGGAGCGTCATAAAACCTTGAAATTTTGTAACAATTAAGTACTCGAGCCTCTTGTCAATTTAAGCTATCGCTCAAAGCTATGCTACCCTTGAGTCCCAAATCAAACACTGATAAGACTTCAAATGGCCCTAACTTCTATACGGTACGTCCTACACCTATCAATATTTGCAACATACAAATGCTTGTAACTTTTTACTGGAGCGTCATAAAACCTTGAAATTTTCTAACAATAAAGAACTCGAGCCTCTTGTCAATTTAAGCTATCGCTCAAAGCTATGCTACCCTTGAGTCCCAAATCAAACACTGATAAAACTTCAAATGGCCCTAACTTCTATACGGTACGTCCTACACCTATCAAAGTTTGCAACATACAAATGCTTGTAACTTTTTACTGGAGCGTCATAAAACCTTGAAATTTTGTAACAATAAAGTACTCGAGCCTCTTGTCAATTTAAGCTATCGCTCAAAGCTATGCTACCCTTGAGTCCCAAATCAAAAACTGATAAAACTTCAAATGGCCCTAACTTCTATACGGTACGTCCTACACTTATCAAAGTTTGCAACATACAAATGCTTGTAACTTTTTACTGGAGCGTCATAAAACCTTCAAATTTTGTAACAATAAAGTACTCGAGCCTCTTGTCAATTTAAGCTATCGCTCAAAGCTATGATATCTTTGAGTCCCAAATCAAACACTGATACAACTTCAAATGGCCCTAACTTCTATACGGTGCGTCCTACAATTATCAAAGTTTGCAACATACAAATGCTTGTAACTTTTTACTGGAGCGTCATAAAACCTTGAAATTTTGTAACAATAAAGTACTCGAGCCTCTTGTCAATTTAAGCTATCGCTCAAATCTATGCTACCCTTGACTCCCAAATCAAACACTGATAAAACTTCAAATGGCCCTAACTTCTATACGGTACGTCCTACACCTATCAAAGTTTGCAACATACAAATGTTGTAACTTTTTACTGGAGCGTCATAAAACCTTGAAATTTTGTAACAATAAAGTACTCGATCCTCTTGTCAATTTAAGCTATCGCTCAAAGCTATGCTACCCTTGAGTCCCAAATCAAACCTGATAAAACTTCAAATGGCCCTAACTTCTATACGGCACGTCCTACACCTATCAAAGTTTGCAACATACAAATGCTTGTAACTTTTTACTGGAGCGTCATAAAACCTTGAAATTTTGTAACAATAAAATACTCGAGCCTCTTGCCAATTTAAGCTATTGCTCAAAGCTATACGACCCTTGAGTCCCAAATAAAACACTGATAAAACTTCAAATGGCCCTAACTTCTATACGGTACGTCCTATACCTATCAAAGTTTGTAACATACAAATGTTTGTAACTTTTTACTGGAGCGTCATAAAACCTTGAAATTTTGTAACAATAAAGTACTCGAGCCTCTTGTCAATTTAAGCTATCGCTCAAAGCTATGCTACCCTTGAGTCCCAAATCAAACACTGATAAGACTTCAAATGGCCCTAACTTCTATACGGTACGTCCTACACCTATCAATGTTTGCAACATACATATGCTTGTAACTTTTTACTGGAGCGTCATAAAACTTTGAAATTTTCTAACAATAAAGAACTCGAGCCTCTTGTCAATTTAAGCTATCGCTCAAAGCTATGCTACCCTTGAGTCCCAAATCAAACCCTGATAAAACTTCAAATGGCCCTAACTTCTATACGGTACGTCCTACACTTTTCAAAGTTTGCAACATACAAATGCTTGTAACTTTTTACTGGAGCGTCATAAAACCTTGAAATTTTGTAACAATAAAGTACTCGAGCCTCTTGTCAATTTAAGCTATCGGTCAAAGCTATGCTACCCTTGAGTCCCAAATCAAACACTGATAAGACTTCAAATGGCCCTAACTTCTATACGGTACGTCCTACACCTATCAATGTTTGCAACATACAAATGCTTGTAACTTTTTACTGGAGCGTCATAAAACCTTGAAATTTTGTAACAATAAAGAACTCGAGCCTCTTGTCAATTTAAGCTATCGCTCAAAGCTATGCTACCCTTGAGTCCCAAATCAGACACTGATAAAACTTCAAATGGCCCTAACTTCTATACGGTACGTCCTACACCTATCAAAGTTTTCAACATACAAATGCTTGTAAATTTTTACTTGAGCGTCATAAAACCTTGACATTTTGTAACAATAAAGTACTCGAGCCTCTTGTCAATTTAAGCTATCGCTCAAAGCAGTGCTACCCTTGAGTCCCAACTCAAACACTGATAATACTTCAAATGCCCTAACTTCTATACGGTACGTCCTACACCTATCAAAGTTTGTAGCATACAAATGCTTGTAACTTTTTACTGGAGCGTCATAAAACCTTGAAATTTTGTAACAATAAAGGACTCGAGCCTCTAGTCAATTTAAGCTATCGCTCAAAGCTATGCTACCCTTGAGTCCCAAATCAAACACTGATAAGACTTCAAATGGCCCTAACTTCTATACGGTACGTCCTACACCTATCAATGTTTGCAACATACAAATGCTTGTAACTTTTTACTGGAGCGTCATAAAACCTTGAAATTTTGTAACAATAAAGAACTCGAGCCTCTTGTCAATTTAAGCTATCGCTCAAAGCTATGCTACCCTTGAGTCCCAAATCAAACACTGATAAAACTTCAAATGGCCCTAACTTCTATACGGTACGTCGTACACCTATCAAAGTTTGCAACATACAAATGCTTGTAACTTTTTACTGGAGCGTCATAAAACCTAGAAATTTTGTAACAATAAAGTACTCGAGCCTCTTGTCAATTTAAACTATCGCTCAAAGCTATGCTACCCTTGAGTCCCAAATTACACACTGATAAAACTTCAAATGGCTCTAACTTCTATACGGTACGTCCTACAGCTATCAAAGTTTGCAGCATACAAATGCTTGTAACTTTTTACTGGAGCGTCATAAAACCTCGAAATTTTGTAACAATAAAGTACTCGAGCCTCTTGTCAATTTAAGCTATCGCTCAAAGCTATACGACCCTTGAGTCCCAAATAAAACACTGATAAAACTTCAAATGGCCCTAACTTCTATACGGTACGCCCTATACCTATAAAAGTTTGCAACATACAAATGTTTGTAACTTTTTACTGGAGCGTCATAAAACCTTGAAATTTTGTAACAATAAAGTACTCGAGCCTCTTGTCAATTTAAGCTATCGCTCAAAGCTATGCTACCCTTGAGTCCCAAATCAAACACTGATAAGACTTCAAATGGCCCTAACTTCTATACGGTACGTCCTACACCTATCAATATTTGCAACATACAAATGCTTGTAACTTTTTACTGGAGCGTCATAAAACCTTGAAATTTTCTAACAATAAAGAACTCGAGCCTCTTGTCAATTTAAGCTATCGCTCAAAGCTATGCTACCCTTGAGTCCCAAATCAAACACTGATAAAACTTCAAATGGCCCTAACTTCTATACGGTACGTCCTACACCTATCAAAGTTTGCAACATACAAATGCTTGTAACTTTTTACTGGAGCGTCATAAAACCTTGAAATTTTGTAACAATAAAGTACTCGAGCCTCTTGTCAATTTAAGCTATCGCTCAAAGCTATACTACCCTTGAGTCCCAAATAAAACACTGATAAAACTTCAAATGGCCCTAACTTCTATACGGTACGTCCTACACCTATCAAAGTTTGCAACATACAAATGTTAGTAACTTTTTACTGGAGCGTCATAAAACCTTGAAATTTTGTAACAATAAAGTACTCGAGCCTCTTGTCAATTTAAGCTATCGCTCAAAGTTATGCTACCCTTGAGTTCCAAATCAAACACTGATAAGACTTCAAATGGCCCTAGCTTCTATACGGTACGTCCTACACCTATCAATGTTTGCAACATACAAATGCTTGTAACTTTTTAGTGGAGCGTCATAAAACCTTGAAACTTTCTAACAATAAAGAACTCGAGCCTCTTGTCAATTTAAGCTATCGCTCAAAGCTATGCTACCCTTGAGTCCCAAATCAAACACTGATAAAACTTCAAATGGCCCTACCTTCTATACGGTACGTCCTACACCTATCAAAGTTTGCAACATACAAATGCTTGTAAATTTTTACTTGAGCGTCATAAAATCTTGACATTTTGTAACAGTAAAGTACTCGAGCCTCTTGTCAATTTAAACTATCGCTCAAAGCTATGCTACCCTTGAGTCCCAAATCAAACTCTGATAATACATAAAATGCCCTAACTTCTATATGGTACGTCCTACACCTATCAATGTTTTCAACATACAAATGCTTGTAACTTTTTACTGGAGCGTAATAAAACCTTGAAATTTTGTAACAATAAAGTACTCGAGCCTCTAGTCAATTTAAGCTATCGCTCAAAGCTATGCTACCCTTGAGTCCCAAATCAAACACTGATAAGACTTCAAATGGCCCTAGCTTCTATACGGTACGTCCTACACCTATCAATGTTTGCAACATACAAATGCTTGTAACTTTTTACTGGAGCGTCATAAAACCTTGAAATTTTCTAACAATAAAGAACTCGAGCCTCTTGTCAATTTAAGCTATCGCTCAAAGCTATGCTACCCTTGAGTCGCAAATCAAACACTGATAAAACTTCAAATGGCCCTAACTTCTATACGGTACGTCCTACACCTATCAAAGTTTGCAACATAAAAATGCTTGTAACTTTTTCCTGGAGCGTCATAAAACCTTGAATTTTGTAACAATAAAGTACTCGAGCCTCTTGTCAATTTAAGCTATCGCTCAAAGCTATGCTACCCTTGAGTCCCATATCAAACACTGATAAGATTACAAATGGCCCTAACTTCTATACGGTACGTCCTACACCTATCAAAGTTTGCAACATACAAATGCTTGTAAATTTTTACTTGAGCGTCATAAAACCTTGACATTTTGTAACAGTAAAGTACTCGAGCCTCTTGTCAATTTAAACTATCGCTCAAAGCTATGCTACCCTTGAGTCCCAAATCAAACACTAATAAAACTTCAAATGGCCCTAACTTCTATACGGTACGTCCTACACCTATCAAAGTTTGCAACATACAAATGCTTGTAAATTTTTACTTGAGCGTCATAAAACCTTGACATTTTGTAACAATGAAGTACTCGAGCTTCTTGTCAATTTAAGCTATCGCTCAAAGCAGTGCTACCCTTGAGTCCCAAATCAAACACTGATAATACTTCAAATGCCCTAACTTCTATACGGTACGTCCTACACCTATCAAAGTTTGTAGCATACAAATGCTTGTAACTTTTTACTGGAGCGTCATAAAACCTTGAAATTTTGTAACAATAAAGTACTCGAGCCTCTAGTCAATTTAAGCTATCGCTCAAAGCTATGCTACCCTTGAGTCCCAAATCAAACACTGATAAGACTTCAAATGGCCCTAGCTTCTATACGGTACGTCCTACACCTATCAATGTTTGCAACATACAAATGCTTGTAACTTTTTACTGGAGCGTCATAAAACCTTGAAATTTTCTAACAATAAAGAACTCGAGCCTCTTGTCAATTTAAGCTATCGCTCAAAGCTATGCTACCCTTGAGTCCCAAATCAAACACTGATAAAACTTCAAATGGCCCTAACTTCTATACGGTACGTCCTACACCTATCAAAGTTTGCAACATAAAAATGCTTGTAACTTTTTCCTGGAGCGTCATAAAACCTTGAATTTTGTAACAATAAAGTACTCGAGCCTCTTGTCAATTTAAGCTATCGCTCAAAGCTATGCTACCCTTGAGTCCCATATCAAACACTGATAAGATTACAAATGGCCCTAACTTCTATACGGTACATCCTACACCTATTAATGTTTTCAATATACAAATGCTTGTAACTTTTTACTGGAGCGCCATAAAACCTTGAAATTTTGTAACAATAAAGTACTCGAGCCTCTTGTCAATTTAAGCTATCGCTCAAAGCTATGCTACCCTTGAGTCCCAAATCAAACACTGATAAGACTTCAAATGGCCCTAGCTTCTATACGGTACGTCCTACACCTATCAATGTTTGCAACATACAAATGCTTGTAACTTTTTACTGGAGCGTCATAAAACCTTGAAATTTTCTAACAATAAAGAACTCGAGCCTCTTGTCAATTTAAGCTATCGCTCAAAGCTATGCTACCCTTGAGTCCCAAATCAAACACTGATAAAACTTCAAATGGCCCTAACTTCTATACGGTACGTCCTACACCTATCAAAGTTTGCAACATAAAAATGCTTGTAACTTTTTCCTGGAGCGTCATAAAACCTTGAATTTTGTAACAATAAAGTACTCGAGCCTCTTGTCAATTTAAGCTATCGCTCAAAGCTATGCTACCCTTGAGTCCCATATCAAACACTGATAAGATTACAAATGGCCCTAACTTCTATACGGTACATCCTACACCTATTAATGTTTTCAATATACAAATGCTTGTAACTTTTTACTGGAGCGCCATAAAACCTTGAAATTTTGTAACAATAAAGTACTCGAGCCTCTTGTCAATTTAAGCTATCGCTCAAAGCTATGCTACCCTTGAGTCCCAAATCAAACACTGATAAAACTACAAATGGCCCTAACTTCTATACGGTACGTCCTATACCTATCAAAGTTTGCAACATACAAATGTTAGTAACTTTTTACTAGAGCGTCATAAAACCTTGAAATTTGGTAACAATAAAATACTCAAGCCTCTTGTCAATTTAAGCTATCGCTCAAAGCTATGCTACCCTTGAGTCCCAAATCAAAAACTGATAAAACTTCAAATGGCCCTAACTTCTATACGGTACGTCCTACACTTATCAAAGTTTGCAACATACAAATGCTTGTAACTTTTTACTGGAGCGTCATAAAACCTTCAAATTTTGTAACAATAAAGTACTCGAGCCTCTTGTCAATTTAAGCTATCGCTCAAAGCTATGATATCTTTGAGTCCCAAATCAAACACTGATACAACTTCAAATCGCCCTAACTTCTATACGGTACGTCCTACACCTATCAAAGTTTGCAACATACAAATGCTTGTAACTTTTTACTGGAGCGTCATAAAACCTTGAAATTTTGTAACAATAAAGTACTCGAGCCTCTTGTCAATTTAAGCTATCGCTCAAATCTATGCTACCCTTGACTCCCAAATCAAACACTGATAAAACTTCAAATGGCCCTAACTTCTATACGGTACGTCCTACACCTATCAAAGTTTGCAACATACAAATGTTGTAACTTTTTACTGGAGCGTCATAAAACCTTGAAATTTTGTAACAATAAAGTACTCGATCCTCTTGTCAATTTAAGCTATCGCTCAAAGCTATGCTACCCTTGAGTCCCAAATCAAACCTGATAAAACTTCAAATGGCCCTAACTTCTATACGGCACGTCCTACACCTATCAAAGTTTGCAACATACAAATGCTTGTAACTTTTTACTGGAGCGTCATAAAACCTTGAAATTTTGTAACAATAAAATACTCGAGCCTCTTGCCAATTTAAGCTATTGCTCAAAGCTATACGACCCTTGAGTCCCAAATAAAACACTGATAAAACTTCAAATGGCCCTAACTTCTATACGGTACGTCCTATACCTATCAAAGTTTGCAACATACAAATGTTTGTAACTTTTTACTGGAGCGTCATAAAACCTTGAAATTTTGTAACAATAAAGTACTCGAGCCTCTTGTCAATTTAAGCTATCGCTCAAAGCTATGCTACCCTTGAGTCCCAAATCAAGCACTGATAAGACTTCAAATGGCCCTAACTTCTATACGGTACGTCCTACACCTATCAATGTTTGCAACATACATATGCTTGTAACTTTTTACTGGAGCGTCATAAAACCTTGAAATTTTGTAACAATAAAGTACTCGAGCCTCTTGTCAATTTAAGCTATCGCTCAAAGCTATGCTACCCTTGAGTCCCAAATCAAACCCTGATAAAACTTCAAATGGCCCTAACTTCTATACGGTACGTCCTACACTTTTCAAAGTTTGCAACATACAAATGCTTGTAACTTTTTACTGGAGCGTCATAAAACCTTGAAATTTTGTAACAATAAAGTACTCGAGCCTCTTGTCAATTTAAGCTATCGGTCAAAGCTATGCTACCCTTGAGTCCCAAATCAAACACTGATAAAACTACAAATGGCCCTAACTTCTATACGGTACGTCCTATACCTATCAAAGTTTGCAACATACAAATGTTAGTAACTTTTTACTGGAGCGTCATAAAACCTTGAAATTTGGTAACAATAAAATACTCAAGCCTCTTGTCAATTTAAGCTATCGCTCAAAGCTATGCTACCCTTGAGTCCCAAATCAAACCCTGATAAAACTTCAAATGGCCCTAACTTCTATACGGTACGTCCTACACTTATCAAAGTTTGCAACATACAAATGCTTGTAACTTTTTACTGGAGCGTCATAAAACCTTGAAATTTTGTAACAATAAAGAACTCGAGCCTCTTGTCAATTTAAGCTATCGCTCAAAGCTATGCTACCCTTGAGTCCCAAATCAGACACTGATAAAACTTCAAATGGCCCTAACTTCTATACGGTACGTCCTACACCTATCAAAGTTTTCAACACACAAATGCTTGTAAATTTTTACTTGAGCGTCATAAAACCTTGACATTTTGTAACAATAAAGTACTCGAGCCTCTTGTCAATTTAAGCTATCGCTCAAAGCAGTGCTACCCTTGAGTCCCAACTCAAACACTGATAATACTTCAAATGCCCTAACTTCTATACGGTACGTCCTACACCTATCAAAGTTTGTAACATACAAATGCTTGTAACTTTTTACTGGAGCGTCATAAAACCTTGAAATTTTGTAACAATAAAGGACTCGAGCCTCTAGTCAATTTAAGCTATCGCTCAAAGCTATGCTACCCTTGAGTCCCAAATCAAACACTGATAAGACTTCAAATGGCCCTAACTTCTATACGGTACGTCCTACACCTATCAATGTTTGCAACATACAAATGCTTGTAACTTTTTACTGGAGCGTCATAAAACCTTGAAATTTTGTAACAATAAAGAACTCGAGCCTCTTGCCAATTTAAGCTATCGCTCAAAGCTATGCTACCCTTGAGTCCCAAATCAAACACTGATAAAACTTCAAATGGCCCTAACTTCTATACGGTACGTCGTACACCTATCAAAGTTTGCAACATACAAATGCTTGTAACTTTTTACTGGAGCGTCATAAAACATAGAAATTTTGTAACAATAAAGTACTCGAGCCTCTTGTCAATTTAAACTATCGCTCAAAGCTATGCTACCCTTGAGTCCCAAATTACACACTGATAAAACTTCAAATGGCTCTAACTTCTATACGGTACGTCCTACAGCTATCAAAGTTTGCAACATACAAATGCTTGTAACTTTTTACTGGAGCGTCATAAAACCTCGAAATTTTGTAACAATAAAGTACTCGAGCCTCTTGTCAATTTAAGCTATCGCTCAAAGCTATACGACCCTTGAGTCCCAAATAAAACACTGATAAAACTTCAAATGGCCCTAACTTCTATACGGTACGCCCTATACCTATAAAAGTTTGCAACATACAAATGTTTGTAACTTTTTACTGGAGCGTCATAAAACCTTGAAATTTTGTAACAATAAAGTACTCGAGCCTCTAGTCAATTTAAGCTATCGCTCAAAGCTATGCTACCCTTGAGTCCCAAATCAAACACTGATAAGACTTCAAATGGCCCTAACTTCTATACGGTACGTCCTACACCTATCAATATTTGCAACATACAAATGCTTGTAACTTTTTACTGGAGCGTCATAAAACCTTGAAATTTTCTAACAATAAAGAACTCGAGCCTCTTGTCAATTTAAGCTATCGCTCAAAGCTATGCTACCCTTGAGTCCCAAATCAAACACTGATAAAACTTCAAATGGCCCTAACTTCTATACGGTACGTCCTACACCTATCAAAGTTTGCAACATACAAATGCTTGTAACTTTTTACTGGAGCGTCATAAAACCTTGAAATTTTGTAACAATAAAGTACTCGAGCCTCTTGTCAATTTAAGCTATCGCTCAAAGCTATACTACCCTTGAGTCCCAAATAAAACACTGATAAAACTTCAAATGGCCCTAACTTCTATACGGTACGTCCTACACCTATCAAAGTTTGCAACATACAAATGTTAGTAACTTTTTACTGGAGCGTCATAAAATCTTGAAATTTTGTAACAATAAAGTACTCGAGCCTCTTGTCAATTTAAGCTATCGCTCAAAGTTATGCTACCCTTGAGTTCCAAATCAAACACTGATAAGACTTCAAATGGCCCTAGCTTCTATACGGTACGTCCTACACCTATCAATGTTTGCAACATACAAATGCTTGTAACTTTTTAGTGGAGCGTCATAAAACCTTGAAACTTTCTAACAATAAAGAACTCGAGCCTCTTGTCAATTTAAGCTATCGCTCAAAGCTATGCTACCCTTGAGTCCCAAATCAAACACTGATAAAACTTCAAATGGCCCTACCTTCTATACGGTACGTCCTACACCTATCAAAGTTTGCAACATACAAATGCTTGTAAATTTTTACTTGAGCGTCATAAAATCTTGACATTTTGTAACAGTAAAGTACTCAAGCCTCTTGTCAATTTAAACTATCGCTCAAAGCTATGCTACCCTTGAGTCCCAAATCAAACTCTGATAATACATAAAATGCCCTAACTTCTATATGGTACGTCCTACACCTATCAATGTTTTCAACATACAAATGCTTGTAACTTTTTACTGGAGCGTAATAAAACCTTGAAATTTTGTAACAATAAAGTACTCGAGCCTCTAGTCAATTTAAGCTATCGCTCAAAGCTATGCTACCCTTGAGTCCCAAATCAAACACTGATAAGACTTCAAATGGCCCTAGCTTCTATACGGTACGTCCTACACCTATCAATGTTTGCAACATACAAATGCTTGTAACTTTTTACTGGAGCGTCATAAAACCTTGAAATTTTCTAACAATAAAGAACTCGAGCCTCTTGTCAATTTAAGCTATCGCTCAAAGCTATGCTACCCTTGAGTCGCAAATCAAACACTGATAAAACTTCAAATGGCCCTAACTTCTATACGGTACGTCCTACACCTATCAAAGTTTGCAACATAAAAATGCTTGTAACTTTTTGCTGGAGCGTCATAAAACCTTGAATTTTGTAACAATAAAGTACTCGAGCCTCTTGTCAATTTAAGCTATCGCTCAAAGCTATGCTACCCTTGAGTCCCATATCAAACACTGATAAGATTACAAATGGCCCTAACTTCTATACGGTACGTCCTACACCTATCAAAGTTTGCAACATACAAATGCTTGTAAATTTTTACTTGAGCGTCATAAAACCTTGACATTTTGTAACAGTAAAGTACTCGAGCCTCTTGTCAATTTTAACTATCGCTCAAAGCTATGCTACCCTTGAGTCCCAAATCAAACACTAATAAAACTTCAAATGGCCCTAACTTCTATACGGTACGTCCTACACCTATCAAAGTTTGCAACATACAAATGCTTGTAAATTTTTACTTGAGCGTCATAAAACCTTGACATTTTGTAACAATGAAGTACTCGAGCTTCTTGTCAATTTAAGCTATCGCTCAATGCAGTGCTACCCTTGAGTCCCAAATTAAACACTGATAATACTTCAAATGCCCTAACTTCTATACGGTACGTCCTACACCTATCAAAGTTTGTAGCATACAAATGCTTGTAACTTTTTACTGGAGCGTCATAAAACCTTGAAATTTTGTAACAATAAAGTACTCGAGCCTCTAGTCAATTTAAGCTATCGCTCAAAGCTATGCTACCCTTGAGTCCCAAATCAAACACTGATAAGACTTCAAATGGCCCTAGCTTCTATACGGTACGTCCTACACCTATCAACGTTTGCAACATACAAATGCTTGTAACTTTTTACTGGAGCGTCATAAAACCTTGAAATTTTCTAACAATAAAGAACTCGAGCCTCTTGTCAATTTAAGCTATCGCTCAAAGCTATGCTACCCTTGAGTCCCAAATCAAACACTGATAAAACTTCAAATGGCCCTAACTTCTATACGGTACGTCCTACACCTATCAAAGTTTGCAACATAAAAATGCTTGTAACTTTTTCCTGGAGCGTCATAAAACCTTGAATTTTGTAACAATAAAGTACTCGAGCCTCTTGTCAATTTAAGCTATCGCTCAAAGCTATGCTACCCTTGAGTCCCATATCAAACACTGATAAGATTACAAATGGCCCTAACTTCTATACGGTACATCCTACACCTATTAATGTTTTCAATATACAAATGCTTGTAACTTTTTACTGGAGCGCCATAAAACCTTGAAATTTTGTAACAATAAAGTACTCGAGCCTCTTGTCAATTTAAGCTATCGCTCAAAGCTATGCTACCCTTGAGTCCCAAATCAAACACTGATAAGACTTCAAATGGCCCTAACTTCTATACGGTACGTCCTACACCTATCAAAGTTTGAAACATACAAATGCTTGTAACTTTTTACTGGAGCATCATAAAACCTTGAAATTTGGTAACAATAAAGTACTCGAGCCTCTTGTCAATTTAAGCTATCGCTCAAAGCTATGCTACCCTTGAGTCCCAAATAAAACACTGATATAACTTCAAAAGGCCCTAACTTCTATACGGTACGTCCTACACCTATCAAAGTTTGCAACATACAAATGCTTGTAAATTTTTACTTGAGCGTCATAAAACCTTGACATTTTGTAACAATGAAGTACTCGAGCTTCTTGTCAATTTAAGCTATCGCTCAATGCAGTGCTACCCTTGAGTCCCAAATTAAACACTGATAATACTTCAAATGCCCTAACTTCTATACGGTACGTCCTACACCTATCAAAGTTTGTAGCATACAAATGCTTGTAACTTTTTACTGGAGCGTCATAAAACCTTGAAATTTTGTAACAATAAAGTACTCGAGCCTCTAGTCAATTTAAGCTATCGCTCAAAGCTATGCTACCCTTGAGTCCCAAATCAAACACTGATAAGCCTTCAAATGGCCCTAGCTTCTATACGGTACGTCCTACACCTATCAATGTTTGCAACATACAAATGCTTGTAACTTTTTACTGGAGCGTCATAAAACCTTGAAATTTTCTAACAATAAAGAACTCGAGCCTCTTGTCAATTTAAGCTATCGCTCAAAGCTATGCTACCCTTGAGTCCCAAATCAAACACTGATAAAACTTCAAATGGCCCTAACTTCTATACGGTACGTCCTACACCTATCAAAGTTTGCAACATAAAAATGCTTGTAACTTTTTCCTGGAGCGTCATAAAACCTTGAATTTTGTAACAATAAAGTACTCGAGCCTCTTGTCAATTTAAGCTATCGCTCAAAGCTATGCTACCCTTGAGTCCCATATCAAACACTGATAAGATTACAAATGGCCCTAACTTCTATACGGTACATCCTACACCTATTAATGTTTTCAATATACAAATGCTTGTAACTTTTTACTGGAGCGTCATAAAACCTTGAAATTTTGTAACAATAAAGTACTCGAGCCTCTTGTCAATTTAAGCTATCGCTCAAAGCTATGCTACCCTTGAGTCCCAAATCAAACACTGATAAGACTTCAAATGGCCCTAACTTCTATACGGTACGTGCTACACCTATCAATGTTTGCAACATACAAATGCTTGTAACTTTTTACTGGAGCGTCATAAAACCTTGAAATTTTCTAACAATAAAGAACTCGAGCCTCTAGTCAATTTAAGCTATCGCTCAAAGCTATGCTACCCTTGAGTCCCAAATCAAACACTGATAAGACTTCAAATGGCCCTAGCTTCTATACGGTACGTCCTACACCTATCAATGTTTGCAACATACAAATGCTTGTAACTTTTTACTGGAGCGTCATAAAACCTTGAAATTTTCTAACAATAAAGAACTCGAGCCTCTTGTCAATTTAAGCTATCGCTCAAAGCTATGCTACCCTTGAGTCGCAAATCAAACACTGATAAAACTTCAAATGGCCCTAACTTCTATACGGTACGTCCTACACCTATCAAAGTTTGCAACATAAAAATGCTTGTAACTTTTTCCTGGAGCGTCATAAAACCTTGAATTTTGTAACAATAAAGTACTCGAGCCTCTTGTCAATTTAAGCTATCGCTCAAAGCTATGCTACCCTTGAGTCCCATATCAAACACTGATAAGATTACAAATGGCCCTAACTTCTATACGGTACGTCCTACACCTATCAAAGTTTGCAACATACAAATGCTTGTAAATTTTTACTTGAGCGTCATAAAACCTTGACATTTTGTAACAATGAAGTACTCGAGCTTCTTGTCAATTTAAGCTATCGCTCAATGCAGTGCTACCCTTGAGTCCCAAATTAAACACTGATAATACTTCAAATGCCCTAACTTCTATACGGTACGTCCTACACCTATCAAAGTTTGTAGCATACAAATGCTTGTAACTTTTTACTGGAGCGTCATAAAACCTTGAAATTTTGTAACAATAAAGTACTCGAGCCTCTTGTCAATTTAAGCTATCGCTCAAAGCTATGCTACCCTTGAGTCCGATATCAAACACTGATAAGATTACAAATGGCCCTAACTTCTATACGGTACATCCTACACCTATTAATGTTTTCAATATACAAATGCTTGTAACTTTTTACTGGAGCGTCATAAAACCTTGAAATTTTGTAACAATAAAGTACTCGAGCCTCTTGTCAATTTAAGCTATCGCTCAAAGCTATGCTACCCTTGAGTCCCAAATCAAACACTGATAAGACTTCAAATGGCCCTAACTTCTATACGGTACGTGCTACACCTATCAATGTTTGCAACATACAAATGCTTGTAACTTTTTACTGGAGCGTCATAAAACCTTGAAATTTTCTAACAATAAAGAACTCGAGCCTCTTGTCAATTTAAGCTATCGCTCAAAGCTATGCCTCCCTTGAGTCCCAAATCAAACACTGATAAAACTTCAAATGGCCCTAACTTCTATACGGTACGTCCTACACCTATCAAAGTTTGCAACATACAAATGCTTGTAAATTTTTACTTGAGCGTCATAAAACCTTGACATTTTGTAACAATAAAGTACTCGAGCCTCTTGTCAATTTAAGCTATCGCTCAAAGCAGTGCTACCCTTGAGTCCCAAATCAAACACTGATTATACTAAAAATGCCCTAACTTCTATACGGTACGTCCTACACCTATCAAAGTTTGTAGCATACAAATGCTTGTAACTTTTTACTGGAGCGTCATAAAACCTTGAAATTTTGTAACAATAAAGTACTCGAGCCTCTAGTCAATTTAAGCTATCGCTCAAGGCTATGCTACCCTTGAGTCCCAAATCAAACACTGATAAGATTTCAAATGGCCCTAACTTCTATACAGTACGTCCTACACCTATCAATGTTTGCAACATACAAATGCTTGTAACTTTTTACTGGAGCGTCATAAAATTGTGAAGTTTTGTAACAATTAACTACTCGAGCCTCTTGTCAATTTAAACTATCGCTCAAAGCTATGTTACCCTTGAGTCCCAAATCAAACTCTGATAATACTTCAAATGCCCTAACTTCTATACGGTACGTCCTACACCTATCAATGTTTGCAACATACAAATGCTTGTAACTTTTTACTTGAGCGTCATAAAACCTTGACATTTTGTAACAGTAAAGTACTCGAGCCTCTTGTCAATTTAAACTATCGCTCAAAGCTATGCTACCCTTGAGTCCCAAATCAAACTTTGATAATACTTCAAATGCCCTAACTTCTATACGGTACGTCCTACACCTATTAATGTTTTCAACATACAAATGCTTGTAACTTTTTACTGGAGCGTCATAAAACCTTGACATTTTGTAACAATAAAGTACTCGAGCCTCTTGTCAATTTAAGCTATCGCTCAAAGCAGTGCTACCCTTGAGTCCCAAATCAAACACTGATAATACTTCAAATGCCCTAACTTCTATACGGTACATCCTACACCTATCAAAGTTTGTAGCATACAAATGCTTGTAACTTTTTACTGGAGCGTCATAAAACCTTGAAATTTTGTAACAATAAAGTACTCGAGCCTCTAGTCAATTTAAGCTATCGCTCACAGCTATGCTACCCTTGAGTCCCAAATCAAACACTGATAAGACTTCAAATGGCCCTTACTTCTATACGGTACGTCCTACACCTATCAATGTTTGCAACATACAAATGCTTGTAACTTTTTACTGGAGCGTCATAAAACCTTGAAATTTTGTAACAATAAAGAACTCGAGCCTCTTGTCAATTTAAGCTATCGCTCAAAGCTATGCTACCCTTGAGTCCCAAATCAAACACTGATAAAACTTCAAATGGCCCTAACTTCTATACGGTACGTCCTACACCTATCAAAGTTTGCAACATACAAATGCTTGTAAATTTTTACTTGAGCGTCATAAAACCTTGACATTTTGTAACAATAAAGTACTCGAGCCTCTTGTCAATTTAAGCTATCGCTCAAAGCTATGCTACCCTTGAGTCCCATATCAAACACTGATAAGACTTCAAATGGCCCTAACTTCTATACGGTACGTCCTACACCTATCAATGTTTGCAACATACAAATGCTTGTAACTTTTTACTGGAGCGTCATAAAACCGTGAAGTTTTGTAACAATTAACTACTCGAGCCTCTTTTGTCAATTTAAACTATCGCTCAAAGCTATGCTACCCTTGAGTCCCAAATCAAACTCTGATAATACTTCAAATGCCCTAACTTCTATACGGTACGTCCTACACCTATCAATGTTTGCAACATACAAATGCTTGTAACTTTTTACTGGAGCGTCATAAAACCTCGAAATTTTGTAACAATAAAGTACTCGAGCCTCTTGTCAATTTAAGCTGTCGCTCAACGCTATGCTACCCTTGAGTCCCAAATCAAACACTGATAAGACTTCAAATGGCCCTAACTTCTATACGGTACGTCCTACACCTATCAATGTTTGCAACATACAAATGCTTGTAACTTTTTACTGGAGCGTCATAAAACCTTGAAATTTTCTAACAATAAAGACCTCGAGCCTCTTGTCAATTTAAGCTATCGCTCAAAGCTATGCTACCCTTGAGTCCCAAATCAAACACTGATAAAACTTCAAATGGCCCTAACTTCTATACGGTACGTCCTACACCTATCAAAGTTTGCAACATACAAATGCTTGTAAATTTTTACTTGAGCGTCCTAAAACCTTGACATTTTGTAACAATAAAGTACTCGAGCCTCTTGTCAATTTAAGCTATCGCTCAAAGCAGTGCTACCCTTGAGTCCCAAATCAAACACTGATAATACTTCAAATGCCCTAACTTCTATACGGTACATCCTACACCTATCAAAGTTTGTAGCATACAAATGCTTGTAACTTTTTACTGGAGCGTCATAAAACCTTGAAATTTTGTAACAATAAAGTACTCGAGCCTCTAGTCAATTTAAGCTATCGCTCACAGCTATGCTACCCTTGAGTCCCAAATCAAACACTGATAAGACTTCAAATGGCCCTAACTTCTATACGGTACGTCCTACACCTATCAATGTTTGCAACATACAAATGCTTGTAACTTTTTACTGGAGCGTCATAAAACCTTGAAATTTTCTAACAATAAAGAACTCGAGCCTCTTGTCAATTTAAGCTATCGCTCAAAGCTATGCTACCCTTGAGTCCCAAATCAAACACTGATAAAACTTCAAATGGCCCTAACTTCTATACGGTACGTCCTACACCTATCAAAGTTTGCAACATACAAATGCTTGTAAATTTTTACTTGAGAGTCATAAAACCTTGACATTTTGTAACAATAAAGTACTCGAGCCTCTTGTCAATTTAAGCTATCGCTCAAAGCTATGCTACCCTTGAGTCCCATATCAAACACTGATAAGATTACAAATGGCCCTAACTTCTATACGGTACGTCCTACACCTATCAAAGTTTGCAACATACAAATGCTTGTAAATTTTTACTTGAGCGTCATAAAACCTTGACATTTTGTAACAGTAAAGTACTCGAGCCTCTTGTCAATTTAAACTATCGCTCAAAGCTATGCTACCCTTGAGTCCCAAATCAAACTTTGATAATACTTCAAATGCCCTAACTTCTATACGGTACGTCCTACACCTATTAATGTTTTCAACATACAAATGCTTGTAACTTTTTACTGGAGCGTCATAAAACCTTGAAATTTTGTAACAATAAAGTACTCGAGCCTCTTGTCCATTTAAGCTATCGCTCAAAGCTATGCTACCCTTGAGTCCCAAATCAAACACTGATAAGACTTCAAATGGCCCTTACTTCTATACGGTACGTCCTACACCTATCAATGTTTGCAACATACAAATGCTTGTAACTTTTTACTGGAGCGTCATAAAACCTTGAAATTTTCTAACAATAAAGAACTCGAGCCTCTTGTCAATTTAAGCTATCGCTCAAAGCTATGCTACCCTTGAGTCCCAAATCAAACACTGATAAAACTTCAAATGGCCCTAACTTCTATACGGTACGTCCTACACCTATCAAAGTTTGCAACATACAAATGCTTGTAAATTTTTACTTGAGCGTCATAAAACCTTGACATTTTGTAACAATAAAGTACTCGAGCCTCTTGTCAATTTAAGCTATCGCTCAAAGCAGTGCTACCCTTGAGTCCCAAATCAAACACTGATAATACTAAAAATGCCCTAACTTCTATACGGTACGTCCTACAGATATCAAAGTTTGTAGCATACAAATGCTTGTAACTTTTTACTGGAGCGTCATAAAACCATGAAATTTTGTAACAATAAAGTACTCGAGCCTCTAGTCAATTTAAGCTATCGCTCAAAGCTATGCTACCCTTGAGTCCCAAATTAAACACTGATAAGACTTCAAATGGCCCTAACTTCTATACGGTACGTCCAACACCTATCAATGTTTGCAACATACAAATGCTTATAACTTTTTACTGGAGCGTCATAAAACCGTGAAGTTTTGTAACAATTAACTACTCGAGCCTCTTGTCAATTTAAACTATCGCTCAAAGCTATGCTACCCTTGAGTCCCAAATCAAACTCTGATAATACTTCAAATGCCCTAACTTCTATACGGTACGTCCTACACCTATCAATGTTTGCAACATACAAATGCTTGTAACTTTTTACTGGAGCGTCATAAAACCTCGAAATTTTGTAACAATAAAGTACTCGAGCCTCTTGTCAATTTAAGCTATCGCTCAACGCTATGCTACCCTTGAGTCCCAAATCAAACACTGATAAGACTTCAAATGGCCCTAACTTCTATACGGTACGTCCTACACCTATCAATGTTTGCAACATACAAATGCTTGTAACTTTTTACTGGAGCGTCATAAAACCTTGAAATTTTCTAACAATAAAGACCTCGAGCCTCTTGTCAATTTAAGCTATCGCTCAAAGCTATGCTACCCTTGAGTCCCAAATCAAACACTGATAAAGCTTCAAATGGCCCTAACTTCTATATGGTACGTCCCACACCTATCAAAGTTTGCAACATACAAATGCTTGTAAATTTTTACTTGAGCGTCCTAAAACCTTGACATTTTGTAACAATAAAGTACTCGAGCCTCTTGTCAATTTAAGCTATCGCTCAAAGCAGTGCTACCCTTGAGTCCCAAATCAAACACTGATAATACTTCAAATGCCCTAACTTCTATACGGTACGTCCTACACCTATTAATGTTTTCAACATACAAATGCTTGTAACTTTTTACTGGAGCGTCATAAAACCTTGAAATTTTGTAACAATAAAGTACTCGAGCCTCTTGTCCATTTAAGCTATCGCTCAAAGCTATGCTACCCTTGAGTCCCAAATCAAACACTGATAAGACTTCAAATGGCCCTTACTTCTATACGGTACGTCCTACACCTATCAATGTTTGCAACATACAAATGCTTGTAAGTTTTTACTGGAGCGTCATAAAACCTTGAAATTTTCTAACAATAAAGAACTCGAGCCTCTTGTCAATTTAAGCTATCGCTCAAAGCTATGCTACCCTTGAGTCCCAAATCAAACACTGATAAAACTTCAAATGGCCCTAACTTCTATACGGTACGTCCTACACCTATCAAAGTTTGCAACATACAAATGCTTGTAAATTTTTACTTGAGCGTCATAAAACCTTGACATTTTGTAACAATAAAGTACTCGAGCCTCTTGTCAATTTAAGCTATCGCTCAAAGCAGTGCTACCCTTGAGTCCCAAATCAAACACTGATAATACTAAAAATGCCCTAACTTCTATACGGTACGTCCTACAGATATCAAAGTTTGTAGCATACAAATGCTTGTAACTTTTTACTGGAGCGTCATAAAACCATGAAATTTTGTAACAATAAAGTACTCGAGCCTCTAGTCAATTTAAGCTATCGCTCAAAGCTATGCTACCCTTGAGTCCCAAATTAAACACTGATAAGACTTCAAATGGCCCTAACTTCTATACGGTACGTCCAACACCTATCAATGTTTGCAACATACAAATGCTTATAACTTTTTACTGGAGCGTCATAAAACCGTGAAGTTTTGTAACAATTAACTACTCGAGCCTCTTGTCAATTTAAACTATCGCTCAAAGCTATGCTACCCTTGAGTCCCAAATCAAACTCTGATAATACTTCAAATGCCCTAACTTCTATACGGTACGTCCTACACCTATCAATGTTTGCAACATACAAATGCTTGTAACTTTTTACTGGAGCGTCATAAAACCTCGAAATTTTGTAACAATAAAGTACTCGAGCCTCTTGTCAATTTAAGCTATCGCTCAACGCTATGCTACCCTTGAGTCCCAAATCAAACACTGATAATACTAAAAATGCCCTAACTTCTATACGGTACGTCCTACAGATATCAAAGTTTGTAGCATACAAATGCTTGTAACTTTTTACTGGAGCGTCATAAAACCATGAAATTTTGTAACAATAAAGTACTCGAGCCTCTAGTCAATTTAAGCTATCGCTCAAAGCTATGCTACCCTTGAGTCCCAAATTAAACACTGATAAGACTTCAAATGGCCCTAACTTCTATACGGTACGTCCAACACCTATCAATGTTTGCAACATACAAATGCTTGTAACTTTTTACTGGAGCGTCATAAAACCGTGAAGTTTTGTAACAATTAACTACTCGAGCCTCTTGTCAATTTAAACTATCGCTCAAAGCTATGCTACCCTTGAGTCCCAAATCAAACTCTGATAATACTTCAAATGCCCTAACTTCTATACGGTACGTCCTACACCTATCAATGTTTGCAACATACAAATGCTTGTAACTTTTTACTGGAGCGTCATAAAACCTCGAAATTTTGTAACAATAAAGTACTCGAGCCTCTTGTCAATTTAAGCTATCGCTCAACGCTATGCTACCCTTGAGTCCCAAATCAAACACTGATAAGACTTCAAATGGCCCTAACTTCTATACGGTACGTCCTACACCTATCAATGTTTGCAACATACAAATGCTTGTAACTTTTTACTGGAGCGTCATAAAACCTTGAAATTTTCTAACAATAAAGTACTCGAGCCTCTAGTCAATTTAAGCTATCGCTCAAAGCTATGCTACCCTTGAGTCCCAAATCAAACACTGATAAAACTTCAAATGGCCCTAACTTCTATACGGTACGTCCTACACCTATCAAAGTTTGCAACATACAAATGCTTGTAAATTTTTACTTGAGCGTCATAAAACCTTGACATTTTGTAACAATAAAGTACTCGAGCCTCTTGTCAATTTAAGCTATCGCTCAAAGCAGTGCTACCCTTGAGTCCCAAATCAAACACTGATAATACTAAAAATGCCCTAACTTCTATACGGTACGTCCTACAGATATCAAAGTTTGTAGCATACAAATGCTTGTAACTTTTTACTGGAGCGTCATAAAACCATGAAATTTTGTAACAATAAAGTACTCGAGCCTCTAGTCAATTTAAGCTATCGCTCAAAGCTATGCTACCCTTGAGTCCCAAATTAAACACTGATAAGACTTCAAATGGCCCTAACTTCTATACGGTACGTCCTACACCTATCAATGTTTGCAACATACAAATGCTTGTAACTTTTTACTGGAGCGTCATAAAACCGTGAAGTTTTGTAACAATTAACTACTCGAGCCTCTTGTCAATTTAAACTATCGCTCAAAGCTATGCTACCCTTGAGTCCCAAATCAAACTCTGATAATACTTCAAATGCCCTAACTTCTATACGGTACGTCCTACACCTATCAATGTTTGCAACATACAAATGCTTGTAACTTTTTACTGGAGCGTCATAAAACCTCGAAATTTTGTAACAATAAAGTACTCGAGCCTCTTGTCAATTTAAGCTATCGCTCAACGCTATGCTACCCTTGAGTCCCAAATCAAACACTGATAAGACTTCAAATGGCCCTAACTTCTATACGGTACGTCCTACACCTATCAATGTTTGCAACATACAAATGCTTGTAACTTTTTACTGGAGCGTCATAAAACCTTGAAATTTTCTAACAATAAAGACCTCGAGCCTCTTGTCAATTTAAGCTATCGCTCAAAGCTATGCTACCCTTGAGTCCCAAATCAAACACTGATAAAGCTTCAAATGGCCCTAACTTCTATACGGTACGTCCCACACCTATCAAAGTTTGCAACATACAAATGCTTGTAAATTTTTACTTGAGCGTCCTAAAACCTTGACATTTTGTAACAATAAAGTACTCGAGCCTCTTGTCAATTTAAGCTATCGCTCAAAGCAGTGCTACCCTTGAGTCCCAAATCAAACACTGATAATACTTCAAATGCCCTAACTTCTATACGGTACGTCCTACACCTATTAATGTTTTCAACATACAAATGCTTGTAACTTTTTACTGGAGCGTCATAAAACCTTGAAATTTTGTAACAATAAAGTACTCGAGCCTCTTGTCCATTTAAGCTATCGCTCAAAGCTATGCTACCCTTGAGTCCCAAATCAAACACTGATAAGACTTCAAATGGCCCTTACTTCTATACGGTACGTCCTACACCTATCAATGTTTGCAACATACAAATGCTTGTAAGTTTTTACTGGAGCGTCATAAAACCTTGAAATTTTCTAACAATAAAGAACTCGAGCCTCTTGTCAATTTAAGCTATCGCTCAAAGCTATGCTACCCTTGAGTCCCAAATCAAACACTGATAAAACTTCAAATGGCCCTAACTTCTATACGGTACGTCCTACACCTATCAAAGTTTGCAACATACAAATGCTTGTAAATTTTTACTTGAGCGTCATAAAACCTTGACATTTTGTAACAATAAAGTACTCGAGCCTCTTGTCAATTTAAGCTATCGCTCAAAGCAGTGCTACCCTTTAGTCCCAAATCAAACACTGATAATACTAAAAATGCCCTAACTTCTATACGGTACGTCCTACACCTATCAAAGTTTGCAACATACAAATGCTTGTAAATTTTTACTTGAGCGTCATAAAACCTTGACATTTTGTAACAGTAAAGTACTCGAGCCTCTTGTCAATTTAAACTATCGCTCAAAGCTATGCTACCCTTGAGTCCCAAATCAAACTTTGATAATACTTCAAATGCCATAACTTCTATATGGTACGTCCTACACCTATTAATGTTTTCAACATACAAATGCTTGTAACTTTTTACTGGAGCGTCATAAAACCTTGAAATTTTGTAACAATAAAGTACTCGAGCCTCTTGTCCATTTAAGCTATCGCTCAAAGCTATGCTACCCTTGAGTCCCAAATCAAACACTGATAAGACTTCAAATGGCCCTTACTTCTATACGGTACGTCCTACACCTATCAATGTTTGCAACATACAAATGCTTGTAACTTTTTACTGGAGCGTCATAAAACCTTGAAATTTTCTAACAATAAAGAACTCGAGCCTCTTGTCAATTTAAGCTATCGCTCAAAGCTATGCTACCCTTGAGTCCCAAATCAAACACTGATAAAACTTCAAATGGCCCTAACTTCTATACGGTACGTCCTACACCTATCAAAGTTTGCAACATACAAATGCTTGTAAATTTTTACTTGAGCGTCATAAAACCTTGACATTTTGTAACAATAAAGTACTCGAGCCTCTTGTCAATTTAAGCTATCGCTCAAAGCAATGCTACCCTTGAGTCCCAAATCAAACACTGATAATACTAAAAATGCCCTAACTTCTATACGGTACGTCCTACAGATATCAAAGTTTGTAGCATACAAATGCTTGTAACTTTTTACTGGAGCGTCATAAAACCATGAAATTTTGTAACAATAAAGTACTCGAGCCTCTAGTCAATTTAAGCTATCGCTCAAAGCTATGCTACCCTTGAGTCCCAAATCAAACTCTGATAATACTTCAAATGCCCTAACTTCTATACGGTACGTCCTACACCTATCAATGTTTGCAACATACAAATGCTTGTAACTTTTTACTGGAGCGTCATAAAACCTCGAAATTTTGTAACAATAAAATACTCGAGCCTCTTGTCAATTTAAGCTTTCGCTCAACGCTATGCTACCCTTGAGTCCCAAATCAAACACTGATAAGACTTCAAATGGCCCTAACTTCTATACGGTACGTCCTACACCTATCAATGTTTGCAACATACAAATGCTTGTAACTTTTTACTGGAGCGTCATAAAACCTTGAAATTTTCTAACAATAAAGACCTCGAGCCTCTTGTCAATTTAAGCTATCGCTCAAAGCTATGCTACCCTTGAGTCCCAAATCAAACACTGATAAAACTTCAAATGGCCCTAACTTCTATACGGTACGTCCTACACCTATCAAAGTTTGCAACACACAAATGCTTGTAAATTTTTACTTGAGCGTCCTAAAACCTTGACATTTTGTAACAATAAAGTACTCGAGCCTCTTGTCAATTTAAGCTATCGCTCAAAGCAGTGCTACCCTTGAGTCCCAAATCAAACACTGATAATACTTCAAATGCCCTAACTTCTATACGGTACGTCCTACACCTATTAATGTTTTCAACATACAAATGCTTGTAACTTTTTACTGGAGCGTCATAAAACCTTGAAATTTTGTAACAATAAAGTACTCGAGCCTCTTGTCCATTTAAGCTATCGCTCAAAGCTATGCTACCCTTGAGTCCCAAATCAAACACTGATAAGACTTCAAATGGCCCTTACTTCTATACGGTACGTCCTACACCTATCAATGTTTGCAACATACAAATGCTTGTAACTTTTTACTGGAGCGTCATAAAACCTTGAAATTTTCTAACAATAAAGAACTCGAGCCTCTTGTCAATTTAAGCTATCGCTCAAAGCTATGCTACCCTTGAGTCCCAAATCAAACACTGATAAAACTTCAAATGGCCCTAACTTCTATACGGTACGTCCTACACCTATCAAAGTTTGCAACATACAAATGCTTGTAAATTTTTACTTGAGCGTCATAAAACCTTGACATTTTGTAACAATAAAGTACTCGAGCCTCTTGTCAATTTAAGCTATCGCTCAAAGCAGTGCTACCCTTGAGTCCCAAATCAAACACTGATAATACTAAAAATGCCCTAACTTCTATACGGTACGTCCTACACCTATCAAAGTTTGTAGCATACAAATGCTTGTAACTTTTTACGGGAGCGTCATAAAACCTTGAAATTTTGTAACAATAAAGTACTCGAGCCTCTAGTCAATTTAAGCTATCGCTCAAAGCTATGCTACCCTTGAGTCCCAAATTAAACACTGATAAGACTTCAAATGGCCCTAACTTCTATACGGTACGTCCTACACCTATCAATGTTTGCAACATACAAATGCTCTTGTCAATTTAAACTATCGCTCAAGGCTATGCTACCCTTGAGTCCCAAATCAAACTCTGATAATACTTAAAATGCCCTAACTTCTATACGGTACGTCCTACACCTATCAAAGTTTGCAACATACAAATGCTTGTAAATTTTTACTTGAGCGTCATAAAACCTTGACATTTTGTAACAGTAAAGTACTCGAGCCTCTTGTCAATTTAAACTATCGCTCAAAGCTATGCTACCCTTGAGTCCCAAATCAAACTTTGATAATACTTCAAATGCCCTAACTTCTATACGGTACGTCCTACACCTATTAATGCTTTCAACATACAAATGCTTGTAACTTTTTACTGGAGCGTCATAAAACCTTGAAATTTTGTAACAATAAAGTACTCGAGCCTCTTGTCCATTTAAGCTATCGCTCAAAGCTATGCTACCCTTGAGTCCCAAATCAAACACTGATAAGACTTCAAATGGCCCTTACTTCTATACGGTACGTCCTACACCTATCAATGTTTGCAACATACAAATGCTTGTAACTTTTTACTGGAGCGTCATAAAACCTCGAAATTTTGTAACAATAAAGTACTCGAGCCTCTTGTCAATTTAAGCTATCGCTCAACGCTATGCTACCCTTGAGTCCCAAATCAAACACTGATAAGACTTCAAATGGCCCTAACATCTATACGGTACGTCCTACACCTATCAATGTTTGCAACATACAAATGCTTGTAACTTTTTACTGGAGCGTCATAAAACCTTGAAATTTTCTAACAATAAAGACCTCGAGCCTCTTGTCAATTTAAGCTATCGCTCAAAGCTATGCTACCCTTGAGTCCCAAATCAAACACTGATAAAACTTCAAATGGCCCTAACTTCTATACGGTACGTCCTACACCTATCAAAGTTTGCAACATACAAATGCTTGTAAATTTTTACTTGAGCGTCCTAAAACCTTGACATTTTGTAACAATAAAGTACTCGAGCCTCTTGTTAATTTAAGCTATCGCTCAAAGCAGTGCTACCCTTGAGTCCCAAATCAAACACTGATAATACTAAAAATGCCCTAACTTCTATACGGTACGTCCTACACCTATTAATGCTTTCAACATACAAATGCTTGTAACTTTTTACTGGAGCGTCATAAAACCTTGAAATTTTGTAACAATAAAGTACTCGAGCCTCTTGTCAATTTAAGCTATCGCTCAAAGCAGTGCTACCCTTGAGTCCCAAATCAAACACTGATAATACTTCAAATGCCCTAACTTCTATACGGTACATCCTACACCTATCAAAGTTTGTAGCATACAAATGCTTGTAACTTTTTACTGGAGCGTCATAAAACCTTGAAATTTTGTAACAATAAAGTACTCGAGCCTCTAGTCAATTTAAGCTATCGCTCACAGCTATGCTACCCTTGAGTCCCAAATCAAACACTGATAATACTTCAAATGCCCTAACTTCTATACGGTACGTCCTACACCTATCAAAGTTTGTAGCATACAAATGCTTGTAACTTTTTACTGGAGCGTCATAAAACCTTGACATTTTGTAACAATAAAGAACTCGAGCCTCTTTATATTTAAGCTATCGCTCAAAGCTATGCTACCCTTGAGTCCCAAATCAAACACTGATAAAACTTCAAATGGCCCTAACTTCTATACAGTACGTCCTACACCTATCAAAGTTTGCAACATACAAATGCTTGTAACTTTTTACTGGAGCGTCATAAAACCGTAAAATTTTGTAACAATAAAGTACTCGAGCCTCTTGTCAATTTAAACTATCGCTCAAAGCTATGCTACCCTTGAGTCCCAAATCAAACCTTGATAATACTTAAAATGCCCTAACTTCTATACGGTACGTCCTACACCTATCAAAGTTTGCAACATACAAATGCTTGTAAATTTTTACTTGAGCGTCATAAAACCTTGACATTTTGTAACAGTAAAGTACTCGAGCCTCTTGTCAATTTAAACTATCGCTCAAAGCTATGCTACCCTTGAGTCCCAAATCAAACTTTGATAATACTTCAAATGCCCTAACTTCTATACGGTACGTCCTACACCTATTAATGCTTTCAACATACAAATGCTTGTAACTTTTTACTGGAGCGTCATAAAACCTTGAAATTTTGTAACAATAAAGTACTCGAGCCTCTTGTCCATTTAAGCTATCGCTCAAAGCTATGCTACCCTTGAGTCCCAAATCAAACACTGATAAGACTTCAAATGGCCCTTACTTCTATACGGTACGTCCTACACCTATCAATGTTTGCAACATACAAATGCTTGTAACTTTTTACTGGAGCGTCATAAAACCTTGAAATTTTCTAACAATAAAGAACTCGAGCCTCTTGTCAATTTAAGCTATCGCTCAAAGCTATGCTACCCTTGAGTCCCAAATCAAACACTGATAAAACTTCAAATGGCCCTAACTTCTATACGGTACGTCCTACACCTATCAAAGTTTGCAACATACAAATGCTTGTAAATTTTTACTTGAGCGTCATAAAACCTTGACATTTTGTAACAATAAAGTACTCGAGCCTCTTGTTAATTTAAGCTATCGCTCAAAGCAGTGCTACCCTTGAGTCCCAAATCAAACACTGATAATACTAAAAATGCCCTAACTTCTATACGGTACGTCCTACACCTATCAAAGTTTGTAGCATACAAATGCTTGTAACTTTTTACTGGAGCGTCATAAAACCTTGAAATTTTGTAACAATGAAGTACTCGAGCCTCTAGTCAATTTAAGCTATCGCTCAAAGCTATGCTACCCTTGAGTCCCAAATCAAACACTGATAAGACTTCAAATGGCCCTAACTTCTATACGGTACGTCCTACACCTATCAATGTTTGCAACATACAAATGCTTGTAACTTTTTACTGGAGCGTCATAAAACCGTGAAGTTTTGTAACAATTAACTACTCGAGCCTCTTGTCAATTTAAACTATCGCTCAAAGCTATGCTACCCTTGAGTCCCAAATCAAACTCTGATAATACTTCAAATGCCCTAACTTCTATACGGTACGTCCTACACCTATCAATGTTTGCAACATACAAATGCTTGTAACTTTTTACTGGAGCGTCATAAAAACCTCCAAATTTTGTAACAATAAAGTACTCGAGCCTCTTGTCAATTTAAGCTATCGCTCAACGCTATGCTACCCTTGAGTCCCAAATCAAACACTGATAAGACTTCAATGGCCCTAACTTCTATACGGTACGTCCTACACCTATCAAAGTTTGTAGCATACAAATGCTTGTAACTTTTTACTGGAGCGTCATAAAACCTTGAAATTTTGTAACAATAAAGTACTCGAGCCTCTAGTCAATTTAAGCTATCGCTCAAAGCTATGCTACCCTTGAGTCCCAAATCAAACACTGATAAGACTTCAAATGGCCCTAACTTCTATACGGTACGTCCTACACCTATCAATGTTTGCAACATACAAATGCTTGTAACTTTTTACTGGAGCGTCATAAAACCTTGAAATTTTGTAACAATAAAGAACTCGAGCCTCTTTATATTTAAGCTATCGCTCAAAGCTATGCTACCCTTGAGTCCCAAATCAAACACTGATAAAACTTCAAATGGCCCTAACTTCTATACGGTACGTCCTACACTTATCAAAGTTTGCAACATACAAATGCTTGTAACTTTTTACTGGAGCGTCATAAAACCTTGAAATTTTGTAACAATAAAGTACTCGAGCCTCTTGTCAATTTAAGCTATCGCTCAAAGCTATGCTACCCTTGAGTCCCAAATAACACACTGATATAACTTCAAATGGCCCTAACTTCTATACGGTACGTCCTACACCTATCAAAGTTTGCAACATACAAATGCTTGTAAATTTTTACTTGAGCGTCATAAAACCTAGACATTTTGTAACAATAAAGTACTCGAGCCTCTAGTCAATTTAAGCTATCGCTCAAAGCAGTGCTACCCTTGAGTCCCAAATCAAACACTGATAATAGTTCAAATGCCCTAACTTCTATACGGTATGTCCTACACCTATCAAAGTTTGAAACATACAAATGCTTGTAACTTTTTACTGGAGCGTCATAAAACCTTGAAATTTTGTAACAATAAAGTACTCGAGCCTCTTGTCAATTTAAGCTATCGCTCAATGCTATGCTACCCTTGAGTCCCAAATAAAACACTGATATAACTTCAAATGGCCCTAACTTCTATACGGTACGTCCTACACCTATCAAAGTTTGCAACATACAAATGCTTGTAAATTTTTACTTGAGCGTCATAAAACCTTGACATTTTGTAACAATAAAGTACTCGAGTCTCTTGTCAATTTAAGCTATCGCTCAAAGCAGTGCTACCCTTGAGTCCCAAATCAAACACTGATAATACTTCAAATGCCCTAACTTCTATACGGTACGTCCTACACCTATCAAAGTTTGTAGCATACAAATGCTTGTAACTTTTTACTGGAGCGTCATAAAACCTTGAAATTTTGTAACAATAAAGTACTCGAGCCTCTAGTCAATTTAAGCTATCGCTCAAAGCTGTGCTACCCTTGAGTCCCAAATCAAACACTGATAAGACTTCAAATGGCCCTAACTTCTATACGGTACGTCCTACACCTATCAATGTTTGCAACATACAAATGCTTGTAACTTTTTACTGGAGCGTCATAAAACCTTGAAATTTTGTAACAATAAAGAACTCGAGCCTCTTTATATTTAAGCTATCGCTCAAAGCTATGCTACCCTTGAGTCCCAAATCAAACACTGATAAAACTTCAAATGGCCCTAACTTCTATACGGTACGTCCTACACCTATCAAAGTTTGCAACATACAAATGCTTGTAACTTTTTACTGGAGCGTCATAAAACCGTAAAATTTTGTAACAATAAAGTACTCGAGCCTCTTGTCAATTTAAACTATCGCTCAAAGCTATGCTACCCTTGAGTCCCAAATCAAACTCTGATAATACTTAAAATGCCCTAACTTCTATACGGTACGTCCTACACCTATCAATGTTTGCAACATACAAATGCTTGTAACTTTTTACTGGAGCGTCATAAAACCCTGAAATTTTGTAACAATAAAGTACTCGAGCCTCTTGTCAATTTAAGCTATCGCTCAAAGCTATGCTACGCTTGAGTCCCAAATCAAACACTGATAAAACTTCAAATGGCCCTAACTTCTATACGGTACGTCCTACACCTATCAAAGTTTGCAACATACAAATGCTTGTAAATTTTTACTTGAGCGTCATAAAACCTTGACATTTTGTAACAATAAAGTACTCGAGCCTCTAGTCAATTTAAGCTATCGCTCAAAGCAGTGCTACCCTTGAGTCCCAAATCAAACACTGATAATAGTTCAAATGCCCTAACTTCTATACGGTATGTCCTACACCTATCAAAGTTTGTAGCATACAAATGCTTGTAACTTTTTACTGGAGCGTCATGAAACCTTGAAATTTTGTAACAATAAAGTACTCGAGCCTCTAGTCAATTTAAGCTATCGCTCAAAGCTATGCTACCCTTGAGTCCCAAATCAAACACTGATAAGGCTTCAAATGGCCCTAACTTCTATACGGTACGTCCTACACCTATCAATGTTTGCAACATACAAATGCTTGTAACTTTTTACTGGAGCGTCATAAAACCTTGAAATTTTGTAACAATAAAGAACTCGAGCCTCTTGTCAATTTAAGCTATCGCTCAAAGCTATGCTACCCTTGAGTCCCAAATCAAACACTGATAAAACTTCAAATGGCCCTAACTTCTATACGGTACGTCCTACACCTATCAAAGTTTGTAACATACAAATGCTTGTAACTTATTACTGGAGCGTCATAAAACCGTGAAATTTTGTAACAATAAAGTACTCGAGCCTCTTGTCAATTTAAACTATCGCTCAAAGCTATGCTACCCTTGAGTCCCAAATCAAACTCTGATAATACTTCATATGCCCTAACTTCTGTACGGTACGTCCTACACCTATCAAAGTTTGCAACATACAAATGCTTGTAACTTTTTACTGGAGCGTCATAAAACCGTGAAGTTTTGTAACAATTAACTTCTCGAGCCTCTTGTCAATTTAAGCTATCGCTCAAAGCTATGCTACCCTTGAGTCCCAAATCAAACTCTGATAATACTTCAAATGCCCTAACTTCTATACGGTACGTCCTACACCTATCAATGTTTGCAACATACAAATGCTTGTTACTTTTTACTGGAGCGTCATAAAACCTCGAAATTTTGTAACAGTAAAGTACTCGAGCCTCTAGTCAATTTAAGCTATCGCTCAACGCTATGCTACCCTTGAGTCCCAAATCAAACACTGATAAGACTTCAAATGGCCCTAACTTCTATACGGTACGTCCTACACCTATCAATGTTTGCAACATACAAATGCTTGTAACTTTTTACTGGAGCGTCATAAAACCTTGAAATTTTCTAACAATAAAGAACTCGAGCCTCTAGTCAATTTAAGCTATCCCTTGAGTCCCAAATCAAACTCTGATAATACTTAAAATGCCCTAACTTCTATACGGTACGTCCTACACCTATCAATGTTTGCAACATACAAATGCTAGTAACTTTTTACTGGAGCGTCATAAAACCCTGAAATTTTGTAACAATAAAGTACTCGAGCCTCTTGTCAATTTAAGCTATCGCTCAAAGCTATGCTACGCTTGAGTCCCAAATCAAACACTGATAAAACTTCAAATGGCCCTAACTTCTATACGGTACGTCCTACACCTATCAAAGTTTGCAACATACAAATGCTTGTAACTTTTTACTGGAGCGTCATAAAACCTTGAAATTTTGTAACAATAAAGTACTCGAGCCTCTAGTCAATTTAAGCTATCGCTCAAAGCTATGCTACCCTTGAGTCCCAAATCAAACACTGATAAGACTTCAAATGGCCCTAACTTCTATACGGTACGTCCTACACCTATCAATGTTTGCAACATACAAATGCTTGTAACTTTTTACTGGAGCGTCATAAAACCTTGAAATTTTGTAACAATAAAGAACTCGAGCCTCTTTATATTTAAGCTATCGCTCAAAGCTATGCTAGCCTTGAGTCCCAAATCAAACACTGATAAAACTTCAAATGGCTCTAACTTCTATACGGTACGTCCTACACCTATCAAAGTTTGCAACATACAAATGCTTGTAAATTTTTACTGGAGCGTCATAAAATCTTGACATTTTGTAACAATAAAGTACTCGAGCCTCTAGTCAATTTAAGCTATCGCTCAAAGCTATGCTACCCTTGAGTCCCAAATCAAACACTGATAAAACTTCAAATGGCCCTAACTTCTATACGGTACGTCCTACACATATCAAAGTTTGTAACATACAAATGCTTGTAACTTTTAACTGGAGCGTCATAAAACCGTGAAATTTTGTAACAATAAAGTACTCGAGCCTCTTGTCAATTTAAACTATCGCTCAAAGCTATGCTACCCTTGAGTCCCAAATCAAACTCTGATAATACTTCAAATGCCCTAACTTCTATACGGTACGTCCTACACCTATCAAAGTTTGCAACATACAAATGCTTGTAACTTTTTACTGGAGCGTCATAAAACCGTGAAGTTTTGTAACAATTAACTACTCGAGCCTCTTGTCAATTTAAGCTATCGCTCAAAGCTATGCTACACTTGAGTCCCAAATCAAACTCTGATAATACTTCAAATGCCCTAACTTCTATACGGTACGTCCTACACCTATCAATGTTTGCAACATACAAATGCTTGTAACTTTTTACTGGAGCGTCATAAAACCTCGAAATTTTGTAACATTAAAGTACTCGAGCCTCTTGTCAATTTAAGCTATCGCTCAACGCTATGCTACCCTTGAGTCCCAAATCAAACACTGATAAGACTTCAAATGGCCCTAACTTCTATACGGTACGTCCTACACCTATCAATGTTTGCAACATACAAATGCTTGTAACTTTTTACTGGAGCGTCATAAAACCTTGAAATTTTCTAACAATAAAGAACTCGAGCCTCTAGTCAATTTAAGCTATCGCTCAAAGCTATGCTACCCTTGAGTCCCAAATCAAACACTGATAAGACTTCAAATGGCCCTAACTTCTATACGGTACGTCCTACACCTATCAATGTTTGCAACATACAAATGCTTGTAACTTTTTACTGGAGCGTCATAAAACCTTGAAATTTTGTAACAATAAAGAACTCGAGCCTCTTTATATTTAAGCTATCGCTCAAAGCTATGCTACCCTTGAGTCCCAAATCAAACACTGATAAAACTTCAAATGGCCCTAACTTCTATACGGTACGTCCTACAGCTATCAAAGTTTGCAACATACAAATGCTTGTAACATTTTACTGGAGCGTCATAAAACCGTAAAATTTTGTAACAATAAAGTACTCGAGCCTCTTGTCAATTTAAACTATCGCTCAAAGCTATGCTACCCTTGAGTCCCAAATCAAACTCTGATAATACTTAAAATGCCCTAACTTCTATACGGTACGTCCTACACCTATCAATGTTTGCAACATACAAATGCTAGTAACTTTTTACTGGAGCGTCATAAAACCCTGAAATTTTGTAACAATAAAGTACTCGAGCCTCTTGTCAATTTAAGCTATCGCTCAAAGCTATGCTACGCTTGAGTCCCAAATCAAACACTGATAAAACTTCAAATGGCCCTAACTTCTATACGGTACGTCCTACACCTATCAAAGTTTGCAACATACAAATGCTTGTAACTTTTTACAGGAGCGTCATAAAACCTTGAAATTTTGTAACAATAAAGTACTCGAGCCTCTAGTCAATTTAAGCTATCGCTCAAAGCTATGCTACCCTTGAGTCCCAAATCAAACACTGATAAGACTTCAAATGGCCCTAACTTCTATACGGTACGTCCTACACCTATCAATGTTTGCAACATACAAATGCTTGTAACTTTTTACTGGAGCGTCATAAAACCTTGAAATTTTGTAACAATAAAGAACTCGAGCCTCTTTATATTTAAGCTATCGCTCAAAGCTATGCTACCCTTGAGTCCCAAATCAAACACTGATAAAACTTCAAATGGCCCTAACTTCTATACGGTACGTCCTACACCTATCAAAGTTTGCAACATACAAATGCTTGTAAATTTTTACTTGAGCGTCCTAAAACCTTGACATTTTGTAACAATAAAGTACTCGAGCCTCTTGTCAATTTAAGCTATCGCTCAAAGCAGTGCTACCCTTGAGTCCCAAATCAAACACTGATAATACTTCAAATGCCCTAACTTCTATACGGTACATCCTACACCTATCCAAGTTTGTAGCATACAAATGCTTGTAACTTTTTACTGGAGCGTCATAAAACCTTGAAATTTTGTAACAATAAAGAACTCGAGCCTCTTTATATTTAAGATATCGCTCAAAGCTATGCTACCCTTGAGTCCCAAATCAAACACTGATAAAACTTCAAATGGCCCTAACTTCTATACGGTACGTCCTACACCTATCAAAGTTTGCAACATACAAATGCTTGTAACTTTTTACTGGAGCGTCATAAAACCGTAAAATTTTGTAACAATAAAGTACTCGAGCCTCTTGTCAATTTAAACTATCGCTCAAAGCTATGCTACCCTTGAGTCCCAAATCAAACTCTGATAATACTTAAAATGCCCTAACTTCTATACGGTACGTCCTACACCTATCAATGTTTGCAACATACAAATGCTAGTAACTTTTTACTGGAGCGTCATAAAACCCTGAAATTTTGTAACAATAAAGTACTCGAGCCTCTTGTCAATTTAAGCTATCGCTCAAAGCTATGCTACGCTTGAGTCCCAAATCAAACACTGATAAAACTTCAAATGGCCCTAACTTCTATACGGTACGTCCTACACTTATCAAAGTTTGCAACATACAAATGCTTGTAACTTTTTACTGGAGCGTCATAAAACCTTGAAATTTTGTAACAATAAAGTACTCGAGCCTCTTGTCAATTTAAGCTATCGCTCAAAGCTATGCTACCCTTGAGTCCCAAATAAAACACTGATATAACTTCAAATGGCCCTAACTTCTATACGGTACGTCCTACACCTATCAAAGTTTGCAACATACAAATGCTTGTAAATTTTTACTTGAGCGTCATAAAACCTTGACATTTTGTAACAATAAAGTACTCGAGCCTCTAGTCAATTTAAGCTATCGCTCAAAGCAGTGCTACCCTTGAGTCCCAAATCAAACACTGATAATAGTTCAAATGCCCTAACTTCTATACGGTATGTCCTACACCTATCAAAGTTTGAAACATACAAATGCTTGTAACTTTTTACTGGAGCGTCATAAAACCTTGAAATTTTGTAACAATAAAGTACTCGAGCCTCTTGTCAATTTAAGCTATCGCTCAATGCTATGCTACCCTTGAGTCCCAAATAAAACACTGATATAACTTCAAATGGCCCTAACTTCTATACGGTACGTCCTACACCTATCAAAGTTTGCAACATACAAATGCTTGTAAATTTTTACTTGAGCGTCATAAAACCTTGACATTTTGTAACAATAAAGTACTCGAGTCTCTTGTCAATTTAAGCTATCGCTCAAAGCAGTGCTACCCTTGAGTCCCAAATCAAACACTGATAATACTTCAAATGCCCTAACTTCTATACGGTACGTCCTACACCTATCAAAGTTTGTAGCATACAAATGCTTGTAAGTTTTTACTGGAGCGTCATAAAACCTTGAAATTTTGTAACAATAAAGTACTCGAGCCTCTAGTCAATTTAAGCTATCGCTCAAAGCTATGCTACCCTTGAGTCCCAAATCAAACACTGATAAGGCTTCAAATGGCCCTAACTTCTATACGGTACGTCCTACACCTATCAATGTTTGCAACATACAAATGCTTGTAACTTTTTACTGGAGCGTCATAAAACCTTGAAATTTTGTAACAATAAAGAACTCGAGCCTCTTTATATTTAAGCTATCGCTCTTTATATTTAAGCTATCGCCCTTGAGTCCCAAATCAAACACTGATAAAACTTCAAATGGCCCTAACTTCTATACGGTACGTCCTACACCTATCAAAGTTTGCAACATACAAATGCTTGTAACTTTTTACTGGAGCGTCATAAAACCGTAAAATTTTGTAACAATAAAGTACTCGAGCCTCTTGTCAATTTAAACTATCGCTCAAAGCTATGCTACCCTTGAGTCCCAAATCAAACTCTGATAATACTTAAAATGCCCTAACTTCTATACGGTACGTCCTACACCTATCAATGTTTGCAACATACAAATGCTAGTAACTTTTTACTGGAGCGTCATAAAACCCTGAAATTTTGTAACAATAAAGTACTCGAGCCTCTTGTCAATTTAAGCTATCGCTCAAAGCTATGCTACGCTTGAGTCCCAAATCAAACACTGATAAAACTTCAAATGGCCCTAACTTCTATACGGTACGTCCTACACCTATCAAAGTTTGCAACATACAAATGCTTGTAAATTTTTACTTGAGCGTCATAAAACCTTGACATTTTGTAACAATAAAGTACTCGAGCCTCTAGTCAATTTAAGCTATCGCTCAAAGCAGTGCTACCCTTGAGTCCCAAATCAAACACTGATAATAGTTCAAATGCCCTAACTTCTATACGGTATGTCCTACACCTATCAAAGTTTGTAGCATACAAATGCTTGTAACTTTTTACTGGAGCGTCATGAAACCTTGAAATTTTGTAACAATAAAGTACTCGAGCCTCTAGTCAATTTAAGCTATCGCTCAAAGCTATGCTACCCTTGAGTCCCAAATCAAACACTGATAAGACTTCAAATGGCCCTAACTTCTATACGGTACGTCCTACACCTATCAATGTTTGCAACATACAAATGCTTGTAACTTTTTACTGGAGCGTCATAAAACCTTGAAATTTTGTAACAATAAAGAACTCGAGCCTCTTGTCAATTTAAGCTATCGCTCAAAGCTATGCTACCCTTGAGTCCCAAATCAAACACTGATAAAACTTCAAATGGCCCTAACTTCTATACGGTACGTCCTACACCTATCAAAGTTTGTAACATACAAATGCTTGTAACTTATTACTGGAGCGTCATAAAACCGTGAAATTTTGTAACAATAAAGTACTCGAGCCTCTTGTCAATTTAAGCTATCGCTCAAAGCAGTGCTACCCTTGAGTCCCAAATCAAACACTGATAATACTTCAAATGCCCTAACTTCTATACGGTACATCCTACACCTATCAAAGTTTGTAGCATACAAATGCTTGTAACTTTTTACTGGAGCGTCATAAAACCTTGAAATTTTGTAACAATAAAGAACTCGAGCCTCTTTATATTTAAGATATCGCTCAAAGCTATGCTACCCTTGAGTCCCAAATCAAACACTGATAAAACTTCAAATGGCCCTAACTTCTATACGGTACGTCCTACACCTATCAAAGTTTGCAACATACAAATGCTTGTAACTTTTTACTGGAGCGTCATAAAACCGTAAAATTTTGTAACAATAAAGTACTCGAGCCTCTTGTCAATTTAAACTATCGCTCAAAGCTATGCTACCCTTGAGTCCCAAATCAAACTCTGATAATACTTAAAATGCCCTAACTTCTATACGGTACGTCCTACACCTATCAATGTTTGCAACATACAAATGCTAGTAACTTTTTACTGGAGCGTCATAAAACCCTGAAATTTTGTAACAATAAAGTACTCGAGCCTCTTGTCAATTTAAGCTATCGCTCAAAGCTATGCTACGCTTGAGTCCCAAATCAAACACTGATAAAACTTCAAATGGCCCTAACTTCTATACGGTACGTCCTACACTTATCAAAGTTTGCAACATACAAATGCTTGTAACTTTTTACTGGAGCGTCATAAAACCTTGAAATTTTGTAACAATAAAGTACTCGAGCCTCTTGTCAATTTAAGCTATCGCTCAAAGCTATGCTACCCTTGAGTCCCAAATAAAACACTGATATAACTTCAAATGGCCCTAACTTCTATACGGTACGTCCTACACCTATCAAAGTTTGCAACATACAAATGCTTGTAAATTTTTACTTGAGCGTCATAAAACCTTGACATTTTGTAACAATAAAGTACTCGAGCCTCTAGTCAATTTAAGCTATCGCTCAAAGCAGTGCTACCCTTGAGTCCCAAATCAAACACTGATAATAGTTCAAATGCCCTAACTTCTATACGGTATGTCCTACACCTATCAAAGTTTGAAACATACAAATGCTTGTAACTTTTTACTGGAGCGTCATAAAACCTTGAAATTTTGTAACAATAAAGTACTCGAGCCTCTTGTCAATTTAAGCTATCGCTCAATGCTATGCTACCCTTGAGTCCCAAATAAAACACTGATATAACTTCAAATGGCCCTAACTTCTATACGGTACGTCCTACACCTATCAAAGTTTGCAACATACAAATGCTTGTAAATTTTTACTTGAGCGTCATAAAACCTTGACATTTTGTAACAATAAAGAACTCGAGTCTCTTGTCAATTTAAGCTATCGCTCAAAGCAGTGCTACCCTTGAGTCCCAAATCAAACACTGATAATACTTCAAATGCCCTAACTTCTATACGGTACGTCCTACACCTATCAAAGTTTGTAGCATACAAATGCTTGTAAGTTTTTACTGGAGCGTCATAAAACCTTGAAATTTTGTAACAATAAAGTACTCGAGCCTCTAGTCAATTTAAGCTATCGCTCAAAGCTATGCTACCCTTGAGTCCCAAATCAAACACTGATAAGGCTTCAAATGGCCCTAACTTCTATACGGTACGTCCTACACCTATCAATGTTTGCAACATACAAATGCTTGTAACTTTTTACTGGAGCGTCATAAAACCTTGAAATTTTGTAACAATAAAGAACTCGAGCCTCTTTATATTTAAGCTATCGCTCTTTATATTTAAGCTATCGCCCTTGAGTCCCAAATCAAACACTGATAAAACTTCAAATGGCCCTAACTTCTATACGGTACGTCCTACACCTATCAAAGTTTGCAACATACAAATGCTTGTAACTTTTTACTGGAGCGTCATAAAACCGTAAAATTTTGTAACAATAAAGTACTCGAGCCTCTTGTCAATTTAAACTATCGCTCAAAGCTATGCTACCCTTGAGTCCCAAATCAAACTCTGATAATACTTAAAATGCCCTAACTTCTATACGGTACGTCCTACACCTATCAATGTTTGCAACATACAAATGCTAGTAACTTTTTACTGGAGCGTCATAAAACCCTGAAATTTTGTAACAATAAAGTACTCGAGCCTCTTGTCAATTTAAGCTATCGCTCAAAGCTATGCTACGCTTGAGTCCCAAATCAAACACTGATAAAACTTCAAATGGCCCTAACTTCTATACGGTACGTCCTACACCTATCAAAGTTTGCAACATACAAATGCTTGTAAATTTTTACTTGAGCGTCATAAAACCTTGACATTTTGTAACAATAAAGTACTCGAGCCTCTAGTCAATTTAAGCTATCGCTCAAAGCAGTGCTACCCTTGAGTCCCAAATCAAACACTGATAATAGTTCAAATGCCCTAACTTCTATACGGTATGTCCTACACCTATCAAAGTTTGTAGCATACAAATGCTTGTAACTTTTTACTGGAGCGTCATGAAACCTTGAAATTTTGTAACAATAAAGTACTCGAGCCTCTAGTCAATTTAAGCTATCGCTCAAAGCTATGCTACCCTTGAGTCCCAAATCAAACACTGATAAGACTTCAAATGGCCCTAACTTCTATACGGTACGTCCTACACCTATCAATGTTTGCAACATACAAATGCTTGTAACTTTTTACTGGAGCGTCATAAAACCTTGAAATTTTGTAACAATAAAGAACTCGAGCCTCTTGTCAATTTAAGCTATCGCTCAAAGCTATGCTACCCTTGAGTCCCAAATCAAACACTGATAAAACTTCAAATGGCCCTAACTTCTATACGGTACGTCGTACACCTATCAAAGTTTGCAACATACAAATGCTTGTAACATTTTACTGGAGCGTCATAAAACCGTAAAATTTTCTAACAATAAAGAACTCGAGCCTCTAGTCAATTTAAGCTATCGCTCAAAGCTATGCTACCCTTGAGTCCCAAATCAAACACTGATAAGACTTCAAATGGCCCTAACTTCTATACGGTACGTCCTACACCTATCAGTGTTTGCAACATACAAATGCTTGTAACTTTTTACTGGAGCGTCATAAAACCTTGAAATTTTGTAACAATAAAGAACTCGAGCCTCTTTATATTTAAGCTATCGCTCAAAGCTATGCTACCCTTGAGTCCCAAATCAAACACTGATAAAACTTCAAATGGCCCTAACTTCTATACGGTACGTCCTACACCTATCAATGTTTGCAACATACAAATGCTAGTAACTTTTTACTGGAGCGTCATAAAACCCTGAAATTTTGTAACAATAAAGTACTCGAGCCTCTTGTCAATTTAAGCTATCGCTCAAAGCTATGCTACGCTTGAGTCCCAAATCAAACACTGATAATACTTCAAATGCCCTAACTTCTATACGGTACGTCCTACACCTATCAAAGTTTGTAGCATACAAATGCTTGTAAGTTTTTACTGGAGCGTCATAAAACCTTGAAATTTTGTAACAATAAAGTACTCGAGCCTCTAGTCAATTTAAGCTATCGCTCAAAGCTATGCTACCCTTGAGTCCCAAATCAAACACTGATAAGGCTTCAAATGGCCCTAACTTCTATACGGTACGTCCTACACCTATCAATGTTTGCAACATACAAATGCTTGTAACTTTTTACTGGAGCGTCATAAAACCTTGAAATTGTGTAACAATAAAGAACTCGAGCCTCTTTATATTTAAGCTATCGCTCTTTATATTTAAGCTATCGCCCTTGAGTCCCAAATCAAACACTGATAAAACTTCAAATGGCCCTAACTTCTATACGGTACGTCCTACACCTATCAAAGTTTGCAACATACAAATGCTTGTAACTTTTTACTGGAGCGTCATAAAACCGTAAAATTTTGTAACAATAAAGTACTCGAGCCTCTTGTCAATTTAAACTATCGCTCAAAGCTATGCTACCCTTGAGTCCCAAATCAAACTCTGATAATACTTAAAATGCCCTAACTTCTATACGGTACGTCCTACACCTATCAATGTTTGCAACATACAAATGCTAGTAACTTTTTACTGGAGCGTCATAAAACCCTGAAATTTTGTAACAATAAAGTACTCGAGCCTCTTGTCAATTTAAGCTATCGCTCAAAGCTATGCTACGCTTGAGTCCCAAATCAAACACTGATAAAACTTCAAATGGCCCTAACTTCTATACGGTACGTCCTACACCTATCAAAGTTTGCAACATACAAATGCTTGTAAATTTTTACTTGAGCGTCATAAAACCTTGACATTTTGTAACAATAAAGTACTCGAGCCTCTAGTCAATTTAAGCTATCGCTCAAAGCAGTGCTACCCTTGAGTCCCAAATCAAACACTGATAATAGTTCAAATGCCCTAACTTCTATACGGTATGTCCTACACCTATCAAAGTTTGTAGCATACAAATGCTTGTAACTTTTTACTGGAGCGTCATGAAACCTTGAAATTTTGTAACAATAAAGTACTCGAGCCTCTAGTCAATTTAAGCTATCGCTCAAAGCTATGCTACCCTTGAGTCCCAAATCAAACACTGATAAGACTTCAAATGGCCCTAACTTCTATACGGTACGTCCTACACCTATCAATGTTTGCAACATACAAATGCTTGTAACTTTTTACTGGAGCGTCATAAAACCTTGAAATTTTGTAACAATAAAGAACTCGAGCCTCTTGTCAATTTAAGCTATCGCTCAAAGCTATGCTACCCTTGAGTCCCAAATCAAACACTGATAAAACTTCAAATGGCCCTAACTTCTATACGGTACGTCCTACACCTATCAAAGTTTGCAACATACAAATGCTTGTAACATTTTACTGGAGCGTCATAAAACCGTAAAATTTTCTAACAATAAAGAACTCGAGCCTCTAGTCAATTTAAGCTATCGCTCAAAGCTATGCTACCCTTGAGTCCCAAATCAAACACTGATAAGACTTCAAATGGCCCTAACTTCTATACGGTACGTCCTACACCTATCAGTGTTTGCAACATACAAATGCTTGTAACTTTTTACTGGAGCGTCATAAAACCTTGAAATTTTGTAACAATAAAGAACTCGAGCCTCTTTATATTTAAGCTATCGCTCAAAGCTATGCTACCCTTGAGTCCCAAATCAAACACTGATAAAACTTCAAATGGCCCTAACTTCTATACGGTACGTCCTACACCTATCAATGTTTGCAACATACAAATGCTAGTAACTTTTTACTGGAGCGTCATAAAACCCTGAAATTTTGTAACAATAAAGTACTCGAGCCTCTTGACAATTTAAGCTATCGCTCAAAGCTATGCTACGCTTGAGTCCCAAATCAAACACTGATAAAACTTCAAATGGCCCTAACTTCTATACGGTACGTCCTACACCTATCAAAGTTTGCAACATACAAATGCTTGTAACTTTTTACTGGAGCGTCATAAAACCTTGAAATTTTGTAACAATAAAGTACTCGAGCCTCTAGTCAATTTAATCTATCGCTCAAAGCTATGCTACCCTTGAGTCCCAAATCAAACACTGATAAGACTTCAAATGGCCCTAACTTCTATACGGTACGTCCTACACCTATCAATGTTTGCAACATACAAATGCTTGTAACTTTTTACTGGAGCGTCATAAAACCTTGAAATTTTGTAACAATAAAGAACTCGAGCCTCTATATATTTAAGCTATCGCTCAAAGCTATGCTACCCTTGAGTCCCAAATCAAACACTGATAAAACTTCAAATGGCCCTAACTTCTATACGGTACGTCCTACACCTATCAAAGTTTGCAACATACAAATGCTTGTAACTTTTTACTGGAGCGTCATAAAACCGTAAAATTTTGCAACAATAAAGTACTTGAGCCTCTTGTCAATTTAAACTATCGCTCAAAGCTATGCTACCCTTGAGTCCCAAATCAAACTCTGATAATACTTAAAATGCCCTAACTTCTATACGGTACGTCCTACACCTATCAATGTTTGCAACATACAAATGCTAGTAACTTTTTACTGGAGCGTCATAAAACCCTGAAATTTTGTAACAATAAAGTACTCGAGCCTCTTGTCAATTTAAGCTATCGCTCAAAGCTATGCTACGCTTGAGTCCCAAATCAAACACTGCTAAAACTTCAAATGGCCCTAACTTCTATACGGTACGTCCTACACCTATCAAAGTTTGCAACATACAAATGCTTGTAACTTTTTACTGGAGCGTCATAAAACCTTGAAATTTTGTAACAATAAAGTACTCGAGCCTCTTGTCAATTTAAGCTATCGCTCAAAGCTATGCTACCCTTGAGTCCCAAATAAAACACTGATATAACTTCAAATGGCCCTAACTTCTATACGGTACGTCCTACACCTATCAAAGTTTGCAACATACAAATGCTTGTAAATTTTTACTTGAGCGTCATAAAACCTTGACATTTTGTAACAATAAAGTACTCGAGCCTCTAGTCAATTTAAGCTATCGCTCAAAGCAGTGCTACCCTTGAGTCCCAAATCAAACACTGATAATAGTTCAAATGCCCTAACTTCTATACGGTATGTCCTACACCTATCAAAGTTTGTAGCATACAAATGCTTGTAACTTTTTACTGGAGCGTCATGAAACCTTGAAATTTTGTAACAATAAAGTACTCGAGCCTCTAGTCAATTTAAGCTATCGCTCAAAGCTATGCTACCCTTGAGTCCCAAATCAAACACGGATAAGACTTCAAATGGCCCTAACTTCTATACGGTACGTCCTACACCTATCAATGTTTGCAACATACAAATGCTTGTAACTTTTTACTGGAGCGTCATAAAACCGTGAAATTTTGTAACAATAAAGTACTCGAGCCTCTTGTCAATTTAAACTATCGCTCAAAGCTATGCTACCCTTGAGTCCCAAATCAAACTCTGATAATACTTCAAATGCCCTAACTTCAATACGGTACGTCCTACACCTATCAAAGTTTGCAACATACAAATGCTTGTAACTTTTTACTGGAGCGTCATAAAACCGTGAAGTTTTGTAACAATTAACTACTCGAGCCTCTTGTCAATTTAAGCTATCGCTCAAAGCTATGCTACGCTTGAGTCCCAAATCAAACTCTGATAATACTTCAAATGCCCTAACTTCTATACGGTACGTCCTACACCTATCAATGTTTGCAACATACAAATGCTTGTAACTTTTTACTGGAGCGTCATAAAACCTCGAAATTTTGTAACAATAAAGTACTCGAGCCTCTTGTCAATTTAAGCTATCGCTCAACGCTATGCTACCCTTGAGTCCCAAATCAAACACTGATAAGACTTCAAATGGCCCTAACTTCTATACGGTACGTCCTACACCTATCAATGTTTGCAACATACAAATGCTTGTAACTTTTTACTGGAGCGTCATAAAACCTTGAAATTTTCTAACAATAAAGAACTCGAGCCTCTAGTAAATTTAAGTTATCGCTCAAAGCTATGCTACCCTTGAGTCCCAAATCAAACACTGATAAGACTTCAAATGGCCCTAACTTCTATACGGTACGTCCTACACCTATCAATGTTTGCAACATACAAATGCTTGTAACTTTTTACTGGAGCGTCATAAAACCTTGAAATTTTGTAACAATAAAGAACTCGAGCCTCTTTATATTTAAGCTATCGCTCAAAGCTATGCTACCCTTGAGTCCCAAATCAAACACTGATAAAACTTCAAATGGCCCTAACTTCTATACGGTACGTCCTACACCTATCAAAGTTTGCAACATACAAATGCTTGTAACTTTTTACTGGAGCGTCATAAAACCGTAAAATTTTGTAACAATAAAGTACTCGAGCCTCTTGTCAATTTAAACTATCGCTCAAAGCTATGCTACCCTTGAGTCCCAAATCAAACTCTGATAATACTTAAAATGCCCTAACTTCTATACGGTACGTCCTACACCTATCAATGTTTGCAACATACAAATGCTAGTAACTTTTTACTGGAGCTTCATAAAACCCTGAAATTTTGTAACAATAAAGTACTCGAGCCTCTTGTCAATTTAAGCTATCGCTCAATGCTATGCTACGCTTGAGTCCCAAATCAAACACTGATAAAACTTCAAATGGCCCTAACTTCTATACGGTACGTCCTACACCTATCAAAGTTTGCAACATACAAATGCTTGTAACTTTTTACTGGAGCGTCATAAAACCGTGAAGTTTTGTAACAATTAACTACTCGAGCCTCTTGTCAATTTAAGCTATCGCTCAAAGCTATGCTACGCTTGAGTCCCAAATCAAACTCTGATAATACTTCAAATGCCCTAACTTCTATACGGTACGTCCTACACCTATCAATGTTTGCAACATACAAATGCTTGTAACTTTTTACTGGAGCGTCATAAAACCTCGAAATTTTGTAACAATAAAGTACTCGAGCCTCTTGTCAATTTAAGCTATCGCTCAACGCTATGCTACCCTTGAGTCCCAAATCAAACACTGATAAGACTTCAAATGGCCCTAACTTCTATACGGTACGTCCTACACCTATCAATGTTTGCAACATACAAATGCTTGTAACTTTTTACTGGAGCGTCATAAAACCTTGAAATTTTCTAACAATAAAGAACTCGAGCCTCTAGTAAATTTAAGTTATCGCTCAAAGCTATGCTACCCTTGAGTCCCAAATCAAACACTGATAAGACTTCAAATGGCCCTAACTTCTATACGGTACGTCCTACACCTATCAATGTTTGCAACATACAAATGCTTGTAACTTTTTACTGGAGCGTCATAAAACCTTGAAATTTTGTAACAATAAAGAACTCGAGCCTCTTTATATTTAAGCTATCGCTCAAAGCTATGCTACCCTTGAGTCCCAAATCAAACACTGATAAAACTTCAAATGGCCCTAACTTCTATACTGTACGTCCTACACCTATCAAAGTTTGCAACATACAAATGCTTGTAACTTTTTACTGGAGCGTCATAAAACCGTAAAATTTTGTAACAATAAAGTACTCGAGCCTCTTGTCAATTTAAACTATCGCTCAAAGCTATGCTACCCTTGAGTCCCAAATCAAACTCTGATAATACTTAAAATGCCCTAACTTCTATACGGTACGTCCTAAACCTATCAATGTTTGCAACATACAAATGCTAGTAACTTTTTACTGGAGCTTCATAAAACCCTGAAATTTTGTAACAATAAAGTACTCGAGCCTCTTGTCAATTTAAGCTATCGCTCAAAGCTATGCTACGCTTGAGTCCCAAATCAAACACTGATAAAACTTCAAATGGCCCTAACTTCTATACGGTACGTCCTACACCTATCAAAGTTTGCAACATACAAATGCTTGTAACTTTTTACTGGAGCGTCATAAAACTTTGAAATTTGGTAACAATAAAGTACTCGAGCCTCTTGTCAATTTAAGCTATCGCTCAAAGCTATGCTACCCTTGAGTCCCAAATAAAACACTGATATAACTTCAAATGGCCCTAACTTCTATACGGTACGTCCTACACCTATCAAAGTTTGCAACATACAAATGCTTGTAAATTTTTACTTGAGTGTCATAAAACCTTGACATTTTGTAACAATAAAGTACTCGAGCCTCTAGTCAATTTAAGCTATCGCTCAAAGCAGTGCTACCCTTGAGTCCCAAATCAAACACTGATAATAGTTCAAATGCCCTAACTTCTATACGGTATGTCCTACACCTATCAAAGTTTGTAGCATACAAATGCTTGTAACTTTTAACTGGAGCGTCATGAAACCTTGAAATTTTGTAACAATAAAGTACTCGAGCCTCTAGTCAATTTAAGCTATCGCTCAAAGCTATGCTACCCTTGAGTCCCAAATCAAACACTGATAAGACTTCAAATGGCCCTAACTTCTATACGGTACGTCCTACACCTATCAATGTTTGCAACATACAAATGCTTGTAACTTTTTACTGGAGCGTCATAAAACCTTGAAATTTTGTAACAATAAAGAACTCGAGCCTCTTGTCAATTTAAGCTATCGCTCAAAGCTATGCTACCCTTGAGTCCCAAATCAAACACTGATAAAACTTCAAATGGCCCTAACTTCTATACGGTACGTCCTACACCTATCAAAGTTTGCAACATACAAATGCTTGTAACATTTTACTGGAGCGTCATAAAACCGTAAAATTTTCTAACAATAAAGAACTCGAGCCTCTTGTCAATTTAAGCTATCGCTCAAAGCTATGCTACGCTTGAGTCCCAAATCAAACACTGATAAAACTTCAAATGGCCCTAACTTCTATACGGTACGTCCTACACCTATCAAAGTTTGCAACATACAAATGCTTGTAACTTTTTACTGGAGCGTCATAAAACCTTGAAATTTTGTAACAATAAAGAACTCGAGCCTCTATATATTTAAGCTATCGCTCAAAGCTATGCTACCCTTGAGTCCCAAATCAAACACTGATAAAACTTCAAATGGCCCTAACTTCTATACGGTACGTCCTACACCTATCAAAGTTTGCAACATACAAATGCTTGTAACTTTTTACTGGAGCGTCATAAAACCGTAAAATTTTGCAACAATAAAGTACTTGAGCCTCTTGTCAATTTAAACTATCGCTCAAAGCTATGCTACCCTTGAGTCCCAAATCAAACTCTGATAATACTTAAAATGCCCTAACTTCTATACGGTACGTCCTACACCTATCAATGTTTGCAACATACAAATGCTAGTAACTTTTTACTGGAGCGTCATAAAACCCTGAAATTTTGTAACAATAAAGTACTCGAGCCTCTTGTCAATTTAAGCTATCGCTCAAAGCTATGCTACGCTTGAGTCCCAAATCAAACACTGCTAAAACTTCAAATGGCCCTAACTTCTATACGGTACGTCCTACACCTATCAAAGTTTGCAACATACAAATGCTTGTAACTTTTTACTGGAGCGTCATAAAACCTTGAAATTTTGTAACAATAAAGTACTCGAGCCTCTTGTCAATTTAAGCTATCGCTCAAAGCTATGCTACCCTTGAGTCCCAAATAAAACACTGATATAACTTCAAATGGCCCTAACTTCTATACGGTACGTCCTACACCTATCAAAGTTTGCAACATACAAATGCTTGTAAATTTTTACTTGAGCGTCATAAAACCTTGACATTTTGTAACAATAAAGTACTCGAGCCTCTAGTCAATTTAAGCTATCGCTCAAAGCAGTGCTACCCTTGAGTCCCAAATCAAACACTGATAATAGTTCAAATGCCCTAACTTCTATACGGTATGTCCTACACCTATCAAAGTTTGTAGCATACAAATGCTTGTAACTTTTTACTGGAGCGTCATGAAACCTTGAAATTTTGTAACAATAAAGTACTCGAGCCTCTAGTCAATTTAAGCTATCGCTCAAAGCTATGCTACCCTTGAGTCCCAAATCAAACACGGATAAGACTTCAAATGGCCCTAACTTCTATACGGTACGTCCTACACCTATCAATGTTTGCAACATACAAATGCTTGTAACTTTTTACTGGAGCGTCATAAAACCGTGAAATTTTGTAACAATAAAGTACTCGAGCCTCTTGTCAATTTAAACTATCGCTCAAAGCTATGCTACCCTTGAGTCCCAAATCAAACTCTGATAATACTTCAAATGCCCTAACTTCAATACGGTACGTCCTACACCTATCAAAGTTTGCAACATACAAATGCTTGTAACTTTTTACTGGAGCGTCATAAAACCGTGAAGTTTTGTAACAATTAACTACTCGAGCCTCTTGTCAATTTAAGCTATCGCTCAAAGCTATGCTACGCTTGAGTCCCAAATCAAACTCTGATAATACTTCAAATGCCCTAACTTCTATACGGTACGTCCTACACCTATCAATGTTTGCAACATACAAATGCTTGTAACTTTTTACTGGAGCGTCATAAAACCTCGAAATTTTGTAACAATAAAGTACTCGAGCCTCTTGTCAATTTAAGCTATCGCTCAACGCTATGCTACCCTTGAGTCCCAAATCAAACACTGATAAGACTTCAAATGGCCCTAACTTCTATACGGTACGTCCTACACCTATCAATGTTTGCAACATACAAATGCTTGTAACTTTTTACTGGAGCGTCATAAAACCTTGAAATTTTCTAACAATAAAGAACTCGAGCCTCTAGTAAATTTAAGTTATCGCTCAAAGCTATGCTACCCTTGAGTCCCAAATCAAACACTGATAAGACTTCAAATGGCCCTAACTTCTATACGGTACGTCCTACACCTATCAATGTTTGCAACATACAAATGCTTGTAACTTTTTACTGGAGCGTCATAAAACCTTGAAATTTTGTAACAATAAAGAACTCGAGCCTCTTTATATTTAAGCTATCGCTCAAAGCTATGCTACCCTTGAGTCCCAAATCAAACACTGATAAAACTTCAAATGGCCCTAACTTCTATACGGTACGTCCTACACCTATCAAAGTTTGCAACATACAAATGCTTGTAACTTTTTACTGGAGCGTCATAAAACCGTAAAATTTTGTAACAATAAAGTACTCGAGCCTCTTGTCAATTTAAACTATCGCTCAAAGCTATGCTACCCTTGAGTCCCAAATCAAACTCTGATAATACTTAAAATGCCCTAACTTCTATACGGTACGTCCTACACCTATCAATGTTTGCAACATACAAATGCTAGTAACTTTTTACTGGAGCTTCATAAAACCCTGAAATTTTGTAACAATAAAGTACTCGAGCCTCTTGTCAATTTAAGCTATCGCTCAATGCTATGCTACGCTTGAGTCCCAAATCAAACACTGATAAAACTTCAAATGGCCCTAACTTCTATACGGTACGTCCTACACCTATCAAAGTTTGCAACATACAAATGCTTGTAACTTTTTACTGGAGCGTCATAAAACCGTGAAGTTTTGTAACAATTAACTACTCGAGCCTCTTGTCAATTTAAGCTATCGCTCAAAGCTATGCTACGCTTGAGTCCCAAATCAAACTCTGATAATACTTCAAATGCCCTAACTTCTATACGGTACGTCCTACACCTATCAATGTTTGCAACATACAAATGCTTGTAACTTTTTACTGGAGCGTCATAAAACCTCGAAATTTTGTAACAATAAAGTACTCGAGCCTCTTGTCAATTTAAGCTATCGCTCAACGCTATGCTACCCTTGAGTCCCAAATCAAACACTGATAAAACTTCAAATGGCCCTAACTTCTATACGGTACGTCCTACACCTATCAAAGTTTGCAACATACAAATGCTTGTAACTTTTTACTGGAGCGTCATAAAACCTTGAAATTTTCTAACAATAAAGAACTCGAGCCTCTAGTAAATTTAAGCTATCGCTCAAAGCTATGCTACCCTTGAGTCCCAAATCAAACACTGATAAGACTTCAAATGGCCCTAACTTCTATACGGTACGTCCTACACCTATCAATGTTTGCAACATACAAATGCTTGTAACTTTTTACTGGAGCGTCATAAAACCTTGAAATTTTGTAACAATAAAGAACTCGAGCCTCTTTATATTTAAGCTATCGCTCAAAGCTATGCTACCCTTGAGTCCCAAATCAAACAGTGATAAAACTTCAAATGGCCCTAACTTCTATACTGTACGTCCTACACCTATCAAAGTTTGCAACATACAAATGCTTGTAACTTTTTACTGGAGCGTCATAAAACCGTAAAATTTTGTAACAATAAAGTACTCGAGCCTCTTGTCAATTTAAACTATCGCTCAAAGCTATGCTACCCTTGAGTCCCAAATCAAACTCTGATAATACTTAAAATGCCCTAACTTCTATACGGTACGTCCTAAACCTATCAATGTTTGCAACATACAAATGCTAGTAACTTTTTACTGGAGCTTCATAAAACCCTGAAATTTTGTAACAATAAAGTACTCGAGCCTCTTGTCAATTTAAGCTATCGCTCAAAGCTATGCTACGCTTGAGTCCCAAATCAAACACTGATAAAACTTCAAATGGCCCTAACTTCTATACGGTACGTCCTACACCTATCAAAGTTTGCAACATACAAATGCTTGTAACTTTTTACTGGAGCGTCATAAAACTTTGAAATTTGGTAACAATAAAGTACTCGAGCCTCTTGTCAATTTAAGCTATCGCTCAAAGCTATGCTACCCTTGAGTCCCAAATAAAACACTGATATAACTTCAAATGGCCCTAACTTCTATACGGTACGTCCTACACCTATCAAAGTTTGCAACATACAAATGCTTGTAAATTTTTACTTGAGTGTCATAAAACCTTGACATTTTGTAACAATAAAGTACTCGAGCCTCTAGTCAATTTAAGCTATCGCTCAAAGCAGTGCTACCCTTGAGTCCCAAATCAAACACTGATAATAGTTCAAATGCCCTAACTTCTATACGGTATGTCCTACACCTATCAAAGTTTGTAGCATACAAATGCTTGTAACTTTTTACTGGAGCGTCATGAAACCTTGAAATTTTCTAACAATAAAGAACTCGAGCCTCTAGTAAATTTAAGCTATCGCGCAAAGCTATGCTACCCTTGAGTCCCAAATCAAACACTGATAAGACTTCAAATGGCCCTAACTTCTATACGGTACGTCCTACACCTATCAATGTTTGCAACATACAAATGCTTGTAACTTTTTACTGGAGCGTCATAAAACCTTGAAATTTTGTAACAATAAAGAACTCGAGCCTCTTTATATTTAAGCTATCGCTCAAAGCTATGCTACCCTTGAGTCCCAAATCAAACACTGATAAAACTTCAAATGGCCCTAACTTCTATACGGTACGTCCTACACCTATCAAAGTTTGCAACATACAAATGCTTGTAACTTTTTACTGGAGCGTCATGAAAACGTAAAATTTTGTAACAATAAAGTACTCGAGCCTCTTGTCAATTTAAACTATCGCTCAAAGCTATGCTACCCTTGAGTCCCAAATCAAACTCTGATAATACTTAAAATGCCCTAACTTCTATACGGTACGTCCTACACCTATCAATGTTTGCAACATACAAATGCTAGTAACTTTTTACTGGAGCTTCATAAAACCCTGAAATTTTGTAACAATAAAGTACTCGAGCCTCTTGTCAATTTAAGCTATCGCTCAAAGCTATGCTACGCTTGAGTCCCAAATCAAACACTGATAAAACTTCAAATGGCCCTAACTTCTATACGGTACGTCCTACACCTATCAAAGTTTGCAACATACAAATGCTTGTAACTTTTTACTGGAGCGTCATAAAACTTTGAAATTTGGTAACAATAAAGTACTCGAGCCTCTTGTCAATTTAAGCTATCGCTCAAAGCTATGCTACCCTTGAGTCCCAAATAAAACACTGATATAACTTCAAATGGCCCTAACTTCTATACGGTACGTCCTACACCTATCAAAGTTTGCAACATACAAATGCTTGTAAATTTTTACTTGAGCGTCATAAAACCTTGACATTTTGTAACAATAAAGTACTCGAGCCTCTAGTCAATTTAATCTATCGCTCAAAGCAGTGCTACCCTTGAGTCCCAAATCAAACACTGATAATAGTTCATATGCCCTAACTTCTATACGGTATGTCCTACACCTATCAAAGTTTGTAGCATACAAATGCTTGTAACTTTTTACTGGAGCGTCATAAAACCTTGAAATTTTGTAACAATAAAGTACTCGAGCCTCTAGTCAATTTAAGCTATCGCTCAAAGCTATGCTACCCTTGAGTCCCAAATCAAACACTGATAAGACTTCAAATGGCCCTAACTTCTATACGGTACGTCCTACACCTATCAATGTTTGCAACATACAAATGCTTGTAACTTTTTACTGGAGCGTCATAAAACCTTGAAATTTTGTAACAATAAAGAACTCGAGCCTCTTGTCAATTTAAGCTATCGCTCAAAGCTATGGTACCCTTGAGTCCCAAATCAAACACTGATAAAACTTCAAATGGCCCTAACTTCTATACGGTACGTCCTACACCTATCAAAGTTTGTAACATACAAATGCTTGTAACTTTTTACTGGAGCGTCATAAAACCGTGAAATTTTGTAACAATAAAGTACTCGAGCCTCTTGTCAATTTAAACTATCGCTCAAAGCTATGCTACCCTTGAGTCCCAAATCAAACTCTGATAATACTTCAAATGCCCTAACTTCTATACGGTACGTCCTACACCTATCAAAGTTTGCAACATACAAATGCTTGTAACTTTTTACTGGAGCGTCATAAAACCGTGAAGTTTTGTAACAATTAACTACTCGAGCCTCTTGTCAATTTAAGCTATCGCTCAAAGCTATGCTACCCTTGAGTCCCAAATCAAACTCGGATAATACTTCAAATGCCCTAACTTCTATACGGTACGTCCTACACCTATCAATGTTTGCAACATACAAATGCTTGTAACTTTTTACTGGAGCGTCATAAAACCTTGAAATTTTGTAACAATAAAGAACTCGAGCCTCTTGTCAATTTAAGCTATCGCTCAACGCTATGCTACCCTTGAGTTCCAAATCAAACACTGATAAGACTTCAAATGGCCCTAACTTCTATACGGTACGTCCTACACCCATCAAAGTTTGCAACATACAAATGCTTGTAAATTTTTACTTGAGCGTCATAAAACCTTGACATTTTGTAACAATAAAGTACTCGAGCCTCTTGTCAATTTAAGCTATCGCTCAAAGCAGTGCTACCCTTGAGTCCCAAATCAAACACTGATAATACCTCAAATGCCCTAACTTCTATACGGTACATCCTACACCTATCAAAGATTGTAGCATACAAATGCTTGTAACTTTTTACTGGAGCGTCATAAAACCTTGAAATTTTGTAACAATAAAGTACTCGAGCCTCTAGTCAATTTAAGCTATCGCTCAAAGCTATGCTACCCTTGAGTCCCAAATCAAACACTGATAAGACTTCAAATGGCCCTAACTTCTATACGGTACGTCCTACACCTATCAATGTTTGCAACATACAAATGCTTGTAACTTTTTACTGGAGCGTCATAAAACCTTGAAATTTTGTAACAATAAAGAACTCGAGCCTCTTGTCAATTTAAGCTATCGCTCAAAGCTATGCTACCCTTGAGTCCCAAATCAAACACTGATAAAACTTCAAATGGCCCTAACTTCTATACGCTACGTCCTACACCTATCAAAGTTTGTAACATACAAATGCTTGTAACTTTTTACTGGAGCGTCATAAAACCGTGAAATTTTGTAACAATAAAGTACTCGAGCCTCTTGTCAATTTAAACTATCGCTCAAAGCTATGCTACCCTTGAGTCCCAAATCAAACTCTGATAATACTTCAAATGCCCTAACTTCTATACGGTACGTCCTACACCTATCAAAGTTTGCAACATACAAATGCTTGTAACTTTTTTCTGGAGCGTCATAAAACCTCGAAATTTTGTAACAATAAAGTACTCGAGCCTCTTGTCAATTTAAGCTATCGCTCAAAGCTATACTACCCTTGAGTCCCAAATAAAACACTGATAAAACTTCAAATGGTCCTAACTTCTATACGGTACGTCCTATACCTATCAAAGTTTGCAACATACAAATGTTTGTAACTTTTTACTGGAGCGTCATAAAACCTTGAAATTTTGTAACAATAAAGTACTCGAGCCTCTTGTCAATTTAAGCTATCGCTCAAAGCTATGCTACCCTTGAGTCCCAAACCAAACACTGATAAAACGTCAAATGGCCTCAACTTCTATACGGTACGTCCTACACCTATCAAAGTTTGCAACATACAAATGCTTGTAAATTTTTACTTGAGCGTCATAAAACCTTGACATTTTGTAACAATAAAGTACTCGAGCCTCTTGTCAATTTAAGCTATCGCTCAAAGCAGTGCTACCCTTGAGTCCCAAATCAAACACTGATAATACTTCAAATGCCCTAACTTCTATACGGTACGTCCTACACCTATCAAAGTTTGTAGCATACAAATGCTTGTAACTTTTTACTGGAGCGTCATAAAACCTTGAAATTTTGTAACAATAAAGTACTCGAGCCTCTAGTCAATTTAAGCTATCGCTCAAAGCTATGCTACCCTTGAGTCCCAAATCAAACACTGATAAGACTTCAAATGGCCCTAACTTCTATACGGTACGTCCTACACCTATCAATGTTTGCAACATACAAATGCTTGTAATTTTTTATTGGAGCGTCATAAAACCTTGAAATTTTGTAACAGTAAAGTACTCGAGCCTCTTGTCAATTTAAGCTATCGCTCAAAGCTATACTACCCTTGAGTCCCAAACAAAATACTGAGAAAACTTCAAATGGCCCTAACTTCTATACGGTACGTCCTACACCTATCAAAGTTTGCAACATACAAATGCTTGTAACTTTTTACTGGAGCGTCATAAAACCTTGAAATTTTGAAACAATAAAGTACTCGAGCCTCTTGTCAATTTAAGCTATCGCTCAAAGCTATGCTACCCTTGAGTCCCAAATAAAACACTGATATAACTTCAAATGGCCCTAACTTCTATACGGTACGTCCTACACCTATCAAGGTTTGCAACATACAAATGCTTGTAACTTTTTACTGGAGCGTCATAAAGCCTTGAAATTTTGTAACAATAAAGTACTCGAGCCTCTTGTCAATTTAAGCTATCGCTCAAAGCTATGCTACCCTTGAGTCCCAAATCAAACACTGATAAAACTTCAAATGGCCCTAACTTCTATACGGTACGTCCTACACCTATCAAAGTTTGCAACATACAAATGCTTGTAACTATTTACTGGAGCGTCATAAAACCTTGAAATTTTGTAACAATAAAGTACTCGAGCCTCTTGTCAATTTAAACTATCGCTCAAAGCTATGCTACCCTTGAGTCCCAAATCAAACTCTGATAATACTTCAAATGCCCTAACTTCTACACGGTACGTCCTACACCTATCAATGTTTGCAACATACAAATGCTTGTAACTTTTTACTGGAGCTTCATAAAACCCTGAAATTTTGTAACAATAAAGTACTCGAGCCTCTTGTCAATTTAAGCTATCGCTCAAAGCTATGCTACGCTTGAGTCCCAAATCAAACACTGATAAAACTTCAAATGGCCCTAACTTCTATACGGTACGTCCTACACCTATCAAAGTTTGCAACATACAAATGCTTGTAACTTTTTACTGGAGCGTCATAAAACCTCGAAATTTTGTAACAATAAAGTACTCGAGCCTCCTGTCAATTTAAGCTATCGCTCAAAGCTATAGTACCCTTGAGTCCCAAATAAAACACTGATAAAACTTCAAATGGTCCTAACTTCTATACGGTACGTCCTATACCTATCAAAGTTTGCAACATACAAATGTTTGTAACTTTTTACTGGAGCGTCATAAAACCTTGACATTTTGTAACAATAAAGTACTCGAGCCTCTTGTCAATTTAAGCTATCGCTCAAAGCTATGCTACCCTTGAGTCCCAAATCAAACACTGATAAAACGTCAAATGGCCTCAACTTCTATACGGTACGTCCTACACCTATCAAAGTTTGCAACATACAAATGCTTGTAAATTTTTACTTGAGCGTCATAAAACCTTGACATTTTGTAACAATAAAGTACTCGAGCCTCTTGTCAATTTAAGCTATCGCTCAAAGCAGTGCTACCCTTGAGTCCCAAATCAAACACTGATAATATTTCAAATGCCCTAACTTCTATACGGTACGTCCTACACCTATCAAAGTTTGTAGCATACAAATGCTTGTAACTTTTTACTGGAGCGTCATAAAACCTTGAAATTTTGTAACAATAAAGTACTCGAGCCTCTAGTCAATTTAAGCTATCGCTCAAAGCTATGCTACCCTTGAGTCCCAAATCAAACACTGATAAGACTTCAAATGGCCCTAACTTCTATACGGTACGTCCTACACCTATCAATGTTTGCAACATACAAATGCTTGTAATTTTTTATTGGAGCGTCATAAAACCTTGAAATTTTGTAACAATAAAGAACTCGAGCCTCTTGCCAATTTAAGCTCTCGCTCAAAGCTATGCTACGCTTGAGTCCCAAATCAAACACTGATAAAACTTCAAATGGCCCTAACTTCTATACGGTACGTCCTACACCTATCAAAGTTTGCAACATACAAATGCTTGTAACTTTTTACTGGAGCGTCACAAAACCTTGAAATTTTGTAACAATAAAGTACTCGAGCCTCTTGTCAATTTAAGGTATCGCTCAAAGCTATGCTACCCTTGAGTCCCAAATAAAACACTGATATAACTTCAAATGGCCCTAACTTCTATACGGTACGTCCTACACCTATCAAGGTTTGCAACATACAAATGCTTGTAACTTTTTAGTGGAGCGTCATAAAACCTTGAAATTTTGTAACAATAAAGAACTCGAGCCTCTTGTCAATTTAAGCTATCGCTCAAAGCTATGCTACCCTTGAGTCCCAAATCAAACACTGATAAAACTTCAAATGGCCCTAACTTCTATACGGTACGTCCTACACCTATCAAAGTTTGCAACATACAAATGCTTGTAACTATTTACTGGAGCGTCATAAAACCTTGAAATTTTGTAACAATAAAGTACTCGAGCCTCTTGTCAATTTAAACTATCGCTCAAAGCTATGCTACCCTTGAGTCCCAAATCAAACTCTGATAATACTTCAAATGCCCTATCTTCTACACGGTACGTCCTACACCTATCAATGTTTGCAACATACAAATGCTTGTAACTTTTTACTGGAGCGTCATAAAACCTTGAAATTTTGTAACAATAAAGTACTCGAGTCTCTTGTCAATTTGAGCTAACGCTCAAAGCTATGCTACCCTTGAGTCCCAAATCAAACACTGATAAGACTTCAAATGGCCCTAACTTCTATACTGTACGTCCTACACCTATCAATGTTTGCAACATACAAATGCTTGTGACTTTTTACTGGAGCGTCATAAAACCTTGAAATTTTGTAACAGTAAAGTACTCGAGCCTCTTGTCAATTTAAGCTATCGCTCAAAGCTATACTACCCTTGAGTCCCAAACAAAATACTGAGAAAACTTCAAATGGCCCTAACTTCTATACGGTACGTCCTACACCTATCAAAGTTTGTAATTTAAGATATCGCTCAAAGCTATACTAACCTTGAGTCCCAAATCAAACACTGATAAAACTTCAAATGGCCCTAACTTCTATACGGTACGTCCTACACCTATCAAAGTTTGCAAACATACAAATGCCTGTAACTTTTTACTGGAGCGTCATAAAACCTTGAAATTTTGTAACAATAAAGTACTCGAGCCTCTTGTCAATTTAAGCTATCGCTCAAAGCTATGCTACCCTTGAGTTCCAAATCAAACACTGATAAAACTTCAAATGGCCCTAACTTCTATACGGTACGACCCACACCTATCAAAGTTTGCAACATACAAATGCTTGTAACTTTTTACTGGAGCATCATAAAACCTTGAAATTTTGTAACAATAAAGTACTCGAGCCTCTTGTCAATTTAAGCTATCGCTCAAAGCTATGCTACCCTTGAGTTCCAAATCAAACACTGATAAAACTTCAAATGGCCCTAACTTCTATACGGTACGTCCTACACCTATCAACGTTTGCAACATACAAATGCTTGTAAATTTTTACTGGAGCGTCATAAAACCTTGAAATTTTGTAACAATAAAGAACTCGAGCCTCTTGTCAATTTAAGCTCTCGCTCAAAGCTATGCTACGCTTGAGTCCCAAATCAAACACTGATAAAACTTCAAATGGCCCTAACTTCTATACGGTACGTCCTACACCTATCAAAGTTTGCAACATACAAATGCTTGTAACTTTTTACTGGAGCGTCATAAAACCTTGAAATTTTGTAACAATAAAGTACTCGAGCCTCTTGTCAATTTAAGCTATCGCTCAAAGCTATGCTACCCTTGAGTCCCAAATAAAACACTGATATAACTTCAAATGGCCCTAACTTCTATACGGTACGTCCTACACCTATCAAGGTTTGCAACATACAAATGCTTGTAACTTTTTACTGGAGCGTCATAAAACCTTGAAATTTTGTAACAATAAAGAACTCGAGCCTCTTGTCAATTTAAGCTATCGCTCAAAGCTATGCTACCCTTGAGTCCCAAATCAAACACTGATAAAACTTCAAATGGCCCTAACTTCTATACGGTACGTCCTACACCTATCAAAGTTTGCAACATACAAATGCTTGTAACTTTTTACTGGAGCGTCATAAAACCTTGAAATTTTGTAACAATAAAGTACTCGAGCCTCTTGTCAATTTAAACTATCGCTCAAAGCTATGCTACCCTTGAGTCCCAAATCAAACTCTGATAATACTTCAAATGCCCTAACTTCTACACGGTACGTCCTACACCTATCAATGTTTGCAACATACAAATGCTTGTAACTTTTTACTGGAGCGTCATAAAACCTTGAAATTTTGTAACAATAAAGTACTCGAACCTCTTGCCAATCTAATCTATCGCTCAAAGCTATGCTACCCTTGAGTCCCAAATCAAACACTGATAAAACTTCAAATTGCCTAACTTCTATACGGTACGTCCTACACCTATCAAAGTTTGCAACATACAAATGCTTGTAACTTTTTACTGGAGCGTCATAAAACCTTGAAATTTTGTAACAATAAAGTACTCGAGCCTCTTGTCAATTTAAGCTATCGCTCAAAGCTATGCTACCCTTGATTCCCAAATAAAACACTGATAAAACTTAAAATGGCCCTAACTTCTTTACGGTACGTCCTATACCTATCAAAGTTTGCAACATACAAATGTTTGTAACTTTTTACTGGAGCGTCATAAAACCTTGAAATTTTGTAACAATAAAGTACTCGAGTCTCTTGTCAATTTAAGCTATCGCTCAAAGCTATGCTACCCTTGAGTCCCAAATCAAACACTGATAAGACTTCAAATGGCTCTAACTTCTATACTGTACGTCCTACACCTATCAATGTTTGCAACATACAAATGCTTGTAACTTTTTACTGGAGCGTCATAAAACCTTGAAATTTTGTAACAGTAAAGTACTCGAGCCTCTTGTCAATTTAAGCTATCGCTCAAAGCTATACTACCCTTGAGTCCCAAACAAAATACTGAGAAAACTTCAAATGGCCCTAACTTCTATACGGTACGTCCTACACCTATCAAAGTTTGTAATTTAAGATATCGCTCAAAGCTATACTACCCTTGAGTTCCAAATCAAACACTGATAAAACTTCAAATGGCCCTAACTTCTATACGGTACGTCCTACACCTATCAAAGTTTGCAAACATACAAATGCCTGTAACTTTTTACTGGAGCGTCATAAAACCTTGAAATTTTGTAACAATAAAGAACTCGAGCCTCTTGTCAATTTAAGCTATCGCTCAAAGCTATGCTACCCTTGAGTTCCAAATCAAACACTGATAAAACTTCAAATGGCCCTAACTTCTATACGGTACGACCTACACCTATCAAAGTTTGCAACATACAAATGCTTGTAACTTTTTACTGGAGCATCATAAAACCTTGAAATTTTGTAACAATAAAGTACTCGAGCCTCTTGTCAATTTAAGCTATCGCTCAAAGCTATGCTACCCTTGAGTTCCAAATCAAACACTGATAAAACTTCAAATGGCCCTAACTTCTATATGGTACGTCCTACACCTATCAACGTTTGCAACATACAAATGCTTGTAAATTTTTACTGGAGCGTCATAAAACCTTGAAATTTTGTAACAATAAAGAACTCGAGCCTCTTGTCAATTTAAGCTATCGCTCAAAGCTATGCTACCCTTGAGTCCCAAATCAAACACTGATACGACTTCAAATGGCCCTAACTTCTATACGGTACGTCCTACACCTATCAATGTTTGCAACATACAAATGCTTGTAACTTTTTACTGGAGCGTCATAAAACCTTGAAATTTTGTAACAATAAAGAACTCGAGCCTCTTGTCAATTTAAGCTATCGCTCAAAGCTATGCTACCCTTGAGTCTCAAATCAAACACTGATAAAACTTCAAATGGCCCTAACTTCTATACGGTACGTCCTACACCTATTAAAGTTTGCAACATACAAATGCTTGTAACTTTTTACTGGAGCGTCATAAAACCTTGAAATTTTGTAACAATAAAGTACTCGAGCCTCTTGTCAATTTAAGCTATCGCTCAAAGCTATGCTACCCTTGAGTCCCAAATCAAACACTGATAAAACTTCAAAAGGTCCTAACTTATATACGGTACGTCCTACACCTATCAAAGTTTGCAACATACAAATGCTTGTAACTTTTTACTGGAGCGTCATAAAACCTTGAAATTTTGTAACAATAAAGTACTCGAGCCTCTAGTCAATTTAAGCTATCGATCATAGCTATGCTACCCTTGAGTCCCAAATCAAACATTGATAAGACTTCAAATGGCCCTTACTTCTATACGGTACGTCCTACACCTATCAATGTTTGCAACATACAAATGCTTGTAACTTTTAACTGGAGCGTCATAAAACCTTGAAATTTTGTAACAATAAAGTACTCGAGCCTCTTGTCAATTTAAGCTATCGCTCAAAGCTATTCTACCTTTGAGTCCCAAATAAAATACTGATAAAACTTCAAATGGCCCTAACTTCTATACGGTACGTCCAACACCTATCAAAGTTTGCAACATACAAATGCTTGAAACTTTTTATTGGAGCGTCATAAAACCTTGAAATTTTGTAACAATAAAGAACTTGAGCCTCTTGTCAATTTAAGCTATCGCTCAAAGCTATGCTACCCTTGAGTCCCAAATCAAACACTGATAAAACTTCAAATGGCCCCAACTTCTATACGATACGTCCTACACCTATCAAAATTTGCAAACATACAAATGCTTGTAACTTTTTACTGGACCGTCATAAAACCTTGAAATTTTGTAATAATAAACTTCTCGAGCCTCTTGTCAATTTAAGCTATCGCTCAAAGCTATGATACCCTGGAGTCCCGAATCAAACACTGATAATACTTCAAATGGCCCTAACTTTTATACGCTATGTCCTACACCTATCAAAGTTTGCAACATACAAATGCTTGTAACTTTTTACTGGAGCGTCAGAAAACCTTGACATTTTGTAACAGTAAAGTACTCGAGCCTCTAGTCAATTTAAGTTATCGCTCAAAGCTATGCTACCCTTGAGTCCCAAATCAAACACTGATAAGACTTCAAATGGCCCTAACTTCTGTACGGTACGTCCTACACCTATCAATGTTTGCAACATACAAATGCTTGTAACTTTTTACTGGAGCGTCATAAAACCTTGAAATTTTGTAACAATAAAGTACTCGAGCCTCTTGTCAATTTAAGCTATCGCTCAAAGCTATGCTACCCTTGAGTCCCAAATTAAACACTGAGAAAACTTCAAATGACCCTAACTTCTATACGGTACGTCCTACACTTATCAAAGTTTGCAACATACAAATGCTTGTAACTTTTTACTGGAGCGTCATAAAACATTGAAATTTTGTAACAATAAACTACTCGAGCCTCTTGTCAATTTAAGCTATCGCTCAAAGCTATGCTACCCTTGAGTCCCAAATCAAACACTGATACGACTTCAAATGGCCCTAACTTCTATACGGAACGTCCTACACCTATCAAAGTTTGTAATTTAAGCTATCGCTCAAAGCTATGCTACCCTTGAGTTCCAAATCAAACACTGATAAAACTTCAAATGGCCCTAACTTCTATACGGTACGACCTACACCTATCAACGTTTGCAACATACAAATGCTTGTAAATTTTTACTGGAGCGTCATAAAACCTTGAAATTTTGTAACAATAAAGAACTCGAGCCTCTTGTCAATTTAAGCTATCGCTCAAAGCTATGCTACCCTTGAGTCCCAAATCAAACACTGATACGACTTCAAATGGCCCTAACTTCTATACGGTACGTCCTACACCTATCAATGTTTGCAACATACAAATGCTTGTAACTTTTTACTGGAGCGTCATAAAACCTTGAAATTTTGTAACAATAAAGAACTCGAGCCTCTTGTCAATTTAAGCTATCGCTCAAAGCTATGCTACCCTTGAGTCTCAAATCAAACACTGATAAAACTTCAAATGGCCCTAACTTCTATACGGTACGTCCTACACCTATCAAAGTTTGCAACATACAAATGCTTGTAACTTTTTACTGGAGCGTCAGAAAACCTTGAAATTTTGTAACAATAAAGTACTCGAGCCTCTAGTCAATTTAAGCTATCGCTCAAAGCTATGCTACCCTTGAGTCCCAAATCAAACACTGATAAGACTTCAAATGGCCCTAACTTCTGTACGGTACGTCCTACACCTATCAATGTTTGCAACATACAAATGCTTGTAACTTTTTACTGGAGCGTCATAAAACCTTGAAATTTTGTAACAATAAAGTACTCGAGCCTCTTGTCAATTTAAGCTATCGCTCAAAGCTATGCTACCCTTGAGTCCCAAATTAAACACTGAGAAAACTTCAAATGACCCTAACTTCTATACGGTACGTCCTACACTTATCAAAGTTTGCAACATACAAATGCTTGTAACTTTTTACTGGAGCGTCATAAAACATTGAAATTTTGTAACAATAAACTACTCGAGCCTCTTGTCAATTTAAGCTATCGCTCAAAGCTATGCTACCCTTGAGTCCCAAATCAAACACTGATAAAACTTCAAACGGCCCTAACTTCTATACGGTACAACCTACACCTATCAAAGTTTGCAACATACAAATGCTTGTAACTTTTTACTGGAGCGTCAGAAAACCTTGAAATTTTGTAACAATTAAGTACTCGAGCCTCTAGTCAATTTAAGCTATCGCTCAAAGCTATGCTACCCTTGAGTCCCAAATCAAACACGGATAAGACTTCAAATGACCCTAACTTCTATACGGTACGTCCTACACCTATCAATGTTTGCAACATACAAATGCTTGTAACTTTTTACTGGAGCGTCATAAAACCTTGAAATTTTGTAACAATAAAGTACTCGAGCCTCTTGTCAATTTAAGCTATCGCTCAAAGCTATGCTACCCTTGAGTCCCAAATTAAACACTGAGAAAACTTCAAATGGCCCTAACTTCTATACGGTACGTCCTACACTTATCAAAGTTTGCAACATACAAATGCTTGTATCTTTTTACTGGAGCGTCATAAAACCTTGAAATTTTGTAACAATAAACTACTCGAGCCTCTTGTCAATTTAAGCTATCGCTCAAAGCTATGCTACCCTTGAGTCCCAAATCAAACACTGATAAAACTTTAAACGGCCCTAACTTCTATACGGTACAACCTACACCTATCAACGTTTGCAACATACAAATGCTTATAACTTTTTACTGGAGCGTCATAAAACCTTGAAATTTTGTAACAATAAAGTACTCGAGCCTCTTGTCAATTTAAGCTATCGCTCAAAGCTATGCTACCCTTGAGTCCCAAATCAAACACTGATAAAACTTCAAATGGCCCTAACTTCTATACGGTACGTTCTACACCTATCAAAGTTTGCAACATACAAATGCTTGTAAATTTTTACTTGAGCGTCATAAAACCTTGACATTTTGTAACAATAAAGTACTCGAGCCTCTTGTCAATTTAAGCTATCGCTCAAAGCTATGCTACCGTTGAGTCCCAAATCAAACACTGATAATACTTCAAATGCCCTAACTTCTATACGGTACGTCCTACACCTATCAAAGTTTGTAACATAAAAATGCTTGTAACTTTTTACTGGAGCGTCATAAAACCTTGAAATTTTGTAAAAATAAAGTACTCGAGCCTCTAGTCAATTTAAGCTATCGCTCAAAGCTATGCTACCCTTGAGTCCCAAATCAAACACTGATAAGACTTCAAATGGCCCTAACTTCTATACGGTACGTCCTACATATATCAATGTTTGCAACATACAAATGCTTGTAACTTTTTACTGGTGCGTCATAAAACTTTGAAATTTTGTAACAATAAAGAACTCGAGCCTCTTGTGAATTTAAGCTATCGTTCAAAGCTATGCTACCCTTGAGTCCCAAATCAAACACTGATAAAACTTCAAATGGCCCTAACTTCTATACGGTACGTCCTACACCTATCAAAGTTTACAACATACAAATGCTTGTAACTTTTTACTGGAGCGTCATAAAACATTGAAATTTTGTAACAATAAACTACTCGAGCCTCTTGTCAATTTAAGCGATCGCTCAAAGCTATGCTACCCTTGAGTCCCAAGTCAAACACTGATAATACTTCAAATGGCCCTAACTTCTATACGGTACGTCCTACACCTATCAAAGTTTGCAACATATAAATGCTTGTACCTTTTTACTGGAGCGTCAGAAAACCTTGAAATTTTGTAACAATAAAGTACTCGATCCTCTAGTCAATTTAAGCTATCGCTCAAAGCTATGCTACCCTTGAGTCCCAAATCAAACACTGATAAAACTTCAAATGGCCCTAACTTATATACGGTACGTCCTACACCTACCAAAGTTTGCAACATACAAATGCTTATAACTTTTTACTGGAGCGTCAGAAAACCTTGAAATTTTGTAACAATAAAGTACTCGAGCCTCTGGTCAATTTAAGCTATCGCTCAAAGCTATGGTACCCTTGAGTCCCAAATCAAATACTGATAAAACTTCAAACGGCCCCAACTTCTATACGGTACATCCTACACCTATCAAAATTTGCAACATACAAATGCTTATAACTTTTTACTGGAGCGTCATAAAATCTTGAAATTTTGTAACAATAAAGTACTCGAGCCTCTTGTCAATTTAAGCTATCACTCAAAGCTATGCTGCCCTTGAGTCCCAAATCAAACACTGATAAAACTTCAAATGGCCCTCACTTCTATACGGTACGTCCTACACCTATCAAAGTTTGCAACATACAAATGCTTGTAACTTTTTACTGGAGCGTCATAAAACCTTGAAATTTTGTAACAATAAAGTACTCGAGCCTCTAGTCAATTTAAGCTATCGCTCAAAGCTATGCTACCCTTGAGTCCCAAATCAAACACTGATAAAACTTCAAATGGCCCTAACTTCTATACGGTACGGCCTACACCTATCAAAGTTTGCAGCATACAAATGCTTGTAACTTTTTACTGGAGCGTCATAAAACCTTGAAATTTTGTAACAATAAAGTACTCGAGCCTCTTGGCAATTTAAGCTATCGCTCAAGGCTATGCTACCCTTGAGTCCCAAATCAAACACGGATAAAACTTCAAATGGCCCTAAATTCTATACGATACGTCCTACACCTATCAAAGTTTGCAACATACAAATGCTTGTAACTTTTTACTGGAGCGTCATAAAACCTTGAAATTTTGTAACAATAAAGTACTAGAGCCTCTAGTCAATTTAATCTATCGCTCAAAGCTATGCTACCCTTGAGTCCCAAATCAAACACTGATAAAACTTCAAATGGCCCTAACTTCTATACGGTACGTCCTACACCTATCAAAGTTTGCAACATACAAATGCTTGTAACTTTTTACTGGAGCGTCATAAAACCTTGAAATTTTGTAACAATAAAGGCTCTTGTCAATTTAAGCTATCGCTCAAAGCTATACTACCCTTGAGTCCCAAATCAAACACTGATAAAACTTCAAATGGCCCTAACTTCTATACGATACGTCCTACATCTATCAATGTTTGTAACATACAAATGCTTGTAACTTTTTACTGGAGCGTCATAAAACCTTGAAATTTTGTAACAATAAAGTACTCGAGCCTCTTGTCAATTTAAGCTATCGCTCAAAGCTATGCTACCCTTGAGTCCCAAATGAAACACTGATAAAACTTCAAATGGCCCTAACTTATATACGGTACGTCCTACACCTATCAAAGTTTGCAGCATACAAATGCTTGTAACTTTTTACTGGAGCGTCATAAAACCTTGAAATTTTGTAATAATAAACTACTCGAGCCTCTTGTCAATTTAAGCTATCGCTCAAAGCTATGCTACCCTTGAGTCCCAAATCAAACACTGATAATACTTCAAATGGCCCTAACTTCTATACGGTACGTCCTACACCTATCAAAGTTTGCAACATACAAATGCTTGTAACTTTTTACTGGAGCGTCAGAAAACCTTGAAATTTTGTAACAATAAAGTACTCGAGCCTCTAGTCAATTTAAGCTATCGCTCAAAGCTATGCTACCCTTGAGTCCCAAATCAAACACTGATAAAACCTCAAATGGCCCTAACTTCTATACGGTATGACCTACACCTATCAAAGTTTGCAGCATACAAATGCTTGTAACTTTTTACTGGAGCGTCATAAAACCTTGGAATTTTGTAACAATAAAGTACTCGAGCCTCTTGGCAATTTAAGCTATCGCTCAAGGCTATGCTACCCTTGAGTCCCAAATCAAACACGGATAACACTTCAAATGGCCCTAACTTCTATACGGTACGTCCTACACCTATCAAAGTTTGCAACATACAAATGCTTGTAACTTTTTACTGGAGCGTCAGAAAACCTTGAAATTTTGTAACAATAAAGAACTCGAGCCTCTTGTCAATTTAAGCTATCGCTCAAAGCTATGCTACCCTTGAGTCCCAAAACAAACTCTGATAAAACTTCAAATGGCCCTAACTTCTATACGGTACGACCTACACCTATCAAAGTTTGCAACATACAAATGCTTGTAACTTTTTACTGGAGCGTCATAAAACCTTGAAATTTTGTAACAATAAAGTACTCGAGCCTCTTGGCAATTTAAGCTATCGCTCAAGGCAATGCTACTCTTGAGTCCCAAATCAAACACGGATAAAACTTCAAATGGCCCTAACTTCTATACGGTACGTCCTACACCTATCAAAGTTTGTAATTTAAGATGCCGCTCAAACCTTTACTACCCTTGAGTCCCAAATCAAACACTGATAAAACTTCAAATGGCCCTAACTTCTATATGGTACGTCCTACTCCTATCAAAGTTTGCAACATCCAAATGTTTGTAACTTTTTACTGGAGCGTCATAAAACCTTGTAATTTTGTAACAATAAAGTACTCGAGCCTCTTGGCAATTTAAGCTATCGCTCAAGGCTATGCTACCCTTGAGTCCCAAATCAAACACGGATAACACTTCAAATGGCCCTAACTTCTATACGGTACGTCCTACACCTATCAAAGTTTGCAACATACAAATGCTTGTAACTTTTTACTGGAGCGTCAGAAAACCTTGAAATTTTGTAACAATAAAGAACTCGAGCCTCTTGTCAATTTAAGCTATCGCTCAAAGCTATGCTACCCTTGAGTCCCAAAACAAACACTGATAAAACTTCAAATGGCCCTAACTTCTATACGGTACGACCTACACCTATCAAAGTTTGCAACATACAAATGCTTGTAACTTTTGACTGGATCGTCATAAGACCTTGAAATTTTGTAACAATAAAGTACTCGAGCCTCTTGGCAATTTAAGCTATCGCTCAAGGCAATGCTACTCTTGAGTCCCAAATCAAACACGGATAAAACTTCAAATGGCCCTAACTTCTATACGGTACGTCCTACACCTATCAAAGTTTGTAATTTAAGATGCCGCTCAAACCTTTACTACCCTTGAGTCCCAAATCAAACACTGATAAAACTTCAAATGGCCCTAACTTCTATATGGTACGTCCTACTCCTATCAAAGTTTGCAACATCCAAATGTTTGTAACTTTTTACTGGAGCGTCATAAAACCTTGAAATTTTGTAACAATAAAGTACTCGAGCCTCTAGTCAATTTAAGCTATCGCTCAAAGCTATGCTACCCTTGAGTCCCAAATCAAACACTGATAAGACTTCAAATGGCCCTAACTTCTATACGGTACGTCCTACACCTATCAAAGTTTGCAACATACAAATGCTTGTAACTTTTTACTGGAGCGTCATAAAACCTTGAAATTTTGTAATAATAAACTACTCGAGCCTCTTGTCAATTTAAGCTATCGCTCAAAGCTATGCTACCTTTGAGTCCCAAATAAAACACTGATAAAACTTCATATGGCCCTAACTTCTATACGGTACGTCCTACACCTATCAAAGTTTGCAACATACAAATGCTTGTAACTTTTTACTGGAGCGTCAGAAAAGTTGAAATTTTGTAACAATAAAGTACTCGAGCCTCTAGTCAATTTAAGCTATCGCTCAAAGCTATGCTACCCTTGAGTCCCAAATCAAACACTGATAAAACTTCAAATGGCCCTAACTTCTATACGGTACGTCCTACACCTATCAAAGTTTGCAACATACAAATGCTTGTAACTTTTTACTGGAGCGTCATAAAACCTAGAAATTTTGTAACAATAAAGTACTGGAGCCTCTAGTCAATTTAAGCTATCGCTCGAAGCTATGCTACCCTTGAGTCCCAAATCAAACACTGATAAGGCTTCAAATGGCCCTAACTTCTATACGGTACGTCCTACACCTGTCAATGTTTGCAACATACAAATGCTTGTAACTTTTAACTGGAGCGTCATAAAACCTTGAAATTTTGTAACAATAAAGTACTCGAGCCTCTTGTCAATTTAAGCTATCGCTCAAAGCTATACTACCTTTGAGTCCCAAATAAAACACTGATAAAACTTCATATGGCCCTAACTTCTATACGGTACGTCCTACACCTATCAAAGTTTGCAACATACCAATGCTTGTAACTTTTTACTGGAGCGTCATAAAACCTTGAAATTTTGTAACAATAAAGTACTCGAGCCTCTTGTCAATTTAAGCTATCACTCAAAGCTATGCTGCCCTTGAGTCCCAAATCAAACACTGATAAAACTTCAAATGGACCTCACTTCTATACGGTACGTCCTACACCTATCAATGTTTGCAACATACAAATGCTTGTAACTTTTTACTGGAGCGTCATAAAACCTTGAAATTTTGTAACAATAAAGTACTCGAGCCTCTAGTCAATTTAAGCTATCGCTCAAAGCTATGCTACCCTTGAGTCCCAAATCAAACACTGATAATACTTCAAATGGCCCTAACTTCTATACGGTACGTCCTACACCTATCAAAGTTTGCAACATACAAATGCTTGTAACTTTTTACTGGAGCGTCAGAAAACCTTGAAATTTTGTAACAATAAAGTACTCGAGCCTCTAGTCAATTTCAGCTATCGCTCAAAGCTATGCTACCCTTGAGTCCCAAATCAAACACTGATAAAACTTCAAACGGCCTTAACTTCTAAACGGTACATCCTACACCTATCAAAGTTTGCAACATACAAATGCTTATAACTTTTTACTGGAGCGTCATAAAACCTTGAAATTTTGTAACAATAAAGTACTCGAGCCTCTTGTCAATTTAAGCTATCGCTCAAAGCTATGCTACCCTTGAGTCCCAAATCAAACACTGATAATACTTCAAATGCCCTCACTTCTATACGGTACGTCCTACACCTATCAATGTTTGCAACATACAAATGCTTGAAACTTTTTACTGGAGCGTCATAAAACCTTGAAATTTTGTAACAATAAAGTACTCGAGCCTCTAGTCAATTTAAGTTATCGCTCCAAGCTATGCTACCCTTGAGTCATAAGACCTTGAAATTTTGTAATAATAAACTACTCGAGCCTCTTGTCAATTTAAGCTATCGCTCAAAGCTATGCTACCCTTGAGTCCCAAATCAAACACTGATAATACTTCAAATGCCCTCACTTCTATACGGTACGTCCTACACCTATCAAAGTTTGCAACATACAAATGCTTGTAACTTTTTACTGGAGCGTCATAAAACATTGAAATTTTGTAACAATAAACTACTCGAGCCTCTTGTCAATTTAAGCGATCGCTCAAAGCTATGCTACCCTTGAGTCCCAAGTCAAACACTGATAATACTTCAAATGGCCCTAACTTCTATACGGTACGTCCTACACCTATCAAAGTTTGCAACATATAAATGCTTGTAACTTTTTACTGGAGCGTCAGAAAACCTTGAAATTTTGTAACAATAAAGTACTCGATCCTCTAGTCAATTTAAGCTATCGCTCAAAGCTATGCTACCCTTGAGTCCCAAATCAAACACTGATAAAACTTCAAATGGCCCTAACTTATATACGGTACGTCCTACACCTACCAAAGTTTGCAACATACAAATGCTTGTAACTTTTTACTGGAGCGTCAGAAAACCTTGAAATTTTGTAACAATAAAGAACTCGAGCCTCTTGTCAATTTAAGCTATCGCTCAAAGCTATGCTACCCTTGAGTCCCAAAACAAACACTGATAAAACTTCAAATGGCCCTAACTTCTATACGGTACGACCTACACCTATCAAAGTTTGCAACATACAAATGCTTGTAACTTTTTACTGGAGCGTCATAAAACCTTGAAATTTTGTAACAATAAAGTACTAGAGCCTCTAGTCAATTTAATCTATCGCTCAAAGCTATGCTACCCTTGAGTCCCAAATCAAACACTGATAAAACTTCAAATGGCCCTAACTTCTATACGGTACGTCCTACACCTATCAAAGTTTGTAATTTAAGATGCCGCTCAAACCTTTACTACCCTTGAGTCCCAAATCAAACACTGATAAAACTTCAAATGGCCCTAACTTCTATATGGTACGTCCTACTCCTATCAAAGTTTGCAACATCCAAATGTTTGTAACTTTTTACTGGAGCGTCATAAAACCTTGTAATTTTGTAACAATAAAGTACTCGAGCCTCTTGGCAATTTAAGCTATCGCTCAAGGCTATGCTACCCTTGAGTCCCAAATCAAACACGGATAACACTTCAAATGGCCCTAACTTCTATACGGTACGTCCTACACCTATCAAAGTTTGCAACATACAAATGCTTGTAACTTTTTACTGGAGCGTCAGAAAACCTTGAAATTTTGTAACAATAAAGTACTCGAGCCTCTTGTCAATTTAAGCTATCGCTCAAAGCTATGCTACCCTTGAGTCCCAAAACAAACACTGATAAAACTTCAAATGGCCCTAACTTCTATACGGTACGACCTACACCTATCAAAGTTTGCAACATACAAATGCTTGTAACTTTTTACTGGAGCGTCATAAAACCTTGAAATTTTGTAACAATAAAGTACTCGAGCCTCTTGGCAATTTAAGCTATCGCTCAAGGCAATGCTACTCTTGAGTCCCAAATCAAACACGGATAAAACTTCAAATGGCCCTAACTTCTATACGGTACGTCCTACACCTATCAAAGTTTGTAATTTTAGATGCCGCTCAAACCTTTACTACCCTTGAGTCCCAAATCAAACACTGATAAAACTTCAAATGGCCCTAACTTCTATATGGTACGTCCTACTCCTATCAAAGTTTGCAACATCCAAATGTTTGTAACTTTTTACTGGAGCGTCATAAAACCTTGAAATTTTGTAACAATAAAGTACTCGAGCCTCTAGTCAATTTAAGCTATCGCTCAAAGCTATGCTACCCTTGAGTCCCAAATCAAACACTGATAAGACTTCAAATGGCCCTAACTTCTATACGGTACGTCCTACACCTATCAAAGTTTGCAACATACAAATGCTTGTAACTTTTTACTGGAGCGTCATAAAACCTTGAAATTTTGTAATAATAAACTACTCGAGCCTCTTGTCAATTTAAGCTATCGCTCAAAGCTATGCTACCTTTGAGTCCCAAATAAAACACTGATAAAACTTCATATGGCCCTAACTTCTATACGGTACGTCCTACACCTATCAAAGTTTGCAACATACAAATGCTTGTAACTTTTTACTGGAGCGTCAGAAAACGTTGAAATTTTGTAACAATAAAGTACTCGAGCCTCTAGTCAATTTAAGCTATCGCTCAAAGCTATGCTACCCTTGAGTCCCAAATCAAACACTGATAAAACTTCAAATGGCCCTAACTTCTATACGGTACGTCCTACACCTATCAAAGTTTGCAACATACAAATGCTTGTAACTTTTTACTGGAGCGTCATAAAACCTTGAAATTTTGTAACAATAAAGTACTGGAGCCTCTAGTCAATTTAAGCTATCGCTCAAAGCTATGCTACCCTTGAGTCCCAAATCAAACACTGATAAGGCTTCAAATGGCCCTAACTTCTATACGGTACGTCCTACACCTATCAATGTTTGCAACATACAAATGCTTGTAACTTTTTACTGGAGCGTCATAAAACCTTGAAATTTTGTAACAATAAAGTACTCGAGCCTCTAGTCAATTTAAGCTATCGCTCAAAGCTATGCTACCCTTGAGTCCCAAATCAAACACTGATAATACTTCAAATGGCCCTAACTTCTATACGGTACGTCCTACACCTATCAAAGTTTGCAACATACAAATGCTTGTAACTTTTTACTGGAGCGTCAGAAAACCTTGAAATTTTGTAACAATAAAGTACTCGAGCCTCTAGTCAATTTCAGCTATCGCTCAAAGCTATGCTACCCTTGAGTCCCAAATCAAACACTGATAAAACTTCAAACGGCCTTAACTTCTAAACGGTACATCCTACACCTATCAAAGTTTGCAACATACAAATGCTTATAACTTTTTACTGGAGCGTCATAAAACCTTGAAATTTTGTAACAATAAAGTACTCGAGCCTCTTGTCAATTTAAGCTATCGCTCAAAGCTATGCTACCCTTGAGTCCCAAATCAAACACTGATAATACTTCAAATGCCCTCACTTCTATACGGTACGTCCTACACCTATCAAAGTTTGTAACATACAAATGCTTGTAACTTTTTACTGGAGCGTCATAAAACCTTGAAATTTTGTAACAATAAAGTACTCGAGCCTCTAGTCAATTTAAGTTATCGCTCCAAGCTATGCTACCCTTGAGTCATAAGACCTTGAAATTTTGTAATAATAAACTACTCGAGCCTCTTGTCAATTTAAGCTATCGCTCAAAGCTATGCTACCCTTGAGTCCCAAATCAAACACTGATAAAACTTCAAACGGCCTTAACTTCTAAACGGTACATCCTACACCTATCAAAGTTTGCAACATATAAATGCTTATAACTTTTTACTGGAGCGTCATAAAACCTTGAAATTTTGTAACAATAAAGTACTCGAGCCTCTTGTCAATTTAAGATATCGCTCAAAGCTATGCTACCCATGAGTCTCAAATCAAACACTGATAAAACTTCAAATGGCCCTTACTTTTCTATACGGTACGTCCTACACCTATCAAAGTTTGCAACATACAAATGCTTGTAACTTTTTACTGGAGCGTCATAAAACCTTGAAATTTTGTAACAATAAAGTACTCGAGCCTCTTGTCAATTTAAGATATCGCTCAAAGCTATGCTACCCATGAGTCTCAAATCAAACACTGATAAAACTTCAAATGGCCCTTACTTTTCTATACGGTACGTCCTACACCTATCAAAGTTTGCAACATACAAATGCTTGTAACTTTTTACTGGAGCGTCATAAAACCTTGAAATTTTGTAACAATAAAGTACTCGAGCCTCTTGTCTATTTAAGCTATCGCTCAAAGCTATGCTACCCTTGAGTCCCAAATCAAACACTGATAAAACTTCAAACGGCCCTAACTTCTATACGGTACATCCTACACCTATCAAAGTTTGCAACATACAAATGCTTATAACTGTTTACTGGAGCGTCATAAAACCTTGAAATTTTGTAACAATAAAGTACTCGAGCCTCTTGTCAATTTAAGCAATCGCTCAAAGCTATGCTACCCTTGAGTCCCAAATCAAACACTGATAAAACTTCAAATGGCCCTAACTTCTATACAGTACGTCCTACACCTATCAAAGTTTGCAATATACAAATGTTTGTAACTTTTTACTGGAGCGTCATAAAACCTTTAAATTTTGTAACAATAAAGTACTCGAGCCTCTTGTCAATTTAAGCAATCGCTCAAAGCTATGCTACCCTTGAGTCCCAAATCAAACACTGATAAAACTTCAAATGGCCCTAACTTCTATACGGTACGTCCTATACCTTTCAATGTTTGCAACATACAAATGCTTGTAACTTTTTACTGGAGCGTCATAAAACCTTGAAATTTTGTAACAATAAAGTACTCGAGCCTCTTTTCAATTTAAGCTATCGCTCAAAGCTATGCTACCCTTGAGTCCCAAATCAACCACTGATAAGACGTCAAATGGCCCTAACTTCTATACGGTACGTCCTACACCTATCAAAGTTTGCAACATACAAATGCTTGTAACTTTTTACTGGAGCGTCATAAAACCTTGAAATTTTGTAACAATAAAGTACTCGAGCCTCTTGTCAATTTAAGCTATCGCTCAAAGCTATACTACCCTTGAGTCCCAAATAAAACACTGATAAAATTTCAAATGACCCTAAATTCTATGCGGTAAGTCCTACACCTATCAATGTTTGCAACATACAAATGCTTGTAAGTTTTTACTGGAGCGTCAGAAAACCTTGAAATTTTGTAACACTAAAGTACTCGAGCCTCTTTTCAATTTAAGCTATCGCTCAAAGCTATGCTACCCTTGAGTCCCAAATCAAACACTGATAAGACTTCAAATGGCCCTAACTTCTATACGGTACGTCCTACACCTGTCAATGTTTGCAACATACAAATGCTTGTAACTTTTTACTGGAACGTCATAAAACCTTGAAATTTTGTAACAATAAAGTACTCGAGCCTCTAGTCAATTTAAGTTATCGCTCCAAGCTATGCTACCCTTGAGTCATAAGACCTTGAAATTTTGTAATAATAAACTACTCGAGCCTCTTGTCAATTTAAGCTATCGCTCAAAGCTATGCTACCCTTGAGTCCCAAATCAAACACTGATAATACTTCAAATGGCCCTAACTTCTATACGGTACGTCCTACACCTATCAAAGTTTGCAACATACAAATGCTCATAACTGTTTACTGGAGCGTCATAAAACCTTGAAATTTTGTAACAATAAAGTACTCGAGCCTCTTGTCAATTTAAGCTATCACTCAAAGCTATGCTACCCTTGAGTCTCAAATCAAACACTGATAAAACTTCAAATGGCCATTACTTTTCTATACGGTACGTCCTACACCTATCAAAGTTTGCAACATACAAATGCTTGTAACTTTTTACTGGAGCGTCATAAAACCTTGAAATTTTGTAACAATAAAGTACTCGAGCCTCTTGTCAATTTAAGCTATCGCTCAAAGCTATGCTACCCTTGAGTCCCAAATCAAACACTGAGAAAGCTTAAAATGGCCCTAACTTCTATACGGTACGTCCTACACTTATCAAAGTTTGCAACATACAAATGCTTGTAACTTTTTACTGGAGCGTCATAAAACCTTGCAATTTTGTAACAATAAAGTACTCAAGCCTCTTGTCAATTTAAGCTATCGCTCAAAGCTATGCTACCCTTGAGTCCCAAATCAAACACTGATAAAACTTCAAACGGCCCTAACTTCTATACGGTACATCCTACACCTATCAAAGTTTGCAACATACAAATGCTCATAACTGTTTACTGGAGCGTCATAAAACCTTGAAATTTTGTAACAATAAAGTACTCGAGCCTCTTGTCAATTTAAGCTATCACTCAAAGCTATGCTACCCTTGAGTCCCAAATCAAACACTGATAAAACTTCAAATGGCCCTCAATTTTATACGGTACGTCCTACACCTATCAAAGTTTGCAACATACAAATGCTTGTAACTTTTTCCGGGAGCGTCATAAAACCTTGAAATTTTGTAACAATAAAGTACTCGAGCCTCTTGTCAATTTAAGCTATCGCTCAAAGCTATGCTACCCTTGAGTCCCAAATCAAACACTGATAAAACTTCAAATGGCCCTAACTTCTATACAGTACGTCCTACACCTATCAAAGTTTGCAATATACAAATGCTTATAACTTTTTACTGGAGCGTCATAAAACATTTAAATTTTGTAACAATAAAGTACTCGAGCCTCTTGTCAATTTAAGCTATCGCTCAAAGCTATGCTACCCTTGAGTCCCAAATCAAACACTGATAAAACTTCAAATGGCCCTAACTTCTATACGGTACGTCCTACACCCTTCAATGTTTGCAACATACAAATGCTTGTAACTTTTTACTGGAGCGTCATAAAACCTTGAAATTTTGTAACAATAAAGTACTCGAGCCTCTTTTCAATTTAAGCTATCGCTCAAAGCTATGCTACCCTTGAGTCCCAAATCAACCACTGATAAGACGTCAAATGGCCCTAACTTCTATACGGTACGTCCTACACCTATCAAAGTTTGCAACATACAAATGCTTGTAACTTTTTACTGGAGCGTCATAAAACCTTGAAATTTTGTAACAATAAAGTACTCGAGCCTCTTGTCAATTTAAGCTATCGCTCAAAGCTATACTACCCTTGAGTCCCAAATAAAACACTGATAAAATTTCAAATGACCCTAAGTTCTATGCGGTAAGTCCTACACCTATCAATGTTTGCAACATACAAATGCTTGTAACTTTTTACTGGAGCGTCAGAAAACCTTGAAATTTTGTAACACTAAAGTACTCGAGCCTCTTTTCAATTTAAGCTATCGCTCAAAGCTATGCTACCGTTGAGTCCCAAATCAAACACTGATAAAACTTCAAATGGCCCTAACTTCTATACAGTACGTCCTACACCTATCAAAGTTTGCAATATACAAATGCTTGTAACTTTTTACTGGAGCGTCATAAACCTTTAAATTTTGTAACAATAAAGTACTCGAGCCTCTTGTCAATTTAAGCTATCGCTCAAAGCTTTGCTACCCTTGAGTCCCAAATCAAACACTGATAAAACTTCAAATGGCCCTAACTTCTATACGGTACGTCCTACACCTTTCAATGTTTGCAACATACAAATGCTTGTAACTTTTTACTGGAGCGTCATAAAACCTTGAAATTTTGTAACAATAAAGTACTCGAGCCTCTTTTCAATTTAAGCTATCGCTCAAAGCTATGCTACCCTTGAGTCCCAAATCAACCACTGATAAGACGTCAAATGGCCCTAACTTCTATATGGTACGTCCTACACCTATCAAAGTTTGCAACATACAAATGCTTGTAACTTTTTACTGGAGCGTCATAAAACCTTGAAATTTTGTAACAAAAAAGTACTCGAGCCTCTTGTCAATTTAAGCTATCGCTCAAAGCTATACTACCCTTGAGTCCCAAATAAAACACTGATAAAATTTCAAATGACCCTAACTTCTATGCGGTAAGTCCTACACCTATCAATGTTTGCAACATACAAATGCTTGTAACTTTTTACTGGAGCGTCAGAAAACCTTGAAATTTTGTAATGGCCCTAACTTCTATACGGTACGTCCTACACCTGTCAATGTTTGCAACATACAAATGCTTGTAACTTTTTACTGGAGCGTCATAAAACCTTGAAATTTTGTAACAATAATGTACTCGAGCCTCTTGTCAATTTAAGCTATCGCACAAAGCTATACTACCCTTGAGTCCCAAATAAAACACTGATAAAACTTCAAATGGCCCTAACTTCTATACGGTACTTCCTACACCTATCAAAGTTTGCAACATACAAATGCTTGTAACTTTTTACTGGAGCGTCATAAAACCTTGAAATTTCGTAACAATAAATAACTTGAGCCTCTTGTCAATTTAAGCTATCGCTCAAAGCTATGCTACCCTTGAGTCAAAATCAAACACTGATAAAACTTCAAATGGCCCTAACTTATATACGATACGTCCTACACCTATCAAAGTTTGCAACATACAAATGCTTGTAACTCTTTACTGGAGCGTCATAAGACCTTGAAATTTTGTAATAATAAACTACTCGAGCCTCTTGTCAATTTAAGCTATCGCTCAAAGCTATGCTACCCTTGAGTCCCAAAACAAACACTGATAAAACTTCAAATGGCACTAACTTCTATACGGTGCGTCCTACACCTATCAAAGTTTGCAACAATCAAATGCTTGTAACTTTTTACTGGAGCGTCATAAAATCTTGAAATTTTGTGACAATAGAGTCCTCGTGCCTCTTGTCAATTTAAGCTTTCGCTCATAGCTATGCTACCCTTGAGTCCCAAATCAAAGACTGATAAAACTTCAAATGGCCCTAACTTCTATACAGTGCGTCCTACACCTATCAAAATTTGCAACAATCAAATGCTTGTAACTTTTTACTGGAGCGTCATAAAATCGTGAAAATTTGTGATAATAAAGTACTCGAGCCTTTTGTCAATTAAAGTTATCGCTCATAGCTTTGCTACCCGTGATTCCCAAAACAAACACTGATAAAGCTTCAAATTGCCCTAACTTCTATACGGTGCGTCCTACACCTATCAAAGTTTGCCACAATCAAATGCTTTTAACACTTTAATGGACCGTCCTACACCTATCAAAGTTGCAACAATCAAATGCTTGTAACATTTTATTGGAGCGTCATAAAATATTGAAATTTTGTGACTATAAAGTCCTCGTGCCTCTTGTCAATCTAAGCTATAGCTCATAGCTATGTTACCATTGAGTCCCAAATCAAACACTTCAAGTGGCAATAATTTCTATACTGTGCGTCCTATACCTATCAAAGTTTGCAACATTGAAATGCTTGTAACTTTTGTAGCGTAATAAAATCGTGAGATTTTGTGACAATAAAGTCCTCGAGCTTCTTGTCAATTAATGTTATGGCTCATAACTGTGCTACCCTTGAGTGCCAAAACAAACACTGATAATACTTCAAATGGCCCTAACTTCTATACGGTGCGTCCTACACCTATCAAGGTTTGCAACAATCAAATGCTTGTAATTTGTTACTGGAGAGTCATAAAATCTTGAAATTTCGTGGCAATAAAATACTAGAGCCTCTTGTCACTTTACGCTATCCCTCATTGCTATGCTACCCATGAGTCCCAAATAAAACACGGATAAAACTTCAAATGGCCCTAACTTCTATACGGTGCGTCCTATACCTATCAAAGTTTGGAGCAATCAAATGCTTGTAATTTTTTTGCTGGAGCGTCATAAAATCTTGAAATTTCGTGACAATAAAATACTCGAGCCTCTTGTCAATTAATATTATCGCTCATAGCTATGCTACCTTTGAGTACCAAAACAAACACTGATAAAACTTCAAATGGCCCTAACTTCTATATGGTGCGTCCTATACCTATCAAATTTGGGACATTTAAATGCTTGTAACTTTTTACTGGAGCTTCTTAAAATCTTGAAATTTTGTGACAATAAAGTACTCGTGCCTCTTGTCAATTTGAGCAATCGCTCATAGCTATGCTACCCCTGAGTCCCAAATCAAACATTGATAAAACTTCAAATGGCCCTAACTTCTATGTGGTGCGTCCTACACCTATCAAAGTTTGCAACAATCAAATGCTTGTAACTTTTTACTGGAGCGTAATAAAATCGTGAAATTTTGTGACAATAGAGTACTCGTGCCTCTTGTCAATTTAAGCTTTCGCTCATAGCCCTTGAGTCCCAAATCAAACACAGATAAAACTTCAAATGGCCCTAATTTCTATACTGTGCGTCCTATACCTATCAAAGTTTGCAACATTGAAATGCTTGTAACTTTTCACTGGAGCGTCATAAAATCTTGAAATTTTGTGACAATAAATTCCTCGTGCCTCTTGCCAAGTAAAGTTATCGCTCATAGCTTTGCTACCCTTGAGTCCCAAAACAAACACTGATTAAATTTCAAATGGCCCTAAATTCTATACGGTGCGTCCTACACCTATCAAAGTTGTCCACAATCAAATGCTTTTAACACTTTACTGGTGCGTCCTACACCTATCAAAGTTGCAACAATCAAATGCTTGTAACTTTTCACTGGAGCGTCATAAAATCTTGAAATTTTGTGACAATAAATTCCTCGTGCCTCTTGTCAATTTAAGCTTTCGCTCATAGCTATGCTAGCCTTGAGTCCCAAATCAAACACAGATAAAACTTCAAATGGCCCTAACTTCTATACAGTGCGTCCTACACCTATCAAAGTTTGCAATATTGAAATGCTTGTAACTTTTTACTAGAGCGTCATAAAATCGTGAAATTTTGTGACAATAAAGTACTCGTGCCTTTTGTCAAGTAAAGTTATCGCTCATAGCTATGCTACCCTTGAGTCCAAAATAAAACACAGATAAAACTTCAAATGGCCCTAACTTCTATACGGTGCGTCCTACACCTACCAAAGTTTGCAACAATCAAATGCTTGTAGCTTTTTACTGGAGCGTCATAAAATATTTAAATATTGTGACAATAAAGTACTCCTGCCTCTTGTTAATTAAAGTTATCGCTCATAGCTATGCTACCCTTGAGTCCCAAATCAAACACTGATAAAACTTCAAATGGCCCTAACTTCTATACGGTGCGTCCTACACATATCACAGTTTGGGACATTTAAATGCTTGTAACTTTTTACTGGAGCTTCTTAAAATCTTGAAATTTTGTGACAATAAAGTACTCGTGCCTCTTGTCAATTTGAGCTATCGCTCATAGCTATGCTACCCCTGAGTCCCAAATCAAACACTGATAAAACTTCAAATGTCCCTAACTTCTATGTGGCGCGTCCGATACCTATCAAAGTTTGCGACAATCAAATGCTTGTAACTTTTTACTGGAGCGTCATAAAATCTTGAAATTTTGTGACAATAAAGTCCTCGTGCCTCTTGTCAATTTAAGCTTTCGCTAGTAGCTAAGCTACCCTTGAGTCCCATATCAAAGACTGATAAAGCTTCAAATGGCCGTAAATTCTATACAGTGCGTCCTACACCTATCAAAGTGTGCAACAATCAAATGCCTGTAACTTTTTACTGGAGCGTCATAAAATCGTGAAATTTTGTGGCAATTAAGTACTCGAGCCTCTTGTCACTTTACGCTATCGCTCATAGCTATGCTACCCTTGAGTCCGAAATAAAACACAGATAAAACTTCAAATGGCCCTAACTTCTATACGGTGCGTCCTATACCTATCAAAGTTTGCAACAATCAAATGCTTGTAACTTTTTACTGGAGCGTCATAAAATATTGAAATTTTGTGACAATAAAGTCCTCGTGCCTCTTGTCAATTTAAGCTTTCGCTCATAGCCCTTGAGTCCCAAATCAAACACAGATAAAACTTCAAATGGCCCTAATTTCTATACTGTGCGTCCTATACCTATCAAAGTTTGCAACATTGAAATGCTTGTAACTTTTTACTGGAGCGTAATAAAATCGTGAAATTTTGTGACAATAAAGTACTCGAGCCTCTTGTCAATTAAAGTTATCGCTCATAGCTTTGCTACCCGTGATTCCCAAAACAAACACTGATAAAGCTTCAAATTGCCCTAACTTCTATACGGTGCGTCCTACACCTATCAAAGTTTGCCACAATCAAATGCTTTTAACACTTTAATGGACCGTCCTACACCTATCAAAGTTGCAACAATCAAATGCTTGTAACTTTTTATTGGAGCGTCATAAAATATTGAAATTTTGTGACTATAAAGTCCTCGTGCCTCTTGTCAATCTAAGCTATAGCTCATAGCTATGTTACCATTGAGTCCCAAATCAAACACTTCAAGTGGCAATAATTTCTATACTGTGCGTCCTATACCTATCAAAGTTTGCAACATTGAAATGCTTGTAACTTTTGTAGCGTAATAAAATCGTGAGATTTTGTGACAATAAAGTACTCAAGCTTCTTGTCAATTAATGTTATGGCTCATAACTGTGCTACCCTTGAGTGCCAAAACAAACACTGATAATACTTCAAATGGCCCTAACTTCTATACGGTGCGTCCTACACCTATCAAAGTTTGGAGCAATCAAATGCTTGTAATTTTTTTGCTGGAGCGTCATAAAATCTTGAAATTTCGTGACAATAAAATACTCGAGCCTCTTGTCAATTAATGTTATCGCTCATAGCTATGCTACCTTTGAGTACCAAAACAAACACTGATAAAACTTCAAATGGCCCTAACTTCTATATGGTGCGTCCTATACCTATCAAATTTGGGACATTTAAATGCTTGTAACTTTTTACTGGAGCTTCTTAAAATCTTGAAATTTTGTGACAATAAAGTACTCGTGCCTCTTGTCAATTTGAGCAATCGCTCATAGCTATGCTACCCCTGAGTCCCAAATCAAACATTGATAAAACTTCAAATGGCCCTAACTTCTATGTGGTGCGTCCTACACCTATCAAAGTTTGCAACAATCAAATGCTTGTAACTTTTTACTGGAGCGTCATAAAATCGTGAAATTTTGTGGCAATTAAGTACTCGAGCCTCTTGTCACTTTACGCTATCGCTCATAGCTATGCTACCCTTGAGTCCCAAATAAAACACAGACAAAACTTCAAATGGCCCTAATTTCTATACGGTGCATCCTATACCTATCAAAGTTTGCAACATTGAAATGCTTGTAACTTTTTACTGGAGCGTAATAAAATCGTGAAATTTTGTGACAATAGAGTACTCGTGCCTCTTGTCAATTTAAGCTTTCGCTCATAGAACTTGAGTCCCAAATCAAACACAGATAAAACTTCAAATGGCCCTAATTTCTATACTGTGCGTCCTATACCTATCAAAGTTTGCAACATTGAAATGCTTGTAACTTTTCACTGGAGCGTCATAAAATCTTGAAATTTTGTGACAATAAATTCCTCGTGCCTCTTGCCAAGTAAAGTTATCGCTCATAGCTTTGCTACCCTTGAGTCCCAAAACAAACACTGATTAAATTTCAAATGGCCCTAAATTCTATACGGTGCGTCCTACACCTATCAAAGTTGTCCACAATCAAATGCTTTTAACACTTTACTGGTGCGTCCTATACCTATCAAAGTTGCAACAATCAAATGCTTGTAACTTTTCACTGGAGCGTCATAAAATCTTGAAATTTTGTGACAATAAATTCCTCGTGCCTCTTGTCAATTTAAGCTTTCGCTCATAGCTATGCTAGCCTTGAGTCCCAAATCAAACACAGATAAAACTTCAAATGGCCCTAACTTCTATACAGTGCGTCCTACACCTATCAAAGTTTGCAATATTGAAATGCTTGTAACTTTTTACTAGAGCGTCATAAAATCGTGAAATTTTGTGACAATAAAGTACTCGTGCCTTTTGTCAAGTAAAGTTATCGCTCATAGCTATGCTACCCTTGAGTCCAAAATCAAACACAGATAAAACTTCAAATGGCCCTAACTTCTATACGGTGCGTCCTACACCTACCAAAGTTTGCAACAATCAAATGCTTGTAACTTTTTACTGGAGCGTCATAAAATCTTGAAACATTGTGACAATAAAGTACTCCTGCCTCTTGTCAATTAAAGTTATCGCTCATAGCTATGCTACCCTTGAGTCCCAAATCAAACACTGATAAAACTTCAAATGGCCCTAACTTCTATACGGTGCGTCCTACACCTATCAAAGTTTGCCACAATCAAATGCTTTTAACACTTTAATGGACCGTCCTACACCTATCAAAGTTGCAACAATCAAATGCTTGTAACATTTTATTGGAGCGTCATAAAATATTGAAATTTTGTGACTATAAAGTCCTCGTGCCTCTTGTCAATCTAAGCTATAGCTCATAGCTATGTTACCATTGAGTCCCAAATCAAACACTTCAAGTGGCAATAATTTCTATACTGTGCGTCCTATACCTATCAAAGTTTGCAACATTGAAATGCTTGTAACTTTTGTAGCGTAATAAAATCGTGAGATTTTGTGACAATAAAGTCCTCGAGCTTCTTGTCAATTAATGTTATGGCTCATAACTGTGCTACCCTTGAGTGCCAAAACAAACACTGATAATACTTCAAATGGCCCTAACTTCTATACGGTGCGTCCTACACCTATCAAGGTTTGCAACAATCAAATGCTTGTAATTTTTTACTGGAGAGTCATAAAATCTTGAAATTTCGTGGCAATAAAATACTAGAGCCTCTTGTCACTTTACGCTATCCCTCATTGCTATGCTACCCATGAGTCCCAAATAAAACACGGATAAAACTTCAAATGGCCCTAACTTCTATACGGTGCGTCCTATACCTATCAAAGTTTGGAGCAATCAAATGCTTGTAATTTTTTTGCTGGAGCGTCATAAAATCTTGAAATTTCGTGACAATAAAATACTCGAGCCTCTTGTCAATTAATATTATCGCTCATAGCTATGCTACCTTTGAGTACCAAAACAAACACTGATAAAACTTCAAATGGCCCTAACTTCTATATGGTGCGTCCTATACCTATCAAATTTGGGACATTTAAATGCTTGTAACTTTTTACTGGAGCTTCTTAAAATCTTGAAATTTTGTGACAATAAAGTACTCGTGCCTCTTGTCAATTTGAGCAATCGCTCATAGCTATGCTACCCCTGAGTCCCAAATCAAACATTGATAAAACTTCAAATGGCCCTAACTTCTATGTGGTGCGTCCTACACCTATCAAAGTTTGCAACAATCAAATGCTTGTAACTTTTTACTGGAGCGTAATAAAATCGTGAAATTTTGTGACAATAGAGTACTCGTGCCTCTTGTCAATTTAAGCTTTCGCTCATAGCCCTTGAGTCCCAAATCAAACACAGATAAAACTTCAAATGGCCCTAATTTCTATACTGTGCGTCCTATACCTATCAAAGTTTGCAACATTGAAATGCTTGTAACTTTTCACTGGAGCGTCATAAAATCTTGAAATTTTGTGACAATAAATTCCTCGTGCCTCTTGCCAAGTAAAGTTATCGCTCATAGCTTTGCTACCCTTGAGTCCCAAAACAAACACTGATTAAATTTCAAATGGCCCTAAATTCTATACGGTGCGTCCTACACCTATCAAAGTTGTCCACAATCAAATGCTTTTAACACTTTACTGGTGCGTCCTACACCTATCAAAGTTGCAACAATCAAATGCTTGTAACTTTTCACTGGAGCGTCATAAAATCTTGAAATTTTGTGACAATAAATTCCTCGTGCCTCTTGTCAATTTAAGCTTTCGCTCATAGCTATGCTAGCCTTGAGTCCCAAATCAAACACAGATAAAACTTCAAATGGCCCTAACTTCTATACAGTGCGTCCTACACCTATCAAAGTTTGCAATATTGAAATGCTTGTAACTTTTTACTAGAGCGTCATAAAATCGTGAAATTTTGTGACAATAAAGTACTCGTGCCTTTTGTCAAGTAAAGTTATCGCTCATAGCTATGCTACCCTTGAGTCCAAAATAAAACACAGATAAAACTTCAAATGGCCCTAACTTCTATACGGTGCGTCCTACACCTACCAAAGTTTGCAACAATCAAATGCTTGTAGCTTTTTACTGGAGCGTCATAAAATCTGGAAATATTGTGACAATAAAGTACTCCTGCCTCTTGTCAATTAAAGTTATCGCTCATAGCTATGCTACCCTTGAGTCCCAAATCAAACACTGATAAAACTTCAAATGGCCCTAACTTCTATACGGTGCGTCCTACACATATCACAGTTTGGGACATTTAAATGCTTGTAACTTTTTACTGGAGCTTCTTAAAATCTTGAAATTTTGTGACAATAAAGTACTCGTGCCTCTTGTCAATTTGAGCTATCGCTCATAGCTATGCTACCCCTGAGTCCCAAATCAAACACTGATAAAACTTCAAATGTCCCTAACTTCTATGTGGCGCGTCCGATACCTATCAAAGTTTGCGACAATCAAATGCTTGTAACTTTTTACTGGAGCGTCATAAAATCTTGAAATTTTGTGACAATAAAGTCCTCGTGCCTCTTGTCAATTTAAGCTTTCGCTAGTAGCTAAGCTACCCTTGAGTCCCATATCAAAGACTGATAAAGCTTCAAATGGCCGTAAATTCTATACAGTGCGTCCTACACCTATCAAAGTGTGCAACAATCAAATGCCTGTAACTTTTTACTGGAGCGTCATAAAATCGTGAAATTTTGTGGCAATTAAGTACTCGAGCCTCTTGTCACTTTACGCTATCGCTCATAGCTATGCTACCCTTGAGTCCGAAATAAAACACAGATAAAACTTCAAATGGCCCTAATTTCTATACGGTGCGTCCTATACCTATCAAAGTTTGCAACAATCAAATGCTTGTAACTTTTTACTGGAGCGTCATAAAATATTGAAATTTTGTGACAATAAAGTCCTCGTGCCTCTTGTCAATTTAAGCTTTCGCTCATAGCCCTTGAGTCCCAAATCAAACACAGATAAAACTTCAAATGGCCCTAATTTCTATACTGTGCGTCCTATACCTATCAAAGTTTGCAACATTGAAATGCTTGTAACTTTTTACTGGAGCGTAATAAAATCGTGAAATTTTGTGACAATAAAGTACTCGAGCCTCTTGTCAATTAAAGTTATCGCTCATAGCTTTGCTACCCGTGATTCCCAAAACAAACACTGATAAAGCTTCAAATTGCCCTAACTTCTATACGGTGCGTCCTACACCTATCAAAGTTTGCCACAATCAAATGCTTTTAACACTTTAATGGACCGTCCTACACCTATCAAAGTTGCAACAATCAAATGCTTGTAACTTTTTATTGGAGCGTCATAAAATATTGAAATTTTGTGACTATAAAGTCCTCGTGCCTCTTGTCAATCTAAGCTATAGCTCATAGCTATGTTACCATTGAGTCCCAAATCAAACACTTCAAGTGGCAATAATTTCTATACTGTGCGTCCTATACCTATCAAAGTTTGCAACATTGAAATGCTTGTAACTTTTGTAGCGTAATAAAATCGTGAGATTTTGTGACAATAAAGTACTCAAGCTTCTTGTCAATTAATGTTATGGCTCATAACTGTGCTACCCTTGAGTGCCAAAACAAACACTGATAATACTTCAAATGGCCCTAACTTCTATACGGTGCGTCCTACACCTATCAAAGTTTGGAGCAATCAAATGCTTGTAATTTTTTTGCTGGAGCGTCATAAAATCTTGAAATTTCGTGACAATAAAATACTCGAGCCTCTTGTCAATTAATGTTATCGCTCATAGCTATGCTACCTTTGAGTACCAAAACAAACACTGATAAAACTTCAAATGGCCCTAACTTCTATATGGTGCGTCCTATACCTATCAAATTTGGGACATTTAAATGCTTGTAACTTTTTACTGGAGCTTCTTAAAATCTTGAAATTTTGTGACAATAAAGTACTCGTGCCTCTTGTCAATTTGAGCAATCGCTCATAGCTATGCTACCCCTGAGTCCCAAATCAAACATTGATAAAACTTCAAATGGCCCTAACTTCTATGTGGTGCGTCCTACACCTATCAAAGTTTGCAACAATCAAATGCTTGTAACTTTTTACTGGAGCGTCATAAAATCGTGAAATTTTGTGGCAATTAAGTACTCGAGCCTCTTGTCACTTTACGCTATCGCTCATAGCTATGCTACCCTTGAGTCCCAAATAAAACACAGACAAAACTTCAAATGGCCCTAATTTCTATACGGTGCATCCTATACCTATCAAAGTTTGCAACATTGAAATGCTTGTAACTTTTTACTGGAGCGTAATAAAATCGTGAAATTTTGTGACAATAGAGTACTCGTGCCTCTTGTCAATTTAAGCTTTCGCTCATAGAACTTGAGTCCCAAATCAAACACAGATAAAACTTCAAATGGCCCTAATTTCTATACTGTGCGTCCTATACCTATCAAAGTTTGCAACATTGAAATGCTTGTAACTTTTCACTGGAGCGTCATAAAATCTTGAAATTTTGTGACAATAAATTCCTCGTGCCTCTTGCCAAGTAAAGTTATCGCTCATAGCTTTGCTACCCTTGAGTCCCAAAACAAACACTGATTAAATTTCAAATGGCCCTAAATTCTATACGGTGCGTCCTACACCTATCAAAGTTGTCCACAATCAAATGCTTTTAACACTTTACTGGTGCGTCCTATACCTATAAAAGTTGCAACAATCAAATGCTTGTAACTTTTCACTGGAGCGTCATAAAATCTTGAAATTTTGTGACAATAAATTCCTCGTGCCTCTTGTCAATTTAAGCTTTCGCTCATAGCTATGCTAGCCTTGAGTCCCAAATCAAACACAGATAAAACTTCAAATGGCCCTAACTTCTATACAGTGCGTCCTACACCTATCAAAGTTTGCAATATTGAAATGCTTGTAACTTTTTACTAGAGCGTCATAAAATCGTGAAATTTTGTGACAATAAAGTACTCGTGCCTTTTGTCAAGTAAAGTTATCGCTCATAGCTATGCTACCCTTGAGTCCAAAATCAAACACAGATAAAACTTCAAATGGCCCTAACTTCTATACGGTGCGTCCTACACATAACAAAGTTTGCAACAATCAAATGCTTGTAACTTTTTACTGGAGCGTCATAAAATCTTGAAACATTGTGACAATAAAGTACTCGTGCCTCTTGTCAATTAAAGTTATCGCTCATAGCTATGCTACCCTTGAGTCCCAAATCAAACACTGATAAAACTTCAAATGGCCCTAACTTCTATACGGTGCGTCCTACACATATCAAAGTTTGGGACATTTAAATGCTTGTAACTTTTTACTGGAGCTTCTTAAAATCTTGAAATTTTGTGGTAATAAAGTACTCGTGCCTCTTGTCAATTTGAGCTATCGCTCATAGCTATGCTACCCCTGAGTCCCAAATCAAACACTGATAAAACTTCAAATGGCCCTAACTTCTTTGTGCCGCGTCCGACACCTATAAAAGTTTGCGACAATCAAATGCTTGTAACTTTTTACTGGAGCGTCATAAAATCTTGAAATTTTGTGACAATAAAGTACTCGAGCCTCGTACCAATTTAAGCTATCGCTCATAGCTATGATACCATTGAGTCCCAAATCAAACACTGATAAAACTTCAAGTGGCAATAATTTCTATACTGTGCGTCCTATACCTATCAAAGTTTGCAACATTGAAATGCTTGTAACTTTTTACTGGAGCGTAATAAAATCGTGAAATTTTGTGACAATAAAGTACTCGAGCCTCTTGTCAATTAAAGTTATCGCTCATAGCTTTGCTACCCTTGAGTCCCAAAACAATCACTGATAAAACTTCAAATGGCCCTAACTTCTATACGGTGCGTCCTACACCTATCAAAGTTGTCCACAATCAAATGCTTTTAACACTTTACTGGATCGTCCTACACCTATCAAAGTTGCAACAATCAAATGCTTGTAACTTTTTACTGGAGCGTCATAAAATATTGAAATTTTGTGACAGTAAAGTACTCGTGCCTCTTGTCAATTTGAGCTATCGCTCATAGCTATGCTACCCTTGAGTCCAAAATCAAACACAGATAAAACTTCAAATGGCCCTAACTTCTATACGGTGCGTCCTACACCTACCAAAGTTTGCAACAATCAAATGCTTGTAGCTTTTTACTGGAGCGTCATAAAATCTGGAAATATTGTGACAATAAAGTACTCCTGGCTCTTGTCAATTAAAGTTATCGCTCATAGCTATGCTACCCTTGAGTCCCAAATCAAACACTGATAAAACTTCAAATGGCCCTAACTTCTATACGGTGCGTCCTACACATATCACAGTTTGGGACATTTAAATGCTTGTAACTTTTTACTGGAGCTTCTTAAAATCTTGAAATTTTGTGACAATAAAGTACTCGTGCCTCTTGTCAATTTGAGCTATCGCTCATAGCTATGCTACCCCTGAGTCCCAAATCAAACACTGATAAAACTTCAAATGTCCCTAACTTCTATGTGGCGCGTCCGACACCTATCAAAGTTTGCGACAATCAAATGCTTGTAACTTTTTACTGGAGCGTCATAAAATCTTGAAATTTTGTGACAATAAAGTCCTCGTGCCTCTTGTCAATTTAAGCTTTCGCTAGTAGCTAAGCTACCCTTGAGTCCCATATCAAAGACTGATAAAGCTTCAAATGGCCGTAAATTCTATACAGTGCGTCCTACACCTATCAAAGTGTGCAACAATCAAATGCCTGTGACTTTTTACTGGAGCGTCATAAAATCGTGAAATTTTGTGGCAATTAAGTACTCGAGCCTCTTGTCACTTTACGCTATCGCTCATAGCTATGCTACCCTTGAGTCCGAAATAAAACACAGATAAAACTTCAAATGGCCCTAACTTCTATACGGTGCGTCCTATACCTATCAAAGTTTGCAACAATCAAATGCTTGTAACTTTTTACTGGAGCGTCATAAAATATTGAAATTTTGTGACAATAAAGTCCTCGTGCCTCTTGTCAATTTAAGCTTTCGCTCATAGCCCTTGAGTCCCAAATCAAACACAGATAAAACTTCAAATGGCCCTAATTTCTATACTGTGCGTCCTATACCTATCAAAGTTTGCGACAATCAAATGCTTGTAACTTTTTACTGGAGCGTCATAAAATCTTGAAATTTTGTGACAATAAAGTCCTCGTGCCTCTTGTCAATTTAAGCTTTCGCTAGTAGCTAAGCTACCCTTGAGTCCCATATCAAAGACTGATAAAGCTTCAAATGGCCGTAAATTCTATACAGTGCGTCCTACACCTATCAAAGTGTGCAACAATCAAATGCCTGTGACTTTTTACTGGAGCGTCATAAAATCGTGAAATTTTGTGGCAATTAAGTACTCGAGCCTCTTGTCACTTTACGCTATCGCTCATAGCTATGCTACCCTTGAGTCCGAAATAAAACACTGATTAAACTTCAAATGGCCCTAACTTTTATACGGTGCGTCCTACACCTATCAAAGTTGTCCACAATCAAATGCTTGTAACTTTTTACTGGAGCGTCATAAAATATTGAAATTTTGTGACAATAAAGTCCTCGTGCCTCTTGTCAATTTAAGCTTTCGCTCATAGCCCTTGAGTCCCAAATCAAACACAGATAAAACTTCAAATGGCCCTAATTTCTATACTGTGCGTCCTATACCTATCAAAGTTTGCGACAATCAAATGCTTGTAACTTTTTACTGGAGCGTCATAAAATCTTGAAATTTTGTGACAATAAAGTCCTCGTGCCTCTTGTCAATTTAAGCTTTCGCTAGTAGCTAAGCTACCCTTGAGTCCCATATCAAAGACTGATAAAGCTTCAAATGGCCGTAAATTCTATACAGTGCGTCCTACACCTATCAAAGTGTGCAACAATCAAATGCCTGTGACTTTTTACTGGAGCGTCATAAAATCGTGAAATTTTGTGGCAATTAAGTACTCGAGCCTCTTGTCACTTTACGCTATCGCTCATAGCTATGCTACCCTTGAGTCCCAAAACAAACACTGATTAAACTTCAAATGGCCCTAACTTTTATACGGTGCGTCCTACACCTATCAAAGTTGTCCACAATCAAATGCTTTTAACACTTTACTGGTGCGTCCTACACCTATCAAAGTTGCAACAATCAAATGCTTGTAACTTTTCACTGGAGCGTCATAAAATCTTGAAATTTTGTGACAATAAATTCCTCGTGCCTCTTGTCACTTTAAGCTTTCGCTCATAGCTATGCTACCCTTGAGTCCCAAATCAAACACTGATAAAACTTCAAATGGCCCTAATTTCTATACGGTGCGTCCTACACATATCAGAGTTTGGGACATTTAAATGCTTGTAACTATTTACTGGAGCTTCTTAAAATCTGGAAATTTTGTGGTAATAAAGTACTCGTGCCTCTTGTCAATTTGAGCTATCGCTCATAGCTATGCTACCCCTGAGTCCCAAATCAAACACTGATAAAACTTCAAATGGCCCTAACTTCTATGTGGCGCGTCCGACACCTAAAAAAGTTTGCGAGAATCAAATGCTTGTAACTTTTTACTGGAGCGTCATAAAATCTTGAAATTTTGTGACAATAAAGTACTCGAGCCTCTTACCAATTTAAGCTATCGCTCATAGCTATGATACCATTGAGTCCCAAATCAAACACTGATAAAACTTCAAGTGGCAATAATTTCTATACTGTGCGTCCTATACCTATCAAAGTTTGCAACATTGAAATGCTTGTAACTTTTTACTGGAGCGTAATAAAATCGTGAAATTTTGTGACAATAAAGTACTCGAGCCTCTTGTCAATTAAAGTTATCGCTCATAGCTTTGCTACCCTTGAGTCCCAAAAAAAACACTGATAAAACTTCAAATGGCCCTAACTTCTATACGGTGCGTCCTACACCTATCAAAGTTGTCCACAATCAAATGCTTTTAACACTTTACTGGAGCGTCCTACACCTATCAAAGTTGCAACAATCAAATGCTTGTAACTTTTTACTGGAGCGTCATAAAATATTGAAATTTTGTGACAATAAAGTACTCGTGCCTCTTGTCAATTTGAGCTATCGCTCATAGCTATGCTACCCTTGAGTCCAAAATCAAACACAGATAAAACTTCAAATGGCCCTAACTTCTATGTGGCGCGTCCGACACCTATCAAAGTTTGCGACAATCAAATGCTTGTAACTTTTTACTGGAGCGTCATAAAATCTTGAAATTTTGTGACAATAAAGTCCTCGTGCCTCTTGTCAATTTAAGCTTTCGCTAGTAGCCCTTGAGTCCCAAATCAAACACAGATAAAACTTCAAATGGCCCTAATTTCTATACTGTGCGTCCTATACCTATCAAAGTTTGCAACATTGAAATGCTTGTAACTTTTTACTGGAGCGTCATAAAATATTGAAATTTTGTGACAATAAAGTTCTCGCGCCTCTTGTCAATTTAAGCTTTCGCTCATAGCCCTTGAGTCCCAAATCAAACACAGATAAAACTTCAAATGGCCCTAATTTCTATACTGTGCGTCCTATACCTATCAAAGTTTGCAACATTGAAATGCTTGTAACTTTTTACTGGAGAGTAATAAAATCGTGAAATTTTGTGTCAATAAAGTTCTCGAGCATCTTGTCAATTAAAGTTATCGCTCATAGCTTTGCTACCCTTGAGTCCCAAAACAAACACTGATTAAACTTCAAATGGCCCTAACTTCTATACGGTGCGTCCTACACCTATCAAAGTTGTCCACAATCAAATGCTTTTAACACTTTACTGGTGCGTCCTACACCTATCAAAGTTGCAACAATCAAATGCTTGTAACTTTTCACTGGAGCGTCATAAAATCTTGAAATTTTGTGACAATAAATTCCTCGTGCCTCTTGTCAATTTAAGCTTTCGCTCATAGCTATGCTAGCCTTGAGTCCCAAATCAAACACTGATAAAACTTCAAATGGCCCTAACTTCTATACGGTGCGTCCTACACCTATCAAAGTTTGCAACATTGAAATGCTTGTAACTTTTTACTGAAACGTCATAAAATCGTGAAATTTTGTGACAATAAAGTACTCGAGCCTCTTGTCAATTAAAGTTATCGCTCATAGCTTTGCTATCCTTGAGTCCCAAAACAAACACGGATAAAACTTCAAATGGCCCTAACTTCTATACAGTGCGTCCTACACCTATCAAAATTTATCAACAATCAAATGCTTGTAACTTTTTACTGGAGCGTCAAAAAATCGTGAAAATTTGTGATAATAAAGTACTCGAGCCTCTTGTCAATTAAAGTTATCGCTCATAGCTTTACTACCCGTGATTCCCAAAACAAACACTGATAAAACTTCAAATTGCCCTAACTTATATACGGTGCGTCCTACACCTATCAAAGTTTGCCACAATCAAATGCTTTTAGCACTTTACTGGAGCGTCATACACCTATCAAAGTTGCAACAATCAAATGCTTGTAACTGTTTACTGGAGCGTCATAAAATCTTGAAATATTGTGACAATAAAGTACTCGTGCCTCTTATCAATTTAAGCTATCGCTCATAGCTATGATACCATTGAGTCCCAAATCAAACACTGATAAAACTTCAAGTGGCAATAATTTCTATACTGTGCGTCCTATACCTATCAAAGTTTGCAACATTGAAATGCTTGTAACTTTTAACTGGAGCGTAATAAAATCGTGAAATTTTGTGACAATAAAGTACTCGAGCCTCTTGTCAATTAAAGTTATCGCTCATAGCTTTGCTACCCTTGAGTCCCAAAACAAACACTGATAAAACTTCAAATGGCCCTAACTTCTATACGGTGCGTCCTACACCTATCAAAGTTGTCCACAATCAAATGCTTTTAACACTTTACTGGAGCGTCCTACACCTATCAAAGTTGCAACAATCAAATGCTTGTAACTTTTTACTGGAGCGTCATAAAATATTGAAATTTTGTGACAATAAAGTCCTCGTGCCTCTTGTCAATTTAAGCTTTCGCTCATAGCTATGCTACCCTTGAGTCCCAAATCAAAGACTGATAAAACTTCAAATGGCCCTAACTTCTATACAGTGCGTCCTACACCTATCAAAATTTATCAACAATCAAATGCTTGTAACTTTTTACTGGAGCGTCAAAAAATCGTGAAAATTTGTGATAATAAAGTACTCGAGCCTCTTGTCAATTAAAGTTATCGCTCATAGCTTTGCTACCCGTGATTCCCAAAACAAACACTGATAAAACTTCAAATTGCCCTAACTTATATACGGTGCGTCCTACACCTATCAAAGTTTGCCACAATCAAATGCTTTTAACACTTTACTGGAGCGTCCAACACCTATCAAAGTTGCAACAATCAAATGCTTGTAACTTTTTATTGGAGCGTCATAAAATATTGAAATTTCGTGGCAATAAAACACTCGAGCCTCTTGTCACTTTACGCTATCGCTCATTGCTATGCTACCCCTGAGTCCCAAATAAAACACGGATAAAACTTCAAATGACCCTAACTTCTATACGGTGCGTCCTATACCTATCAAAGTTTGGAGCAATCAAATGCTTGTAATTTTTTTACTGGAGCGTCATAAAATCTTGAAATTTCGTGACAATAAAATACTCGAGCCTCTTGTCAATTAATGTTATCGCTCATAGCTATGCTACCCTTGAGTACCAAAACAAACACTGATAAAACTTCAAATGGCCCTAACTTCTATACGGTGCGTCCTATACCTATCAAAGTTTGGGACATTTAAATGCTTGTAACTTTTTACTGGAGCTTCTTAAAATCTTGAAATTTTGTGACAATAAAGTACTCGTGCCTCTTGTCAATTTGAGCTATCGCTCATAGCTATGCTACCCCTGAGTCCCAAATCAAACACTGATAAAACCTCAAATGGCCCTAACTTCTATGTGGTGCGTCCTACACCTATCATAGTTTGCAACAATCAAATGCTTGAAACTTTTTACTGGAGCGTCATAAAATCTTGAAATTTTGTGACAATAAAGTACTCGAGCCTCTTGTCAATTTAAGCTTTCGCTCATAGCTATGCTAGCCTTGAGTCCCAATTCAAAGACTGATAAAACTTCAAATGGCCCTAACTTCTATATGGTGCGTCCTACACCTATCAAGGTTTGCAACAATCAAATGATTGTAACTTTTTACTGGAGCGTCATAAAATATTGAAATTTTGTGACAATAAAGTCCTCGTGCCTCTTGTCAATTTAAGCTTTCGCTCATAGCTATGCTACCCTTGAGTCCCAAATCAAACACTGATAAAACTTCAAATGGCCCTAACTTCTATACGGTGCGTCCTACACTTATCAAAGTTTGCAACATTGAAATGCTTGTAACTTTTTACTAGAGCGTCATAAAATCGTGAAATTTTGTGACAATAAAGTACTCGAGCCTCTTGTCAATTAAAGTTATCGCTCATAGCTTTGCTATCCTTGAGTCCCAAAACAAACACGGATAAAACTTCAAATGGCACTAACTTCTATACGGTGCGTCCTACACCTATCAAAGTTTGCCACAATCAAATGCTTTTAACACTTTACTGGAGCGTCCTACACCTATCAAAGTTGCAACAATCAAATGCTTGTAACTTTTTACTGGAGCGTCATAAAATCTTGAAATATTGTGACAATAAAGTACTCGTGCCTCTTGTCAAGTAAAGTTATCGCTCATAGCTATGCTACCATTGAGTCCCAAATCAAACACAGATAAAACTTCAAATGGCCCTAACTTCTATACGGAGCGTCCTACACCTATCAAAGTTTGCAACAATCAAATGCTTGTAACTTTTTACTGGAGCGTCATAAAATCTTGAAATATTGTGACATTAAATTACTCCTGCCTCTTGTCAATTAAAGTTATCGCTCATAGCTATGCTACCCCTGAGTCCCAAATCAAACACTGATAAAACTTCAAATGGCCCTAACTTCTATGTGGTGCGTCCTACACTTATCAAGGTTTGCAACAATCAAATGATTGTAACTTTTTACTGGAGCGTCATAAAATATTGAAATTTTGTAACAATAAAGTCCTCGTGCCTCTTGTCAATTTAAGCTTTCGCTCATAGCTATGCTAACCTTGAGTCCCAAATCAAACACTGATAAAACTTCAAATGGCCCTAACTTCTATACCGTGCGTCCTACACTTATCAAAATTTATCAACAATCAAATGCTTGTAACTTTTTACTGGAGCGTCAAAAAATCGTGAAAATTTTTGATAATAAAGTACTCGAGCCTCTTGTCAATTAACCTTATCGCTCATAGCTTTGCTACCCGTGATTCCCAAAACAAACACTGATAAAACTTCAAATTGCCCTAACTTATATACGGTGCGTCCTACACCTATCAAAGTTTGCCACAATCAAATGCTTTTAACACTTTAATGGAGCGTCCAACATCTATCAAAGTTGCAACAATCAAATGCTTGTAACTTTTTATTGGAGCGTCATAAAATATTGAAATTTCGTGGCAATAAAATACTCGAGCCTCTTGTCACTTTACGCTATCGCTCATTGCTATGCTACCCTTGAGTCCCAAATCAAACACTGATAAAACTTCAAATGGCCCTAACTTCTATACGGTGCGTCCTACACTTATCAAAGTTTGCAACATTGAAATGCTTGTAACTTTTTACTAGAGCGTCATAAAATCGTGAAATTTTGTGACAATAAAGTACTCGAGCCTCTTGTCAATTAAAGTTATCGCTCATAGCTTTGCTATCCTTGAGTCCCAAAACAAACACGGATAAAACTTCAAATGGCACTAACTTCTATACGGTGCGTCCTACACCTATCAAAGATTGCCACAATCAAATGCTTGTAACTTTTTACTGGAGCGTCATAAAATCTTGAAATATTGTGACAATAAAGTACTCGTGCCTCTTGTCAAGTAAAGTTATCGCTCATAGCTATGCTACCCTTGAGTCCCAAATCAAACACAGATAAAACTTCAAATGGCCCTAACTTCTATACGGAGCGTCCTACACCTATCAAAGTTTGCAACAATCAAATGCTTGTAACTTTTTACTGGAGCGTCATAAAATCTTGAAATATTGTGACAATAAATTACTCCTGCCTCTTGTCAATTAAAGTTATCGCTCATAGCTATGCTACCCTTGAGTCCCAAATCAAACACTGATAAAACTTCAAATGGCCCTAACTTCTATACGGTGCGTCCTACACATATCAAAGTTTGGGACATTATGCTTGTAAATTTTTACTGGAGCTTCTTAAAATCTTGAAATTTTGTGACAATAAAGTACTCGTGCCTCTTCTCAATTTGAGCTATCGCTCATAGCTATGCTACCCCTGAGTCCCAAATTAAACACTGATAAAACTTCAAATGGCCCTAACTTCTATGTGGTGCGTCCTACATCTATCAAAGTTTCCAACAATCAAATGCTTGTAACTTTTTACTGGAGCGTCATAAAATCTTGAAATCTTGTGACAATAAAGTACTCGAGCCTCTTATGAATTTAAGCTATCGCTCATAGCTATGTTACCATTGAGTCCCAAATCAAACACTGATAAAACTTCAAGTGGCCCTAACTTCTATACGGTGCGTCCTACACTTATCAAAGTTTGCAACATTGAAATGCTTGTAACTTTTTACTAGAGCGTCATAAAATCGTGAAATTTTGTGACAATAAAGTACTCGAGCCTCTTGTCAATTAAAGTTATCGCTCATAGCTTTGCTATCCTTGAGTCCCAAATCAAACACTGATAAAACTTCAAATGGCCCTAACTTCTATACCGTGCGTCCTACACTTATCAAAATTTATCAACAATCAAATGCTTGTAACTTTTTACTGGAGCGTCAAAAAATCGTGAAAATTTGTGATAATAAAGTACTCGAGCCTCTTGTCAATTAAAGTTATCGCTCATAGCTTTGCTACCCGTGGTTCCCAAAACAAACACTGATAAAACTTCAAATTGCCCTAACTTATATACGGTGCGTCCTACACCTATCAAAGTTTGCCACAATCAAATGATTGTAACTTTTTACTGGAGCGTCATAAAATATTGAAATTTTGTAACAATAAAGTCCTCGTGCCTCTTGTCAATTTAAGCTTTCGCTCATAGCTATGCTACCCTTGAGTCCCAAATCAAACACTGATAAAACTTCAAATGGCCCTAACTTCTATACCGTGCGTCCTACACTTATCAAAATTTATCAACAATCAAATGCTTGTAACTTTTTACTGGAGCGTCAAAAAATCGTGAAAATTTGTGATAATAAAGTACTCGAGCCTCTTGTCAATTAAAGTTATCGCTCATAGCTATGCTACCCGTGAGTCCCAAAACAAACACTGATAAAACTTCAAATTGCCCTAACTTATATACGGTGCGTCCTACACCTATCAAAGTTTGCCACAATCAAATGCTTTTAACACTTTAATGGAGCGTCCAACACCTATCAAAGTTGCAACAATCAAATGCTTGTAACTTTTTATTGGAGCGTCATAAAATATTGAAATTTCGTGGCAATAAAATACTCGAGCCTCTTGTCACTTTACGCTATCGCTCATTGCTATGCTACCCTTGAGTCCCAAATCAAACACTGATAAAACTTCAAATGGCCCTAACTTCTATACGGTGCGTCCTACACTTATCAAAGTTTGCAACATTGAAATGCTTGTAACTTTTTACTAGAGCGTCATAAAATCGTGAAATTTTGTGACAATAAAGTACTCGAGCCTCTTGTCAATTAAAGTTATCGCTCATAGCTTTGCTATCCTTGAGTCCCAAAACAAACACGGATAAAACTTCAAATGGCACTAACTTCTATACGGTGCGTCCTACACCTATCAAAGATTGCCACAATCAAATGCTTGTAACTTTTTACTGGAGCGTCATAAAATCTTGAAATATTGTGACAATAAAGTACTCGTGCCTCTTGTCAAGTAAAGTTATCGCTCATAGCTATGCTACCCTTGAGTCCCAAATCAAACACAGATAAAACTTCAAATGGCCCTAACTTCTATACGGAGCGTCCTACACCTATCAAAGTTTGCAACAATCAAATGCTTGTAACTTTTTACTGGAGCGTCATAAAATCTTGAAATATTGTGACAATAAATTACTCCTGCCTCTTGTCAATTAAAGTTATCGCTCATAGCTATGCTACCCTTGAGTCCCAAATCAAACACTGATAAAACTTCAAATGGCCCTAACTTCTATACGGTGCGTCCTACACATATCAAAGTTTGGTACATTATGCTTGTAAATTTTTACTGGAGCTTCTTAAAATCTTGAAATTTTGTGACAATAAAGTACTCGTGCCTCTTCTCAATTTGAGCTATCGCTCATAGCTATGCTACCCCTGAGTCCCAAATTAAACACTGATAAAACTTCAAATGGCCCTAACTTCTATGTGGTGCGTCCTACATCTATCAAAGTTTCCAACAATCAAATGCTTGTAACTTTTTACTGGAGCGTCATAAAATCTTGAAATCTTGTGACAATAAAGTACTCGAGCCTCTTATGAATTTAAGCTATCGCTCATAGCTATGTTACCATTGAGTCCCAAATCAAACACTGATAAAACTTCAAGTGGCAATAATTTCTATACTGTGCGTCCTATACCTATCAAAGTTTGCAACATTGAAATGCTTGTAACTTTTTACTGGAGCGAAATAAAATCGTGAAATTTTGTGACAATAAAGTACTCGAGCCTCTTGTCAATTAAAGTTATCGCTCATAGCTTTGCTACCCTTGAGTCCCAAAACAAACACTGATAAAACTTCAAATGGCCCTAACTTCTATACGATGCGTCCTACACCTATCAAAGTTGTCCACAATCAAATCCTTTTAACACTTTACTGGAGCGTCCTACACCTATCAAAGTTGGAACAAGCAAATGCTTGTAACTTTTTACTGGAGCGTCATAAAATATTGAAATTTTGTGACAATAAAGTCCTCGTTCCTCTTATCAATTAAGGTTATCGCTCATAGCTATGCTACCCTTGAGTCCAAAATAAAACACTGATAAAACTTCAAATGGCCCTAACTTCTAGACGGTGCGTCCTACACCTATAAAAGTTTGCAACAATCAAATGCTTGTAACTTTTTACTGGAGCGTCATAAAATATTGAAATTTTGTGACAATAAAGTCCTCGTTCCTCTTGTTAATTTAAGCTTTCGCTCATAACTATGCTAACCTTGAGTCCCAAATCAAAGACTGATAAAACTTCAAATGGCCCTAACTTCTATACGGTGCGTCCTACACCTATCAAGGTTTGCAACAATCAAATGCTTGTAACTTTTTACTGGAGCGTCATAAAATATTGAAATTTTGTGACAATAAAGTCCTGGTGCCTCTTGTCAATTTAAGCTTTCGCTCATAGCTATGCTACCCTTGAGTCCCAAATCAAAGACTGATAAAGCTTCAAATGGCCGTAACTTCTATACAGTGCGTCCTACACCTATCAAAGTTTGCAACAATCAAATGCCTGCAACTTTTTACTGGAGCGTCATAAAATCGTGAAATTTTGTGGCAATAAAGTACTCGAGCCTCTTGTCACTTTACGCTATCGATCATAGCTATGTTACCCTTGAGTCCCAAAACAAACACTGATAAAACTTCAAATGGCCCTAACTTCTATACGGTGCGTCCTACACCTACCAAAGTTGTCCACAATCAAATGCTTTTAACACTTTACTGGAGCGTCCTACACCTATCAAAGTTGCAACAATCAAATATTTCTAACTTTTTACTGGAGCGTCATAAAATATTGAAATTTTCTGACAATAAAGTACTCGAGCCTCTTGTCAATTAAAGTTTTCGCTATAGCTATGCTACCCTTGAGTCCCAAATCAAACACTGATAAAACTTCAAATGGCCCTAACTTCTATGTGGTGCATCCTACACCTATCAAAGTTTGCAACAATCAAATGCTGGTAGTTTTTTACTGGAGTGTCATAAAATCCTGAAACTTCGTGACAATAAAATAATCGAGCCTCTTATCAATTAAAGTTATCGCTCATAGCTATGATACCCTTGAGTCCAAAATAAAACACTGATAAAACTTCAAATGGCCCTAACTTCTAGACGTTGCGTCCTACACCTATAAAAGTTTGCAACAATCAAATGCTTGTAACTTTTTACTGGAGCGTCATAAAATCTTGAAATTTTGTGACAATAAAGTACTCGAACCTTTTATCAATTTAAGCTATCGCTCATAGCTATGTTACCATTGAGTCCCAAATCAAACACTGATAAAACTTCAAGTGGCAATAATTTCTATACTGTGCGTCCTATACCTATCAAAGTTTGCAACATTGAAATGCTTGTAACTTTTTTCTGGAGCGTAATAAAATCGTGAAATTTTGTGAGAATAAAGTACTCGAGCCTCTTGTCAATTAAAGTTATCGCTCATAGCTTTGCTGCCCTTGAGTCCCAAAACAAAGACTGATAAAACTTCAAATGGCCCTAACTTCAATACGGTGCGTCCTACACCTATCAAAGTTGTCCACAATCAAATGCTTTTAACACTTTACTGGAGCGTGCTACACCTATCAAAGTTGCAACAATCAAATGCTTCCAACTTTTAACTGGAGCGTCATAAAATATTGAAATTTTGTGACAATAAAGTCCTCGTGCCTCTTGTCAATTTAAGCTTTCGCTCATAGCTATGCTACCCTTGAGTCCCAAATCAAACACTGATAAAACTTCAAATGGCCCTAACTTCTATGTGGTGCGTCCTACACCTATCAAAGTTTGCAACAATCAAATGCTGGTAGTTTTTTACTGGAGCGTCATAAAATCCTGAAATTTCGTGACAATAAAATACTCGAGCCTCTTATCAATTAAAGTTATCGCTCATAGCTATGCTAACCTTGAGTCCCAAATCAAAGACTGATAAAACTTTAAATGGCCTTAACTTCCATACGGTGTGTCCTACACCTATCAAGGTTTGCAACATTGAAATGCTTGTAACTTTTTACTGGAGCGTCACAAAATCGTGAAATTTTGTGGCAATAAAGTACTCGAGACTCGTGTCACTTTACGCTTTCGCTCATAGTTATGCTACCCTTGAGTCCCAAATAAAACACTGATAAAACTTCAAATGGCCCTAACTTCTATACGGTACGTCCTATACCTATCAAAGTTTGCAACAATCAAATGCTTGTAACTTTTTACTGGAGCGTCATAAAATATTGAAATTTTGTGACAATAAAGTCCTCGTGCCTCTTATCAATTTAAGCTATCGCTCATAGCTATGCTACCATTGAGGCCCAAATCAAACACTGATAAAACTTCAAGTGGCAATAATTTCTATACTGTGCGTCCTATACCTATCAAAGTTTGCAACATTGAAATGCTTGTAACTTTTTACTGGAGCGTAATAAAATCGTGAAATTTTGTGCCAATAAAGTACTCGAGCCTCTTGTCAATTAACGTTATGGCTAATAGCTGTGCTACCCTTGAGTGCCAAAACAAACACTGATAATACTTCAAATGGCCCTAACTTCTATATGGTGCGTCCTACACCTATGAAAGTTTGCAACAATCAAATGCTTGTAATTTTTTACTGGAGCGTCATAAAATCTTGAAATTTTGTGACAATAAAGTACTCGAGCCTCTTATCAATCAAAGTTATCGCTCATAGCTATGCTACCATTGAGGCCCAAATCAAACACTGATAAAACTTCAAGTGGCAATAATTTCAATACTGTGCGTCCTATACCTATCAAAGTTTGCAGCATTGAAATGCTTGCAACTTTTTACTGGAGCGTAATAAAATCGTGAAATTTTGTGCCAATAAAGTACTCGAGCCTCTTGTCAATTAAAGTTATGGCTAATAGCTGTGCTACCCTTGAGTGCCAAAACAAACACTGATAATACTTCAAATGGCCCTAACTTCTATACGATGCGTCCTACACCTATGAAAGTTTACAACAATCAAATGCTTGTAATATTTTACTGGAGCGTCAAAAAATCTTGAAATTTCGTGGCAATAAAATACTCGAGCCTCTTGTCACTTTACGCTATCGCTCATTGCTATGCTACCATTGAGTCCCAAATAAAACACGGATAAAACTTCAAATGGCCCTAACTTCTATACGGTGCGTCCTACACCTATCAAAGTTTGCAACAATCAAATGATTGTAACTTTTTACAGGAGCGTCATAAAATCGTGAAATTTTGTGACAATAAAGTACTCGAGCCTCTTGTTAATTAACGTTATGGCTAATAGCTGTGCTACCCTTGAGTGCCAAAACAAACACTGATAATACTTCAAATGGCCCTAACTTCTATATGGTGCGTCCTACACCTATGAAAGTTTGCAACAATCAAATGCTTGTAATTTTTTACTGGAGCGTCATAAAATATTGAAATTTTGTAACAATAAAGTCCTCGTGCCTCTTGTCAATTTAAGCTTTCGCTCATAGCTATGCTACCCTTGAGTCCCAAATCAAACACTGATAAAACTTCAAATGGCCCTAACTTCTATACCGTGCGTCCTACACTTATCAAAATTTATCAACAATCAAATGCTTGTAACTTTTTACTGGAGCGTCAAAAAATCGTGAAAATTTGTGATAATAAAGTACTCGAGCCTCTTGTCAATTAAAGTTATCGCTCATAGCTTTGCTACCCGTGATTCCCAAAACAAACACTGATAAAACTTCAAATTGCCCTAACTTATATACGGTGCGTCCTACACCTATCAAAGTTTGCCACAATCAAATGCTTTTAACACTTTAATGGAGCGTCCAACACCTATCAAAGTTGCAACAATCAAATGCTTGTAACTTTTTATTGGAGCGTCATAAAATATTGAAATTTCGTGGCAATAAAATACTCGAGCCTCTTGTCACTTTACGCTATCGCTCATTGCTATGCTACCCTTGAGTCCCAAATCAAACACTGATAAAACTTCAAATGGCCCTAACTTCTATACGGTGCGTCCTACACTTATCAAAGTTTGCAACATTGAAATGCTTGTAACTTTTTACTAGAGCGTCATAAAATCGTGAAATTTTGTGACAATAAAGTACTCGAGCCTCTTGTCAATTAAAGTTATCGCTCATAGCTTTGCTATCCTTGAGTCCCAAAACAAACACGGATAAAACTTCAAATGGCACTAACTTCTATACGGTGCGTCCTACACCTATCAAAGATTGCCACAATCAAATGCTTGTAACTTTTTACTGGAGCGTCATAAAATCTTGAAATATTGTGACAATAAAGTACTCGTGCCTCTTGTCAAGTAAAGTTATCGCTCATAGCTATGCTACCCTTGAGTCCCAAATCAAACACTGATAAAACTTCAAATGGCCCTAACTTCTATACGGAGCGTCCTACACCTATCAAAGTTTGCAACAATCAAATGCTTGTAACTTTTTACTGGAGCGTCATAAAATCTTGAAATTTTGTGACAATAAATTACTCCTGCCTCTTGTCAATTAAAGTTATCGCTCATAGCTATGCTACCCTTGAGTCCCAAATCAAACACTGATAAAACTTCAAATGGCCCTAACTTCTATACGGTGCGTCCTACACATATCAAAGTTTGGTACATTATGCTTGTAAATTTTTACTGGAGCTTCTTAAAATCTTGAAATTTTGTGACAATAAAGTACTCGTGCCTCTTCTCAATTTGAGCTATCGCTCATAGCTATGCTACCCCTGAGTCCCAAATTAAACACTGATAAAACTTCAAATGGCCCTAACTTCTATGTGGTGCGTCCTACATCTATCAAAGTTTCCAACAATCAAATGCTTGTAACTTTTTACTGGAGCGTCATAAAATCTTGAAATCTTGTGACAATAAAGTACTCGAGCCTCTTATGAATTTAAGCTATCGCTCATAGCTATGTTACCATTGAGTCCCAAATCAAACACTGATAAAACTTCAAGTGGCAATAATTTCTATACTGTGCGTCCTATACCTATCAAAGTTTGCAACATTGAAATGCTTGTAACTTTTTACTGGAGCGAAATAAAATCGTGAAATTTTGTGACAATAAAGTACTCGAGCCTCTTGTCAATTAAAGTTATCGCTCATAGCTTTGCTACCCTTGAGTCCCAAAACAAACACTGATAAAACTTCAAATGGCCCTAACTTCTATACGATGCGTCCTACACCTATCAAAGTTGTCCACAATCAAATCCTTTTAACACTTTACTGGAGCGTCCTACACCTATCAAAGTTGGAACAAGCAAATGCTTGTAACTTTTTACTGGAGCGTCATAAAATATTGAAATTTTGTGACAATAAAGTCCTCGTTCCTCTTATCAATTAAGGTTATCGCTCATAGCTATGCTACCCTTGAGTCCAAAATAAAACACTGATAAAACTTCAAATGGCCCTAACTTCTAGACGGTGCGTCCTACACCTATAAAAGTTTGCAACAATCAAATGCTTGTAACTTTTTACTGGAGCGTCATAAAATATTGAAATTTTGTGACAATAAAGTCCTCGTTCCTCTTGTTAATTTAAGCTTTCGCTCATAACTATGCTAACCTTGAGTCCCAAATCAAAGACTGATAAAACTTCAAATGGCCCTAACTTCTATACGGTGCGTCCTACACCTATCAAGGTTTGCAACAATCAAATGCTTGTAACTTTTTACTGGAGCGTCATAAAATATTGAAATTTTGTGACAATAAAGTCCTGGTGCCTCTTGTCAATTTAAGCTTTCGCTCATAGCTATGCTACCCTTGAGTCCCAAATCAAAGACTGATAAAGCTTCAAATGGCCGTAACTTCTATACAGTGCGTCCTACACCTATCAAAGTTTGCAACAATCAAATGCCTGCAACTTTTTACTGGAGCGTCATAAAATCGTGAAATTTTGTGGCAATAAAGTACTCGAGCCTCTTGTCACTTTACGCTATCGATCATAGCTATGTTACCCTTGAGTCCCAAAACAAACACTGATAAAACTTCAAATGGCCCTAACTTCTATACGGTGCGTCCTACACCTACCAAAGTTGTCCACAATCAAATGCTTTTAACACTTTACTGGAGCGTCCTACACCTATCAAAGTTGCAACAATCAAAAGCTTCTAACTTTTTACTGGAGCGTCATAAAATATTGAAATTTTGTGACAATAAAGTCCTCGTGCCTCTTGTCAATTTAAGCTTTCGCTCATAGCTATGCTACCCTTGAGTCCCGCATAAAACACTGATAAAACTTCAAATGGCCCTAACTTCTATGTGGTGCATCCTACACCTATCAAAGTTTGCAACAATCAAATGCTGGTAGTTTTTTACTGGAGTGTCATAAAATCCTGAAACTTCGTGACAATAAAATAATCGAGCCTCTTATCAATTAAAGTTATCGCTCATAGCTATGATACCCTTGAGTCCAAAATAAAACACTGATAAAACTTCAAATGGCCCTAACTTCTAGACGTTGCGTCCTACACCTATAAAAGTTTGCAACAATCAAATGCTTGTAACTTTTTACTGGAGCGTCATAAAATCTTGAAATTTTGTGACAATAAAGTACTCGAACCTTTTATCAATTTAAGCTATCGCTCATAGCTATGCTACCATTGAGTCCCAAATCAAACACTGATAAAACTTCAAGTGGCAATAATTTCTATACTGTGCGTCCTATACCTATCAAAGTTTGCAACATTGAAATGCTTGTAACTTTTTTCTGGAGCGTAATAAAATCGTGAAATTTTGTGAGAATAAAGTACTCGAGCCTCTTGTCAATTAAAGTTATCGCTCATAGCTTTGCTGCCCTTGAGTCCCAAAACAAAGACTGATAAAACTTCAAATGGCCCTAACTTCAATACGGTGCGTCCTACACCTATCAAAGTTGTCCACAATCAAATGCTTTTAACACTTTACTGGAGCGTGCTACACCTATCAAAGTTGCAACAATCAAATGCTTCCAACTTTTAACTGGAGCGTCATAAAATATTGAAATTTTGTGACAATAAAGTCCTCGTGCCTCTTGTCAATTTAAGCTTTCGCTCATAGCTATGCTACCCTTGAGTCCCAAATCAAACACTGATAAAACTTCAAATGGCCCTAACTTCTATGTGGTGCGTCCTACACCTATCAAAGTTTGCAACAATCAAATGCTGGTAGTTTTTTACTGGAGCGTCATAAAATCCTGAAATTTCGTGACAATAAAATACTCGAGCCTCTTATCAATTAAAGTTATCGCTCATAGCTATGCTAACCTTGAGTCCCAAATCAAAGACTGATAAAACTTTAAATGGCCTTAACTTCCATACGGTGTGTCCTACACCTATCAAGGTTTGCAACATTGAAATGCTTGTAACTTTTTACTGGAGCGTCACAAAATCGTGAAATTTTGTGGCAATAAAGTACTCGAGACTCGTGTCACTTTACGCTTTCGCTCATAGTTATGCTACCCTTGAGTCCCAAATAAAACACAGATAAAACTTCAAATGGCCCTAACTTCTATACGGTACGTCCTATACCTATCAAAGTTTGCAACAATCAAATGCTTGTAACTTTTTACTGGAGCGTCATAAAATATTGAAATTTTGTGACAATAAAGTCCTCGTGCCTCTTATCAATTTAAGCTATCGCTCATAGCTATGCTACCATTGAGGCCCAAATCAAACACTGATAAAACTTCAAGTGGCAATAATTTCTATACTGTGCGTCCTATACCTATCAAAGTTTGCAACATTGAAATGCTTGTAACTTTTTACTGGAGCGTAATAAAATCGTGAAATTTTGTGCCAATAAAGTACTCGAGCCTCTTGTCAATTAACGTTATGGCTAATAGCTGTGCTACCCTTGAGTGCCAAAACAAACACTGATAATACTTCAAATGGCCCTAACTTCTATATGGTGCGTCCTACACCTATGAAAGTTTGCAACAATCAAATGCTTGTAATTTTTTACTGGAGCGTCATAAAATCTTGAAATTTAGTGACAATAAAGTACTCGAGCCTCTTGTCAATTTAAGCTATCGCTCATAGCTACGCTACCATTGAGGCCCAAATCAAACACTGATAAAACTTCAAGTGGCAATAATTTCAATACTGTGCGTCCTATACCTATCAAAGTTTGCAGCATTGAAATGCTTGCAACTTTTTACTGGAGCGTAATAAAATCGTGAAATTTTGTGCCAATAAAGTACTCGAGCCTCTTGTCAATTAAAGTTATGGCTAATAGCTGTGCTACCCTTGAGTGCCAAAACAAACACTGATAATACTTCAAATGGCCCTAACTTCTATACGATGCGTCCTACACCTATGAAAGTTTACAACAATCAAATGCTTGTAATATTTTACTGGAGCGTCAAAAAATCTTGAAATTTCGTGGCAATAAAATACTCGAGCCTCTTGTCACTTTACGCTATCGCTCATTGCTATGCTACCATTGAGTCCCAAATAAAACACGGATAAAACTTCAAATGGCCCTAACTTCTATACGGTGCGTCCTACACCTATCAAAGTTTGCAACAATCAAATGATTGTAACTTTTTACAGGAGCGTCATAAAATCGTGAAAATTTGTGATAAGAAAGTACTCGAGCCCCTTGTCAATTAAAGTTATCGCTCATAGCTTTGCTACCCGTGTTTCCCAAAACAAACACTGATAAAACTTCAAATTGCCCTAACTTCTATACGGTGCGTCCTACACCTATCAAAGTTTGCCACAATCAAATGCTTTTAACACTTTAATGGAGCGTCCTACACCTATCAAAGTTGCAACAATCAAATGCTTGTAACTTTTTATTGGAGCGTCATAAAATCTTGAAATTTTAAGACAATAAAGAACTCGTGCCTCTTGTCAATTTAAGCTTTCGCTCATAGCTATGCTACCCTTCAGTCCCAAATCCAACACTGATAAATTTTCAAATGGCCCTAACTTCTATACGGTGCTTCCTACACCAATCAAAGTTTGCAACAATCAAATGCTTGTAACTTTTTACTGGAGCGTCATAAAATCTTGAAATTTTGTGACAATAAAGTACTCGAACCTCTTATCAATTTAAGCTATCGCTCATAGCTATGTTACCATTGAGTCCCAAATCAAACACTGATAAAACTTCAAGTGGCAATAATTTCTATACTGTGCGTCCTATACCTATCAAAGTTTGCAACATTGAAATGCTTGTAACTTTTTTCTGGAGCGTAATAAAATCGTGAAATTTTGTGAGAATAAAGTACTCGAGCCTCTTGTCAGTTAAAGTTATCGCTCATAGCTTTGCTGCCCTTGAGTCCCAAAACAAAGACTGATAAAACTTCAAATGGCCCTAACTTCTATACGGTGCGTCCTACACCTATCAAAGTTGTCCACAATCAAATGCTTTTAACACTTTACTGGAGCGTGCTACACCTATCAAAGTTGCAACAATCAAATGCTTCCAACTTTTAACTGGAGCGTCATAAAATATTGAAATTTTGTGACAATAAAGTCCTCGTGCCTCTTGTCAATTTAAGCTTTCGCTCATAGCTATGCTACCCTTGAGTCCCAAATCAAACACTGATAAAACTTCAAATGGCCCTAACTTCTATGTGGTTCGTCCTACACCTATCAAAGTTTGCAACAATCAAATGCTGGTAGTTTTTTACTGGAACGTCATAAAATCCTGAAATTTCGTGACAATAAAATACTCGAGCCTCTTATCAATTAAAGTTATCGCTCATAGCTATGCTAACCTTGAGTCCCAAATCAAAGACTGATAAAACTTTAAATGGCCTTAACTTCTATACGGTGTGTCCTACACCTATCAAGGTTTGCAACATTGAAATGCTTGTAACTTTTAACTGGAGCGTCACAAAATCGTGAAATTTTGTGGCAATAAAGTACTCGAGACTCGTGTCACTTTACGCTTTCGCTCATAGCTATGCTACCCTTGAGTCCCAAATAAAACACAGATAAAACTTCAAATGGCCCTAACTTCTATACGGTACGTCCTATACCTATCAAAGTTTGCAACAATCAAATGCTTGTAACTTTTTACTGGAGCGTCATAAAATATTGAAATTTTGTGACAATAAAGTCCTCGTGCCTCTTATCAATTTAAGCTTTCGCTCATAGCTATGATACCCTTGAGTCCCAAATCAAAGACTGATAAAACTTCAAATGGCCCTAACTTCAATACAGTGCGTCCTACACCTATCACAGTTTGCAACAATCAAATGCTTGTAACTGTTTACAGGAGCGTTATAAAATCGTGAAATTTTGTGGCAATAAAATAGTCGAGCCTCTTATCAATTAAAGTTATCGCTCATATCTATGCTACCCTTGTGTCCCAAAACAAACACAGATAAAACTTCAAATGGCCCTTACTTCTATACGGTGCGTCCTATACCTATCAAAGTTTGCAACAATCAAATGCTTGTAACCTTTTTACTGGAGCGTCATAAAATATTGAAATTTTGTGACAATAAAGTACTCCTGCCTCTTGTCAATTTAAGCTTTCGCTCATAGCCCCTGAGTCCCAAATCAAACACTGATAAAACTTCAAATGGCCCTAACTTCTATACGGTGCATTCTACACCTATCAAAGTTTGCAACAATCAAATGCTTGTAACTTTCTACTGGAGCGTCATAAAATCTTGAAATTTTGTGACAATAAAGTACTCGAGCCTCTTATCAATTTAAGCTATCGCTCATAGCTATGCTACCATTGAGGCCCAAATCAAACACTGATAAAACTTCAAGTGGCAATAGTTTATATACTGTGCGTCCTATACCTATCAAAGTTTGCAACATTGAAATGCTTGTACCTTTTTACTGGAGCGTAATAAAATCGTGAAATTTGGGACAATAAAGTACTCGAGTCTCTTGTCAATTAAAGTTATGGCCAATAGCTGTTCTACCCTTGAGTGCCAAAACAAACACTGATAATACTTCAAATGGCCCTAACTTCTATACGGTGCGTCCTACACCTATGAAAGTTTGCAACAATCAAATGCTTGTAATTTTTTACTGGAGCGTCAAAATATCTTGAAATTTCGTGGCAATAAAATACTCGAGCCTCTTGTCACTTTACGCTATCGCTCATTGCTATGCTACCCTTGAGTCCCAAATAAAACACGGATAAAACTTCAAATGGCCCTAACTTCTATACGGTGCGTCCTACACCTATCAAAGTTGTCCACAATCAAATGCTTTTAACACTTTACTGGTGCGTCCTACACCTATCAAAGTTGCAACAATCAAATGCTTGTAACTTTTCACTGGAGCGTCATAAAATATTGAAATTTTGTGACAATAAAGTCCTCGTGCCTCTTGTCAATTTAAGCTTTCGCTCATAGCTATGCTACCCTTGAGTCCCAAATCAAAGACTGATAAAACTTCAAATGGCCCTAACTTCTATACAGTACGTCCTACACCTATCAAAATTTGCAACAATCAAATGCTTGTAAATTTTTACTGGAGCGTCATAAAATCGTGAAAATTTGTGATAAGAAAGTACTCGAGCCTTTTGTCAATTAAAGTTATCGCTCATAACTTTGCTACCCGTGATTCCCAAAACAAACACTGATAAAACTTCAAATTGCCCTAACTTCTATACGGTGCGTCCTACACCTATCAAAGTTTGCCACAATCAAATGCTTTTAACACTTTAATGGAGCGTCCTACACCTATCAAAGTTGCAACAATCAAATGCTTGTAACTTTTGATTGGAGCATCATAAAATCTTGAAATTTTGAGACAATAAAGTACTCGTGCCTCTTGTCAATTTAAGCTTTCGCTCATAGCTATGCTACCCTTGAGTCCCAAATCCAACACTGATAAATTTTCAAATGGCCCTAACTTCTATACGGTGCTTCCTACACCAATCAAAGTTTGCAACAATCAAATGCTTGTAACTTTTTACTGGAGCGTGATAAAATCATGAAATTTAGTGACAATAAAGTACTCGTGCCTGTTGTCAATTTAAGCTATTGCTCATAGATATGCTACCCTTGAGTCCCAAATCAAAATCTGATAAAACTTCAAATGGCTCTAACTCCTATACGGTGCGTCCTACACCTATCAAAGTTGGCAACAATCAAATGCTAGTAATTTTTTACTGGAGCGTCATAAAATCTTGAAATTTCGTGACAATAAAATACTCGAGCCTCTTATCAATTAAAGTTATCGCTCATAGCTATGCTTCCCTTGAGTCCAAAATAAAATGCTGATAAAATTTCAAATTGTCCTAACTTCTATACGGTGCGTCCTATACCTATCAAAGTTTGGGACATTTAAATGCTTGTAACTTTTTACTGGAGCTTCATAAAATCTTGAAATTTTGTGACAATGAAGTACTCGTGCCTCGTGTCAATTTCAGCTATCGCTCATAGCTATGATACCCCTGAGTCCCAAATAAAACACTGATAAAACTTCAAATGGCCCTAACTTCTATACGCTGCATCCTACACCTATCAAGGTTTGCAACAATCAAATGCTTGTAACTTTTTACTGGAGCGTCATAAAATCTTGAAATTTTGTGACAATAAAGTCCTCGTGCCTCTTGTCAATTTAAGCTTTCGCTCATAGCTATGATACCCTTGAGTCCCAAATCAAAGACTGATAAAACTTCAAATGGCCCTAACTTCAATACAGTGCGTCCTACACCTATCACAGTTTGCAACAATCAAATGCTTGTAACTTTTTACAGGAGCGTCATAAAATCGTGAAATTTTGTGACAATAAAGTACTCGAGCCTCTTATCAATTTAAGCTATCGCTCATAGCTATGCTACCATTGAGGCCCAAATCAAACACTGATAAAACTTCAAGTGGCAATAATTTATATAATGTGCGTCCTATACCTATCAAAGTTTGCAACATTGAAATGCTTGTGACAATAAAGTACTCGAGTCTCTTGTCAATTAAAGTTATGGCTAATAGCTGTTCTACCCTTGAGTGCCAAAACAAACACTGATAATACTTCAAATGGCCCTAACTTCTATACGGTGCGTCCTACACCTATGAAAGTTTGCAACAATCAAATGCTTGTATTTTTTTACTGGAGCGTCAAAATATCTTGAAATTTCGTGGCAATAAAATACTCGAGCCTCTTGTCACTTTACGCTATCGCTCATTGCTATGCTACCCTTGAGTCCCAAATAAAACACGGATAAAACTTCAAATGGCCCTAACTTCTATACGGTGCGTCCTACACCTATCAAAGTTTGCAACATTGAAATGCTTGTAACTTTTTACTGGAGCGTCATAAAATCGTGAAAATTTGTGATAAGAAAGTACTCGAGCCTCTTGTCAATTAAAGTTATCGCTCATAGCTTTGCTACCCGTGATTCCCAAAACAAACACTGATAAAACTTCAAATTGCCCTAACTTCTATACGGTGCGTCCTACACCTATCAAAGTTTGCCACAATCAAATGCTTTTAACACTTTAATGGAGCGTCCTACACCTATCAAAGTTGCAACAATCAAATGCTTGTAACTTTTGATTGGAGCATCATAAAATCTTGAAATTTTGAGACAATAAAGTACTCGTGCCTCTTGTCAATTTAAGCTTTCGCTCATAGCTATGCTACCCTTGAGTCCCAAATCCAACACTGATAAATTTTCAAATGGCCCTAACTTCTATACGGTGCTTCCTACACCAATCAAAGTTTGCAACAATCAAATGCTTGTAACTTTTTACTGGAGCGTCATAAAATCATGAAATTTAGTGACAATAAAGTACTCGTGCCTGTTGTCAATTTAAGCTATTGCTCATAGATATGCTACCCTTGAGTCCCAAATCAAAATCTGATAAAACTTCAAATGGCTCTAACTCCTATACGGTGCGTCCTACACCTATCAAAGTTGGCAACAATCAAATGCTAGTAATTTTTTACTGGAGCGTCATAAAATCTTGAAATTTCGTGACAATAAAATACTCGAGCCTCTTATCAATTAAAGTTATCGCTCATAGCTATGCTTCCCTTGAGTCCAAAATAAAATGCTGATAAAATTTCAAATTGTCCTAACTTCTATACGGTGCGTCCTATACCTATCAAAGTTTGGGACATTTAAATGCTTGTAACTTTTTACTGGAGCTTCATAAAATCTTGAAATTTTGTGACAATGAAGTACTCGTGCCTCGTGTCAATTTCAGATATCGCTCATAGCTATGATACCCCTGAGTCCCAAATAAAACACTGATAAAACTTCAAATGGTCCAATCTTCTATGTGGTGCGTCCTACACCTATCAAAGTTTGCAACATTGAAGTGCTTGTAACTTTTTACTGGAGCGTCATAAAATCGTGAAATTTTGTGACAATAAAGTACTCGAGCCTCTTGTCAATTAAAGTAATCGCTCATAGCTTTGCTACCCTTGAGTCCTAAAACAAACACTGATAAAACTTCAAATGGCCCTAACTTCTATACGGTGCGTCCTACACCTATTAAAGTTGTCCACAATCAAATGCTTTTAACACTTTACTGGAGCGTCCTACACCTATCAAAGTTGCAACAATCAAATGCTTGTAAGTTTTTACTGGAGCGTCATAAAATATTGAAATTATGTGACAATAAAGTCCTCGTGCCTCTTGCCAATTTAAGCTTTCGCTCATAGCTATGCTACCCTTGAGTCCCAAATCAACACTGATAAAACTTCAAATGGCCCTAACTTCTATACGCTGCGTCCTACACCTATCAAGGTTTGCAACAATCAAATGCTTGTAACTTTTTACTGGAGCGTCATAAAATCTTGAAATTTTGTGACAATAAAGTCCTCGTGCCTCTTGTCAATTTAAGCTTTCGCTCATAGCTATGATACCCTTGAGTCCCAAATCAAAGACTGATAAAACTTCAAATGGCCCTAACTTCAATACAGTGCGTCCTACACCTATCACAGTTTGCAACAATCAAATGCTTGTAACTTTTTACAGGAGCGTCATAAAATCGTGAAATTTTGTGACAATAAAATAGTCGAGCCTCTTATCAATTAAAGTTATCGCTCATATCTATGCTACCCTTGTGTCCCAAAACAAACACAGATAAAACTTCAAATGGCCCTTACTTCTATACGGTGCGTCCTATACCTATCAAAGTTTGCAACAATCAAATGCCTGTAACCTTTTTACTGGAGCGTCATAAAATATTGAAATTTTGTGACAATAAAGTACTCCTGCCTCTTGTCAATTTAAGCTTTCGCTCATAGCCCCTGAGTCCCAAATCAAACACTGATAAAACTTTAAATGGCCCTAACTTCTATACGGTGCATTCTACACCTATCAAAGTTTGCAACAATCAAATGCTTGTAACTTTCTACTGGAGCGTCATAAAATCTTGAAATTTTGTGACAATAAAGTACTCGAGCCTCTTATCAATTTAAGCTATCGCTCATAGCTATGCTACCATAGAGGCCCAAATCAAACACTGATAAAACTTCAAGTGGCAATAATTTATATACTGTGCGTCCTATACCTATCAAAGTTTGCAACATTGAAATGCTTGTAACTTTTTACTGGAGCGTAATAAAATCGTGAAATTTTGTGGCAATAAAGTACTCGAGTCTCTTGTCAATTAAAGTTATGGCTAATAGCTGTTCTACCCTTGAGTGCCAAAACAAACACTGATAATACTTCAAATGGCCCTAACTTCTATACGGTGCGTCCTACACCTATGAAAGTTTGCAACAATCAAATGCTTGTAATTTTTTACTGGAGCGTCAAAATATCTTGAAATTTCGTGGCAATAAAATACTCGAGCCTCTTGTCACTTTACGCTATCGCTCATTGCTATGCTACCCTTGAGTCCCAAATAAAACACGGATAAAACTTCAAATGGCCCTAACTTCTATACGGTGCGTCCTACACCTATCAAAGTTTGCAACATTGAAATGCTTGTAACTTTTTACTGCAGCGTCATAAAATCGTGAAATTTTGTGACAATAAAGTACTCGAGCCTCTTGTCAATTAAAGTTATCGCTCATAGCTTTGCTACCCTTGAGTCCCAAAACAAACACTGATAAAACTTCAAATGGCCCTAACTTCTATACGGTGCGTCACCTATCAAAGTTGTCCACAATCAAATGCTTTTAACACTTTACTGGTGCGTCCTACACCTATCAAAGTTGCAACAATCAAATGCTTGTAACTTTTCACTGGAGCGTCATAAAATATTGAAATTTTGTGACAATAAAGTCCTCGTGCCTCTTGTCAATTTAAGCTTTCGCTCATAGCTATGCTACCCTTGAGTCCCAAATCACAGACTGATAAAGCTTCAAATGGCCCTAACTTCTATACAGTGCGTCCTACACCTATCAAAATTTGCAACAATCAAATGCTTGTAACTTTTTACTGGAGCGTCATAAAATCGTGAAAATTTGTGATAAGAAAGTACTCGAGCCTCTTGTCAATTAAAGTTATCGCTCATAGCTTTGCTACCCGTGATTCCCAAAACAAACACTGATAAAACTTCAAATTGCCCTAACTTCTATACGGTGCGTCCTACACCTATCAAAGTTTGCCACAATCAAATGCTTTTAACACTTTAATGGAGCGTCCTACACCTATCAAAGTTGCAACAATCAAATGCTTGTAACTTTTGATTGGAGCGTCATAAAATCTTAAAATTTTGAGACAATAAAGTACTCGTGCCTCTTGTCAATTTAAGCTTTCGCTCATAGCTATGCTACCCTTGAGTCCCAAATCCAACACTGATAGATTTTCAAATGGCCCTAACTTGTATACGGTGCTTCCTACACCAATCAAAGTTTGCAACAATCAAATGCTTGTAACTTTTTACTGGAGCGTCATAAAATCATGAAATTTTGTGACAATAAAGTACTCGTGCCTGTTGTCAATTTAAGCTATTGCTCATAGATATGCTTCCCTTGAGTCCCAAATCAAAATCTGATAAAACTTCAAATGGCTCTAACTCCTATACGGTGCGTCCTACACCTATCAAAGTTGGCAACAATCAAATGCTAGTAATTTTTTACTGGAGCGTCATAAAATCTTGATATTTCGTGACAATAAAATACTCGAGCCTCTTATCAATTAAAGTTATCGCTCATAGCTATGCTTCCCTTGAGTCCAAAATAAAATGCTGATAAAATTTCAAATTGTCCTAACTTCTATACGGTGCGTCCTATACCTATCAAAGTTTGGGACATTTAAATGCTTCTAACTTTTTACTGGAGCTTCATAAAATCTTGAAATTTTGTGACAATGAAGTACTCGTGCCTCGTGTCAATTTCAGCTATCGCTCATAGCTATGATACCCCTGAGTCCCAAATAAAACACTGATAAAACTTCAAATGGCCCAATCTTCTATGTGGTGCGTCCTACACCTATCAAAGTTTGCAACAATCAAATGCTTGTAACTTTTCACTGGAGCGTCAAAAAATATTGAAATTTTGTGACAATAAAGTCCTCGTGCCTCTTGTCAATTTAAGCTTTCGCTCATAGCTATGCTACCCTTGAGTCCCAAATCAAACACTGATAAAACTTCAAATGGCCCCAATTTCTATACTGTGCGTCCTATACCTATCAAAGTTTGCAATATTGAAGTGCTTGTAACTTTTTACTGGAGCGTCATAAAATCGTGAAATTTTGTGACAATAAAGTACTCGAGCCTCTTGTCAATTAAAGTAATCGCTCATAGCTTTGCTACCCTTGAGTCCTAAAACAAACACTGATAAAACTTCAAATGGCCCTAACTTCTATACGGTGCGTCCTACACCTATTAAAGTTGTCCACAATCAAATGCTTTTAACACTTTACTGGAGCGTCCTACACCTATCAAAGTTGCAACAATCAAATGCTTGTAACTTTTTACTGGAGCGTCATAAAATATTGAAATTATGTGACAATAAAGTCCTCGTGCCTCTTGCCAATTTAAGCTTTCGCTCATAGCTATGCTACCCTTGAGTCCCAAATCAACACTGATAAAACTTCAAATGGCCCTAACTTCTATACGCTGCGTCTTACACCTATCAAGGTTTGCAACAATCAAATGCTTGTAACTTTTTACTGGAGCGTCATTAAATCTTGAAATTTTGTGACAATAAAGTCCTCGTGCCTCTTGTCAATTTAAGCTTTCGCTCATAGCTATGATACCCTTGAGTCCCAAATCAAAGACTGATAAAACTTCAAATGGCCCTAACTTCAATACAGTGCGTCCTACACCTATCACAGTTTGCAACAATCAAATGCTTGTAACTTTTTACAGGAGCGTCATAAAATCGTGAAATTTTGTGGCAATAAAATAGTCGAGCCTCTTATCAATTAAAGTTATCGCTCATATCTATGCTACCCTTGTGTCCCAAAACAAACACAGATAAAACTTCAAATGGCCCTTACTTCTATACGGTGCGTCCTATACCTATCAAAGTTTGCAACAATCAAATGCTTGTAACCTTTTTACTGGAGCGTCATAAAATATTGAAATTTTGTGACAATAAAGTACTCCTGCCTCTTGTCAAATTAAGCTTTCGCTCATAGCCCCTGAGTCCCAAATCAAACACTGATAAAACTTCAAATGGCCCTAACTTCTATACGGTGCATTCTACACCTATCAAAGTTTGCAACAATCAAATGCTTGTAACTTTCTACTGGAGCGTCATAAAATCTTGAAATTTTGTGACAATAAAGTACTCGAGCCTCTTATCAATTTAAGCTATCGCTCATAGCTATGCTACCATTGAGCCCCAATTCAAACACTGATAAAACTTCAAGTGGCATTAATTTATATACTGTGCGTCCTATACCTATCAAAGTTTGCAACATTGAAATGCTTGTAACTTTTTACTGGAGCGTAATAAAATCGTGAAATTTTGTGACAATAAAGTACTCGAGTCTCTTGTCAATTAATGTTATGGCTAATAGCTGTTCTACCCTTGAGTGCCAAAACAAACACTGATAATACTTCAAATGGCCCTAACTTCTATACGGTGCGTCCTACACCTATGAAAGTTTGCAACAATCAAATGCTTGTAATTTTTTACTGGAGCGTCAAAATATCTTGAAATTTCGTGGCAATAAAATACTCGAGCCTCTTGTCACTTTACGCTATCGCTCATTGCTATGCTACCCTTGAGTCCCAAATAAAACACGGATAAAACTTCAAATGGCCCTAACTTCTATACGGTGCGTCCTACACCTATCAAAGTTTGCAACATTGAAATGCTTGTAACTTTTTACTGCAGCGTCATAAAATCGTGAAATTTTGTGACAATAAAGTACTCGAGCCTCTTGTCAATTAAAGTTATCGCTCATAGCTTTGCTACCTTTGAGTCCCAAAACAAACACTGATAAAACTTCAAATGGCCCTAACTTCTATACGGTGCGTCCTACACCTATCAAAGTTGTCCACAATCAAATGCTTTTAACACTTTACTGGTGCGTCCTACACCTATCAAAGTTGCAACAATCAAATGCTTGTAACTTTTCACTGGAGCGTCATAAAATATTGAAATTTTGTGACAATAAAGTCCTCGTGCCTCTTGTCAATTTAAGCTTTCGCTCATAGCTATGCTACCCTTGAGTCCCAAATCAAAGACTGATAAAACTTCAAATGGCCCTAACTTCTATACAGTGCGTCCTACACCTATCAAAATTTGCAACAATCAAATGCTTGTAACTTTTTACTGGAGCGTCATAAAATCGTGAAAATTTGTGATAAGAAAGTACTCGAGCCTCTTGTCAATTAAAGTTATCGCTCATAGCTTTGCTACCCGTGATTCCCAAAACAAACAGTGATAAAACTTCAAATTGCCCTAACTTCTATACGGTGCGTCCTACACCTATCAAAGTTTGCCACAATCAAATGCTTTTAACACTTTAATGGAGCGTCCTACACCTATCAAAGTTGCAACAATCAAATGCTTGTAACTTTTGATTGGAGCGTCATAAAATCTTGAAATTTTGAGACAATAAAGTACTCGTGCCTCTTGTCAATTTAAGCTTTCGCTCATAGCTATGCTACCCTTGAGTCCCAAATCCAACACTGATAAATTTTCAAATGGCCCTAACTTCTATACGGTGCTTCCTACACCAATCAAAGTTTGCAACAATCAAATGCTTGTAACTTTTTACTGGAGCGTCATAAAATCATGAAATTTTGTGACAATAAAGTACTCGTGCCTGTTGTCAATTTAAGCTATTGCTCATAGATATGCTACCCTTGAGTCCCAAATCAAAATCTGATAAAACTTCAAATGGCTCTAACTCCTATACGGTGCGTCCTACACCTATCAAAGTTGGCAACAATCAAATGCTAGTAATTTTTTACTGGAGCGTCATAAAATCTTGAAATTTCGTGACAATATAATACTCGAGCCTCTCATCAATTAAAGTTATCGCTCATAGCTATGCTTCCCTTGAGTCCAAAATAAAATGCTGATAAAATTTCAAATTGTCCTAACTTCTATACGGTGCGTCCTATACCTATCAAAGTTTGGGACATTTAAATGCTTGTAACTTTTTACTGGAGCTTCATAAAATCTTGAAATTTTGTGACAATGAAGTACTCGTGCCTCGTGTCAATTTCAGCTATCGCTCATAGCTATGATACCCCTGAGTCCCAAATAAAACACTGATAAAACTTCAAATGGCCCAATCTTCTATGTGGTGCGTCCTACACCTATCAAAGTTTGCAACAATCAAATGCTTGTAACTTTTCACTGGAGCGTCAAAAAATATTGAAATTTTGTGACAATAAAGTCCTCGTGCCTCTTGTCAATTTAAGCTTTCGCTCATAGCTATGCTACCCTTGAGTCCCAAATCAAACACTGATAAAACTTCAAATGGCCCCAATTTCTATACTGTGCGTCCTATACCTATCAAAGTTTGCAACATTGAAGTGCTTGTAACTTTTTACTGGAGCGTCATAAAATCGTGAAATTTTGTGACAATAAAGTACTCGAGCCTCTTGTCAATTAAAGTAATCGCTCATAGCTTTGCTACCCTTGAGTCCTAAAACAAACACTGATAAAACTTCAAATGGCCCTAACTTCTATACGGTGCGTCCTACACCTATTAAAGTTGTCCACAATCAAATGCTTTTAACACTTTACTGGAGCGTCCTACACCTATCAAAGTTGCAACAATCAAATGCTTGTAACTTTTTACTGGAGCGTCATAAAATATTGAAATTATGTGACAATAAAGTCCTCGTGCCTCTTGCCAATTTAAGCTTTCGCTCATAGCTATGCTACCCTTGAGTCCCAAATCAACACTGATAAAACTTCAAATGGCCCTAACTTCTATACGGTGCGTCCTACACCTATCAAGGTTTGCAACAATCAAATGCTTGTAACTTTTTACTGGAGCGTCATAAAATCTTGAAATTTTGTGACAATAAAGTCCTCGTGCCTCTTGTCAATTTAAGCTTTCGCTCATAGCTATGATACCCTTGAGTCCCAAATCAAAGACTGATAAAACTTCAAATGGCCCTAACTTCAATACAGTGCGTCCTACACCTATCACAGTTTGCAACAATCAAATGCTTGTAACTTTTTACAGGAGCGTCATAAAATCGTGAAATTTTGTGGCAATAAAATAGTCGAGCCTCTTATCAATTAAAGTTATCGCTCATATCTATGCTACCCTTGTGTCCCAAAACCAACACAGATAAAACTTCAAATGGCCCTTACTTCTATACGGTGCGTCCTATACCTATCAAAGTTTGCAACAATCAAATGCTTGTAACTTTTTACTGGAGCGTCATAAAATATTGAAATTTTGTGACAATAAAGTACTCCTGCCTCTTGTCAATTTAAGCTTTCGCTCATAGCCCCTGAGTCCCAAATCAAACACTGATAAAACTTCAAATGGCCCTAACTTCTATACGGTGCATTCTACACCTATCAAAGTTTGCAACAATCAAATATTTGTAACTTTCTACTGGAGCGTCATAAAATCTTGAAATTTTGTGACAATAAAGTACTCGAGCCTCTTATCAATTTAAGCTATCGCTCATAGCTATGCTACCATTGAGGCCCAAATCAAACACTGATAAAACTTCAAGTGGCAATAATTTATATACTGTGCGTCCTATACCTATCAAAATTTGCAACATTGAAATGCTTGTAACTTTTTACTGGAGCGTAATAAAATCGTGAAATTTTGTGACAATAAAGTACTCAAGTCTCTTGTCAATTAAAGTTATGGCTAATAGCTGTTCTACCCTTGAGTGCCAAAACAAACACTGATAATACTTCAAATGGCCCTAACTTCTATACGGTGCGTCCTACACCTATGAAAGTTTGCAACAATCAAATGCTTGTAATTTTTTACTGGAGCGTCAAAATATCTTGAAATTTCGTGGCAATAAAATACTCGAGCCTCTTGTCACTTTACGCTATCGCTCATTGCTATGCTACCCTTGAGTCCCAAATAAAACACGGATAAAACTTCAAATGGCCCTAACTTCTATACGGTGCGTCCTACACCTATCAAAGTTTGCAACATTGAAATGCTTGTAACTTTTTACTGCAGCGTCATAAAATCGTGAAATTTTGTGACAATAAAGTACTCGAGCCTCTTGTCAATTAAAGTTATCGCTCATAGCTTTGCTACCCTTGAGTCCCAAAACAAACACTGATAAAACTTCAAATGGCCCTAACTTCTATACGGTGCGTCCTACACCTATCAAAGTTGTCCACAATCAAATGCTTTTAACACTTTACTGGTGCGTCCTACACCTATCAAAGTTGCAACAATCAAATGCTTGTAACTTTTCACTGGAGCGACATAAAATATTGAAATTTTGTGACAATAAAGTCCTCGTGCCTCTTGTCAATTTAAGCTTTCGCTCATAGCTATGCTAGCCTTGAGTCCCAAATCAAACACTGATAAAACTTCAAATGGCCCTAACTTCTATACGGTGCGTCCTACACCTATCAAAGTTTGCAACATTGAAATGCTTGTAACTTTTTACTGGAGCGTCATAAAATCGTGAAATTTTGTGACAATAAAGTACTCGAGCCTCTTGTCAATTAAACTTATCGCTCATAGCTTTGCTATCCTTGAGTCCGAAAACAAACACGGATAAAACTTCAAATGGCCCTAACTTCTATACGGTGCGGCCTACACCTATCAAAGTTGTCCACAATCAAATGCTTTTAACACTTTACTGGTGCGTCCTACACCTATCAAAGTTGCAACAATCAAATGCTTGTAACTTTTCACTGGAGCGTCATAAAATATTGAAATTTTGTGACAATAAAGTCCTCGTGCCTCTTGTCAATTTAAGCTTTCGCTCATAGCTATGCTAGCCTTGAGTCCCAAATCAAACACTGATAAAACTTCAAATGGCCCTAACTTCTATACGGTGCGTCCTACACCTATCAAAGTTTGCAACATTGAAATGCTTGTAACTTTTTACTGGAGCGTCATAAAATCGTGAAATTTTGTGACAATAAAGTACTCGAGCCTCTTGTCAATTAAAGTTATCGCTCATAGCTTTGCTATCCTTGAGTCCCAAAACAAACACTGATAAAACTTCAAATGGCACTAACTTCTATACGGTGCGTCCTACACCTATCAAAGTTTGCCACAATCAAATGCTTTGAACACTTTACTGGAGCGTCCTACACCTATCAAAGTTGCAACAATCAAATGCTTGTAACTTTTTACTGGAGCGTCATAAAATCTTGAAATATTGTGACAATAAAGTACTCGTGCCTCTTGTCAAGTAAAGTTATCGCTCATAGCTATGCTACCCTTGAGTCTCAAATCAAACACAGATAAAACTTCAAATGGCCCTAACTTCTATACGGTGCGTCCTACACCTATCAAAGTTGTCCACAATCAAATGCTTTTAACACTTTACTGGAGCGTCCTACACCTATCAAAGTTTGCAACAATCAAATGCCTGTAACTTTTTACTGGAGCGTCATAAAATCGTGAAATTTTGTGGCAATAAAGTACTCGAGCCTCTTGTCAATTTAAGCTTTCGCTCATAGCCCTTGAGTCCCAAATAAAACACAGATAAAACTTCAAATGGCCCTAACTTCTATACGGTGCGTCCTATACCTATCAAAGTTTGCAACAATCAAATGCTTGTAACTTTTTACTGGAGCGTCATAAAATATTGAAATTTTATGACAATAAAGTACTCGTGCCTCTTGTCAATTTAAGCTTTCGCTCATAGCCCTTGAGTCCCAAATCAATCACTGAGAAAACTTCAAATAACCCTAACTTCTATACGGTGCATCCTACACCTATCAAAGTTTGCAACAATCAAATGCTTGTAACTTTTTACTGGAGCGTCATAAAATCTTGAAATTTTGTGACAATAAAGTCCTCGTGCCTCTTGTCAATTTAAGCTTTCGCTCATAGCTATGCTACCCTTGAGTCCCAAATCAAAGACTGATAAAACTTCAAATGGCCCTAACTTCAATACAGTGCGTCCTACACCTATCAAAGTTTGCAACAATCAAATGATTGTAACTTTTTACAGGAGCGTCATAAAATCGTGAAATTTTGTGGCAATAAAATAGTCGAGCCTCTTATCAATTAAAGTTATCGCTCATATCTATGCTACTCTTGTGTCCCAAAACAAACACTGATAATACTTCAAATGGCCCTAACTTCTATACGGTGCGTCCTACACCTATCAAGGTTTGCAACAATCAAATGCTTGTAACTTTTCACTGGAGCGTCAAAAAATATTGAAATTTTGTGACAATAAAGTCCTCGTGCCTCTTGTCAATTTAAGCTTTCGCTCATAGCTATGCTACCCTTGAGTCCCAAATCAAACACTGATAAAACTTCAAATGGCCCCATTTTCTATACTGTGCGTCCTATACCTATCAAAGTTTGCAACATTGAAGTGCTTGTAACTTCTTACTGGAGCGTCATAAAATCGTGAAATTTTGTGACAATAAAGTACTCGAGCCTCTTGTCAATTAAAGTAATCGCTCATAGCTTTGCTACCCTTGAGTCCTAAAACAAACACTGATAAAACTTCAAATGGCCCTAACTTCTATACGGTGCGTCCTACACCTATTAAAGTTGTCCAAAATCAAATGCTTCTAGCACTTTACTGGAGCGTCCTACACCTATCAAAGTTGCAACAATCAAATGCTTGTAACTTTTTACTGGAGCGTCATAAAATATTGAAATTATGTGACAATAAAGTCCTCGTGCCTCTTGCCAATTTAAGCTTTCGCTCATAGCTATGCTACCCTTGAGTCCCAAATCAACACTGATAAAACTTCAAATGGCCCTAACTTCTATACGGTGCGTCCTACACCTATCAAGGTTTGCAACAATCAAATGCTTGTAACTTTTTACTGGAGCGTCATAAAATCTGGAAATTTTGTGACAATAAAGTCCTCGTGCCTCTTGTCAATTTAAGCTTTCGCTCATAGCTATGATACCCTTGAGTCCCAAATCAAAGACTGATAAAACTTCAAATGGCCCTAACTTCAATACAGTGCGTCCTACACCTATCACAGCTTGCAACAATCAAATGCTTGTAACTTTTTACAGGAGCGTCATAAAATCGTGAAATTTTGTGGCAATAAAATAGTCGAGCCTCTTATCAATTAAAGTTATCGCTCATATCTATGCTACCCTTGTGTCCCAAAACAAACACAGATAAAACTTCAAATGGTCCTTACTTCTATACGGTGCGTCCTATACCTATCAAAGTTTGCAACAATCAAATGCTTGTAACTTTTTGCTGGAGCGTAATAAAATCGTGAAATTTTGTGACAATAAACTACTCGAGTCTCTTGTCAATTAAAGTTATGGCTAATAGCTGTTCTACCCTTGAGTGCCAAAACAAACACTGATAATACTTCAAATGGCCCTAACTTCTATACGGTGCGTCCTACACCTATGAAAGTTTGCAACAATCAAATTCTTGTAATTTTTTACTGGAGCGTCAAAATATCTTGAAATTTCGTGGCAATAAAATACTCGAGCCTCTTGTCACTTTACGCTTACGCTCATAGCTATGCTAGCCTTGAGTCCCAAATCAAACACTAATAAAACTTCAAATGGCCCTAACTTCTATACGGTGCGTCCTACACCTATCAAAGTTTGCAACATTGAAATGCTTGTAACTTTTTACTGGAGCGTCATAAAATCGTGAAATTTTGTGACAATAAAGTACTCGAGCCTCTTGTCAATTAAACTTATCGCTCATAGCTTTGATATCCTTGAGTCCCAAAACAAACACGGATAAAACTTCAAATGGCCCTAACTTCTATACGGTGCGGCCTACACCTATCAAAGTTGTCCACAATCAAATGCTTTTAACACTTTACTGGTGCGTCCTACACCTAGCAAAGTTGCAACAATCAAATGCTTGTAACTTTTCACTGGAGCGTCATAAAATATTGAAATTTTGTGACAATAAAGTCCTCGTGCCGCTTGTCAATTTAAGCTTTCGCTCATAGCTATGCTAGCCTTGAGTCCCAAATCAAACACTGATAAAACTTCAAATGGCCCTAACTTCTATACGGTGCGTCCTACACCTATCAAAGTTGCCCACAATCAAATGCTTTTAACACTTTACTGGAGCGTCCTACACCTATCAAAGTTTGCAACAATCAAATGCCTGTAACTTTTTACTGGAGCGTCATAAAATCGTGAAATTTTGTGGCAATAAAGTACTCGAGCCTCTTGTCAATTTAAGCTTTCGCTCATAGCCCTTGAGTCCCAAATAAAACACAGATAAAACTTCAAATGGCCCTAACTTCTATACGGTGCGTCCTATACCTATCAAAGTTTGCAACAATCAAATGCTTGTAACTTTTTACTGGAGCGTCATAAAATATTGAAATTTTATGACAATAAAGTACTCGTGCCTCTTGTCAATTTAAGCTTTCGCTCATAGCCCTTGAGTCCCAAATCAATCACTGAGAAAACTTCAAATAGCCCTAACTTCTATACGGTGCATCCTACACCTATCAAAGTTTGCAACAATCAAATGCTTGTGACTTTTTACTGGAGCGTTATAAAATATTGAAATTTTGTGACTATAAAGTCCTCGTACCTCTTGTCAATTTAATCTATTGCTCATAGCTATGCTACCCTTGAGTCCCAAATCAAATTCTGATAAAACTTCAAGTGGGTCTAACTTCTATACGGTGCGTCCTACACTTATCAAAGTTTGCAACAATCAAATGCCTGTAATTTTTTACTGGAGTGTCATAAAATCTTGAAATTTCGTGACAATAAAGTACTCGAGCCGCTTGTCAATTAAAGTTATCGCTCATAGCTTTGCTACCCTTGAGTCCCAAAACAATCACTGATAAAACTCCATTTGGCCCTAATTTCTATACGGTGCGTCCTACACCTATCAAAGATTGCCACAAGAAAATGCTTTTAGCACTTTACTGGAGCGTCTTATACCTAACAAAGTTGCAACAATCAAATGCTTGTAACTCTTTACTGGAGCGACATAAAATATTGAAATTTTGTGACAATAAAGTCCTCGTGCCTCTTGTCAATTTAAGCTTTCGCTCATAGCTTTGCTACCCTTGAGTCCCAAAACAAACACTGATAAAACTTCAAATGGCCCGAACTTCTATACGGTGCGTCCTACACATATCAAAGTTTGGGACATTTAAATGCTTGTAACTTTTTACTGGAGCTTCTTAAAATCTTGAAATTTTGTGACAATAGAGTACTCGGGGCTCTCGTCAATTTAAGCTTTCGCTCATAGCTATGCTACCCTTGAGACCCAAATCGAAGCCTGATAAAACTTCAAATGGCCCTAACTTTTATACGGTGCGTCCTACAGCTATCAAAGTTTGCAACATTGAAATGCTTGTAACTTTTTACTGGAGCGTCATAAAATCGTGAAATTTTGTGACAATAAAGTACTCGAGCCTCTTGTCAATTAAAGTTATCGCCCATAGCTTTGCTACCCTTGAGTCCCAAAACAAACACTGATAAAACTTCAAATGGCCCGAACTTCTATACGGTGCGTCCTACACATATCAAAGTTTTGGACATTTAAATCCTTGTAACTTTTTACTGGAGCTTCTTAAAATCTTGAAATTTTGTGACAAAAAAGTACTCGGGGCTCTCGTCAATTTAAGCTTTCGCTCATAGCTATGCTACCCTTGAGTCCCAAATCAAAGACTGATAAAACTTCAAATGGCCCTAACTTCTATACGGTGCGTCCTACACCCATCAACGTTTGCAACAATCAAATGCTTGTAACTTTTTACTGGAGCGTCATAAAATCGTAAAATTTTGTGACAATAAAGTTCTCGAGCCTCTTGTCAATTAAAGTTATCGCTCATAGCTTTGCTACCATTGAGTTCCAAAATAATTACTGATAAAACTCCATTTGGCCCTAACTTCTATACGGTGCGTCCTACACCTATCAAAGATTGCCACAATAAAATGCTTTTAGCACTTTACTGGAGCGTCCTATACCTAACAAAGTTGCAACAATCAAATGCTTCTAACTTTTTACTGGAGCGACATAAAATATTGAAATTTTGTGACAATAAAGTCCTCGTGCCGCTTGTCAATTTAAGCTTTCGCTCATAGCTATGCTAGCCTTGAGTCCCAAATCAAACACTGATAAAACTACAAATGGCACTAACTTCTATACGGTGCGGCCTACACCTATCAAAGTTGTCCACAATCAAATGCTTTTAACACTTTACTGGTGCGTCCTACACCTAGCAAAGTTGCAACAATCAAATGCTTGTAACTTTTCACTGGAGCGTCATAAAATATTGAAATTTTGTGACAATAAAGTCCTCGTGCCGCTTGTCAATTTAAGCTTTCGCTCATAGCTATGCTAGCCTTGAGTCCCAAATCAAACACTGATAAAACTTCAAATGGCCCTAACTTCTATACGGTGCGTCCTACACCTATCAAAGTTGTCCACAATCAAATGCTTTTAACACTTTACTGGAGCGTCCTACACCTATCAAAGTTTGCAACAATCAAATGCCTGTAACTTTTTACTGGAACGTCATAAAATCGTGAAATTTTGTGGCAATAAAGTACTCGAGCCTCTTGTCAATTTAAGCTTTCGTTCATAGCCATTGAGTCCCAAATCAATCACTGAGAAAACTTCAAATAGCCCTAACTTCTATACGGTACATCCTACACCTATCAAAGTTTGCAACAATCAAATGCTTGTGACTTTTTACTGGAGCGTCATAAAATCTTGAAATTTTGTGACAATAAAGTCCTCGTGCCTCTTGTCAATTTAAGCTTTCGCTCATAGCTATGCTACCCTTGAGTCCCAAATCAAAGACTGTTAAAACTTCAAATGGCCCTAACTTCAATACAGTGCGTCCTACACCTATCAAAGTTTGCAACAATCAAATGATTGTAACTTTTTACTGGAGCGTCATAAAATCGTGAAAATTTGTGACAATAAAGTACTCGAGCCTCTTGTCAATTAAAGTTATCGCTCATAGCTTTGCTACCCGTGAGTCCCAAAACAAACACTGATAAAACTTCAAATGGCCCTAACTTCTATACGGTGCGTCCTACACCTATCAAAGTTTGCCACTATCAAATGCTTTTAACACTTTACTGGAGCGTCCTACACCTATCAAAGTTGCAACAATCAAATGCTTGTAACTTTTTATTGGAGCGTCATAAAATATTGAAATTTTGTGACTATAAAGTCCTCGTACCTCTTGTCAATTTAATCTATTGCTCATAGCTATGCTACCCTTGAGTCCCAAATCAAATTCTGATAAAACTTCAAGTGGGTCTAACTTCTACACGGTGCGTCCTACACCTATCAAAGTTTGCAACAATCAAATGCCTGTAATTTTTTACTGGAGTGTCATAAAATCTTGAAATTTCGTGACAATAAAGTACTCGAGCCGCTTGTCAATTAAAGTTATCGCTCATAGCTTTGCTACCCTTGAGTCCCAAAACAATCACTGATAAAACTCCATTTGGCCCTAATTTCTATACGGTGCGTCCTACACCTATCAAAGATTGCCACAAGAAAATGCTTTTAGCACTTTACTGGAGCGTCTTATACCTAACAAAGTTGCAACAATCAAATGCTTGTAACTTTTTACTGGAGCGACATAAAATATTGAAATTTTGTGACAATAAAGTCCTCGTGCCTCTTGTCAATTTAAGCTTTCGCTCATAGCTTTGCTACCCTTGAGTCCCAAAACAAACACTGATAAAACTTCAAATGGCCCGAACTTCTATACGGTGCGTCCTACACATATCAAAGTTTGGGACATTTAAATGCTTGTAACTTTTTACTGGAGCTTCTTAAAATCTTGAAATTTTGTGACAATAGAGTAATCGGGGCTCTCGTCAATTTAAGCTTTCGCTCATAGCTATGCTACCCTTGAGACCCAAATCGAAGCCTGATTAAACTTCAAATGGCCCTAACTTTTATACGGTGCGTCCTACAGCTATCAAAGTTTGCAACATTGAAATGCTTGTAACTTTTTACTGGAGCGTCATAAAATCGTGAAATTTTGTGACAATAAAGTACTCGAGCCTCTTGTCAATTAAAGTTATCGCCCATAGCTTTGCTACCCTTGAGTCCCAAAACAAACACTGATAAAACTTCAAATGGCCCGAACTTCTATACGGTGCGTCCTACACATATCAAAGTTTTGGACATTTAAATCCTTGTAACTTTTTACTGGAGCTTCTTAAAATCTTGAAATTTTGTGACAAAAAAGTACTCGGGGCTCTCGTCAATTTAAGCTTTCGCTCATAGCTATGCTACCCTTGAGTCCCAAATCAAAGACTGATAAAACTTCAAATGGCCCTAACTTCTATACGGTGCGTCCTACACCCATCAACGTTTGCAACAATCAAATGCTTGTAACTTTTTACTGGAGCGTCATAAAATCGTGAAATTTTGTGACAATAAAGTTCTCGAGCCTCCTGTCAATTAAAGTTATCGCTCATAGCTTTGCTACCATTGAGTTCCAAAATAATTACTGATAAAACTCCATTTGGCCCTAACTTCTATACGGTGCGTCCTACACCTATCAAAGATTGCCACAATAAAATGCTTTTAGCACTTTACTGGAGCGTCCTATACATAACAAAGTTGCAACAATCAAATGCTTCTAACTTTTTACTGGAGCGACATAAAATATTGAAATTTTGTGACAATAAAGTCCTCGTGCCGCTTGTCAATTTAAGCTTTCGCTCATAGCTATGCTAGCCTTGAGTCCCAAATCAAACACTGATAAAACTACAAATGGCACTAACTTCTATACGGTGCGGCCTACACCTATCAAAGTTGTCCACAATCAAATGCTTTTAACACTTTACTCTAGCGTCCTACACCTATCAAAGTTTGCAACAATCAAATGCCTGTAACTTTTTACTGGAACGTCATAAAATCGTGAAATTTTGTGGCAATAAAGTACTCGAGCCTCTTGTCAATTTAAGCTTTCGCTCATAGCCCTTGAGTCCCAAATCAATCACTGAGAAAACTTCAAATAGCCCTAACTTCTATACGGTACATCCTACACCTATCAAAGTTTGCAACAATCAAATGCTTGTGACTTTTTACTGGAGCGTCATAAAATCTTGAAATTTTGTGACAATAAAGTCCTCGTGCCTCTTGTCAATTTAAGCTTTCGCTCATAGCTATGCTACCCTTGAGTCCCAAATCAAAGACTGTTAAAACTTCAAATGGCCCTAACTTCAATACAGTGCGTCCTACACCTATCAAAGTTTGCAACAATCAAATGATTGTAACTTTTTACTGGAGCGTCATAAAATCGTGAAAATTTGTGACAATAAAGTACTCGAGCCTCTTGTCAATTAAAGTTATCGCTCATAGCTTTGCTACCCGTGAGTCCCAAAACAAGCACTGATAAAACTTCAAATGGCCCTAACTTCTATACGGTGCGTCCTACACCTATCAAAGTTTGCCACTATCAAATGCTTTTAACACTTTACTGGAGCGTCCTACACCTATCAAAGTTGCAACAATCAAATGCTTGTAACTTTTTATTGGAGCGTCATAAAATATTGAAATTTTGTGACTATAAAGTCCTCGTACCTCTTGTCAATTTAATCTATTGCTCATAGCTATGCTACCCTTGAGTCCCAAATCAAATTCTGATAAAACTTCAAGTGGGTCTAACTTCTACACGGTGCGTCCTACACCTATCAAAGTTTGCAACAATCAAATGCCTGTAATTTTTTACTGGAGTGTCATAAAATCTTGAAATTTCGTGACAATAAAGTACTCGAGCCGCTTGTCAATTAAAGTTATCGCTCATAGCTTTGCTACCATTGAGTTCCAAAATAATTTCTGATAAAACTCCATTTGGCCCTAACTTCTATACGGTGCGTCCTACACCTATCAAAGATTGCCACAATAAAATGCTTTTAGCACTTTACTGGAGCGTCTTATACCTAACAAAGTTGCAACAATCAAATGCTTGTAACTTTTTACTGGAGCGACATAAAATATTGAAATTTTGTGACAATAAAGTCCTCGTGCCTCTTGTCAATTTAAGCTTTCGCTCATAGCTTTGCTACCCTTGAGTCCCAAAACAAACACTGATAAAACTTCAAATGGCCCGAACTTCTATACGGTGCGTCCTACACATATCAAAGTTTTGGACATTTAAATCCTTGTAACTTTTTACTGGAGCTTCTTAAAATCTTGAAATTTTGTGACAATAAAGTACTCGGGGCTCTCGTCAATTTAAGCTTTCGCTCATAGCTATGCTACCCTTGAGTCCCAAATCAAAGACTGATAAAACTTCAAATGGCCCTAACTTCTATACGGTGCGTCCTACACCTATCAACGTTTGCAACAATCAAATGCTTGTAACTTTTTACTGGAGCGTCATAAAATCGTGAAATTTTGTGACAATAAAGTTCTCGAGCCTCTTGTCAATTAAAGTTATCGCTCATAGCTTTGCTACCATTGAGTTCCAAAATAATTTCTGATAAAACTCCATTTGGCCCTAACTTCTATACGGTGCGTCCTACACCTATCAAAGATTGCCACAATAAAATGCTTTTAGCACTTTACTGGAGCGTCCTATACCTAACAAAGTTGCAACAATCAAATGCTTCTAACTTTTTACTGGAGCGACATAAAATATTGAAATTTTGTGACAATAAAGTCCTCGTGCCTCTTGTCAATTTAAGCTTTCGCTTATAGCTATGCTACCCTTGAGTCCCAAATCAAATACTGATAAAACTTAAAATTGCCCTAACTTCCATACGGTGCGTCCTACACTTATCAAAGTTTGCAACATTGAAATGCTTGTAACTTTTTACTGGAGCGTCATAAAACCGTGAAATTTTAAGACAATAAAGTACTCTAGCCTGTTGTCAATTAAAGTTATCGCTCATAGCTTTGCTACCCTTGAGTCCCAAAACAAACACTGATAAAACTTTAAATGTCACTAACTTCTATACGGTGCGTCCTACACCTATCAAAGTTTGCCACAATCAAATGCTTTTAACACTTTACTAGAGCGTCCTACAGCTATTAAAGTTGCAACAATCAAATGCTTGTAACTTTTTACTGGAGCGTCATAAAATATTGAAATTTTGTGACAATAAAATCCTCGTGCCTCTTGTCAATTTAACCTTTCGCTCATAGCTATGCTACCCTTGAGTCCCAAATCGAAGACTGATAAAACTTCAAATGGCCCTAACTTTTATACGGTGCGTCCTACACCTATCAAAGTTTGCAACATTGAAATGCTTGTAACTTTTTACGGGAGCGTCATAAAATCGTGAAATTTTGTGACAATAAAGTACTCGAGCCTCTTGTCAATTAAAGTTATCGCTCATAGCTTTGCTACCCTTGAGTCCCAAAACAAACACTGATAAAACTTCAAATGGCCCTAACTTCTATACGGTGCGTCGTACACCTATCAAAGATTGCCACAATCAAATGCTTTTTACACTTTGCTGGAGCGTCCTACACCTATCAAAGTTGCAACAATAAAATGATTGTAACTTTTTACTGGAGCGTCAGAAAATATTGAAATTTTGTGACAATAAAGTCCTCGTGCCTCTTGTCAATTTAAGTTTTCGCTCATAGCTATGCTACCCTTGAGTCCCAAATCAAACACTGATAAAACTTCAAATGGCCCTAACTTCTATACGGTGCGTCCTACACCTATCAAAGTTTGCAACATTGAAATGCTTCTAACTTTTTACTGGAGCGTCATAAAATCGTGAAATTCTGTGACAATAAAGTCCTCGTGGCTCTTGTCAATTTAAGCTTTCGCTCATAGCTATGCTACCCTTGAGTCAAAAATCAAAGACTGATAAAGCTTCAAATGGCCGTAACTTCTATACTGTGCGCCCTACACCTATCAAAGTTTGCAACAATCAAATGCCTGTAACTTTTTACTGGAGCGTCATAAAATCGTGAAATTTTGTGGCAATAAAGTACTCGAGCCTCTTGTCACTTTACGCTATCGCTCATAGCTATGCTACCCTTGAGTCCCAAATAAAACACAGGTAAAATTTCAAATGGCCCTAACTTCTATACGGTGCGTTCTATACCTATCAAAGTTTGCAACAATCAAATGCTTGTAACTTTTTACTGGAGCGTCATAAAATCTTGAAATATTGTGACAATAAAGTAATCGTGCCTCTTGTCAAGTAAAGTTATCGCTCATAGCTATGCTAACCTTGAGTCCCAAATCAAACACAGATAAAACTTTAAATGGCCCTAACTTCTATACGGTGCGTCCTACACCTATCAAAGTTTGCAACAATCAAATGCTTGTAACTTTTTACTGGAGCGTCATAAAATCTTGAAATATTGTGACAATAAAGTACTCGTACCTCCTGTCAATTAAAGTTATCGCTCATAGCTAAGCTACCCTTGAGTCCCAAATCAAACACTGATAAAACTTCAAATGGCTATACGGTGCGTCCTACACATTTCAAAGTTTGGGACATTTAAATCCTTGTAACTTTTTACTGGAGCTTCTTAAAATCTTGAAATTTTTGTTACAATAAAGTACTCGGGGCTCTCGTCAATTTAAGCTTTCGCTCATAGCTATGCTACCCTTGAGTCCCAAATCAAAGACTGATAAAACTTCAAATGGCCCTAACTTCTATACGGTGCGTCCTACACCTATCAACGTTTGCAACAATCAAATGCTTGTAACTTTTTACTGGAGCGTCATAAAATCGTGAAATTTTGTGACAATAAAGTTCTCGAGCCTCTTGTCAATTAAAGTTATCGCCCATAGCTTTGCTACCCTTGAGTCCCAAAACAAACACTGATAAAACTTCAAATGGCCCGAACTTCTATACGGTGCGTCCTACACATATCAAAGTTTGGGACATTTAAATACTTGTAACTTTTTACTGGAGCTTCTTAAAATCTTGAAATTTTGTGACAATAAAGTACTCGGGGCTCTCGTCAATTTAAGCTTTCGCTCATAGCTATGCTACCCTTGAGTCCCAAATCAAAGACTGATAAAACTTCAAATGGCCCTAACTTCTATACGGTGCGTCGTACACCTATCAACGTTTGCAACAATCAAATGCTTGTAACTTTTTACTGGAGCGTCATAAAATCGTGAAATTTTGTGACAATAAAGTTCTCGAGCCTCTTGTCAATTAAAGTTATCGCTCATAGCTTTGCTACCATTGAGTCCCAAAATAATTACTGATAAAACTCCATTTGGCCCTAACTTCTATACGGTGCGTCCTACACCTATCAAAGATTGCCACAATAAAATGCATTTAGCACTTTACTGGAGCGTCCTATACCTAACAAAGTTGCAACAATCAAATGCTTCTAACTTTTTACTGGAGCGACATAAAATATTGAAATTTTGTGACAATAAAGTCCTCGTGCCTCTTGTCAATTTAAGCTTTCGCTTATAGCTATGCTACCCTTGAGTCCCAAATCAAACACTGATAAAACTTCAAATTGCCCTAACTTCCATACGGTGCGTCCTACACTTATCAAAGTTTGCAACATTGAAATGCTTGTAACTTTTTACTGGAGCGTCATAAAACCGTGAAATTTTAAGACAATAAAGTACTCTAGCCTGTTGTCAATTAAAGTTATCGCTCATAGCTTTGCTACCCTTGAGTCCCAAAACAAACACTGATAAAACTTCAAATGGCCCTAACTTCTATACGGTGCGTCGTACACCTATCAAAGATTGCCACAATCAAATGCTTTTAAAACTTTACTGGAGCGTCCTACACCTATCAAAGTTGCAACAATAAAATGATTGTAACTTTTTACTGGAGCGTCATAAAATATTGAAATTTTGTGACAATAAAATCCTCGTGCCTCTTGTCAATTTAAGTTTTCGCTCATAGCTATGCTACCCTTGAGTCCCAAATCAAACACTGATAAAACTTCAAATGGCCCTAACTTCTATACGGTGCGTCCTACACCTATCAAAGTTTGCAACATTGAAATGCTTCTAACTTTTTACTGGAGCGTCATAAAATCGTGCAATTCTGTGACAATAAAGTCCTCGTGGCTCTTGTCAATTTACGCTTTCGCTCATAGCTATGCTACCCTTGAGTCAAAAATCAAAGACTGATAAAGCTTCAAATGGCCGTAACTTCTATACTGTGCGTCCTACACCTATCAAAGTTTGCAACAATCAAATGCCTGTAACTTTTTACTGGAGCGTCATAAAATCGTGAAATTTTGTGGCAATAAAGTACTCGAGCCTTTTGTCACTTTACGCTATCGCTCATAGCTATGCTACCCTTGAATTTCAAATAAAACACAGATACAATTTCAAAGTTTGCAACAATCAAATGCTTGTAACTTTTTACTGGAGCGTCATAAAATCTTGAAATATTGTGACAATAAAGAAATCGTGCCTCTTGTCAAGTAAAGTTATCGCTCATAGCTATGCTACCCTTGAGTCCCAAATCAAACACAGATAAAACTTTAAATGGCCCTAACTTCTATACGGTGCGTCCTACACCTATCAAAGTTTGCAACAATCAAATGCTTGTAACTTTTTACTGGAGCGTCATAAAATCTTGAAATATTGTGACAATAAAGTACTCGTGCCTCCTGTCAATTAAAGTTATCGCTCATAACTAAGCTACCCTTGAGTCCCAAATCAAACACTGATAAAACTTCAAATGGCTATACGGTGCGTCCTTCACATTTTAAAGTTTGGGACATTTAAATGCTTGTAACTTTTTACTGGAGCTTCTTAAAATCTTGAAATTTTGTGACAATAAAGTACTCGTGCCTCTTGTCAATTTGAGCTAACGCTCATAGCTATGCTACCCCTGAGTCCCAAATCAAACACTGATAAAACTTCAAATGGCCCTAACTTATATGTGGTGCGTCCTACACCTATCAAAGTTTGCAACAATCAAATGCTTGTAACTTTTTACTGGAGCGTCATAGAATCTTGAAATTTTGTGACAATAAAGTACTCGAGCCTCTTATCAATTTAAGCTATCGCTCATAGCTATGGTACCATTCAGTCCCAAATCAAACACTGATAAAACTTCAAATGGCCCTAACTTCTATGTGGTGCGTCTTACACCTATCAAAGTTTGCAACAATCAAATGCTTGTAACTTTTTACTGGACCGTCATAAAATCTTGAAATTTTGTGGCAATATCGTACTCGAGCCTCTTATCAATTTAAGCTATCGCTCATAGCTATGCTACCATTGAGTCCCAAATCAAACACTGATAAAACTTCAAGTGGCCCTAATTTCTATACTGTGCGTCCTATACCTATCAAAGTTTGCAACATTGAAATGCTTGTAACTTTTTACTGGAGCGTAATAAAATCGTGAAATTTTGTGACAATAAAGTACTCGAGCCTCTTGTCAATTAAAGTTATCGCTCATAGCTTTGGTACCCTTGAGTCCAAAATAAAACACTGATAAAACTTCAAAGGGCCCTAACTTCTAGACGGTGCGTCCTACACCTATAAAAGTTTGCAGCAACCAAATGCTTGAAACTTTTTACTGGAGCGTCATAAAATATTGAAATTTTGTGACAATAAAGTCCTCGTTCCTCTTGTCAATTTAAGCTTTCGCTCATAGCTATGCTAACCTTGAGTCATAAATCAAAGACTGATAAAACTTCAAATGGCCCTAACTTCTATACGGTGCGTCCTACACCTATCAAGGTTTGCAACAATCAAATGCTTGTAACTTTTTACTGGAGCGTCATAAAATATTGAAATTTTGTGACAATAAAGTCCTCGTGCCTCTTGTCAATTTAAGCTTTCGCTCATAGCTATGCTACCCTTGAGTCCCAAATCAAACACTGATAAAACTTCAAATTGCCCTAACTTCCATACGGTGCGTCCTACACTTATCAAAGTTTGCAACATTGAAATGCTTGTAACTTTTTACTGGAGCGTCATAAAACCGTGAAATTTTAAGACAATAAAGTACTCTAGCCTGTTGTCAATTAAAGTTATCGCTCATAGCTTTGCTACCCTTGAGTCCCAAAACAAACACTGATAAAACTTCAAATGGCCCTAACTTCTATACGGTGCGTCGTACACCTATCAAAGATTGCCACAATCAAATGCTTTTAAAACTTTACTGGAGCGTCCTACACCTATCAAGGTTTGCAACAATCAAATGCTTGTAACTTTTTACTGGAGCGTCATAAAATATTGAAATTTTGTGACAATAAAGTCCTCGTGCCTCTTGTCAATTTAAGCTTTCGCTCATAGCTATGCTACCCTTGAGTCACAAATCAAACACTGATAAAACTTCAAATTGCCCTAACTTCCATACGGTGCGTCCTACACTTATCAAAGTTTGCAACATTGAAATGCTTGTAACTTTTTACTGGAGCGTCATAAAACCGTGAAATTTTAAGACAATAAAGTACTCTAGCCTGTTGTCAATTAAAGTTATCGCTCATAGCTTTGCTACCCTTGAGTCGCAAAACAAACACTGATAAAACTTCAAATGGCCCTAACTTCTATACGGTGCGTCCTACACCTATCAAAGTTTGCAACATTGAAATGCTTCTAACTTTTTACTGGAGCGTCATAAAATCGTGCAATTCTGTGACAATAAAGTCCTCGTGGCTCTTGTCAATTTACGCTTTCGCTCATAGCTATGCTACCCTTGAGTCAAAAATCAAAGACTGATAAAGCTTCAAATGGCCGTAACTTCTATACTGTGCGTCCTACACCTATCAAAGTTTGCAACAATCAAATGCCTGTAACTTTTTACTGGAGCGTCATAAAATCGTGAAATTTTGTGGCAATAAAGTACTCGAGCCTCTTGTCACTTTACGCTATCGCTCATAGCTATGCTACCCTTGAATTTCAAATAAAACACAGATACAATTTCAAAGTTTGCAACAATCAAATGCTTGTAACTTTTTACTGGAGCGTCATAAAATTTTGAAATATTGTGACAATAAAGAAATCGTGCCTCTTGTCAAGTAAAGTTATCGCTCATAGCTATGCTACCCTTGAGTCCCAAATCAAACACAGATAAAACTTTAAATGGCCCTAACTTCTATACGGTGCGTCCTACACCTATCAAAGTTTGCAACAATCAAATGCTTGTAACTTTTTACTGGAGCGTCATAAAATCTTGAAATATTGTGACAATAAAGTACTCGTGCCTCCTGTCAATTAAAGTTATCGCTCATAACTAAGCCAGCCTTGAGTCCCAAATCAAACACTGATAAAACTTCAAATGGCTATACGGTGCGTCCTACACATTTCAAAGTTTGGGACATTTAAATGCTTGTAACTTTTTACTGGAGCTTCTTAAAATCTTGAAATTTTGTGACAATAAAGTACTCGTGCTTCTTGTCAATTTGAGCTAACGCTCATAGCTATGCTACCCCTGAGTCCCAAATCAAACACTGATAAAACTTCAAATGGCCCTAACTTATATGTGGTGCGTCCTACACCTATCAAAGTTTTGCAACAATCAAATGCTTGTAACTTTTTACTGGAGCGTCATAGAATCTTGAAATTTTGTGACAATAAAGTACTCGAGCCTCTTATCAATTTAAGCTATCGCTCATAGCTATGGTACCATTCAGTCCCAAATCAAACACTGATAAAATTTCAAGTGGCCCTAATTTCTATACTGTGCGTCCTATACCTATCAAAGTTTGCAACATTGAAATGCTTGTAACTTTTTACTGGAGCGTAATAAAATCGTGAAATTTTGTGACAATAAAGTACTCGAGCCTCTTGTCAATTAAAGTTATCGCTCATAGCTTTGCTACCCTTGAGTCCAAAATAAAACACTGATAAAACTTCAAATGGCCCTAACTTCTAGACAGTGCGTCCTACACCTATAAAAGTTTGCAGCAACCAAATGCTTGAAACTTTTTACTGGAGCGTCATAAAATATTGAAATTTTGTGACAATAAAGTCCTCGTTCCTCTTGTCAATTTAAGCTTTCGCTCATAGCTATGCTAACCTTGAGTCCCAAATCAAAGACTGATAAAACTTCAAATGGCCCTAACTTCTATACGGTGCGTCCTACACCTATCAAGGTTTGCAACAATCAAATGCTTGTAACTTTTTACTGGAGCGTCATAAAATATTGAAATTTTGTGACAATAAAGTCCTCGTGCCTCTTGTCAATTTAAGCTTTCGCTCATAGCTATGCTACCCTTGAGTCCCAAATCAAAGACTGATAAAGCTTCAAATGGCCGTAACTTCTATACAGTGCGTCCTACACCTATCAAAGTTTCAACAATCAAGTGCCTGTAACTTTTTACTGGAGCGTCATAAAATCGTGAAATTTTGTGGCAATAAAGTACTCGAGCCTCTTGTCACTTTACGCTATCGCTCATAGCTATGCTACCCTTGAGTCCCAAATAAAACACAGATAAAACTTCAAATGGCCCTAACTTCTATACGGTGCGTCCTATACCTATCAAAGTTTGCAACAATCAAATGCTTGTAACTTTTTACTGGAGCGTCATAAAATATTGAAATTTTGTGACAATAAAGTACATGTGCCTCTTGTCAATTTAAGCTCTCGCTCATAGCCCTTGAGTCCCAAATCAAACACTGATAAAACTTCAAATGGCCGTAACTTCTATACAGTGCGTCCTACACCTATCAAAATTTGCAACAATCAAATGCTTGTAACTTTTTACTGGAGCGTCATAAAATCGTGAAAATTTGTGATAAGAAAGTACTCGAGCCTCTTGTCAATTAAAGTTATCGCTCATAGCTTTGCTACCCGTGATTCCCAAAACAAACACTGATAAAACTTCAAATTGCCCTAACTACTATACGGTGCTTCCTACACCTATCAAAGTTTGCCACAATCAAATGCTTTTAACACTTTAATGGAGCGTCCTACACCTATCAAAGTTGCAACAATCAAATGCTTGTAACTTTTTATTGGAGCGTCATAAAATATTGAAATTTTGTGACTATAAAGTCCTCGTGCCTCTTGTCAATTTAAGATTTCGCTCATAGCTATGTTACCCTTGAGTCCCAAATCCAACACTGATAAATTTTCAAATGGCCCTAACTTCTATACGGTGTGTCCTACACCAATCAAAGTTTGCAACAATCAAATGCTTGTAACTTTTTACTGGAGCGTCAGAAAATCATGAAATTTTGTGACAATAAAGTACTCGTGCCTCTTGTCAATTTAAGCTATTGCTCACAGATATGCTACCCTTGAGTCCCAAATCAAAATCTGATAAAACTTCAAATGGCTCTAACTCCTATACGGTGCGTCCTACACCTATCAAAGTTGGCAACAATCAAATGCTAGTAATATTTTACTGGAGCGTCATAAAATCTTGAAATTTCGTGACAATAAAATACTCGAGCCTCTTATCAATTAAAGTTATCGCTCATAGCTATGCTACCCTTGAGTCCAAAATAAAATGCTGATAAAATTTCAAATGGCCCTAACTTCTATACGGTGCGTCCGACACCTATCAAAGTTTGCAACAATCAAATGCTTGTAACTTTTTACTGGAGCGTCATAATATCTTGAAATTTTGTGACAATAAAGTACTCGTGCCTCTTGTCAATTAAAGTTATCGCTCATAGCTATGCTACCCTTGAGTCCCAAATCAAACACTGATAAAACTTCAAATGGCCCTAATTTCTATACGGCGCGTCCTATAACTATCAAAGTTTGGGACATTTAAATGCTTGTAACTTTTTACTGGAGCTTCATAAAATCTTGAAATTTTGTGACAATAAAGTACTCGTGCCTCGTGTCAATTTCAGCTATCGCTCATAGCTATGCTACCCCTGAGTCCCAAATAAAACAATGATAAAACTTCAAATGGCCCTATCTTCTATGTGGTGCGTCCTACACCTATCAAAATTTGCAACAATCAAATGCTTGTAACTTTTCACTGGAGCGTCAAAAAATATTGAAATTTTGTGACAATAAAGTCCTCGTGCCTCTTGTCAATTTAAGCTTTCGCTCATAGCTATGCTACCCTTGAGTCCCCAATCAAACACTGATAAAACTATAAATGGCCCCAATTTCTATACTGTGCGTCGTATACCTATCAAAGTTTGCAACATTGAAGTGCTTGTAACTTTTTACTGGAGCGTCATAAAATCGTGAAATTTTGTGACAATAAAGAACTCGAGCCTCTTGTCAATTAAAGTAATTGCTCATAGCTTTCCTACCCTTGAGTCCTAAAACAAACACTGATAAAACTTCAAATGGCCCTAACTTCTATACGGTGCGTCCTACACCTATTAAAGTTGTCCACAATCAAATGCTTTTAACAATTTCCTGGAACGTCCTACACCTATCAAAGTTGCAACAATCAAATGCTTGTAACTTTTTACTGGAGCGTCATAAAATATTGAAATTTTGTGACAATAAAGTCCTCGTGCCTCCTGCCAATTTAAGCTTTCGCTCATAGCTATGCTACCCTTGAGTCCCAAATCAACACTGATAAAACTTCAAATGGCCCTAACTGCTATACGGTGCGTCCTATACCTATCAAGGTTTGCAACAATCAAATGCTTGTTACTTTTTACTGGAGCGTCATAAAATCTTGAAATTTTGTGACAATAAAGTCCTCGTGCCTCTTGTCAATTTAAGCTTTCGCTCATAGCTATGCTACCCTTGAGTCCCAAATCAAAGACTAATAAAACTTCAAATGGCCCTAACTTCAATACAGTGCGTCCTACACCTATCAAAGTTTGCAAAAATCAAATGCTTGTAACTTTTTACAGGAGCGTCATAAAATCTTGAAATTTTGTGACAATAAAGTCCTCGTGCCTCTTGTCAATTTAAGCTTTCGCTCATAGCTATGCTACCCTTGAGTCCCAAAACAAACACTGATAATACTTCAAATGGCCCTAGCTTCTATACGGTGCGTCCTACACCTATCAAACTTTGCAACAATCAAATGCTTGTAACTTTTTACTGGAGCGTCATAAAACCTTGAAATTTTGTGACAATAAAGTACTCCTGCCTCTTGTCACTTTTCGCTATCGCTGATAGCTATGCTAACCTTGAGTCCCAAATAAAACACAGATAAAATTTCAAATGGCCCTAACTTCTATACGGTGCGTCCTATACCTATCAAAGTTTGCAACAATCAAATGCTTGTAACTTTTTACTGGAGCGTCATAAAATCGTGAAAATTTGTGACAATAAAGTACTCGAGCCTCTTGTCAATTAAAGTTATCGCTCATAGCTTTGCTACAGGTGAGTCCCAAAACAAACACTGATATAACTTCAAATGGCCCTAACATCTATACGGTGCGAACTACACCTATCAAAGTTTGCCATTATCAAATGCTTTTAACACTTTACTGGAGTGTCCTACACCTATCAAAGTTGCAACAATCAAATGCTTGTAACTTTTTATTGGACCGTCATAAAATATTGAGATTTTGTGACTATAAAGTCCTCGTACCTCTTGTCAATTTAAGCTTTCGCTCATAGCAATGCTACCCTTGAGTCCCAAATCAAACACTGATAAAACTTCAAATGGCCCTAACTTCTATACGGTGCGTCCTACACCAATCAAAGTTTGCAACAATCAAATGTTTGTAACTTTTTACTGGAGCGTCATAAAATCTTGACATTTTGTGACAATAAAGTACTCGTGCCTCTTGTCAATTTAATCTATTGCTCATAGCTATGCTACCCTTGAGTCCAAAATCAAAATCTGATAAAACTAAAAATGGCTCTAACTTCTATACGGTGCGTCCTACACCTATCAAAGTTTGCAACAATCAAATGCCTGTAATTTTTTACTGGAGTGTCATAAAATCTTGAAATTTCGTGACAATAAAGTACTCGAGCCTCTTGTCAATTAAAGTTATCGCTCATAGCTTTGCTACCCTTGAGTCCCAAAACAATCACTGATAAAACTCCATTTGGCCCTAACTTCTATACGGTGCGTCCTACACCTATCAAAGATTGCCACAAGAAAATGCTTTTAGCACTTTACTGGAGCGTCTTATACCTAACAAAGTTGCAACAATCAAATGATTGTAACTTTTTACTGGAGCGTCATAAAATATTGAAATTTTGTGACAATAAAGTCCTCGTGCCTCTTGTCAATTTAAGTTTTCGCTCATAGCTATGCTACCCTTGAGTCCCAAATCAAACACTGATAAAACTTCAAATGGCTATACGGTGCGTCCTACACATTTCAAAGTTTGGGACATTTAAATGCTTGTAACTTTTTACTGGAGCTTCTTAAAATCTTGAAATTTTGTGACAATAAAGTACTCGTGCCTCTTGTCAATTTGAGCTAACGCTCATAGCTATGCTACCCCTGAGTCCCAAATCAAACACTGATAAAACTTCAAATGGCCCTAACTTATATGTGGTGCGTCCTACACCTATCAAAGTTTGCAACAATCAAATGCTTGTAACTTTTTACTGGAGCGTCATAAAATCTTGAAATTTTGTGACAATAAAGTACTCGAGCCTCTTATCAATTTAAGCTATCGCTCATAGCTATGGTACCATTCAGTCCCAAATCAAACACTGATAAAACTTCAAATGGCCCTAACTTCTATGTGGTGCGTCTTACACCTATCAAAGTTTGCAACAATCAAATGCTTGTAACTTTTTACTGGACCGTCATAAAATCTTGAAATTTTGTGGCAATAAAGTACTCGAGCCTCTTATCAATTTAAGCTATCGCTCATAGCTATGCTACCATTGAGTCCCAAATCAAACACTGATAAAACTTCAAGTGGCCCTAATTTCTATACTGTGCGTCCTATACCTATCAAAGTTTGCAACATTGAAATGCTTGTAACTTTTTACTGGAGCGTAATAAAATCGTGAAATTTTGTGACAATAAAGTACTCGAGCCTCTTGTCAATTAAAGTTATCGCTCATAGCTTTGCTACCCTTGAGTCCAAAATAAAACACTGATAAAACTTCAAATGGCCCTAACTTCTAGACGGTGCGTCCTACACCTATAAAAGTTTGCAGCAACCAAATGCTTGAAACTTTTTACTGGAGCGTCATAAAATATTGAAATTTTGTGACAATAAAGTCCTCGTTCCTCTTGTCAATTTAAGCTTTCGCTCATAGCTATGCTAACCTTGAGTCCCAAATCAAAGACTGATAAAGCTTCAAATGGCCGTAACTTCTATACAGTGCGTCCTACACCTATCAAAGTTTGCAACAATCAAGTGCCTGTAACTTTTTACTGGAGCGTCATAAAATCGTGAAAATTTGTGATAAGAAAGTACTCGAGCCTCTTGTCAATTAAAGTTATCGCTCATAGCTTTGCTACCCGTGATTCCCAAAACAAACACTGATAAAACTTCAAATTGCCCTAACTACTATACGGTGCGTCCTACACCTATCAAAGTTTGCCACAATCAAATGCTTTTAACACTTTAATGGAGCGTCCTACACCTATCAAAGTTGCAACAATCAAATGCTTGTAACTTTTTATTGGAGCGTCATAAAATATTGAAATTTTGTGACAATAAAGTACATGTGCCTCTTGTCAATTTAAGATTTCGCTCATAGCTATGTTACCCTTGAATCCCAAATCCAACACTGATAAATTTTCAAATGGCCCTAACTTCTATACGGTGTGTCCTACACCAATCAAAGTTTGCAACAATCAAATGCTTGTAACTTTTTACTGGAGCGTCAGAAAATCATGAAATTTTGTGACAATAAAGTACTCGTGCCTCTTGTCAATTTAAGCTATTGCTCACAGATATGCTACCCTTGAGTCCCAAATCAAAATCTGATAAAACTTCAAATGGCTCTAACTCCTATACGGTGCGTCCTACACCTATCAAAGTTGGCAACAATCAAATGCTAGTAATTTTTTACTGGAGCGTCATAAAATCTTGAAATTTCGTGACAATAAAATACTCGAGCCTCTTATCAATTAAAGTTATCGCTCATAGCTATGCTACCCTTGAGTCCAAAATAAAATGCTGATAAAATTTCAAATGGCCCTAACTTCTATACGGTGCGTCCGACACCTATCAAAGTTTGCAACAATCAAATGCTTGTAACTTTTTACTGGAGCGTCATAATATCTTGAAATTTTGTGACAATAAAGTACTCGTGCCTCTTGTCAATTAAAGTTATCGCTCATAGCTATGCTACCCTTGAGTCCCAAATCAAACACTGATAAAACTTCAAATGGCCCTAATTTCTATACGGTGCGTCCTATACCTATCAAAGTTTGGGACATTTAAATGCTTGTAACTTTTTACTGGAGCTTCATAAAATCTTGAAATTTTGTGACAATAAAGTACTCGTGCCTCGTGTCAATTTCAGCTATCGCTCATAGCTATGCTACCCCTGAGTCCCAAATAAAACAATGATAAAACTTCAAATGGCCCTATCTTCTATGTGGTGCGTCCTACACCTATCAAAATTTGCAACAATCAAATGCTTGTAACTTTTCACTGGAGCGTCAAAAAATATTGAAATTTTGTGACAATAAAGTCCTCGTGCCTCTTGTCAATTTAAGCTTTCGCTCATAGCTATGCTACCCTTGAGTCCCCAATCAAACACTGATAAAACTATAAATGGCCCCAATTTCTATACTGTGCGTCCTATACCTATCAAAGTTTGCAACATTGAAGTGCTTGTAACTTTTTACTGGAGCGTCATAAAATCGTGAAATTTTGTGACAATAAAGAACTCGAGCTTCTTGTCAATTAAAGTACTTGCTCATAGCTTTCCTACCCTTGAGTCCTAAAACAAACACTGATAAAACTTCAAATGGCCCTAACTTCTATACGGTGCGTCCTACACCTATTAAAGCTGTCCACAATCAAATGCTTTTAACAATTTCCTGGAACGTCCTACACCTATCAAAGTTGCAACAATCAAATGCTTGTAACTTTTTACTGGAGCGTCATAAAATATTGAAATTTTGTGACAATAAAGTCCTCGTGCCTCTTGTCAATTTAAGTTTTCGCTCATAGCTATGCTACCCTTGAGTCCCAAATCAAACACTGATAAAACTTCAAATGGCCCTAACTTTTATACGGTGCGTCCTACACCTACCAAAGTTTGCAACATTGAAATGCTTCTAACTTTTTACTGGAGCATCATAAAATCGTGAAATTCTGTGACAATAAAGTACTCGAGCCTCTTGTCAATTAAAGTTCTCGCTCATATCTTTGCTACCCTTGAGTCCCAAATCAAAATCTGATAAAACTTCAAATGGCTCTAACTTCTATACGGTGCGTCCTACACCTATAAAAGTTTGCAACAATCAAATGCTTGTAACTTTTTACTGGAGCGTCATAAAATATTGAAGTTTTGTGACAATAAAGTCCTCGTTCCTCTTGTCAATTTAAGATTTCGCTCATAGCTATGGTAACCTTGAGTCCCAAATCAAAGACTGATAAAACTTCAAATGGCCCTAACTTTTATACGGTGCTTCCTACACCTATCAAGATTTGCAATAATCAAATGCTTGTAATTTTTACTGGAGCGTCATAAAATATTGAAATTTTGTGACAATAAAGTCCTCGTGCCTCTTGTCAATTTAAGCTTTCGCTCATAGCTATGCTACCCTTGAGTTAAAAATCAAAGGCTGATAAAGCTTCAAATTGCCGTAACTTCTATACAGTGCGTCCTACACCTATCAAAGTTTGCAACAATCAAATGCTTGTAACTTTTTACTGGACCGTCATAAAATCTTGAAATTTTGTGGCAATAAAGTACTCGAGCTTCTTATCAATTTAAGCTATCGCTCATAGCTATGCTACCATTGAGTCCCAAATCAAACACTGATAAAACTTCAAGTGGCCCTAATTTCTATACTGTGCGTCCTATACCTATCAAAGTTTGCAACATTGAAATGCTTGTAACTTTTTACTGGAGCGTAATAAAATCGTGAAATTTTGTGACAATAAAGTACTCGAGCCTCTTGTCAATTAAAGTTATCGCTCATAGCTTTGCTACCCTTGAGTCCAAAATAAAACACTGATAAAACTTCAAATGGCCCTAACTTCTAGACGGTGCGTCCTACACCTATAAAAGTTTGCAGCAACCAAATGCTTGAAACTTTTTACTGGAGCGTCATAAAATATTGAAATTTTGTGACAATAAAGTCCTCGTTCCTCTTGTCAATTTAAGCTTTCGCTCATAGCTATGCTAACCTTGAGTCCCAAATCAAAGACTGATAAAACTTCAAATGGCCCTAACTTCTATACGGTGCGTCCTACACCTATCAAGGTTTGCAACAATCAAATGCTTGTAACTTTTTACTGGAGCGTCATAAAATCTTGAAATTTTGTGACAATAAAGTCCTCGTGCCTCTTGTCAATTTAAGCTTTCGCTCATAGCTATGCTACCCTTGAGTCCCAAATCAAAGACTGATAAAGCTTCAAATGGCCCTAACTTCTATACGGTGCGTCCTACACCTATCAAAGTTTGCAACATTGAAATGCTTGTAACTTTTTACTGGAGCGTAATAAAATCGTGAAATTTTGTGACAATAAAGAACTCGAGCCTCTTGTCAATTAAAGTAATTGCTCATAGCTTTCCTACCCTTGAGTCCTAAAACAAACACTGATAAAACTTCAAATGGCCCTAACTTCTATACGGTGCGTCCTACACCTATTAAAGTTGTCCACAATCAAATGCTTTTAACAATTTCCTGGAACGTCCTACACCTATCAAAGTTGCAACAATCAAATGCTTGTAACTTTTTACTGGAGCGTCATAAAATATTGAAATTTTGTGACAATAAAGTCCTCGTGCCTCCTGCCAATTTAAGCTTTCGCTCATAGCTATGCTACCCTTGAGTCCCAAATCAACACTGATAAAACTTCAAATGGCCCTAACTGCTATACGGTGCGTCCTACACCTATCAAGGTTTGCAACAATCAAATGCTTGTTACTTTTTACTGGAGCGTCATAAAATCTTGAAATTTTGTGACAATAAAGTCCTCGTGCCTCTTGTCAATTTAAGCTTTCGCTCATAGCTATGCTACCCTTGAGTCCCAAAACAAACACTGATAATACTTCAAATGGCCCTAGCTTCTATACGGTGCGTCCTACACCTATCAAACTTTGCAACAATCAAATGCTTGTAACTTTTTACTGGAGCGTCATAAAACCTTGAAATTTTGTGACAATAAAGTACTCCTGCCTCTTGTCACTTTTCGCTATCGCTGATAGCTATGCTAACCTTGAGTCCCAAATAAAACACAGATAAAATTTCAAATGGCCCTAACTTCTATACGGTGCGTCCTATACCTATCAAAGTTTGCAACAATCAAATGCTTGTAACTTTTTACTGGAGCGTCATAAAATCGTGAAAATTTGTGACAATAAAGTACTCGAGCCTCTTGTCAATTAAAGTTATCGCTCATAGCTTTGCTACAGGTGAGTCCCAAAACAAACACTGATATAACTTCAAATGGCCCTAACATCTATACGGTGCGAACTACACCTATCAAAGTTTGCCATTATCAAATGCTTTTAACACTTTACTGGAGTGTCCTACTCCTATCAAAGTTGCAACAATCAAATGCTTGTAACTTTTTATTGGACCGTCATAAAATATTGAGATTTTGTGACTATAAAGTCCTCGTACCTCTTGTCAATTTAAGCTTTCGCTCATAGCTATGCTACCCTTGAGTCCCAAATCAAACACTGATAAAACTTCAAATGGCCCTAACTTCTATACGGTGCGTCCTACACCAATCAAAGTTTGCAACAATCAAATGTTTGTAACTTTTTACTGGAGCGTCATAAAATCTTGACATTTTGTGACAATAAAGTACTCGTGCCTCTTGTCAATTTAATCTATAATCAAAATCTGATAAAACTAAAAATGGCTCTAACTTCTATACGGTGCGTCCTACACCTATCAAAGTTTGCAACAATCAAATGCCTGTAATTTTTTACTGGAGTGTCATAAAATCTTGAAATTTCGTGACAATAAAGTACTCGAGCCTCTTGTCAATTAAAGTTATCGCTCATAGCTTTGCTACCCTTGAGTCCCAAAACAATCACTGATAAAACTCCATTTGGCCCTAACTTCTATACGGTGCGTCCTACACCTATCAAAGATTGCCACAAGAAAATGCTTTTAGCACTTTACTGGAGCGTCTTATACCTAACAAAGTTGCAACAATCAAATGATTGTAACTTTTTACTGGAGCGTCATAAAATATTGAAATTTTGTGACAATAAAGTCCTCGTGCCTCTTGTCAATTTAAGTTTTCGCTCATAGCTATGCTACCCTTGAGTCCCAAATCAAACACTGATAAAACTTCAAATGGCCCTAACTTCTATACGGTGCGTCCTACACCTACCAAAGTTTGCAACATTGAAATGCTTCTAACTTTTTACTGGAGCATCATAAAATCGTGAAATTCTGTGACAATAAAGTACTCGAGCCTCTTGTCAATTAAAGTTCTCGCTCATAGCTTTGCTACCCTTGAGTCCCAAATCAAAATCTGATAAAACTTCAAATGGCTCTAACTTCTATACGGTGCGTCCTACACCTATAAAAGTTTGCAACAATCAAATGCCTGTAACTTTTTACTGGAGCGTCATAAAATCGTGAAATTTTGTGGCAATAAAGTACTCGAGCCTCTTGTCACTTTACGCTATCGATCATAGCTATGCTACCCTTGAGTCCCAAATAAAACACAGATAAAATTTCAAATGGCCCTAACTTCTATACGGTGCGTCCTACACCTATCAAAGATTGCCAAAATAAAATGCTTTTAGCACTTTACTCGAGTGTCCTATACCTAACAAAGTTGCAACAATCAAATGCTTGTAACTTTTAACTGGAGCGACATAAAATATTGAAATTTTGTGACATTAAAGTACTCGTGCCTCTTGTCAAGTAAAGTTATCGCTCATAGCTATGCTACCCTTGAGTCCCAAATCAAACACAGATAAAACTTCAAATGGCCCTAACTTCTATACGGTGCGTCCTACACATATCAAAGTTTGGGACATTTAAATGCTTGTAACTTTTTACTGGAGCTTCTTAAAATCTTGAAATTTTGTGACAATAAAGTACTCGGGGCTCTCGTCAATTTAAGCTTTCGCTCATACCTATGCTACCCTTGAGTCCCAAATCAAAGACCGATAAAACTTCAAATGGCCCTAACTTCTATACGGTGCGTCCTACACCTATCAACGTTTGCAACAATCAAATGCTTGTAACTTTTTACTGGAGCGTCATAAAATCGTGAAATTTTGTGACAATAAAGTTCTCGAGCCTCTTTTCAATTAAAGTTATCGCTCATAGCTTTGCTATCCTTGAGTCCCTAAACAATTACTGATAAAACTCCATTTTGCCCTATCTTCTATACGGTGCGTCCTACACCTATCAAAGATTGCCACAATAAAATGCTTGTAGCACTTTACTGGAGCGTCCTATACCTAACAAAGTTGCAACAATCAAATGCTTGTAACTTTTTACTGGAGCGACATAAAATATTGAAATTTTGTGACAATAAAGTCCTCGTGCCTCTTGTCAATTTAAGCTTTCGCTTATAGCTATGCTACCCTTGAGTCCCAAATCAAACACTGATAAAACTTCAAATGGCCCTAACTTCCATACGGTGCGTCCTACACTTATCAAAGTTTGCAACATTGAAATGCTTGTAACTTTTTACTGGAGCGTCATAATATGACAATAAAGTACTCTAGCCTGTTGTCAATTAAAGTTATCGCTCATAGCTTTGCTACCCTTGAGTCCCAAAACAAACACTGATAAAACTTCAAATGTCACTAACTTCTATACGGTGCGTCCTACACCTATCAAAGTTTGCCACAATCAAATGCTTTTAACACTTTACTGGAGCGTCCTACAGCTATCAAAGTTGCAACAATCAAATGCTTGTAACTTTTTACTGGAGCGTCATAAAATAATGAAATTTTGTGACAATAAAATCCTCGTGCCTCTTGTCAATTTAAGCTTTCGCTCATAGCTATGCTACCCTTGAGTCCCAAATCAAACACTGATAAAACTTCAAATTTCCCTAACTTCTATACGGTGCGTCCTACACCTATCAAAGTTTGCAACATTGAAATGCTTCTAACTTTTTACTGGAGCGTCATAAAATATTGAAATTTTGAGACAATAAAGTCCTCGTGCCTCTTGTCAATTTAAGCTTTCGCTCATAGCTATGCTACCCTTGAGTTAAAAAACAAAGGCTGATAAAGCTTCAAATTGCCGTAACTTCTATACAGTGCGTCCTACACCTATCAAGATTTGCCACAATCAAATGCCTGTAACTTTTTACTGGAGCGTCATAAAATCGTGAAATTTTGTGGCAATAAAGTACTCGAGCCTCTTGTCACTTTACGCTATCGCTCATAGCTATGCTACCCTTGAGTCCCAAATAAAACACAGATAAAATTTCAAATGGCCCTAACTTCTATACGGTGCGTCCTATACCTATCAAAGTTTGCAACAATCAAATGCTTGTAAGTTTTTACTGGAGCGTCATAAAATCTGGAAATATTGTGACAATAAAGTATTCGTGCCTCTTGTCAAGTAAAGTTATCGCTCATAGCTATGCAACCCTTGAGTCCCAAATCAAACACAGTTAAAACTTCAAATGGCCCTAACTTCTATACGGTGCGTCCTACACCTATCAAAGTTTGCAACAATCAAATGCATGTAACTTTTTACTGGAGCGTCATAAAATCTTGAAATATTGTGACAATAAAGTACTCGTTCCTCTTGTCAATTAAAATTATGCTACCCTTGAGTCCCAAATCAAACACTGATAAAACTTCAAATGGCCCTAACTTATATACGGTGCGTCCTACACATATCAAAGTTTGGGACATTTAAATGCTTGTAACTTTTTACTGGAGCTTCTTAAAACCTTGTCATTTTGTGACAATAAAGTACTCGTGCCTCTTGTCAATTTGAGCTAACTCTCATAACTATGCTACCCCTGAGTCCCAAATCAAACACTGATAAAACTTCAAATGGCCCTAACTTCTATGTGGTGCGTCCTACACCTATCAAAGTTTGCAACAATCAAATGCTTGTAACTTTTTACTGGAGCGTCATAAAATCTTGAAATTTTGTGACAATAAAGTACTCGAGCCTCTTATCAATTTAAGCTATCGCTCATAGCTATGTTACCATTGAGTCCCAAATCAAACACTGATAAGACTTCAAATGGCCCTAACTTCTATGTGGTGCGTCCTACACCTATCAAAGTTTGCCACAATCAAATGCTTTTAACACTTTACTGGAGCGTCCTACACCTATCAAAGTTGCAACAATCAAATGCTTGTCACTTTTTACTGGAGCGTCATAAAATCATGAAATATTGTGACAATAAAGTACTCGTGCCTCTTGTCAAGTAAAGTTATCGCTCATAGCTATGCTACCCTTGAGTCCCAAATCAAAAACAGATAAAACTTCAAATGGCCCTAACTTCTATACGGTGCGTCCTAAACCTATCAAAGTTTGCAACAATCAAATGCTTGTAACTTTTTACTGGAGCGTCATAAAATCTTGAAATATTGTGACAATAAAGTACTCCTGCCTCTTGTCAATTAAAGTTATCGCTCATAGCTATGCTACCCTTGAGTCCCAAATCAAATAAAACTTCAAATGGCCCTAACTTCTATGTGGTGCGTCCTACACCTATCAAAGTTTGCAACAATCAAATGCTTGTAACTTTTTACTGGAGCGTAATAAAATCGTGAAATTTTGTGACAATAAAGTACTCGAGCCTCTTGTCAATTAAAGTTATCGCTCATAGCTTTGCTACCCTTGAGTCCCAAAACAAACACTGATAAAACTTCAAATGGCCCTAACTTCTATACGGTGCGTCCTACACCTATCAAAGTTGTCCACAATCAAATGCTTTTACCACTTTACTGGAGCGTCCTACACCTATCAAAGTTGCAACAATCAAATGCTTGTAACTTTTTACTGGAGCGTCATAAAATATTGAAATTTTGTGACAATAAAGTCCTCGTTCCTCTTGTCAATTTAAGCTTTCGCTCATAGCTATGGTAACCTTGAGTCCCAAATCAAAGACTGATAAAACTTCAAATGGCCCTAACTTCTAAACGGTGCGTCCTACACCTATCAAGATTTGCAACAATCAAATGCTTGTAATTTTTACTGGAGCGTCATAAAATATTGAAATTTTGTGACAATAAAGTCCTCGTGCCTCTTGTCAATTTAAGCTTTCGCTCATAGCTATGCTACCCTTGAGTTAAAAATCAAAGGCTGATAAAGCTTCAAATTGCCGTAACTTCTATACAGTGCGTCCTACACCTATCAAAGTTTGCAACAATCAAATGTCTGTAACTTTTTACTGGAGCGACATAAAATATTGAAATTTTGTGACAATAAAGTCCTCGTGCCTCTTGTCAATTTAAGCTTTCGCTTATAGCTATGCTACCCTTGAGTCCCAAATCAAACACTGATAAAACTTCAAATGGCCCTAACTTCCATACGGTGCGTCCTACACTTATCAAAGCTTGCAACATTGAAATGCTTGTAACTTTTTACTGGAGCGTCATAATATGACAATAAAGTACTCTAGCCTGTTGTCAATTAAAGTTATCGCTCATAGCTTTGCTACCCTTGAGTCCCAAAACAAACACTGATAAAACTTCAAATGTCACTAACTTCTATACGGTGCGTCCTACACCTATCAAAGTTTGCCACAATCAAATGCTTGTAAGTTTTTACTGGAGCGTCATAAAATCTGGAAATATTGTGACAATAAAGTATTCGTGCCTCTTGTCAAGTAAAGTTATCGCTCATAGCTATGCTACCCTTGAGTCCCAAATCAAACACAGATAAAACTTCAAATGGCTCTAACTTCTATACGGTGCGTCCTACACCTATCAAAGTTTGCAACAATCAAATGCATGTAACTTTTTACTGGAGCGTCATAAAATCTTGAAATATTGTGACAATAAAGTACTCGTGCCTCTTGTCAATTAAAGTTTTCGCTCATAGCTATGCTACCCTTGAGTCCCAAATCAAACACTGATAAAACTTCAAATGGCCCTAACTTATATACGGTGCGTCCTACACATAACAAAGTTTGGGACATTTAAATGCTTGTAACTTTTTACTGGAGCTTCTTAAAACCTTGTCATTTTGTGACAATAAAGTACTCGTGCCTCTTGTCAATTTGAGCTAACTCTCATAACTATGCTACCCCTGAGTCCCAAATCAAACACTGATAAAACTTCAAATGGCCCTAACTTCTATGTGGTGCGTCCTACACCTATCAAAGTTTGCAACAATCAAATGCTTTTAACTTTTTACTGGAGCGTCATAAAATCTTGAAATTTTGTGACAATAAAGTACTCGAGCCTCTTATCAATTTAAGCTATCGCTCATAGCTATGTTACCATTGAGTCCCAAATCAAACACTGATAAGACTTCAAATGGCCCTAACTTCTATGTGGTGCGTCCTACACCTATCAAAGTTTGCCACAATCAAATGCTTTTAACACTTTACTGGAGGGTCCTACACCTATCAAAGTTGCAACAATCAAATGCTTGTCACTTTTTACTGGAGCGTCATAAAATCATGAAATATTGTGACAATAAAGTACTCGTGCTTCTTGTCAAGTAAAGTTATCGCTCATAGCTAAGCTACCCTTGAGTCCCAAATCAAAAACAGATAAAACTTCAAATGGCCCTAACTTCTATACGGTGCGTCCTAAACCTATCAAAGTTTGCAACAATCAAATGCTTGTAACTTTTTACTGGAGCGTCATAAAATCTTGAAATATTGTGACAATAAAGTACTCCTGCCTCTTGTCAATTAAAGTTATCGCTCATAGCTATGCTACCCTTGAGTCCCAAATCAAATAAAACTTCAAATGGCCCTAACTTCTATGTGGTGCGTCCTACACCTATCAAAGTTTGCAACAATCAAATGCTTGTAACTTTTTACTGGAGCGTAATAAAATCGTGAAATTTTGTGACAATAAAGTACTCGAGCCTCTTGTCAATTAAAGTTATCGCTCATAGCTTTGCTACCCTTGAGTCCCAAAACAAACACTGATAAAACTTCAAATGGCCCTAACTTCTATACGGTGCATCCTACACCTATCAAAGTTGTCCACAATCAAATGCTTTTACCACTTTACTGGAGCGTCCTACACCTATCAAAGTTGCAACAATCAAATGCTTGTAACTTTTTACTGGAGCGTCATAAAATATTGAAATTTTGTGACAATAAAGTCCTCGTTCCTCTTGTCAATTTAAGCTTTCGCTCATAGCTATGGTAACCTTGAGTCCCAAATCAAAGACTGATAAAACTTCAAATGGCCCTAACTTCTATACGGTGCGTCCTACACCTATCAAGATTTGCAACAATCAAATGCTTGTAATTTTTACTGGAGCGTCATAAAATATTGAAATTTTGTGACAATAAAGTCCTCGTGCCTCTTGTCAATTTAAGCTTTCGCTCATAGCTATGCTACCCTTGAGTTAAAAATCAAAGGCTGATAAAGCTTCAAATTGCCGTAACTTCTATACAGTGCGTCCTACACCTATCAAAGTTTGCAACAATCAAATGCCTGTAACTTTTTACTGGAGCGTCATAAAATCGTGAAATTTTGTGGCAATAAAGTACTCGAACCTCTTGTCACTTTACGCTATCGATCATAGCTATGCTACCCTTGAGTCCCAAATAAAACACAGATAAAATTTCAAATGGCCCTAACTTCTATACGGTGCGTCCTACACCTATCAAAGATTGCCAAAATAAAATGCTTTTAGCACTTTACTGGAGCGTCCTATACCTAACAAAGTTGCAACAATCAAATGCTTGTAACTTTTTACTGGAGCGACATAAAATATTGAAATTTTGTGACAATAAAGTACTCGTGCCTCTTGTCAAGTAAAGTTATCGCTCATAGCCCTTGAGTCCCAAATCAAACACAGATAAAACTTCAAATGGCCCTAACTTCTATACGGTGCGTCCTACACCTATCAAAGTTTGCAACAATCAAATTCTTGTAACTTTTTACTGGAGCGTCATAAAATCTTGAAATATTGTGACAATAAAGTACTCGTGCCTCTTGTCAAGTAAAGTTATCGCTCATAGCTTTGCTACCCTTGAGTACCAAATCAAACACAGATAAAACTTCAAATGGCCCTAACTTCTATACGGTGCGTCCTACGCATATCAAAGATTGCCATAATAAAATGCTTTTAGCACTTTACTGGAGCGTCCTATACCTAACAAAGTTGCAACAATCAAATGCTTGTAACTTTTAACTGGAGCGACATAAAATATTGAAATTTTGTGACATTAAAGTACTCGTGCCTCTTGTCAAGTAAAGTTATCGCTCATAGCTATGCTACCCTTGAGTCCCAAATCAAACACAGATAAAACTTCAAATGGCCCTAACTTCTATACGGTGCGTCCTACACCTATCAAAGTTTGCAACAATCAAATGCATGTAACTTTTTACTGGAGCGTCATAAAATCTTGAAATATTGTGACAATAAAGTACTCGTGCCTCTTGTCAATTAAAGTTATCGCACATAGCTATGCTACCCTTGAGTCCCAAATCAAACACTGATAAAACTTCAAATGGCCCTAACTTATATACGGTGCGTCCTACACATATCAAAGTTTGGGACATTTAAATGCTTGTAACTTTTTACTGGAGCTTCTTAAAACCTTGTCATTTTGTGACAATAAAGTACTCGTGCCTCTTGTCAATTTGAGCTAACTCTCATAACTATGCTACCCCTGAGTCCCAAATCAAACACTGATAAAACTTCAAATGGCCCTAACTTCTATGTGGTGCGTCCTACACCTATCAAAGTTTGCAACAATGAAATGCTTGTAACTTTTTACTGGAGCGTCATAAAATCTTGAAATTTTGTGACAATAAAGTACTCGAGCCTCTTATCAATTTAAGCTATCGCTCATAGCTATGTTACCATTGAGTCCCAAATCAAACACTGATAAGACTTCAAATGGCCCTAACTTCTATGTGGTGCGTCCTACACCTATCAAAGTTTGCCACAATCAAATGCTTTTAACACTTTACTGGAGCGTCCTACACCTATCAAAGTTGCAACAATCAAATGCTTGTCACTTTTTACTGGAGCGTCATAAAATCATGAAATATTGTGACAATAAAGTACTCGTGCCTCTTGTCAAGTAAAGTTATCGCTCATAGCTATGCTACCCTTGAGTCCCAAATCAAAAACAGATAAAACTTCAAATGGCCCTAACTTCTATACGGTGCGTCCTAAACCTATCAAAGTTTGCAACAATCAAATGCTTGTAACTTTTTACTGGAGCGTCATAAAATCTTGAAATATTGTGACAATAAAGTACTCCTGCCTCTTGTCAATTAAAGTTATCTCTCATAGCTATGCTACCCTTGAGTCCCAAATCAAATAAAACTTCAAATGGCCCTAACTTCTATGTGGTGCGTCCTACACCTATCAAAGTATGCAACAATCAAATGCTTGTAACTTTTTACTGGAGCGTAATCAAATCGTGAAATTTTGTGACAATAAAGTACTCGAGCCTCTTGTCAATTAAAGTTATCGCTCATAGCTTTGCTACCCTTGAGTCCCAAAACAAACACTGATAAAACTTCAAATGGCCCTAACTTCTATACGGTGCGTCCTACACCTATCAAAGTTGTCCACAATCAAATGCTTTTACCACTTTACTGGAGCGTCCTACACCTATCAAAGTTGCAACAATCAAATGCTTGTAACTTTTTACTGGAGCGTCATAAAATATTGAAATTTTGTGACAATAAAGTCCTCGTTCCTCTTGTCAATTTAAGCTTTCGCTCATAGCTATGGTAACCTTGAATCCCAAATCAAAGACTGATAAAACTTCAAATGGCCCTAACTTCTATACGGTGCGTCCTACACCTATCAAGATTTGCAACAATCAAATGCTTGTAATTTTTACTGGAGCGTCATAAAATATTGAAATTTTGTGACAATAAAGTCCTCGTGCCTCTTGTCAATTTAAGCTTTCGCTCATAGCTATGCTACCCTTGAGTTAAAAGTCAAAGGCTGATAAAGCTTCAAATTGCCGTAACTTCTATACAGTGCGTCCTACACCTATCAAAGTTTGCAACAATCAAATGCCTGTAACTTTTTACTGGAGCGTCATAAAATCGTGAAATTTTGTGGTAATAAAGTACTCGAGCCATTTGTCACTTTACGCTATCGCTCATAGCTATGCTACCCTTGAGTCCCAAATAAAACACAGATAAAATTTCAAAGGGCTTCTATACGGTGCGTCCTACACCTATCAAAGATTGCCAAAATAAAATGCTTTTAGCACTTTACTGGAGCGTCCTATACCTAACAAAGTTGCAACAATCAAATGCTTGTAACTTTTTACTGGAGCGACATAAAATATTGAAATTTTGTGACAATAAAGTACTCGTGCCTCTTGTCAAGTAAAGTTATCGCTCATAGCTATGCTTCCCTTGAGTCCCAAATCAAACACAGATAAAACTTCAAATGGCCCTAACTTCTATACGGTGCGTCCTACACCTATCAAAGTTTGCAACAATCAAATGCTTGTAACTTTTTACTGGAGCGTCATAAAATCTTGAAATATTGTGACAATAAAGTACTCGTGCCTCTTGTCAAGTAAAGTTATCGCTCATAGCTTTGCTACCATTGAGTCCCAAATCAAACACAGATAAAACTTCAAATGGCCCTAACTTCTATACGGTGCGTCCTCGTCCTACACATATCAAAGATTGCAACAATAAAATGCTTTTAGCACTTTACTGGAGCGTCCTATACCTAACAAAGTTGCAACAATCAAATGCTTGTAACTTTTAACTGGAGCGACATAAAATATTGAAATTTTGTGACAATAAAGTACTCGTGCCTCTTGTCAAGTAAAGTTATCGCTCATACTTATGCTACCCTTGAGTCCCAAATCAAACACAGATAAAACTTCAAATGGCCCTAACTTCTATACGGTGCGTCCTACACATATCAAAGTTTGGGACATTTAAATGCTTGTAACTTTTTACTGGAGCTTCTTAAAATCTTGAAATTTTGTGACAATAAAGTACTCGGGGCTCTCGTCAATTTAAGCTTTCGCTCATAACTATGCTACCCTTGAGTCCCAAATCAAAGACTGATAAAACTTCAAATGGCCCTAACTTCTATACGGTGCGTCCTACACCTATCAACGTTTGCAACAATCAAATGCTTGTAACTTTTTACTGGAGCGTCATAAAATCGTGAAATTTTGTGGCAATAAAGTACTCGAGCCTCTTGTCACTTTACGCTATCGCTCATAGCTATGCTACCCTTGAGTCCCAAATAAAACACAGATAAAATTTCAAATGGCCCTAACTTCTATACGGTGCGTCCTATACCTATCAAAGTTTGCAACAATCAAATGCTTGTAAGTTTTTACTGGAGCGTCATAAAATCTGGAAATATTGTGACAATAAAGTATTCGTGCCTCTTGTCAAGTAAAGTTATCGCTCATAGCTATGCTACCCTTGAGTCCCAAATCAAACACAGATAAAACTTCAAATGGCCCTAACTTCTATACGGTGCGTCCTACACCTATCAAAGTTTGCAACAATCAAATGCATGTAACTTTTTACTGGAGCGTCATAAAATCTTGAAATATTGTGACAATAAAGTACTCGTGCCTCTTGTCAATTAAAGTTATCGCTCATAGCTATGCTACCCTTGAGTCCCAAATCAAACACTGATAAAACTTCAAATGGCCCTAACTTATATACGGTGCGTCCTACACATATCAAAGTTTGGGACATTTAAATGCTTGTAACTTTTTACTGGAGCTTCTTAAAACCTTGTCATTTTGTGACAATAAAGTACTCGTGCCTCTTGTCAATTTGAGCTAACTCTCATAACTATGCTACCCCTGAGTCCCAAATCAAACACTGATAAAACTTCAAATGGCCCTAACTTCTATGTGGTGCGTCCTACACCATTCAAAGTTTGCAACAATCAAATGCTTGTAACTTTTTACTGGAGCGTCATAAAATCTTGAAATTTTGTGACAATAAAGTACTCGAGCCTCTTATCAATTTAAGCTATCGCTCATAGCTATGTTACCATTGAGTCCCAAATCAAACACTGATAAGACTTCAAATGGCCCTAACTTCTATGTGGTGCGCCCTACACCTATCAAAGTTGGCCACAATCAAATGCTTTTAACACTTTACTGGAGCGTCCTACACCTATCAAAGTTGCAACAATCAAATGCTTGTCACTTTTTACTGGAGCGTCATAAAATCATGAAATATTGTGACAATAAAGTACTCGTGCCTCTTGTCAAGTAAAGTTATCGCTCATAGCTATGCTACCCTTGAGTCCCAAATCAAAAACAGATAAAACTTCAAATGGCCCTAACTTCTATACGGTGCGTCCTAAACCTATCAAAGTTTGCAACAATCAAATGCTTGTAACTTTTTACTGGAGCGTCATAAAATCTTGAAATATTGTGACAATAAAGTAAGTACTCCTGCCTCTTGTCAATTAAAGTTATCGCTCATAGCTATGCTACCCTTGAGTCCCAAATCAAATAAAACTTCAAATGGCCCTAACTTCTATGTGGTGCATCCTACACCTATCAAAGTTTGCAACAATCAAATGCTTGTAACTTTTTACTGGAGCGTAATAAAATCGTGAAATTTTGTGACAATAAAGTACTCGAGCCTCTTGTCAATTAAAGTTATCGCTCATAGCTTTGCTACCCTTGAGTCCCAAAACAAACACTGATAAAACTTCAAATGGCCCTAACTTCTATACGGTGCGTCCTACACCTATCAAAGTTGTCCACAATCAAATGCTTTTACCACTTTACTGGAGCGTCCTACACCTATCAAAGTTGCAACAATCAAATGCTTGTAACTTTTTACTGGAGCGTCATAAAATATTGAAATTTTGTGACAATAAAGTCCTCGTTCCTCTTGTCAATTTAAGCTTTCGCTCATAGCTATGGTAACCTTGAGTCCCAAATCAAAGACTGATAAAACTTCAAATGGCCCTAACTTCTATACGGTGCGTCCTACACCTATCAAGATTTGCAACAATCAAATGCTTGTAATTTTTACTGGAGCGTCATAAAATATTGAAATTTTGTGACAATAAAGTCCTCGTGCCTCTTGTCAATTTAAGCTTTCGCTCATAGCTCTGCTACCCTTGAGTTAAAAGTCAAAGGCTGATAAAGCTTCAAATTGCCGTAACTTCTATACAGTGCGTCCTACACCTATCAAAGTTTGCAACAATCAAATGCCTGTAACTTTTTACTGGAGCGTCATAAAATCGTGAAATTTTGTGGTAATAAAGTACTCGAGCCTCTTGTCACTTTACGCTATCGCTCATAGCTATGCTACCCTTGAGTCCCAAATAAAACACAGATAAAATTTCAAAGGGCCCTAACTTCTATACGGTGCGTCCTACACCTATCAACGTTTGCAACAATCAAATGCTTGTAACTTTTTACTGGAGCGTCATAAAATCGTGAAATTTTGTGGCAATAAAGTACTCGAGCCTCTTGTCACTTTACGCTATCGCTCATAGCTATGCTACCCTTGAGTCCCAAATAAAACACAGATAAAATTTCAAATGGCCCTAACTTCTATACGGTGCGTCCTATACCTATCAAAGTTTGCAACAATCAAATGCTTGTAAGTTTTTACTGGAGCGTCATAAAATCTGGAAATATTGTGACAATAAAGTATTCGTGCCTCTTGTCAAGTAAAGTTATCGCTCATAGCTATGCTACCCTTGAGTCCCAAATCAAACACAGATAAAACTTCAAATGGCCCTAACTTCTATACGGTGCGTCCTACACCTATCAAAGTTTGCAACAATCAAATGCATGTAACTTTTTACTGGAGCGTCATAAAATCTTGAAATATTGTGACAATAAAGTACTCGTGCCTTTTGTCAATTAAAGTTATCGCTCATAGCTATGCTACCCTTGAGTCCCAAATCAAACACTGATAAAACTTCAAATGGCCCTAACTTATATACGGTGCGTCCTACACATATCAAAGTTTGGGACATTTAAATGCTTGTAACTTTTTACTGGAGCTTCTTAAAACCTTGTCATTTTGTGACAATAAAGTACTCGTGCCTCTTGTCAATTTGAGCTAACTCTCATAACTATGCTACCCCTGAGTCCCAAATCAAACACTGATAAAACTTCAAATGGCCCTAACTTCTATGTGGTGCGTCCTACACCAATCAAAGTTTGCAACAATCAAATGCTTGTAACTTTTTACTGGAGCGTCATAAAATCTTGAAATTTTGTGACAATAAAGTACTCGAGCCTTTTATCAATTTAAGCTATCGCTCATAGCTATGTTACCATTGAGTCCCAAATCAAACACTGATAAGACTTCAAATGGCCCTAACTTCTATGTGGTGCGCCCTACACCTATCAAAGTTGGCCACAATCAAATGCTTTTAACACTTTACTGGAGCGTCCTACACCTATCAAAGTTGCAACAATCAAATGCTTGTCACTTTTTACTGGAGCGTCATAAAATCATGAAATATTGTGACAATAAAGTACTCGTGCCTCTTGTCAAGTAAAGTTATCGCTCATAGCTATGCTACCCTTGAGTCCCAAATCAAAAACAGATAAAACTTCAAATGGCCCTAACTTCTATACGGTGCGTCCTAAACCTATCAAAGTTTGCAACAATCAAATGCTTGTAACTTTTTACTGGAGCGTCATAAAATCTTGAAATATTGTGACAATAAAGTAAGTACTCCTGCCTCTTGTCAATTAAAGTTATCGCTCATAGCTATGCTACCCTTGAGTCCCAAATCAAATAAAACTTCAAATGGCCCTAACTTCTATGTGGTGCATCCTACACCTATCAAAGTTTGCAACAATCAAATGCTTGTAACTTTTTACTGGAGCGTAATAAAATCGTGAAATTTTGTGACAATAAAGTACTCGAGCCTCTTGTCAATTAAAGTTATCGCTCATAGCTTTGCTACCCTTGAGTCCCAAAACAAACACTGATAAAACTTCAAATGGCCCTAACTTCTATACGGTGCGTCCTACACCTATCAAAGTTGTCCACAATCAAATGCTTTTACCACTTTACTGGAGCGTCCTACACCTATCAAAGTTGCAACAATCAAATGCTTGTAACTTTTTACTGGAGCGTCATAAAATATTGAAATTTTGTGACAATAAAGTCCTCGTTCCTCTTGTCAATTTAAGCTTTCGCTCATAGCTATGGTAACCTTGAGTCCCAAATCAAAGACTGATAAAACTTCAAATGGCCCTAACTTCTATACGGTGCGTCCTACACCTATCAAGATTTGCAACAATCAAATGCTTGTAATTTTTACTGGAGCGTCATAAAATATTGAAATTTTGTGACAATAAAGTCCTCGTGCCTCTTGTCAATTTAAGCTTTCGCTCATAGCTCTGCTACCCTTGAGTTAAAAGTCAAAGGCTGATAAAGCTTCAAATTGCCGTAACTTCTATACAGTGCGTCCTACACCTATCAAAGTTTGCAACAATCAAATGCCTGTAACTTTTTACTGGAGCGTCATAAAATCGTGAAATTTTGTGGTAATAAAGTACTCGAGCCTCTTGTCACTTTACGCTATCGCTCATAGCTATGCTACCCTTGAGTCCCAAATAAAACACAGATAAAATTTCAAAGGGCCCTAACTTCTATACGGTGCGTCCTACACCTATCAAAGATTGCCAAAATAAGATGCTTTTAGCACTTTACTGGAGCGTCCTATACCTAACAAAGTTGCAACAATCAAATGCTTGTAACTTTTTACTGGAGCGACATAAAATATTGAAATTTTGTGACAATAAAGTACTCGTGCCTCTTGTCAAGTAAAGTTATCGCTCATAGCTATGCTTCCCTTGAGTCCCAAATCAAACACTGATAAGACTTCAAATGGCCCTAACTTCTATACGGTGCGTCCTACACCTATCAAAGTTTGCAACAATCAAATGCTTGTAACTTTTTACTGGAGCGTCATAAAATCTTGAAATATTGTGACAATAAAGTACTCGTGCCTCTTGTCAAGTAAAGTTATCGCTCATAGCTTTGCTACCATTGAGTCCCAAATCAAACACAGATAAAACTTCAAATGGCCCTAACTTCTATACGGTGCGTCCTCGTCCTACACATATCAAAGATTGCAACAATAAAATGCTTTTAGCACTTTACTGGAGCGTCCTATACCTAACAAAGTTGCAACAATCAAATGCTTGTAACTTTTAACTGGAGCGACATAAAATATTGAAATTTTGTGACAATAAAGTACTCGTGCCTCTTGTCAAGTAAAGTTATCGCTCATACTTATGCTACCCTTGAGTCCCAAATCAAACACAGATAAAACTTCAAATGGCCCTAACTTCTATACGGTGCGTCCTACACATATCAAAGTTTGGGACATTTAAATGCTTGTAACTTTTTACTGGAGCTTCTTAAAATCTTGAAATTTTGTGACAATAAAGTACTCGGGGCTCTCGTCAATTTAAGCTTTCGCTCATAACTATGCTACCCTTGAGTCCCAAATCAAAGACTGATAAAACTTCAAATGGCCCTAACTTCTATACGGTGCGTCCTACACCTATCAACGTTTGCAACAATCAAATGCTTGTAACTTTTTACTGGAGCGTCATAAAATCGTGAAATTTTGTGGCAATAAAGTACTCGAGCCTCTTGTCACTTTACGCTATCGCTCATAGCTATGCTACCCTTGAGTCCCAAATAAAACACAGATAAAATTTCAAATGGCCCTAACTTCTATACGGTGCGTCCTATACCTATCAAAGTTTGCAACAATCAAATGCTTGTAAGTTTTTACTGGAGCGTCATAAAATCTGGAAATATTGTGACAATAAAGTATTCGTGCCTCTTGTCAATTAAAGTTATCGCTCATAGCTATGCTACCCTTGAGTCCCAAATCAAACACTGATAAAACTTCAAATGGCCCTAACTTCTATACGGTGCGTCCTACACCTATCAAAGTTTGCAACAATCAAATGCATGTAACTTTTTACTGGAGCGTCATAAAATCTTGAAATATTGTGACAATAAAGTACTCGTGCCTCTTGTCAATTAAAGTTATCGCTCATAGCTATGCTACCCTTGAGTCCCAAATCAAACACTGATAAAACTTCAAATGGCCCTAACTTATATACGGTGCGTCCTACACATATCAAAGTTTGGGACATTTAAATGCTTGTAACTTTTTACTGGAGCTTCTTAAAACCTTGTCATTTTGTGACAATAAAGTACTCGTGCCTCTTGTCAATTTGAGCTAACTCTCATAACTATGCTACCCCTGAGTCCCAAATCAAACACTGATAAAACTTCAAATGGCCCTAACTTCTATGTGGTGCGTCCTACACCAATCAAAGTTTGCAACAATCAAATGCTTGTAACTTTTTACTGGAGCGTCATAAAATCTTGAAATTTTGTGACAATAAAGTACTCGTGCCTTTTATCAATTTAAGCCATCGCTCATAGCTATGCTACCATTGAGTCCCAAATCAAACACTGATAAGACTTCAAATGGCCCTAACTTCTATGTGGTGCGCCCTACACCTATCAAAGTTGGCCACAATCAAATGCTTTTAACACTTTACTGGAGCGTCCTACACCTATCAAAGTTGCAACAATCAAATGCTTGTCACTTTTTACTGGAGCGTCATAAAATCATGAAATATTGTGACAATAAAGTACTCGTGCCTCTTGTCAAGTAAAGTTATCGCTCATAGCTATGCTACCCTTGAGTCCCAAATCAAAAACAGATAAAACTTCAAATGGCCCTAACTTCTATACGGTGCGTCCTAAACCTATCAAAGTTTGCAACAATCAAATGCTTGTAACTTTTTACTGGAGCGTCATAAAATCTTGAAATATTGTGACAATAAAGTAAGTACTCCTGCCTCTTGTCAATTAAAGTTATCGCTCATAGCTATGCTACCCTTGAGTCCCAAATCAAATAAAACTTCAAATGGCCCTAACTTCTATGTGGTGCATCCTACACCTATCAAAGTTTGCAACAATCAAATGCTTGTAACTTTTTACTGGAGCGTAATAAAATCGTGAAATTTTGTGACAATAAAGTACTCGAGCCTCTTGTCAATTAAAGTTATCGCTCATAGCTTTGCTACCCTTGAGTCCCAAAACAAACACTGATAAAACTTCAAATGGCCCTAACTTCAATACGGTGCGTCCTACACCTATCAAAGTTGTCCACAATCAAATGCTTTTACCACTTTACTGGAGCGTCCTACACCTATCAAAGTTGCAACAATCAAATGCTTGTAACTTTTTACTGGAGCGTCATAAAATATTGAAATTTTGTGACAATAAAGTCCTCGTTCCTCTTGTCAATTTAAGCTTTCGCTCATAGCTATGGTAACCTTGAGTCCCAAATCAAAGACTGATAAAACTTCAAATGGCCCTAACTTCTATACGGTGCGTCCTACACCTATCAAGATTTGCAACAATCAAATGCTTGTAATTTTTACTGGAGCGTCATAAAATATTGAAATTTTGTGACAATAAAGTCCTCGTGCCTCTTGTCAATTTAAGCTTTCGCTCATAGCTCTGCTACCCTTGAGTTAAAAGTCAAAGGCTGATAAAGCTTCAAATTGCCGTAACTTCTATACAGTGCGTCCTACACCTATCAAAGTTTGCAACAATCAAATGCCTGTAACTTTTTACTGGAGCGTCATAAAATCGTGAAATTTTGTGGTAATAAAGTACTCGAGCCTCTTGTCACTTTACGCTATCGCTCATAGCTATGCTACCCTTGAGTCCCAAATAAAACACAGATAAAATTTCAAAGGGCCCTAACTACTATACGGTGCGTCCTACACCTATCAAAGATTGCCAAAATAAAATGCTTTTAGCACTTTACTGGAGCGTCCTATACCTAACAAAGTTGCAACAATCAAATGCTTGTAACTTTTTACTGGAGCGACATAAAATATTGAAATTTTGTGACAATAAAGTACTCGTGCCTCTTGTCAAGTAAAGTTATCGCTCATAGCTATGCTTCCCTTGAGTCCCAAATCAAACACAGATAAAACTTCAAATGGCCCTAACTTCTATACGGTGCGTCCTACACCTATCAAAGTTTGCAACAATCAAATGCTTGTAACTTTTTACTGGAGCGTCATAAAATCTTGAAATATTGTGACAATAAAGTACTCGTGCCTCTTGTCAAGTAAAGTTATCGCTCATAGCTTTGCTACCATTGAGTCCCAAATCAAACACAGATAAAACTTCAAATGGCCCTAACTTCTATACGGTGCGTCCTCGTCCTACACATATCAAAGATTGCCACAATAAAATGCTTTTAGCACTTTACTGGAGCGTCCTATACCTAACAAAGTTGCAACAATCAAATGCTTGTAACTTTTAACTGGAGCGACATAAAATATTGAAATTTTGTGACAATAAAGTACTCGTGCCTCTTGTCAAGTAAAGTTATCGCTCATACTTATGCTACCATTGAGTCCCAAATCAAACACAGATAAAACTTCAAATGGCCCTAACTTCTATACGGTGCGTCCTACACATATCAAAGTTTGGGACATTTAAATGCTTGTAACTTTTTACTGGAGCTTCTTAAAATCTTGAAATTTTGTGACAATAAAGTACTCGGGGCTCTCGTCAATTTAAGCTTTCGCTCATAACTATGCTACCCTTGAGTCCCAAATCAAAGACTGATAAAACTTCAAATGGCCCTAACTTCTATAAGGTGCGTCCTACACCTATCAACGTTTGCAACAATCAAATGCTTGTAACTTTTTACTGGAGCGTCATAAAATCGTGAAATTTTGTGGCAATAAAGTACTCGAGCCTCTTGTCACTTTACGCTATCGCTCATAGCTATGCTACCCTTGAGTCCCAAATAAAACACAGATAAAATTTCAAATGGCCCTAACTTCTATACGGTGCGTCCTATACCTATCAAAGTTTGCAACAATCAAATGCTTGTAAGTTTTTACTGGAGCGTCAAAAAATCTGGAAATATTGTGACAATAAAGTATTCGTGCCTCTTGTCAAGTAAAGTTATCGCTCATAGCTATGCTACCCTTGAGTCCCAAATCAAACACTGATAAAACTTCAAATGGCCCTAACTTCTATACGGTGCGTCCTACACCTATCAAAGTTTGCAACAATCAAATGCATGTAACTTTTTACTGGAGCGTCATAAAATCTTGAAATATTGTGACAATAAAGTACTCGTGCCTCTTGTCAATTAAAGTTATCGCTCATAGCTATGCTACCCTTGAGTCCCAAATCAAACACTGATAAAACTTCAAATGGCCCTAACTTATATACGGTGCGTCCTACACCTATCAAAGTTTGGGACATTTAAATGCTTGTAACTTTTTACTGGAGCTTCTTAAAACCTTGTCATTTTGTGACAATAAAGTACTCGTGCCTCTTGTCAATTTGAGCTAACTCTCATAACTATGCTACCCCTGAGTCCCAAATCAAACACTGATAAAACTTCAAATGGCCCTAACTTCTATGTGGTGCGTCCTACACCTATCAAAGTTTGCAACAATCAAATGCTTGTAACTTTTTACTGGAGCGTCATAAAATCTTGAAATTTTGTGACAATAAAGTACTCGAGCCTCTTATCAATTTAAGCTATCGCTCATAGCTATGTTACCATTGAGTCCCAAATCAAACACTGATAAGGCTTCAAATGGCCCTAACTTCTATACGGTGCGTCCTACACCTATCAAAGTTGTCCACAATCAAATGCTTTTACCACTTTACTGGAGCGTCCTACACCTATCAAAGTTGCAACAATCAAATGCTTGTAACTTTTTACTGGAGCGTCATAAAATCTTGAAATATTGTGACAATAAAGTACTCCTGCCTCTTGTCAATTAAAGTTATCTCTCATAGCTATGCTACCCTTGAGTCCCAAATCAAATAAAACTTCAAATGGCCCTAACTTCTATGTGGTGCGTCCTACACCTATCAAAGTATGCAACAATCAAATGCTTGTAACTTTTTACTGGAGCGTAATAAAATCGTGAAATATTGTGACAATAAAGTACTCGTGCCTCTTGTCAAGTAAAGTTATCGCTCATAGGTTTGCTACCATTGAGTCCCAAATCAAACACAGATAAAACTTCAAATGGCCCTAACTTCTATACGGTGCGTCCTCGTCCTACACATATCAAAGATTGCCACAATAAAATGCTTTTAGCACTTTACTGGAGCGTCCTATACCTAACAAAGTTGCAACAATCAAATGCTTGTAACTTTTAACTGGAGCGACATAAAATATTGAAATTTTGTGACAATAAAGTACTCGTGCCTCTTGTCAAGTAAAGTTATCGCTCATACTTATGCTACCATTGAGTCCCAAATCAAACACAGATAAAACTTCAAATGGCCCTAACTTCTATACGGTGCGTCCTACACATATCAAAGTTTGGGACATTTAAATGCTTGTAACTTTTTACTGGAGCTTCTTAAAATCTTGAAATTTTGTGACAATAAAGTACTCGGGGCTCTCGTCAATTTAAGCTTTCGCTCATAACTATGCTACCCTTGAGTCCCAAATCAAAGACTGATAAAACTTCAAATGGCCCTAACTTCTATAAGGTGCGTCCTACACCTATCAACGTTTGCAACAATCAAATGCTTGTAACTTTTTACTGGAGCGTCATAACATCGTGAAATTTTGTGGCAATAAAGTACTCGAGCCTCTTGTCACTTTACGCTATCGCTCATAGCTATGCTACCCTTGAGTCCCAAATAAAACACAGATAAAATTTCAAATGGCCCTAACTTCTATACGGTGCGTCCTATACCTATCAAAGTTTGCAACAATCAAATGCTTGTAAGTTTTTACTGGAGCGTCAAAAAATCTGGAAATATTGTGACAATAAAGTATTCGTGCCTCTTGTCAAGTAAAGTTATCGCTCATAGCTATGCTACCCTTGAGTCCCAAATCAAACACAGATAAAACTTCAAATGGCCCTAACTTCTATACGGTGCGTCCTACACCTATCAAAGTTTGCAACAATCAAATGCATGTAACTTTTTACTGGAGCGTCATAAAATCTTGAAATATTGTGACAATAAAGTACTCGTGCCTCTTGTCAATTAAAGTTATCGCTCATAGCTATGCTACCCTTGAGTCCCAAATCAAACACTGATAAAACTTCAAATGTCCCTAACTTATATACGGTGCGTCCTACACATATCAAAGTTTGGGACATTTAAATGCTTGTAACTTTTTACTGGAGCTTCTTAAAACCTTGTCATTTTGTGACAATAAAGTACTCGTGCCTCTTGTCAATTTGAGCTAACTCTCATAACTATGCTACCCCTGAGTCCCAAATCAAACACTGATAAAACTTCAAATGGCCCTAACTTCTATGTGGTGCGTCCTACACCTATCAAAGTTTGCAACAATCAAATGCTTGTAACTTTTTACTGGAGCGTCATAAAATCTTGAAATTTTGTGACAATAAAGTACTCGAGCCTCTTGTCACTTTACGCTATCGCTCATAGCTATGCTACCCTTGAGTCCCAAATAAAACACAGATAAAATTTCAAATGGCCCTAACTTCTATACGGTGCGTCCTATACCTATCAAAGTTTGCAACAATCAAATGCTTGTAAGTTTTTACTGGAGCGTCAAAAAATCTGGAAATATTGTGACAATAAAGTATTCGTGCCTCTTGTCAAGTAAAGTTATCGCTCATAGCTATGCTACCCTTGAGTCCCAAATCAAACACAGATAAAACTTCAAATGGCCCTAACTTCTATACGGTGCGTCCTACACCTATCAAAGTTTGCAACAATCAAATGCATGTAACTTTTTACTGGAGCGTCATAAAATCTTGAAATATTGTGACAATAAAGTACTCGTGCCTCTTGTCAATTAAAGTTATCGCTCATAGCTATGCTACCCTTGAGTCCCAAATCAAACACAGATAAAACTTCAAATGGCCCTAACTTCTATACGGTGCGTCCTACACCTATCAAAGTTTGCAACAATCAAATGCTTGTAACTTTTTACTGGAGCGTCATAAAATCTTGAAATATTGTGACAATAAAGTACTCGTGCCTCTTGTCAAGTAAAGTTATCGCTCATAGCTATGCTACCCTTGAGTCCCAAATCAAACACAGATAAAACTTCAAATGGCCCTAACTTCTATACGGTGCGTCCTACACCTATCAAAGTTTGCAACAATCAAATGCTTGTAACTTTTTACTGGAGCGTCATAAAATCTTGAAATATTGTGACAATAAAGTACTCGTGCCTCTTGTCAATTTGAGCTAACTCTCATAACTATGCTACCCCTGAGTCCCAAATCAAACACTGATAAAACTTCAAATGGCCCTAACTTCTATGTGGTGCGTCCTACACCTATCAAAGTTTGCAACAATCAAATGCTTGTAACTTTTTACTGGAGCGTCATAAAATCTTGAAATTTTGTGACAATAAAGTACTCGAGCCTCTTATCAATTTAAGCTATCGCTCATAGCTATGTTACCATTGAGTCCCAAATCAAACACTGATAAGACTTCAAATGGCCCTAACTTCTATACGGTGCGTCCTACACCTATCAAAGTTGTCCACAATCAAATGCTTTTACCAATTTACTGGAGCGTCCTACACCTATCAAAGTTGCAACAATCAAATGCTTGTAACTTTTTACTGGAGCGTCATAAAATCTTGAAATATTGTGACAATAAAGTACTCCTGCCTCTTGTCAATTAAAGTTATCTCTCATAGCTATGCTACCCTTGAGTCCCAAATCAAATAAAACTTCAAATGGCCCTAACTTCTATGTAGTGCGTCCTACACCTATCAAAGTATGCAACAATCAAATGCTTGTAACTTTTTACTGGAGCGTAATAAAATCGTGAAATTTTGTGACAATAAAGTACTCGAGCCTCTTGTCAATTAAAGTTATCGCTCATAGCTTTGCTACCCTTGAGTCCCAAAACAAACACTGATAAAACTTCAAATGGCCCTAACTTCTATACGGTGCGTCCTACACCTATCAAAGATTGCCAAAATAAAATGCTTTTAGCACTTTACTGGAGCGTCCTATACCTAACAAAGTTGCAACAATCAAATGCTTGTAACTTTTTACTGGAGCGACATAAAATATTGAAATTTTGTGACAATAAAGTACTCGTGCCTCTTGTCAAGTAAAGTTATCGCTCATAGCTATGCTTCCCTTGAGTCCCAAATCAAACACAGATAAAACTTCAAATGGCCCTAACTTCTATACGGTGCGTCCTACACCTATCAAAGTTTGCAACAATCAAATGCTTGTAACTTTTTACTAGAGCGTCATAAAATCTTGAAATATTGTGACAATAAAGTACTCGTGCCTCTTGTCAAGTAAAGTTATCGCTCATAGCTTTGCTACCATTGAGTCCCAAATCAAACACAGATAAAACTTCAAATGGCCCTAACTTCTATACGGTGCGTCCTCGTCCTACACATATCAAAGATTGCCACAATAAAATGCTTTTAGCACTTTACTGGAGCGTCCTATACCTAACAAAGTTGCAACAATCAAATGCTTGTAACTTTTATCTGGAGCGACATAAAATATTGAAATTTTGTGACAATAAAGTACTCGTGCCTCTTGTCAAGTAAAGTTATCGTTCATACTTATGCTACCCTTGAGTCCCAAATCAAACACAGATAAAACTTCAAATGGCCCTAACTTCTATACGGTGCGTCCTACACATATCAAAGTTTGGGACATTTAAATGCTTGTAACTTTTTACTGGAGCTTCTTAAAATCTTGAAATTTTGTGACAATAAAGTACTCGGGGCTCTCGTCAATTTAAGCTTTCGCTCATAACTATGCTACCCTTGAGTCCCAAATCAAAGACTGATAAAACTTCAAATGGCCCTAACTTCTATACGGTGCGTCCTACACCTATCAACGTTTGCAACAGTAAAATGCTTGCAACTTTTTACTGGAGCGTCATAAAATCGTGAAATTTTGTGGCAATAAAGTACTCGAGCCTCTTGTCACTTTACGCTATCGCTCATAGCTATGCTACCCTTGAGTCCCAAATAAAACACAGATAAAATTTCAAATGGCCCTAACTTCTATACGGTGCGTCCTATACCTATCAAAGTTTGCAACAATCAAATGCTTGTAAGTTTTTACTGGAGCGTCATAAAATCTTGAAATATTGTGACAATAAAGTATTCGTGCCTCTTGTCAAGTAAAGTTATCGCTCATAGCTATGCTACCCTTGAGTCCCAAATCAAACACTGATAAAACTTCAAATGGCCCTAACTTCTATACGGTGCGTCCTACACCTATCAAAGTTTGCAACAATCAAATGCATGTAACTTTTTACTGGAGCGTCATAAAATCTTGAAATATTGTGACAATAAAGTACTCGTGCCTCTTGTCAATTAAAGTTATCGCTCATAGCTATGCTACCCTTGAGTCCCAAATCAAACTTCAAATGGCCCTAACTTATGTACGGTGCGTCCTACACATATCAAAGTTTGGGACATTTAAATGCTTGTAACTTTTTACTGGAGCTTCTTAAAACCTTGTCATTTTGTGACAATAAAGTACTCGTGCCTCTTGTCAATTTGAGCTAACTCTCATAACTATGCTACCCTTGAGTCCTAAATCAAACACAGATAAAACTTCAAATGGCCCTAACTTCTATACGGTGCGTCCTACACCTATCAAAGTTTGCAACAATCAAATGCATGTAACTTTTTACTGGAGCGTCATAAAATCTTGAAATATTGTGACAATAAAGTACTCGTGCCTCTTGTCAATTAAAGTTATCGCTCATAACTATGCTACCCCTGAGTCCCAAATCAAACACTGATAAAACTTCAAATGGCCCTAACTTCTATGTGGTGCGTCCTACACCTATCAAAGTTTGCAACAATCAAATGCTTGTAACTTTTTACTGGAGCGTCATAAAATCTTGAAATTTTGTGACAATAAAGTACTCGAGCCTCTTATCAATTTAAGCTATCGCTCATAGCTTTGCTACCCTTGAGTCCCAAAACAAACACTGATAAAACTTCAAATGGCCCTAACTTCTATACGGTGCGTCCTACACCTATCAAAGTTGTCCACAATCAAATGCTTTTACCACTTTACTGGAGCGTCCTACACCTATCAAAGTTGCAACAATCAAATGCTTGTAACTTTTTACTGGAGCGTCATAAAATATTGAAATTTTGTGACAATAAAGTCCTCGTTCCTCTTGTCAAGTAAAGTTATCGCTCATACTTATGCTACCCTTGAGTCCCAAATCAAACACAGATAAAACTTCAAATGGCCCTAACTTCTATACGGTGCGTCCTACACATATCAAAGTTTGGGACATTTAAATGCTTGTAACTTTTTACTGGAGCTTCTTAAAATCTTGAAATTTTGTGACAATAAAGTACTCGGGGCTCTCGTCAATTTAAGCTTTCGCTCATAACTATGCTACCCTTGAGTCCCAAATCAAAGACTGATAAAACTTCAAATGGCCCTAACTTCTATACGGTGCGTCCTACACCTATCAACGTTTGCAACAATCAAATGCTTGTAACTTTTTACTGGAGCGTCATAAAATCGTGAAATTTTGTGACAATAAAGTTCTCGAGCCTCTTGTCAATTAAAGTTATCGCTCATAGCTTTGCTACCGGTGAGTCCCAAAACAAACACTGATAAAACTCCATTTGGCCCTATCTTCTATACGGTGCGTCCTACACCTATCAAAGATTGCCACAATAAAATGCTTTTAGCACTTTACTGGAGCGTCCTATACCCAACAAAGTTGCAACAATCAAATGCTTGTAACTTTTTACTGGAGCGACATAAAATATTGAAATTTTGTGACAATAAAGTCCTCGTGCCTCTTGTCAATTTAAGCTTTCGCTTATAGCTATGCTACCCTTGAGTCCCAAATCAAACACTGATAAAACTTCAAATGGCCCTAACTTCCATACGGTGCGTCCTACACTTATCAAAGTTTGCAACATTGAAATGCTTGTAACTTTTTACTGGAGCGTCATAATATGACAATAAAGAACTCTAGCCTGTTGTCAATTAAAGTTATCGCTCATAGCTTTGCTACCCTTGAGTCCCAAAACAAACACTGATAAAACTCCAAATGTCACTAACTTCTATACGGTGCGTCCTACACCTATCAAAGTTTGCCACAATCAAATGCTTTTAACACTTTACTGGAGCGTCCTACAGCTATCAAAGTTGCAACAATCAAATGCTTGTAACTTTTTACTGGAGCGTCATAAAATAATGAAATTTTGTGACAATAAAATCCTCGTGCCTCTTGTCAATTTAAGCTTTCGCTCATAGCTATGCTACCCTTGAGTCCCAAATCAAACACTGATAAAACTTCAAATGGCCCTAACTTCTATACGGTGCGTCCTACACCTATCAAAGTTTGCAACATTGAAATGCTTCTAACTTTTTACTGGAGCATCATAAAATCTTGAAATTCTGTGACAATAAAGTACTCGAGCCTCTTGTCAATTAAAGTTCTCGCTCATAGCTTTGCTACCCTTGAGTCCCAAATCAAAATCTGATAAAACTTCAAATGGCTCTAACTTCTATACGGTGCGTCCTACACCTATAAAAGTTTGCAACAATCAAATGCTTGTAACTTTTTACTGGAGCGTCATAAAATATTGAAATTTTGTGACAATAAAGTCCTCGTTCCTCTTGTCAATTTAAGCTTTCGCTCATAGCTATGCTAACCTTGAGTCCCAAATCAAAGACTGATAAAACTTCAAATGGCCCTAACTTCTATACGGTGCGTCCTACATCTATCAAGATTTGCAACAATCAAATGCTTGTAACTTTTTACTGGAGCGTCATAAAATATTGAAATTTTGTGACTATAAAGTCCTCGTGCCTCTTGTCAATTTAAGCTTTCGCTCATAGCTATGGTACCCTTGAGTTAAAAATCAAAGGCTGATAAAGCTTCAAATTGCCGTAACTTCTATACAGTGCGTCCTACACCTATCAAAGTTTGCAACAATCAAATGCCTGTAACTTTTTACTGGAGCGTCATAAAATCGTGAAATTTTGTGGCAATAAAGTACTCGAGCCTCTTGTCACTTTACACTATCGCTCATAGCTATGCTACCCTTGAGTCCCAAATCAAACACAGATAAAACTTCAAATGGCCCTAACTTCTATACGGTGCGTCCTACACCTTTCAAAGTTTGCAACAATCAAATGCTTGTAACTTTTTACTGGAGCGTCATAAAATCTTGAAATATTGTGACAATAAAGTACTCGTGCCTCTTGTCAATTAAAGTTATCGCTCATAGCTGTGCTACCCTTGAGTCCCAAATCAAACACTGATAAAACTTCAAATGGCCCTAACTTCTATACGGAGCGTCCTACACATATCAAAGTTTGGGACATTTAAATGCTTGTAACTTTTTTCTGGAGCTTCTTAAAATCTTGTCATTTTGTGACAATAAAGTACTCGTGCCTCTTGTCAATTAAAGCTATCGCTCATAGCTATGCTACCCTTGAGTCCCAAATCAAACACAGATAAAACTTCAAATGGGCCTAACTTCTATGTGGTGCGTCCTACACCTATCAAAGTTTGCCACAATCAAATGCTTTTAACACTTTACTGGAGCGTCCTACACCTATCAAAGTTGCAACAATCAAATGCTTGTCACTTTTTACTGGAGCGTCATAAAATCTTGAAATATTGTGACAAAAAAGTACTCGTGCCTCTTGTCAAGTAAAGTTATCGCTCATAGCTATGCTACCCTTGAGTCCCAAATCAAACACAGATAAAACTTCAAATGGCCCTAACTTCTATACGGTGCGTCCTAAACCTATCAAAGTTTGCAACAATCAAATGCTTGTAACTTTTTACTGGAGCGTCATAAAATCTTGAAATATTGTGACAATAAAGTACTCCTGCCTCTTGTCAATTAAAGTTATCGCTCATAGCTATGCTACCCTTGAGTCCCAAATCAAATAAAACTTCAAATGGGCCTAACTTCTATGTGGTGCGTCCTACACCTATCAAAGTTTGCAACAGTCAAATGCTTGTAACTTTTTACTGGAGTGTAATTAAATCGTGAAATTTTGTGACAATAAAGTACTCGAGCCTCTTGTCAATTAAAGTTATCGCTCATAGCTTTGCTACCCTTGAGTCCCAAAACAAACACTGATAAAACTTCAAATGGCCCTAACTTCTATACGGTGCGTCCTACACCTATCAAAGTTGTCCACAATCAAATGCTTTTACCACTTTACTGGAGCGTCCTACACCTATCAAAGTTGCAACAATCAAATGCTTGTAACTTTTTACTGGAGCGTCATAAATTATTGAAATTTTGTGAGAATAAAGTCCTCGTGCCTCTTGTCAATTTAAGCTTTCGCTCATAGCTATGCTATCCTTGAGTTCCAAATCAAACACTGATAAAACTTCAAATGGCCCTAACTTCTATACGGTGCGTCCTACACCTATCAAAGTTTGCAGCAATCAAATGCTGGTAGTTTTTTACTGGAGTGTCATAAAATCCTGAAATTTCGTGACAATAAAATACTCGAGCCTCTTAAAGTTATCGCTCATAGCTATGCTACCCTTGAGTCCAAAATAAAACACTGATAAAACTTCAAATGGCCCTAACTTCTAGACGGTGCGTCCTACACCTATAAAAGTTTGCAACAATCAAATGCTTGTAACTTTTTACTGGAGCGTCTTAAATATTGAAATTTTGTGACAATAAAGTCCTCGTTCCTCTTGTCAATTTAAGCTTTCGCTCATAGCTATGCTAACCTTGAGTCCCAAATCAAAGACTGATAAAACTTCAAATGGCCCTAACTTCTATACGGTGCGTCCTACACCTATCAAGATTTGCAACAATCAAATGCTTGTAACTTTTTACTGGAGCGTCATAAAATATTGAAATTTTGTGACAATAAAGTCCTCGTTCCTCTTGTCAATTTAAGCTTTCGCTCATAGCTATGCTAACCTTGAGTCCCAAATCAAAGACTGATAAAACTTCAAATGGCCCTTGTAAGAAATATTTGCCGAAGAGTTGCCGACCATTCAGGAGCTGCCGTCGTTTATTTGAATGTTGTGTTTCGCTGATCGTGAGTGTGTTGCCGGTTTGCTCAGTTGACGAGTGACAGCCGAGGAGCACACCACGGTAAGCGACGCACAGCACATTTTTATATGTTATTTTGATTTGTTTTTTTTGTATTTTAGAAATAAATTTTATAAGTTGCCAAAATTAAACTTCGATCTTTGACTCGTCACAATTTTTTATTTCGTGTCCAATTTTCTTTTAGTGAGCATACATTTATATTAATTATATAACGCGGAATTTATGTTTCACACGCCGCCTGCAAGTAACACACGGTCCAGCAACATGAAAAAGGGCCAGAAAAAGGCCAATATTAGTGGAGCCAACACATCGACATCTGAGACCGCCAATATTTCTGGTCTGTCATCACCTGCAGCCTTGACTTCAACGATTGCAACCACCGCCACCAGAGCGCTACCTGCCGTTGCATCGTTGGATTTTCCTGCTACAGTCGCCGACAAGAAGACAACTATGGAGCCTCAAAATGTCGCAAGTGTAAAAGCCGCTACTGCAGATCATCAAGCCTGGAGTGTGATGCTCGAGAGGATAAACGCCCTCGAAAGTGAGTTACGCAGCACTCAGGTAAGCTTGCATGAAAAAAATATACAGTGCCATGCTCTGAATGAAGCGTTGCATTTGCCTGCTGGTCAAGTCGCCACACAACCAGCATTACGAACTGACGCTATAGAAGAATTAATGCGTAGTACGCAAAATTTCCCCGCCGCTATTACGCATTCGCCAGCCAGCATTGATATGCACAATAAACTGTTTGCGCTAAATGCGCATAAAAATACAGACATAGCTACGCAGCCACTATCAATCGCTGAGGAAAGTAACACGCAATTCTCGCTAAGTTCGCATCCCTGCGCCGTCGCTTCGGCGCATTCAACGCCATGCGCAGCCAATGTTGTGTTACACGATGGTTTTTTGTCTGCCGCTACGCCGATGGCAGCAATAACATCGTCAACAAGTGCAGGGACATTTCCAAGTGTTGTCGCCATGTCTGCCGCTCAGCGTTCGGCAGTATGTTCAAATATAACGAACAGTGGAGTTTTAATGTCTACTTGCGACACAATACAGTCTGGTGGTGATACTAATCGTATTTATCAATACCTTGTTATGCCAACACTGAACACAATGCCGACTGGTGGGAATGCTGGATATAATTATTGCCGCCCTGTTATGGCGACTCATAGCACAATACCGACTGCTGGAAATATGTGGTATTGCTATCAGCACCCTGTTACACCGTTGCCAACTGCGCATGATATGGATTCAAACCCGAGTTATATGAATCAAAACAGGAGTAATAATCCTGGACGAAATATATCAGCATATTTACAGCCGCGAAAGATATTAGAGCTGCCAGCTTTCAGTGGCCACCCCGAGGACTGGCCCATGCTATGGACCACCTTCGAACAAACTACGAATGCATATGGGTACAGTAATTTGGAAAACTGTCAGCGGTTGCAGAAGTGTCTCAAAGGTGAGGCACGTGAGTCAGTAAAGTCCCTTTTGATTCACCCTGACAACGTAGCCGCGGTTATGGAACAGCTTCGATTCCGATATGGACGCCCTGAACTGCTAATTCGAAGTCAGCTGCAACAAATACAGGAAGTGGCACCCATCTCAGAATCATCAATTGAAAGGTTAATACCATTTGCAACAAAGGTGAGAAACCTGGTAGTGTTTCTTCAGACAGCAAACGGACAACAACATATAGGTAATCCAATGTTGCTTGAAGAGCTAATTGGAAAATTACCAATGCATAAAAAATTAGATTGGGCCAAATACGCGAATGCAATCTTGCCGTATCCGACAATTGCTGATTTCAGTAATTGGTTAACCGAGATAGCCAATTTAATATCAAGGGTCATTACGATGAAATCTGAGCCACGCCGTAAAGTAGTTCTTCACACAGTCGACAACCAAAATGAACGCTTGACATGCCAGTTGTGCAAAAATGCCCATGCGATCGTAAGTTGCAAACAGTTCTTGGGATGTGATGTACAAAAGAGGTGGAGCGAAATCAAGCGCTTACGTTTATGCTTCTCGTGTCTTAAACCGGGACACTCGCTGCAATATTGCCAGCGGCGGAAGAAATGTCCGGTCGACAGATGCGATCGTAAACATCACCAGCTGTTGCATGATAAATCAACAGTTCGAAACGCACAGCGACAAAGACCAGCGCCTGTTTCTGATGATAAGGATGAAGGTTCCGTTAAGGCAGAGTCAGTGCTAAGTTGCGCCAATGGAGCTCAGAAATTGCTGTTCAAAATATTGCCCGTAACGCTGTATGGTCCAAAGAAGACAATCCGCACGTACGCACTCTTAGATGAAGGTTCATCCGTCACCATGATGAACAGCAACTTGATAGCAAAACTGGGCCTCCGTGGAGAAGACCGAAAAATTAATCTGCAATGGTTTGGCGGTCGCTCCGAGCAGCAATCAGCTATAGTGGTCGATGTTCACATAAGTGGGATTGCAAACAACAGAAAGTTTCCGCTGCGTAATGTTTATGGTGTGGAAAATTTGAATTTACCAATGCAAAGTCTGCTTAAAAGAGATTTGCATCCGAGCGATCGTAATTTACCAGCGCTACCAGTAAAACCATATTCAGATGCCACACCTCAAATTCTCATTGGTTTAGATCACTGTCATTTAGGCTTGCCTATTGAAACTTTGTGTTTGGGAGCGAAAGGGCCGCATGCCGCTAAAACTATACTTGGATGGATTGTGTTTGGGAAAACAAATGAGCACGTTTCGGCGACACCATCCTGTTTATTTACCCATTCAATAGTGGCAGATAATTTGCATCGGACTGTAGCTGACTATTTTGAAACTGAGAACTTTGGCGTTCGCCCAGCACCGGCGGTAGAGCCAGACGAGGAGGTGAGAGCACGCAATATTTTACAAGCTGTCACAAGAAAAATAGGTGACAAGTTTGAAACCGGTTTGCTTTGGGATCAGGACAATTTCGAGTTTCCTGATAGCTACTCTATGGCCTTCAAACGCTTGCTTGGTATAGAACGCAAAATGGAGAAGGAACTAGAATTTGGTAAAGCATACAACGGTATAATCGAAAGTTATATTGACAAGGGTTATGCGCGCAAGTTGCAGTCAGATGAGGCTTCCAAGATAACCCCTAGAACATGGTACATTCCGCACTTTGCAGTTAAGAATCCAAACAAACCTGGTAAATTGCGATTGGTGTTTGACTCAGCTGCTACCGTTAATGGAGTTTCTTTGAATTCACGGTTATTAAAGGGTCCGCAGGACTATAAACTAATGCCTTCAGTATTGTTTAACTTTCGAGAAGGAGCTATTGCTGTATGTGGTGACATTCGTGAGATGTTCCACCAAGTTTCGATTCGACTAGAAGACAGATGTGCACAAAGATTCTTATGGCGCAATGGCGACAGTCAGAGAAAACCCGACGTCTATGAAATGTGCGTTATGACCTTCGGGGCCGCCTGTTCGCCGTGTGCTGCTCAATATGTTAAATGTGTGAACGCATTACAACATCAGTTGATCTATCCAAGAGCGGTGAAAGCAATTCTGCAACACCATTACGTCGACGATTATGTAGACAGCTTCGATACGATTTCTGAAGCCATTACCGTATCCAAACAAGTGCGTGATATACATAAAGGTGCGGGATTTGAACTATGTAAATTTAGCTCGAACTCATCTGAAGTGTTGGGCGCTCTACAAGACGAAGCCCATATTAGTAACGAAGCATCTTCCAATAGTTTTGGAAAAGTACTCGGAATATTGTGGCAACCAGGTGAAGACACATTTAGCTATAAGTTGCAGTTTAACAATGTGGACGCAGATGTGGTGGATGGGAACAGGGGTCCTACGAAACGGGAGTTTCTTAGTATTGTAATGTCAATATTTGATCCACTGGGATTTTTAGCCCACGTTGTGGTAGGAGCAAAGATATTGTTGCGTGAAGTATGGCGATACAACATTTGTTGGGATGAACAACTGCCTATCTACATATATGACGGTTGGAGCAAATGGCGAGAGAACATCAAGAAGATTCCGGAAGTTAAAATACCGCGTTGCTACTTTACCAGAGGCGTGCCAAAGAATCGACAATTGCATATATTCGTTGATGCAAGCCAAGACGCATTTGCAGCCGCCGCGTATTGGCGCAGCACTTATTCTGATGGCGAAGTCGAAGTTTCCTTGGTGTTCGCTAAAAGCAGATGTGCTTCTTTGAAACCGATGACGGTGCCCAGACTCAAGCTGCAAGCAGCTGTTCTGGGTACTCGCGTGATGCAAACTATCAAGGAGGGCCACTCTTTAGAATCTGCCGATTGCATCTTTTGGAGCGACTCAAAGACGGTAATTAAGTGGATCGCGCAAGGAAATCGCCGCTACAAGCCATTTGTGGCACACCGTATAGCCGAGATTTTAGCCGCCAGCAAAGTATCGGAATGGCGTTGGCTTCCTACAGAGAAAAATGTAGCTGATGAGGCTACTCGCTTAAATTTTAAAATCGATTTCTCATTTATGTCAAGATGGTTTCAAGGACCAGAGTTCCTTCGGTACGATGAAAGTGAATGGCCAATTACTGAACACATCCAAGAAGCTACGGCAGCTATGGAAGAGGAGTTAGAGCCAAAGTTTGCCTTAACCATAAATAATGAGCGTATCTTCAAATTCGAAAGATTTTCGTCGTTGAATAAATTAATTCGATCAGTCGCGTGGGTGCTTCGGTTTGCTTCAAATTGCCGCATGCGTCGGCAGCTTTGTGTTCAAATAGGCCTACAAGTATCTGAACTGGAAGCAGCGGAGTGGATATTATGTCGGCAAGCTCAATCTGAAGTATATGGCATGGAGAGAGAAGCAATTACGAATGGCAAAGTTGTGACGTTGCAGAGTGATTTATACAGTCTTACCCCATACATAGACGATAAGGGCGTTCTGAGAGTATACGGGCGTATAGATGCAGCCAGCTGGTTACCTTATGAAACGAAACGTCCAATTATCTTGCCGCCTCGACATCCATTCACTTCTCTGGTTATATACTATTTTCATTGCCAAATGAAGCATCAAAATATAGAGGCGACAATATGCGAAATCCGAAGAAAGTATTGGGTAGTACGCATCAGACAAGAAATGCGAAAGGTAATCAATACTTGCCAGATATGCAGACTAAGGAAATTGAAACCAGTTACACCAATAATGGGTCCACTACCTGTCGACCGATTGACGCCTTTTGTGAGACCATTCAGTTATACAGGATTGGACTATTTTGGACCAGTTTTAGTAACGATAGGGCGGCGTACTGAAAAACGGTGGGTAGCACTGTTCACTTGTCTCACCATCAGAGCGGTGCATTTGGAAATAGCATTTGATTTGTCCACTGATGCATGTGTAGTGGCCATACGCAACTTTATAAATCGTCGTGGTGTACCTAAACGAATTCGTAGCGACAATGGAAAAAATTTTATTGGAGCAAGCGGTGAAGCGGCACGATTTTCAGAAGTATTTGATTGCGAGCGCATTTTGACGGAGTTGTCATCGAAAGGTGTTGAGTGGATATTTAATTGCCCATTAAACCCTTCTGAAGGCGGGGTGTGGGAACGTATGGTGCAGTGCGTCAAAAGGGTTTTGCGACATACACTGAAAGAAGTGGCTCCTCGAGAACATACACTTCAATGTCTACTTATAGAAGCTGAAAATGTCGTCAATTCGAGACCACTTACCCACTTGCCAATATCCATAGATGAAGAGGAACCTCTGACACCCAATCATTTTATTTTGGGTACAGCGAATACTGCGCAAACGCCCGGTGCAGCTGACATCAGTGACAAACCATGCGTGCTGCGCAAGCAATGGCGAATAGCGAGGCAATTACGAGATAAATTCTGGAAACGATGGGTAGCGGAGTATTTGCCCACCTTGACACGTCGAGTGAAATGGTGCCAACCAACCACCTCCTTGAAAGAAGGCGCCTTGGTTTTTATATGTGACGCGAACTTGCCAAGAAACAAGTGGTGCCGTGGACGAGTAGAAAAAACCTACAAAGGAGCTGATGGCCAAGTAAGACGAGCAGATGTACGCACCAGTTCTGGATTGTTGTGTCGACCTGTTTCAAAACTAGCCGTTTTGGAAGTGGAATGTGGTGAATTGAAGTGATGCACGGGGTCGGGAGTGTAAGAAATATTTGCCGAAGAGTTGCCGACCATTCAGGAGCTGCCGTCGTTTATTTGAATGTTGTGTTTCGCTGATCGTGAGTGTGTTGCCGGTTTGCTCAGTTGACGAGTGACAGCCGAGGAGCACACCACGGTAAGCGACGCACAGCACATTTTTATATGTTATTTTGATTTGTTTTTTTTGTATTTTAGAAATAAATTTTATAAGTTGCCAAAATTAAACTTCGATCTTCGACTCGTCACAGCCCTAACTTCTATACGGTGCGTCCTACATCTATCAAGCTTTGCAACAATCAAATGCCTGTAACTTTTTACTGGAGCGTCATAAAATCGTGAAATTTTGTGGCAATAAAGTACTCGAGCCTCTTGTCACTTTACGCTTTCGCTCATAGCTATGCTATCCTTGAGTTCCAAATCAAACAGTGATAAAACTTCAAATGGCCCTAACTTCTATACGGTGCGTCCTACACCTATCAAAGTTTGCAACAATCAAATGCTGGTAGTTTTTTACTGGAGTGTCATAAAATCCTGAAATTTCGTGACAATAAAATACTCGAGCCTCTTAAAGTTATCGCTCATAGCTATGCTATCCTTGAGTCCCAAATCAAACACAGATAAAACTTCAATTGGCCCTAACTTCTACACGGTGCGTCCTACACCTATCAAAGTTTGCAACAATCAAATGCTTGTAACTTTTTACTGGAGCGTCATAAAATCTTGAAATATTGTGACAATAAAGTACTCGTGCCTCTTGTCAATTAAAGTTATCGCTCATAGCTATGCTACCCTTGAGTCCCAAATCAAACACTGATAAAACTTCAAATGGCCCTAACTTCTATACGGTGCGTCCTGCACATATCAAAGTTTGGGACATTTAAATGCTTGTAACTTTCTACTGGAGCTTCTTAAAATCTTGTCATTTTGTGACAATAAAGTACTCGTGCCTCTTGTCAATTTGAGCTAACGCTCATAGCTATGCTACCCCTGAGTCCCAAATCAAACACTGATAAAACTTCAAATGGCCCTAACTTCTATGTGGTGCGTCCTACACCTATCAAAGTTTGCAACAACCAAATGCTTGTAACTTTTTACTGGAGCGTCATAAAATCTTGAAATTTTGTGACAATAAAGTACTCGAGCCTCTTATCAATTTAAGCTATCGCTCATAGCTATGTTACCATTGAGTCCCAAATCAAACACTGATAAAACTTCAAATGGCCCTAACTTCTATGTGGTGCGTCTTACACCTATCAAAGTAGCAACAATCAAATGCTTGTAACTTTTTACTGGAGCGTCATAAAATATTGAAATTTTGTGACAATAAAGTATTCGTGCCTCTTGTCAAGTAAAGTTATCGCTCATAGCTATGCTACCCTTGAGTCCCAAATCAAACACAGATAAAACTTCAATTGGCCCTAACTTCTATACGGTGCGTCCTACACCTATCAAAGTTTGCAACAATCAAATGCTTGTAACTTTTTTCTGGAGCGTCATAAAATCTTGAAATATTGTGACAATAAAGTACTCGTGCCTCTTGTCAATTACAGTTATCGCTCATAGCTATGCTACCCTTGAGTCCCAAATCAAACACTGATAAAACTTCAAATGGCCCTAACTTCTATACGGTGTGTCCTACACCTATCAAAGTTTGCAACATTGAAATGCTTGTAACTTTTTACTGGAGCGTCATAAAATCGTGAAATTTTGTGACAATAAAGTACTCGAGCCTCTTGTCAATTAAAGTTATCGCTCATAGCTTTGCTATCCTTGAGTCCCAAAACAAACACTGATAAAACTTCAAATGGCCCTAACTTCTATACGGTGCGTCCTACACCTATCAAAGTTTGCCACAATCAAATGCTTTTAACACTTTACTGGAGCGTCCTACACCTATCAAAGTTGCAACAATCAAATGCTTGTCACTTTTTACTGGAGCGTCATAAAATCTTGAAATATTGTGACAATAAAGTACTCGTGCCTCTTGTCAAGTAAAGTTATCGCTCATAGCTATGCTACCCTTGAGTCCCAAATCAAACACAGATAAAACTTCAAATGGCCCTAACTTCTATACGGTGCGTCCTAAACCTATCAAAGTTTGCAACAATCAAATGCTGGTAGTTTTTTACTGGAGTGTCATAAAATCCTGAAATTTCGTGACAATAAAATACTCGAGCCTCTTATCAATTAAAGTTATCGCTCATAGCTATGCTACCCTTGAGTCCAAAATAAAACACTGATAAAACTTCAAATGGCCCTAACTTCTAGACGGTGCGTCCTACACCTATAAAAGTTTGCAACAATCAAATGCTTGTAACTTTTTACTGGAGCGTCATAAAATATTGAAATTTTGTGACAATAAAGTCCTCGTTCCTCTTGTCAATTTAAGCTTTCGCTCATAGCTATGCTAACCTTGAGTCCCAAATCAAAGACTGATAAAACTTCAAATGGCCCTAACTTCTATACGGTGCGTCCTACACCTATCAAGGTTTGCAACAATCAAATGCTTGTAACTTTTTACTGGAGCGTCATAAAATATTGAAATTTTGTGACAATAAAGTCCTCGTGCCTCTTGTCAATTTAGCTATTGCTCATAGCTATGCTACCCTTGAGTCCCAAAGAAAACACAGATAAAACTTCAAATGGCCCTAACTTCTATACGGTGCGTCCTAAACCTATCAAAGTTTGCAACAATCAAATGCTTGTAACTTTTTACTGGAGCGTCATAAAATCGTGAAATTTTGTGGCAATAAAGTACTCGAGCCTCTTGTCAATTTACCCTATCGCTAATAGCTATGCTACCCTTGAGTCCCAAATAAAACACAGATAAAACTTCAAATGGCCCTAACTTCTATACGGTGCGTCCTAAACCTATCAAAGTTTGCAACAATCACATGCTTGTAACTTTTTACTGGAGCGTCATAAAATCTTGAAATATTGTGACAATAAAGTACTCGTGCCTCTTGTCAATTTAAGCTTTCGCTCATAGCTATGCTATCCTTGAGTCCCAAATCAAACACTGATAAAACTTCAAATGGCCCTAACTTGTATACGGTGCGTCCTACACCTATCAAAGTTTGCAACAATCAAATGCTTGTAACTTTTTACTGGAGCGTCATAAAATCTTGAAATATTGTGACAATAAACTACTCCTGCCTCTTGTCAATTAAAGTTATCGCTCATAGCTATGCTACCCTTGAGTCCCAAATCAAATAAAACTTCAAATGGCCCTAACTTCTATACGGTGTGTCCTACACCTATCAAAGTTTGCAACATTGAAATGCTTGTAACTTTTTAGTGGAGCGTCATAAAATCGTGAAATTTTATGACAATAAAGTACTCGAGCCTCTTGTCAATTAAAGTTATCGCTCATAGCTTTGCTATCCTTGAGTCCCAAAACAAACACTGATAAAACTTCAAATGGCCCTAACTTCTATACGGTGCGTCCTACACCTATCAAAGTTTGCCACAATCAAATGCTTTTAACACTTTACTGGAGCGTCCTACACCTATCAAAGTTGCAACAATCAAATGCTTGTCACTTTTTACTGGAGCGTCATAAAATCTTGAAATATTGTGACAATAAAGTACTCGTGCCTCTTGTCAAGTAAAGTTATCGCTCATAGCTATGCTACCCTTGAGTCCCAAATCAAGCACAGATAAAACTTCAAATGGCCCTAACTTCTATACGGTGCGTCCTACACCTATCAAGGTTTGCAACAATCAAATGCTTGTAACTTTTTACTGGAGCGTCATAAAATATTGAAATTTTGTGACAATAAAGTCCTCGTGCCTCTTGTCAATTTAGCTATTGCTCATAGCTATGCTACCCTTGAGTCCCAAAGAAAACACAGATAAAACTTCAAATGGCCCTAACTTCTATACGGTGCGTCCTAAACCTATCAAAGTTTGCAACAATCAAATGCTTGTAACTTTTTACTGGAGCGTCATAAAATCGTGAAATTTTGTGGCAATAAAGTACTCGAGCCTCTTGTCAATTTACCCTATCGCTAATAGCTATGCTACCCTTGAGTCCCAAATAAAACACAGATAAAACTTCAAATGGCCCTAACTTCTATACGGTGCGTCCTAAACCTATCAAAGTTTGCAACAATCAAATGCTTGTAACTTTTTACTGGAGCGTCATAAAATCTTGAAATATTGTGACAATAAAGTACTCGTGCCTCTTGTCAATTTAAGCTTTCGCTCATAGCTATGCTATCCTTGAGTCCCAAATCAAACACTGATAAAACTTCAAATGGCCCTAACTTGTATACGGTGCGTCCTACACCTATCAAAGTTTGCAACAATCAAATGCTTGTAACTTTTTACTGGAGCGTCATAAAATCTTGAAATATTGTGACAATAAACTACTCCTGCCTCTTGTCAATTAAAGTTATCGCTCATAGCTATGCTACCCTTGAGTCCCAAATCAAATAAAACTTCAAATGGCCCTAACTTCTATACGGTGTGTCCTACACCTATCAAAGTTTGCAACATTGAAATGCTTGTAACTTTTTACTGGAGCGTCATAAAATCGTGAAATTTTATGACAATAAAGTACTCGAGCCTCTTGTCAATTAAAGTTATCGCTCATAGCTATGCTACCCTTGAGTCCCAAAACAAACACTGATAAAACTTCAAATGGCCCTAACTTCTATACGGTGCGTCCTACACCTATCAAAGTTTGCCACAATCAAATGCTTTTAACACTTTACTGGAGCGTCCTACACCTATCAAAGTTGCAACAATCAAATGCTTGTCACTTTTTACTGGAGCGTCATAAAATCTTGAAATATTGTGACAATAAAGTACTCGTGCCTCTTGTCAAGTAAAGTTATCGCTCATAGCTATGCTACCCTTGAGTCCCAAATCAAACACAGATAAAACTTCAAATGGCCCTAACTTCTATACGGTGCGTCCTACACCTATCAAAGTTTGCAACAATCAAATGCTGGTAGTTTTTTACTGGAGTGTCATAAAATCCTGAAATTTCGTGACAATAAAATAGTCCAGCCTCTTATCAATTAAAGTTATCGCTCATAGCTATGCTACCCTTGAGTCCAAAATAAAACACTGATAAAACTTCAAATGGCCCTAACTTCTAGACGGTGCGTCCTACACCTATAAAAGTTTGCAACAATCAAATGCTTGTAACTTTTTACTGGAGCGTCATAAAATATTGACATTTTGTGACAATAAAGTCCTCGTTCCTCTTGTCAATTTAAGCTTTCGCTCATAGCTATGCTAACCTTGAGTCCCAAATCAAAGACTGATAAAACTTCCAATGGCCCTAACTTCTATACGGTGCGTCCTACACCTATCAAGGTTTGCAACAATCAAATGCCTGTAACTTTTTACTGGAGCGTCATAAAATCGTGAAATTTTGTGGCAATAAAGTCCTCGTTCCTCTTGTCAATTTAAGCTTTCGCTCATAGCTATGCTACCCTTGAGTCCCAAATCAAACACTGATAAAACTTCAAATGGCCCTTACTTCTATACGGTGCGTCCTACACCTATCAAAGATTGCCACAATCAAATGCTTTTAACACTTTACTGGAGCGTCCTACACCTATCAAAGTTGCAACAATCAAATGCTTGTCACTTTTTACTGGAGCGTCATAAAATCTTGAAATATTGTGACAATAAAGTACTCGTGCCTCTTGTCAAGTAAAGTTATCGCTCATAGCTATGCTACCCTTGAGTCCCAAATCAAGCACAGATAAAACTTCAAATGGCCCTAACTTCTATACGGTGCGTCCTACACCTATCAAAGTTTGCAACAATCAAATGCTGGTAGTTTTTTACTGGAGTGTCATAAAATCCTGAAATTTCGTGACAATAAAATAGTCGAGCCTCTTATCAATTAAAGTTATCGCTCATAGCTATGCTACCCTTGAGTCCAAAATAAAACACTGATAAAACTTCAAATGGCCCTAACTTCTAGACGGTGCGTCCTACACCTATAAAAGTTTGCAACAATCAAATGCTTGTAACTTTTTACTGGAGCGTCATAAAATATTGAAATTTTGTGACAATAAAGTCCTCGTTCCTCTTGTCAATTTAAGCTTTCGCTCATAGCTATGCTAACCTTGAGTCCCAAATCAAAGACTGATAAAACTTCAAATGGCCCTAACTTCTATACGGTGCGTCCTACACCTATCAAGGTTTGCAACAATCAAATGCTTGTAACTTTTTACTGGAGCGTCATAAAATATTGAAATTTTGTGACAATAAAGTCCTCGTGCCTCTTGTCAATTTAGCTATTGCTCATAGCTATGCTACCCTTGAGTCCCAAAGAAAACACAGATAAAACTTCAAATGGCCCTAACTTCTATACGGTGCGTCCTAAACCTATCAAAGTTTGCAACAATCAAATGCTTGTAACTTTTTACTGGAGCGTCATAAAATCGTGAAATTTTGTGGCAATAAAGTACTCGAGCCTCTTGTCAATTTACCCTATCGCTAATAGCTATGCTACCCTTGAGTCCCAAATAAAACACAGATAAAACTTCAAATGGCCCTAACTTCTATACGGTGCGTCCTAAACCTATCAAAGTTTGCAACAATCAAATGCTTGTAACTTTTTACTGGAGCGTCATAAAATCTTGAAATATTTTGACAATAAAGTACTCGTGCCTCTTGTCAATTAAAGTTATCGCTCATAGCTATGCTAACCTTGAGTCCCAAATCAAACACAGATAAAACTTCAAATGGCCCTAACTTCTATACGGTGCGTCCTAAACCTATCAAAGTTTGCAACAATCAAATGCTTGTAACTTTTTACTGGAGCGTCATAAAATCTTGAAATATTGTGACAATAAACTACTCCTGCCTCTTGTCAATTAAAGTTATCGCTCATAGCTATGCTACCCTTGAGTCCCAAATCAAATAAAACTTAAAATGGCCCTAACTTCTATGTGGTGCGTCCTACACCTATCAAAGTTTGCAACAATCAAATGCTTGTAACTTTTTACTGGAGCGTAATAAAATCGTGAAATTTTGTGACAATAAAGTACTCGAGCCTCTTGTCAATTAAAGTTATCGCTCATAGCTTTGCTACCCTTGAGTCCCAAAACAAACACTGAAAAAACTTCAAATGGCCCTAACTTCTATACGGTGCGTCCTACACCTATCAAAGTTGTCCACAATCAAATGCTTTTACCACTTTACTGGAGCGTCCTACACCTATCAAAGTTGCAACAATCAAATGCTTGTAACTTTTTACTGGAGCGTCATAAATTATTGAAATTTTGTGACAATAAAGTCCTCGTGCCTCTTGTCAATTTAAGCTTTCGCTCATAGCTATGCTATCCTTGAGTCCCAAATCAAACACTGATAAAACTTCAAATGGACCTAACTTGTATACGGTGCGTCCTACACCTATCAAAGTTTGCAACAATCAAATGCTTGTAACTTTTTACTGGAGCGTCATAAAATCTTGAAATATTGTGACAATAAACTACTCCTGCCTCTTGTCAATTAAAGTTATCGCTCATAGCTATGCTACCCTTGAGTCCCAAATCAAATAAATCTTCAAATGGCCCTAACTTCTATACGGTGTGTCCTACACCTATCAAAGTTTGCAACATTGAAATGCTTGTAACTTTTTACTGGAGCGTCATAAAATCGTGAAATTTTATGACAATAAAGTACTCGAGCCTCTTGTCAATTAAAGTTATCGCTCATAGCTTTGCTATCCTTGAGTCCCAAAACAAACACTGATAAAACTTCAAATGGCCCTAACTTGTATACGGTGCGTCCTACACCTATCAAAGTTTGCCACAATCAAATGCTTTTAACACTTTACTGGAGCGTCCTACACCTATCAAAGTTGCAACAATCAAATGCTTGTCACTTTTTACTGGAGCGTCATAAAATCTTGAAATATTGTGACAATAAAGTACTCGTGCCTCTTGTCAAGTAAAGTTATCGCTCATAGCTATGCTACCCTTGAGTCTCAAATCAAACACAGATAAAACTTCAAATGGCCCTAACTTCTATACGGTGCGTCCTACACCTATCAAAGTTTGCAACAATCAAATGCTGGTAGTTTTTTACTGGAGTGTCATAAAATCCTGAAATTTCGTGACAATAAAATAGTCGAGCCTCTTATCAATTAAAGTTATCGCTCATAGCTATGCTACCCTTGAGTCCAAAATAAAACACTGATAAAACTTCAAATGGCCCTAACTTCTACACCTATAAAAGTTTGCAACAATCAAATGCTTGTAACTTTTTACTGGAGCGTCATAAAATATTGAAATTTTGTGACAATAAAGTCCTCGTTCCTCTTGTCAATTTAAGCTTTCGCTCATAGCTATGCTAACCTTGAGTCCCAAATCAAAGACTGATAAAACTTCAAATGGCCCTAACTTCTATACGGTGCGTCCTACACCTATCAAGGTTTGCAACAATCAAATGCTTGTAACTTTTTACTGGAGCGTCATAAAATATTGAAAGTTTGTGACAATAAAGTCCTCGTGCCTCTTGTCAATTTAAGTTTTCGCTCATAGCTATGCTACCCTTGAGTCCCAAATCAAACATTGATAAAACCTCAAATGGCCCTAACTTCTATACGGTGCGTCCTACACCTATCAAAGTTTGCCACATTGAAATGCTTGTAACTTTTTACTGGAGCGTCATAAAATCGTGAAATTTTGTGACAATAAAGTACTCGAGCCTCTTGTCAATTAAAGTTATCGCTCATAGCTTTGCTATCCTTGAGTCCCAAAACAAACACTGATAAAACTTCAAATGGCCCTAACTTCTATACGGTGCGTCCTACACCTATCAAAGTTTGCCACAATCAAATGTTTTAACACTTTACTGGAGCGTCCTACACCTATCAAAGTTGCAACAATCAAATGCTTGTCACTTTTTACTGGAGCGTCATAAAATCTTGAAATATTGTGACAATAAAGTACTCGTGCCTCTTGTCAATTTAAGCTTTCGCTCATAGCTATGCTAACCTTGAGTCCCAAATCAAAGACTGATAAAACTTCAAATGGCCCTAACTTCTATACGGTGCGTCCTACACCTATCAAGGTTTGCAACAATCAAATGCTTGTAACATTTTACTGGAGCGTCATAAAATATTGAAATTTTGTGACAATAAAGTCCTCGTGCCTCTTGTCAATTTAGCTATTGCTCATAGCTATGCTACCCTTGAGTCCCAAATAAAACACAGATAAAACTTCAAATGGCCCTAACTTCTATACGGTGCGTCCTAAACCTATCAAAGTTTGCAACAATCAAATGCTTGTAACTTTTTACTGGAGCGTCATAAAATCGTGAAATTTTGTGGCAATAAAGTACTCGAGCCTCTTGTCAATTTACCCTATCGCTAATAGCTATGCTACCCTTGAGTCCCAAATAAAACACAGATAAAACTTCAAATGGCCCTAACTTCTATACGGTGCGTCCTAAACCTATAAAAGTTTGCAACAATCAAATGCTTGTAACTTTTTACTGGAGCGTCATAAAATCTTGAAATATTGTGACAATAAAGTACTCGTGCCTCTTGTCAATTAAAGTTATCGCTCATAGCTATGCTAACCTTGAGTCCCAAATCAAACACAGATAAAACTTCAAATGGCCCTAACTTCTATACGGTGCGTCCTAAACCTATCAAAGTTTGCAACAATCAAATGCTTGTAACTTTTTACTGGAGCGTCATAAAATCTTGAAATATTGTGACAATAAACTACTCCTGCCTCTTGTCAATTAAAGTTATCGCTCATAGCTATGGTACCCTTGAGTCCCAAATCAAATAAAACTTCAAATGGCCCTAACTTCTATGTGGTTCGTCCTACACCTATCAAAGTTTGCAACAATCAAATGCTTGTAACTTTTTACGGGAGCGTAATAAAATCGTGAAATTTTGTGACAATAAAGTACTCGACCCTCTTGTCAATTAAAGTTATCGCTCATAGCTTTGCTACCCTTGAGTCCCAAAACAAACACTGAAAAAACTTCAAATGGCCCTAATTTCTATACGGTGCGTCCTACACCTATCAAAGTTGTCCACAATCAAATGCTTTTACCACTTTACTGGAGCGTCCTACACCTATCAAAGTTGCAACAATCAAATGCTTGTAACTTTTTACTGGAGCGTCATAAATTATTGAAATTTTGTGACAATAAAGTCCTCCTGCCTCTTGTCAATTTAAGCTTTCGCTCATAGCTATGCTATCCTTGAGTCCCAAGTCAAACACTGATAAAACTTCAAATGGCCCTAACTTGTATACGGTGCGTCCTACACCTATCAAAGTTTGCAACAATCAAATGCTTGTAACTTTTTACTGGAGCGTCATAAAATCTTGAAATATTGTGACAATAAACTACTCCTGCCTCTTGTCAATTAAAGTTATCGCTCATAGCTATGCTACCCTTGAGTCCCAAATCAAATAAAACTTCTAATGGCCCTAACTTCTATACGGTGTGTCCTACACCTATCAAAGTTTGCAACATTGAAATGCTTGTAACTTTTTACTGGAGCGTCATAAAATCGTGAAATTTTGTGACAATAAAGTACTCGAGCCTCTTGTCAATTAAAGTTATCGCTCATAGCTTTGCTATCCTTGAGTCCCAAAACAAACACTGATAAAACTTCAAATGGCCCTAACTTCTATACGGTGCGTCCTACAACCATCAAAGTTTGCCACAATCAAATGCTTTTAACACTTTACTGGAGCGTCCTACACCTATCAAAGTTGCAACAATCAAATGCTTGTCACTTTTTACTGGAGCGTCATAAAATCTTGAAATATTGTGACAATAAAGTACTCGTGCCTCTTGTCAAGTAAAGTTATCGCTCATAGCTATGCTACCCTTGAGTCCCAAATCAAACACAGATAAAACTTCAAATGGCCCTAACTTCTATACGGTGCGTCCTAAACATATCAAAGTTTGCAACAATCAAATGCTGGTAGTTTTTTACTGGAGTGTCATAAAATCCTGAAATTTCGTGACAATAAAATACTCGAGCCTCTTATCAATTAAAGTTATCGCTCATAGCTATGCTACACTTTAGTCCAAAATAAAACACTGATAAAACTTCAAATGGCCCTAACTTCTAGACGGTGCGTCCTACACCTATAAAAATTTGCAACAATCAAATGCTTGTAACTTTTTACTGGAGCGTCATAAAATATTGAAATTTTGTGACAATAAAGTCCTCGCTCCTCTTGTCAATTTAAGCTTTCGCTCATAGCTATGCTAACCTTGAGTCCCAAATCAAAGACTGATAAAACTTCAAATGGCCCTAACTTCTATACGGTGCGTCCTACACCTATCAAGGTTTGCAACAATCAAATGCTTGTAACTTTTACTGGAGCGTCATAAAATATTGAAATTTTGTGACAATAAAGTCCTCGTGCCTCTTGTCAATTTAGCTATTGCTCATAGCTATGCTACCCTTGAGTCTCAAATCAAAGACTGATAAAGCTTCAAATGGCCGTAACTTCTATACAGTGCGTCCTACACCTATCAAAGTTTGCAACAATCAAATGCCTGTAACTTTTTACTGAAGCGTCATAAAATCGTGAAATTTTGTGGCAATAAAGTACTCGAGCCTCTTGTCAATTTACGCTATCGCTCATAGCTATGCTACCCTTGAGTCCCAAATAAAACACAGATAAAACTTCAAATGGCCCTAACTTCTATACGGTGCGTCCTAAACCTATCAAAGTTTGCAACAATCAAATGCTTGTAACTTTTTACTGGAGCGTCATAAAATCTTGAAATATTGTGACAATAAACTACTCCTGCCTCTTGTCAATTAAAGTTATCGCTCATAGCTATGCTACCCTTGAGTCCCAAATCAAATAAAACTTCAAATGGCCCTAACTTCTATGTGGTGCGTCCTAGACCTATCAAAGTTGTCCACAATCAAATGCTTTTACCACTTTACTGGAGCGTCCTACACCTATCAAAGTTGCAACAATCAAATGCTTGTAACTTTTTACTGGAGCGTCATAAATTATTGAAATTTTGTGACAATAAAGTCCTCGTGCCTCTTGTCAATTTAAGCTTTCGCTCATAGCTATGCTATCCTTGAGTCCCAAATCAAACACTGATAAAACTTCAAATGGCCCTAACTTCTATACGGTGCGTCCTACAAATATCAAAGTTTGCAACAATCAAATGCTGGTAGTTTTTTACTGGAGTGTCATAAAATCCTGAAATTTCGTGACAATAAAATAGTCGAGCCTCTTATCAATTAAAGTTATCGCTCATAGCTATGCTACCCTTGAGTCCAAAATAAAACACTGATAAAACTTCAAATGGCCCTAACTTCTAGACGGTGCGTCCTACACCTATAAAAGTTTGCAACAATCAAATGCTTGTAACTTTTTACTGGAGCGTCATAAAATATTGAAATTTTGTGACAATAAAGTCCTCGTTCCTCTTGTCAATTTAAGCTTTCGCTCATAGCTATGCTAACCTTGAGTCCCAAATCAAAGACTGATAAAACTTCAAATGGCCCTAACTTCTATACGGTGCGTCCTACACCTATCAACGTTTGCAACAATCAAATGCTTGTAACTTTTTACTGGAGCGTCATAAAATATTGAAATTTTGTGACAATAAAGTCCTCGTGCCTCTTGTCAATTTAAGTTTTCGCTCATAGCTATGCTACCCTTGAGTCCCAAATCAAACATTGATAAAACCTCAAATGGCCCTAACTTCTATACGGTGCGTCCTACACCTATCAAAGTTTGCCACATTGAAATGCTTGTAACTTTTTACTGGAGCGTCATAAAATCGTGAAATTTTGTGACAATAAAGTACTCGAGCCTCTTGTCAATTAAAGTTATCGCTCATAGCTTTGCTATCCTTGAGTCCCAAAACAAACACTGATAAAACTTCAAATGGCCCTAACTTCTATACGGTGCGTCCTACACCTATCAAAGTTTGCCACAATCAAATGTTTTTAACACTTTACTGGAGCGTCCTACACCTATCAAAGTTGCAACAATCAAATGCTTGTCACTTTTTACTGGAGCGTCATAAAATCTTGAAATATTGTGACAATAAAGTACTCGTACCTCTTGTCAAGTAAAGTTATCGCTCATAGCTATGCTACCCTTGAGTCCCAAATCAAACACAGATAAAACTTCAAATGGCCCTAACTTCTATACGGTGCGTCCTAAACCTATCAAAGTTTGCAACAATCAAATGCTGGTAGTTTTTTACTGGAGTGTCATAAAATCCTGAAATTTCGTGACAATAAAATACTCGAGCCTCTTATCAATTACAGTTATCGCTCATAGCTATGCTACCCTTGAGTCCCAAATCAAACACTGATAAAACTTCAAATGGCCCTAACTTCTATACGGTGTGTCCTACACCTATCAAAGTTTGCAACATTGAAATGCTTGTAACTTTTTACTGGAGCGTCATAAAATCGCGAAATTTTGTGACAATAAAGTACTCGAGCCTCTTGTCAATTAAAGTTATCGCTCATAGCTTTGCTATCCTTGAGTCCCAAAACAAACACTGATAAAACTTCAAATGGCCCTAACTTATATACGGTGCGTCCTACACCTATCAAAGTTTGCCACAATCAAATGATTTTAACACTTTACTGGAGCGTCCTACACCTATCAAAGTTGCAACAATCAAATGCTTGTCACTTTTTACTGGAGCGTCATAAAATCTTGAAATATTGTGACAATAAAGTACTCGTGCCTCTTGTCAAGTAAAGTTATCGCTCATAGCTATGCTACCCTTGAGTCCCAAATCAAAGACTGATAAAGCTTCAAATGGCCGTAACTTCTATACAGTGCGTCCTACACCTATCAAAGTTTGCAACAATCAAATGCCTGTAACTTTTTACTGGAGCGTCATAAAATCGTGAAATTTTGTAGCAATAAAGTGCTCGAGCCTCTTGTCAATTTACGCTATCGCTCATAGCTATGCTACCCTTGAGTCCCAAATAAAACACAGATAAAACTTCAAATGGCCCTAACTTCTATACGGTGCGTCCTAAACCTATCAAAGTTTGCAACAATCAAATGCTTGCTACTTTTTACTGGAGCGTCATAAATTCTTGAAATATTGTGACAATAAAGTACTCGTGCCTCTTGTCAATTAAAGTTATCGCTCATAGCTATGCTAACCTTGAGTCCCAAATCAAACACAGATAAAACTTCAAATGGCCCTAACTTCTATACGGTGCGTCCTAAACCTATCAAAGTTTGCAACAATCAAATGCTTGTAACTTTTTACTGGAGCGTTATAAAATCTTGAAATATTGTGACAATAAACTACTCCTGCCTCTTGTCAATTAAAGTTATCGCTCATAGCTATGCTACCCTTGAGTCCCAAATCAAATAAAACTTCAAATGGCCCTAGCTTCTATGTGGTGCATCCTACACCTATCAAAGTTTGCAACAATCAAATTCTTGTAACTTTTTACTGGAGCGTAATAAAATCGTGAAATTTTGTGACAATAAAGTACTCGAGCCTCTTGTCAATTAAAGTTATCGCTCATAGCTTTGCTACCCTTGAGTCCCAAAACAAACACTGAAAAAACTTCAAATGGCCCTAACTTCTATACGGTGCGTCCTACACCTATCAAAGTTGTCCACAATCAAATGCTTTTACCACTATACTGGAGCGTCCTACACCTATCAAAGTTGCAACAATCAAATGCTTGTAACTTTTTACTATAGCGTCATAAATTATTGAAATTTTGTGACAATAAAGTCCTCGTGCCTCTTGTCAATTTAAGCTTTCGCTCATAGCTATGCTATCCTTGAGTCCCAAATCAAACACTGATAAAACTTCAAATGGCCCTAGCTTCTATACGGTGCGTCTTACACCTATCAAAGTTTGCAACAATCAAATGCTTGTAACTTTTTACTGGAGCGTCATAAAATATTGAAATTTTGTGACAATAAAGTCCTCGTGCCTCTTTTCAATTTAGCTATTGCTCATAGCTATGCTACCCTTGAGTCCCAAATCAAAGACTGATAAAGCTTCAAATGGCCGTAACTTCTATACAGTGCGTCCTACACCGATCAAAGTTTGCAACAATCAAATGCCTGTAACTTTTTACTGGAGCGTCATAAAATCGTGAAATTTTGGGGCAATAAAGTCCTCGTTCCTCTTGTCAATTTAAGCTTTCGCTCATAGCTATGCTACCCTTGAGTCCCAAATCAAACACTGATAAAACTTCAAATGGCCCTTACTTCTATACGGTGCGTCCTACACCTATCAAAGATTGCCACAATCAAATGCTTTTAACACTTTACTGGAGCGTCCTACACCTATCAAAGTTGAAACAATCAAATGATCGTAACTTTTTACTGGAGCGTCATAAAATATTGAAATTTTGTGACAATAAAGTCCTCGTGCCTTTTGTCAATTTAAGTTTTCGCTCATAGCTATGCTACCCTTGAGTCCCAAATCAAACATTGATAAAACCTCAAATGGCCCTAACTTCTATACGGTGCGTCCTACACCTATCAAGATTTGCAACAATCAAATGCTTGTTACTTTTTACTGGAGCGTCATAAAATATTGAAATTTTGTGACAATAAAGTCCTCGTGCCTCTTGTCAATTTAAGCTATCGCTCAAAGCTATGCTACCCTTGAGTCCCAAATCAAACACAGATAAAACTTCAATTGGCCCTAACTTCTATACGGTGCGTCCTACACCTATCAAAGTTTGCAACAATCAAATGCTTGTAACTTTTTACTGGAGCGTCATAAAATCTTGAAATATTGTGACAATAAACTACTCCTGCCTCTTGTCAATTAAAGTTATCGCTCATAGCTATGTTACCCTTGAGTCCCAAATCAAATAAAACTTCAAATGGCCCTAACTTCTATGTGGTGCGTCCTACACCTATCAAAGTTTGCAACAATCAAATGCTTGTAACTTTTTACTGGAGCGTAATAAAATCGTGAAATTTTGTGACAATAAAGTACTCGAGCCTCTTGTCAATTAAAGTTATCGCTCATAGCTTTGCTACCCTTGAGTCCCAAAACAAACACTGAAAAAACTTCAAATGGCCCTAACTTCTATACGGTGCGTCCTACACCTATCAAAGCTGTCCACAATCAAATGCTTTTACCACTTTACTGGAGCGTCCTACACCTATCAAAGTTGCAACAATCAAATGCTTGTAACTTTTTACTGGAGCGTCATAAATTATTGAAATTTTGTGACAATAAAGTCCTCGTGCCTCTTGTCAATTTAAGCTTTCGCTCATAGCTATGCTATCCTTGAGTCCCAAATCAAACACTGATAAAACTTCAAATGGCCCTAACTTCTATACGGTGCGTCCTACACCTATCAAAGTTTGCAACAATCAAATGCTGGTAATTTTTTACTGGAGTGTCATAAAATCCTGAAATTTCGTGACAATAAAATACTCGAGCCTCTTATCAATTAAAGTTATCGCTCATAGCTATGCTACCCTTGAGTCCAAAATAAAACACTGATAAAACTTCAAATGGCCCTAACTTCTAGACGGTGCGTCCTACACCTATAAAAGTTTGCAACAATCAAATGCTTGTAACTTTTTACTGGAGCGTCATAAAATATTGAAATTTTGTGACAATAAAGTCCTCGTGCCTCTTGTCAATTTAGCTATTGCTCATAGCTATGCTACCCTTGAGTACCAAATCAAAGACTGATAAAGTTTCAAATGGCCGTAACTTCTATACAGTGCGTCCTACACCTATCAAAGTTTGCAACAATCAAATGCCTGTAACTTTTTACTGGAGCGTCATAAAATCGTGAAATTTTGTGGCAATAAAGTACTCGAGCCTCTTGTCAATTTACGCTATCGCTCATAGCTATGCTACCCTTGAGTCCCAAATAAAACACAGATAAAACTTCAAATGGCCCTAACTTCTATACGGTGCGTCCTATACCTATCAAAGTTTGCAACAATCAAATGCTTGTAACTTTTTACTGGAGCGTCATAAAATCTTGAAATATTGTGACAATAAAGTACTCGTGCCTCTTTTCAACTAAAGTTATCGCTCATAGCTATGCTAACCTTGAGTCCCAAATCAAACACAGATAAAACTTCAAATGGCCCTAACTTCTATACGGTGCGTCCTAAACCTATCAAAGTTTGCAACAATCAAATGCTTGTAACTTTTTACTGGAGCGTCATAAAATCTTGAAATATTGTGACAATAAACTACTCCTGCCTCTTGTCAATTAAAGTTATCTCTCATAGCTATGCTACCCTTGAGTCCCAAATCAAATAAAACTTCAAATGGCCCTAACTTCTATGTGGTGCGTCCTACACCTATCAAAGTTTGCAACAATCAAATGCTTGTAACTTTTTACTGGAGCGTAATAAAATCGTGAAATTTTGTGACAATAAAGTACTGGAGCCTCTTGTCAATTAAAGTTATCGCTCATAGCTTTGCTACCCTTGAGTCCCAAAACAAACACTGAAAAAACTTCAAATGGCCCTAACTTCTATACGGTGCGTCCTACACTATCAAAGTTGTCCACAATCAAATGCTTTTACCACTTTACTGGAGCGTCCTACACCTATCAGTCCTTTGCAACAATCAAATGCTTGTCACTTTTTACTGGAGCGTCATAAAATCTTGAAATATTGTGACAATAAAGTACTCGTGCCTCTTGTCAAGTAAAGTTATCGCTCATAGCTATGCTACCCTTGAGTCCCAAATCAAACACAGATAAAACTTCAAATGGCCCTAACTTCTATACGGTGCGTCCTAAACTTATCAAAGTTTGCAACAATAAAATGCTTGTAACTTTTTAATGGAGCGTCATAAAATCTTGAAATATTGTGACAATAAACTACTCCTGCCTCTTGTCAATTAAAGTTATCGCTCATAGCTATGTTACCCTTGAGTCCCAAATCTAATAAAACTTCAGATGGCCCTAACTTCTATGTGGTGCGTCCTACACCTATCAAAGTTTGCAACAATCAAATGCTTGTAACTTTTTACTGGAGCGTAATAAAATCGTGAAATTTTGTGACAATAAAGTACTCGAGCCTCTTGTCAATTAAAGTTATCGCTCATAGCTTTGCTACCCTTGAGTCCCAAAACAAACACTGAAAAAACTTCAAATGGCCCTAACTTCTATACGGTGCGTCCTACACCTATCAAAGTTATCCACAATCAAATGCTTTTACCACTTTACTGGAGCGTCCGACACCTATCAAAGTTTGCAACAATCAAATGCTGGTAGTTTTTTACTGGAGTGTCATAAAATCCTGAAATTTTGTGACAATAAAATACTCGAGCCTCTTATCAATTAAAGTTATCGCTCATAGCTATGCTACCCTTGAGTCCAAAATAAAACACTGATAAAACTTCAAATGGCCCTAACTTCTATACGGTGCGTCCTACACCTATCAAGGTTTGCAACAATCAAATGCTTGTAACTTTTTACTGGAGCGTCATAAAATATTGAAATTTTGTGACAATAAAGTCCTCGTGCCTCTTGTCAATTTAGCTATTGCTCATAGCTATGCTACCCTTGAGTCCCAAATCAAAGACTGATAAAGCTTCAAATGGCCGTAAATTCTATACAGTGCGTCCTACACCTATCAAAGTTTGCAACAATCAAATGCCTGTAATTTTTACTGGAGCGTCATAAAATCGTGAAATTTTGTGGCAATAAAGTACTCGAGCCTCTTGTCAATTTACGCTATCGCTCATAGCTATGCTACCCTTGAGTCCCAAATAAAACACAGATAAAACTTCAAATGGCCCTAACTTCTATACGGTGCGTCCTACACCTATCAAAGTTTGCAACAATCAAATGCTTGTAACTTTTTACTGGAGCGTCATAAAATCTTGAAATATTGTGACAATAAAGTACTCGTGCCTCTTTTCAAGTAAAGTTATCGCTCATAGCTATGCTAACCTTGAGTCCCAAATCAAACACAGATAAAACTTCAAATGGCCCTAACTTCTATACGGTGCATCCTACACCTAGCAAAGTTTGCAACAATCAAATGCTTGTAACTTTTTACTGGAGCGTCATAAAATCTTGAAATATTGTGACAATAAAGCCCTCGTGCCTCTTGTCAATTTAAGCTTTCGCTCGTAGCTATGCTACCCTTGAGTCACAAATCAAACACAGATAAAACTTCAAATGGCCCTAACTTCTATACGGTGCGTCCTACACCTATCAAAGTTTGCCACAATAAAATGCTTTTAATACTTTACTGGAGCGTCCTACACCTATCAAAGTTGCAACAATCAAATGCTTGTAACTTTTTACTGGAGCGTCATAAAATATTGAAATTTTGTGACAATAAAGTCCTCGTGCCTCTTGTCAATTTAAGCTTTCGCTCGTAGCTATGCTACCCTTGAGTCCCAAATCAAAGACTGATAAAATTTCAAATGGCCCTAACTTCTATACGGTGCGTCCTACACCTATCAAAGTTTGCAACAATCAAATTCTTGTAACTTTTTACTGGAGCGTCATAAAATCTTGAAATTTTGTGACAACAATAACAATTTAAGCTTTCGCTCATAGCTATGCTACCCTTGAGTCCCAAATCAAAGACTGATAAAACTTCAAATGGCCCTAACTTATATACAGTGCGTCCTACACGTATCAAAGTTTGCAACAATCAAATGCTTGTACCTTTCTACTGGAGCGTCATAAAATCTTGAAATATTGTGACAATAAAGTACTCGTGCCCCTTGTCAATTAAAGTTATCGCTCATAGCTATGCTACCCTTGAGTCCCAAATCAAACACTGATAAAACTTCAAATGGCCCTAACTTCTATACGGTGCGTCCTGCACATATCAAAGTTTGGGACATTTAATTGCTTGTAACTTTCTACTGGAGCTTCTTAAAATCTTGTCATTTTGTGACAATAAAGTACTCGTGCCTCTTGTCAATTTGAGCTAACGCTCATAGCTATGCTACCCCTGAGTCCCAAAACAAACACTGAAAAAACTTCAAATGGCCCTAACTTCTTTACGGTGCGTCCTACACCTATCAAAGTTGTCCACAATCAAATGCTTTTACCACTTTACTGGAGCGTCCTACACCGATCAAAGTTGCAACAATCAAATGCTTGTAACTTTTTACTGGAGCGTCATAAATTATTGAAATTTTGTGACAATAAAGTCCTCGTTCCTCTTGTCAATTTAAGCTTTTGCTCATAGCTATGCTAACTTTGAGTCCCAAATCAAAGACTGATAAAACTTCAAATGGCCCTAACTTCTATGTGGTGCGTCCTACACCTATCAAAGTTTGCAACAATCAAATGCTTGTAACTTTTTACTGGAGCGTAATAAAATCGTGAAATTTTGTGACAATAAAGTACTCGAGCCTCTTGTCAATTAAAGTTATCGCTCATAGCTTTGCTACCCTTGAGTCCCAAAACAAACACTGAAAAAACTTCAAATGGCCCTAACTTCTATACGGTGCGTCCTACACCTATCAAAGTTGTCCACAATCAAATGCTTTTACCACTTTACTGGAGCGTCCTACACCTATCAAAGTTGCAACAATCAAATGCTTGTAACTTTTTACTGGAGCGTCATAAATTATTGAAATTTTGTGACAATAAAGTCCTCGTGCCTCTTGTCAATTTAAGCTTTCGCTCATAGCTATGCTATCCTTGAGTCCCAAATCAAACACTGATAAAACTTCAAATGGCCCTAACTTCTATACGGTGCGTCCTACACCTATCAAAGTTTGCAACAATCAAATGCTGGTAATTTTTTACTGGAGTGTCATAAAATCCTGAAATTTCGTGACAATAAAATACTCGAGCCTCTTATCAATTAAAGTTATCGCTCATAGCTATGCTACCCTTGAGTCCAAAATAAAACACTGATAAAACTTCAAATGGCCCTAACTTCTAGACGGTGCGTCCTACACCTATAAAAGTTTGCAACAATCAAATGCTTGCAACTTTTTACTGGAGCGTCATAAAATATTGAAATTTTGTGACAATAAAGTCCTCGTGCCTCTTGTCAATTTAGCTATTGCTCATAGCTATGCTACCTTGAGTACCAAATCAAAGACTGATAAAGCTTCAAATGGCCGTAACTTCTATACAGTGCGTCCTACACCTATCAAAGTTTGCAACAATCAAATGCCTGTAACTTTTTACTGGAGCGTCATAAAATCGTGAAATTTTGTGGCAATAAAGTACTCGAGCCTCTTGTCAATTTACGCTATCGCTCATAGCTATGCTACCCTTGAGTCCCAAATAAAACACAGATAAAACTTCAAATGGCCCTAACTTCTATACGGTGCGTCCTATACCTATCAAAGTTTGCAACAATCAAATGCTTGTAACTTTTTACTGGAGCGTCATAAAATCTTGAAATATTGTGACAATAAAGTACTCGTGCCTCTTTTCAAGTAAAGTTATCGCTCATAGCTATGCTAACCTTGAGTCCCAAATCAAACACAGATAAAACTTCAAATGGCCCTAACTTCTATACGGTGCGTCCTAAACCTATCAAAGTTTGCAACAATCAAATGCTTGTAACTTTTTACTGGAGCGTCATAAAATCTTGAAATATTGTGACAATAAACTACTCCTGCCTCTTGTCAATTAAAGTTATCTCTCATAGCTATGCTACCCTTGAGTCCCAAATCAAATAAAACTTCAAATGGCCCTAACTTCTATGTGGTGCGTCCTACACTATCAAAGTTTGCAACAATCAAATGCTTGTAACTTTTTACTGGAGCGTAATAAAATCGTGAAATTTTGTGACAATAAAGTACTCGAGCCTCTTGTCAATTAAAGTTATCGCTCATAGCTTTGCTACCCTTGAGTCCCAAAACAAACACTGAAAAAACTTCAAATGGCCCTAACTTCTATACGGTGCGTCCTACACCTATCAAAGTTTGCAACAATCAAATGCTGGTAGTTTTTTACTGGAGTGTCAGAAAATCCTGAAATTTCGTGACAATAAAATACTCGAGCCTCTTATCAATTAAAGTTATCGCTCATAGCTATGCTACCCTTGAGTCCAAAATAAAACACTGATAAAACTTCAAATGGCCCTAACTTCTAGACGGTGCGTCCTACACCTATAAAAGTTTGCAACTATCAAATGCTTGTAACTTTTTACTGGAGCGTCATAAAATATTGAAATTTTGTGACAATAAAGTCCTCGTTCCTCTTGTCAATTTAAGCTTTCGCTCATAGCTATGCTACCCTTGAGTCCCAAATCAAAGACTGATAAAGCTTCAAATGGCCGTAACTTCTATACAGTGCGTCCTACACCTATCAAAGTTTGCAACAATGAAATGCCTGTAACTTTTTACTGGAGCGTCATAAAATCGTGAAATTTTGTGGCAATAAAGTACTCGAGCCTCTTGTCAATTTCCGCTATCGCTCATAGCTATGCTACCTTGAGTACCAAATCAAAGACTGATAAAGCTTCAAATGGCCGTAACTTCTATACAGTGCGTCCTACACCTATCAAAGTTGCAACAATCAAATGCCTGTAACTTTTTACTGGAGCGTCATAAAATCGTGAAATTTTGTGGCAATAAAGTACTCGAGCCTCTTGTCAATTTACGCTATCGCTCATAGCTATGCTACCCTTGAGTCCCAAATAAAACACAGATAAAACTTCAAATGGCCCTAACTTCTATACGGTGCGTCCTATACCTATCAAAGTTTGCAACAATCAAATGCTTGTAACTTTTTACTGGAGCGTCATAAAATCTTGAAATATTGTGACAATAAAGTACTCGAGCCTCTTTTCAAGTAAAGTTATCGCTCATAGCTATGCTAACCTTGAGTCCCAAATCAAACACAGATAAAACTTCAAATGGCCCTAACTTCTATACGGTGCGTCCTAAACCTATCAAAGTTTGCAACAATCAAATGCTTGTAACTTTTTACTGGAGCGTCATAAAATCTTGAAATATTGTGACAATAAACTACTCCTGCCTCTTGTCAATTAAAGTTATCTCTCATAGCTATGCTACCCTTGAGTCCCAAATCAAATAAAACTTCAAATGGCCCTAACTTCTATGTGGTGCGTCCTACACTATCAAAGTTTGCAACAATCAAATGCTTGTAACTTTTTACTGGAGCGTAATAAAATCGTGAAATTTTGTGACAATAAAGTACTCGAGCCTCTTGTCAATTAAAGTTATCGCTCATAGCTTTGCTACCCTTGAGTCCCAAAACAAACACTGAAAAAACTTCAAATGGCCCTAACTTCTATACGGTGCGTCCTACACCTATCAAAGTTGTCCACAATCAAATGCTTTTACCACTTTACTGGAGCGTCCTACACCTATCAAAGCTGCAACAATCAAATGCTTGTAACTTTTTACTGGAGCGTCATAAATTATTGAAATTTTGTGACAATAAAGTCCTCGTGCCTCTTGTCAATTTAAGCTTTCGCTCATAGCTATGCTATCCTTGAGTCCCAAATCAAACACTGATAAAACTTCAAATGGCCCTAACTTCTATACGGTGCGTCCTACACCTATCAAAGTTTGCAACAATCAAATGCTGGTAGTTTTTTACTGGAGTGTCAGAAAATCCTGAAATTTCGTGACAATAAAATACTCGAGCCTCTTATCAATTAAAGTTATCGCTCATAGCTATGCTACCCTTGAGTCCAAAATAAAAACTGATAAAACTTCAAATGGCCCTAACTTCTAGACGGTGCGTCCTACACCTATAAAAGTTTGCAACTATCAAATGCTTGTAACTTTTTACTGGAGCGTCATAAAATATTGAAATTTTGTGACAATAAAGTCCTCGTTCCTCTTGTCAATTTAAGCTTTCGCTCATAGCTATGCTACCCTTGAGTCCCAAATCAAAGACTGATAAAGCTTCAAATGGCCGTAACTTCTATACAGTGCGTCCTACACCTATCAAAGTTTGCAACAATGAAATGCCTGTAACTTTTTACTGGAGCGTCATAAAATCGTGAAATTTTGTGGCAATAAAGTACTCGAGCCTCTTGTCAATTTCCGCTATCGCTCATAGCTATGCTACCCTTGAGTCCCAAATAAAACACAGATAAAACTTCAAATGGCCCCAACTTCTACACGGTGCGTCCTATACCTATCAAAGTTTGCAACAATCAAATGCTTGTAACTTTTTACTGGAGCGTCATAGAATCTTGAAATATTGTGACAATAAAGTACTCGTGCCTCTTGTCAATTACAGTTATCGCTCATAGCTATGCTACCCTTGAGTCCCAAATTAAACACTGATAAAACTTCAAATGGCCCTAACTTCTATGTGGTGCGTCCTACACCTATCAAAGTTTGCAACAATCAAATGCTTGTAACTTTTTACTGGAGCGTAATAAAATCGTGAAATTTTGTGACAATAAAGTCCTCGAGCCTCTTGTCAATTAAAGTTATCGCTCATAGCTTTGCTACCCTTGAGTCCCAAAACAAACACTGAAAAAACTTCAAATGGCCCTAACTTCTATACGGTGCGTCCTACACCTATCAAAGTTGTCCACAATCAAATGCTTTTACCACTTTACTGGAGCGTCCTACACCTATCAAAGTTGCAACAATCAAATGCTTGTAACTTTTTACCGGAGCGTCATAAATTATTGAAATTTTGTGACAATAAAGTCCTCGTGCCTCTTGTCAATTTAAGCTTTCACTCATAGCTATGCTATCCTTGAGTCCCAAATCAAACACTGATAAAACTTCAAATGGTCCTAACATCTATACGGTGCGTCCTACACCTATCAAAGTTTGCAACAATCAAATGCTGGTAGTTTTTTACTGGAGTGTCATAAAATCCTGAAATTTTGTGACAATAAAATACTCGAGCCTCTTATCAATTAAAGTTATCGCTCATAGCTATGGTACCCTTGAGTCCAAAATAAAACACTGATAAAACTTCAAATGGCCCTAACTTCTAGATGGTGCGTCCTACACCTATAAAAGTTTGCAACAATCAAATGCTTGTAACTTTTTACTGGAGCGTCATAAAATATTGAAATTTTGTGACAATAAAGTCCTCGTTCCTCTTGTCAATTTAAGCTTTCGCTCATAGCTATGCTGACCTTGAGTCCCAAATCAAAGACTGATAAAGCTTCAAATGGCCCTAACTTCTATACGGTGCGTCCTACACCTATCAAGGTTTGCAACAATCAAATGCTTGTAACTTTTTACTGGAGCGTCATAAAATATTGAAATTTTGTGACAATAAAGTCCTCGTGCCTCTTGTCAATTTAGCTATTGCTCATAGCTATGCTAACCTTGAGTCCCAAATCAAAGACTGATAAATCTTCAAATGGCCCTAACTTCTATACGGTGCGTCCTACACCTATCAAGGTTTGCAACAATCAAATGCTTGTAACTTTTTACTGGAGCGTCATAAATTATTGAAATTTTGTGGCAATAAAGTACTCGAGCCTCTTGTCAATTTACGCTATCGCTCATAGCTATGCTACCCTTGAGTCACAAATCAAACACAGATAAAACTTCAAATGGCCCTAACTTCTATACGGTGCGTCCTACATCTATCAAAGTTTGCCACAATAAAATGCTTTTAACACTTTACTGGAGCGTCCTACACCTATCAAAGTTGCAACAATCAAATGCTTGTAACTTTTTACTGGAGCGTCATAAAATATTGAAATTTTGTGACAATAAAGTCCTCGTGCCTCTTGTCAATTTAGCTATGCTACCTTTGAGTCTCAAATCAAAGACTGATAAAGCTTCAAATGGCCGTAACTTCTATACAGTGCGTCCTACACCTATCAAAGTTTGCAACAATGAAATGCCTGTAACTTTTTACTGGAGCGTCATAAAATCGTGAAATTTTGTGGCAATAAAGTACTCGAGCCTCTTGTCAATTTCCGCTATCGCTCATAGCTATGCTACCCTTGAGTCCCAAATAAAACACAGATAAAACTTCAAATGGCCCCAACTTCTACACGGTGCGTCCTATACCTATCAAAGTTTGCAACAATCAAATGCTTGTAACTTTTTACTGGAGCGTCATAGAATCTTGAAATATTGTGACAATAAAGTACTCGTGCCTCTTGTCACTTACAGTTATCGCTCATAGCTATGCTACCCTTGAGTCCCAAATTAAACACTGATAAAACTTCAAATGGCCCTAACTTCTATACGGTGTGTCCTACACCTATCAAAGTTTGCAACATTGAAATGCTTGTAACTTTTTACTGGAGCGTCATAAAATCGTGAAATTTTGTGACAATAAAGTACTCGAGCCTCTTGTCAATTAAAGTTATCGCTCATAGCTTTGCTATCTTTGAGTCCCAAAACAAACAATGATAAAACTTCAAATGGCCCTAACTTCTATACGGTGCGTCCTACACCTATCAAAGTTTGCCACAATCAAATGCTTTTAACACTTTACTTAAGCGTCCTACACTTATCAAAGTTGCAACAATCAAATGCTTGTCACTTTTTACTGGAGCGTCATAAAATCTTTAAATATTGTGACAATAAAGTACTCGTGCGTCTTGTCAAGTAAAGTTATCGCTCATAGCTATGCTACCCTTGAGTCCCAAATCAAACACAGATAAAACTTCAAATGGCCCTAACTTCTATACGGTGCGTCCTAAACCTATCAAAGTTTGCAACAATAAAATGCTTGTAACTTATGAATGGAGCGTCATAAAATCTTGAAATATTGTGACAATAAACTACTCCTGCCTCTTGTCAATTAAAGTTATCGCTCATAGCTATGCTACTCTTGAGTCCCAAATCTAATAAAACTACAAATGGCTCTAACTTCTATGTGGTGCGTCCTACACCTATCAAGGTTTGCAACAATCAAATGCTTGTAACTTTTTACTGGAGCGTCATAAAATATTGAAATTTTGTGGCAATAAAGTACTCGAGCCTCTTGTCAATTTACGCTATCGCTCATAGCTATGCTACCCTTGAGTCACAAATCAAACACAGATAAAACTTCAAATGGCCCTAACTTCTATACGGTGCGTCCTACACCTATCAAAGTTTGCCACAATAAAATGCTTTTAACACTTTACTGGAGCGTCCTACACCTATCAAAGTTGCAACAATCAAATGCTTGTAACTTTTTACTGGAGCGTCATAAAATATTGAAATTTTGTGACAATGAAGTCCTCGTGCCTCTTGTCAATTTAGCTATGCTACCTTTGAGTCTCAAATCAAAGACTGATAAAGCTTCAAATGGTCGTAACTTCTATACAGTGCGTCCTACACCTATCAAAGTTTGCAACAATCAAATGCCTGTAACTTTTTACTGTAGCGTCATAAAATCGTGAAATTTTGTGGCAATAAAGTACTCGAGCCTCTTGTCAATTTACGCTATCGCTCATAGCTATGCTACCCTTGAGTCCCAAATAAAACACAGATAAAACTTCAAATGGCCCTAACTTCTATACGGTGCGTCCTATACCTATCAAAGTTTGCAACAATCAAATGCTTGTAACTTTTTACTGGAGCGTCATAAAATCTTGAAATATTGTCACAATAAAGTACTCGTGCCTCTTTTCAAGTAAAGTTATCGCTCATAGCTATGCTAACCTTGAGTCCCAAATCAAACACAGATAAAACTTCAAATGGCCCTAACTTCTATACGGTGCGTCCTACACCTATCAAAGTTTGCAACAATCAAATGCTTGTAACTTTTTACTGGAGCGTCATAAAATCTTGAAATATTGTGACAATAAAGCCCTCGTGCCTCTTGTCAATTTAAGCTTTCGCTCGTAGCTATGCTACCCTTGAGTCACAAATCAAACACAGATAAAACTTCAAATGGCCCTAAGTTCTATACGGTGCGTCCTACACCTATCAAAATTTGCCACAATAAAATGCTTTTAACACTTTACTGGAGCGTCCTACACCTATCAAAGTTGCAACAATCAAATGCTTGTAACTTTTTACTTTAGCGTCATAAAATATTGAAATTTTGTGACAATAAAGTCCTCGTGCCTCTTGTCAATTTAAGCTTTCGCTCGTAGCTATGCCACCCTTGAGTCCCAAATCAAAGACTGATAAAATTTCAAATGGCCCTAACTTCTATACGGTGCGTCCTACACCTATCAAAGTTTGCAACAATCAAATTCTTGTAACTTTTTACTGGAGCGTCATAAAATCTTGAAATTTTGTGACAACAATAACAATTTAAGCTTTCGCTCATAGCTATGCTACCCTTGAGTCCCAAATCAAACACTGATAAAACTTCAAATGGCCCTAACTTCTATACGGCGCGTCCTACACCTATCAAAGTTTGCAACAATCAAATGCCTGTAACTTTTTACTGGAGCGTCATAAAATCGTGAAATTTTGTGGCAATAAAGTACTCGAGCCTCTTGTCAATTAAAGTTATGGCTCATAGCTGTGCTAGCCTTGAGTGCCAAAACAAACACTGATAATACTTCAAATGGCCCTAACTTATATACGGTACGTCCTACACCTATGAAAGTTTGCAACAATCAAATGCTTGTAATTTTTTACTGGAGCGTCATAAAATCTTGAAATTTCTTGGCAATAAAATACTCGAGCCTCTTGTCACTTTACGCTATCGCTCATAGCTATGCTACCCTTGAGTCCCAAATAAAACACAGATAAAACTTCAAATGGCCCAAACTTCTATACGGTGCGTCCTACACCTATCAAAGTTTGCAACAATCAAATGCTTGTAACTTTTTACTGGAGCGTCATAAAATCTTGAAATTTTGTGACAATAAAGTACTCGAGCCTCTTGTCAATTTGAGCTATTGCTCATAGCTATGCTACCCCTGAGTTCCACATCAAACACTGATAAAACTTCAAATGGCCCTAACTTCTATGTGGTGCGTCTTACACCTATCAAAGTTTGCAACAATCAAATGCTTGTAACTTTTTACTGGAGCGTCATAAAATCTTCAAATTTTGTGACAATAAAGTACTCGAGCCTCTTATCAATTTAAGCTATCGCTCATAGCTATGCTACCATTGAGTCCCAAATCAAACACTGATAAAACTTCAAGTGGCCCTAATTTCTATACTGTGCGTCCTATACCTATCAAAGTTTGCAACATTTAAATCCTTGTAACTTTTTACTGGAGCGTAATAAAAGCGTGAAATTTTGTGACAATAAAGTACTCGAGCCTCTTGTCAATTAAAGTTATCGCTCATAGCTTTGCTACCCTTGAGTCCCAAAACAAACACTGATAAAACTTCAAATGGCCCTAACTTCTATACGGTGCCTCCTATACTTATCAAAGTTGTCCACAATCAAATGCTTTCAACACTTTACTGGAGCGTCCTACACCTATCAAAGTTGCAACAATCAAATGCTTGTAACTTTTTACTGGAGCGTCATAAAATATTGAAATTTTGTGACAATAAAGTCCTCGTGCCTCTTGTCAATTTAAGCTTTCGCTCATAGCTATGCTACCCTTAAGTCCCAAATCAAACACTGACAAAACTTCAAATGGCCCTAACTTCTATACGGCGCGTCCTACACCTATCAAAGTTTGCAACATTGAAATGCTTGTAACTTTTTACTGGAGCGTCATATAATCGTGAACTTTTGTGACAATAAAGTACTCGAGCCTCTTGTCAATTAAAGTTATCGCTCAAAGCTTTGCTATCCTTGAGTCCCAAAACAAACACTGATAAAACTTCAAATGGCACTAACTTCTATACGGTGCGTCCTACACCTATGAAAGTTTGCAACAATCAAATGCTTGTAATTTTTTACTGGAGCGTCATATAATCTTGAAATTTCTTGGCAATAAAATACTCGAGCCTCTTGTCACTTTACGCTACCGCTCATAGCTATGCTACCCTTCAGTCCCAAATAAAACACAGATAAAACTTCAAATGGCCCAAACTTCTATACGGTGCGTCCTACACCTATCAAAGTTGGCAACAATCAAATGCTTGTAACTTTTTACTGGAGCGTCATAAAATCTTGAAATTTTGTGAATATAAAGTTCTCGAGCCTCTTGTCAATTTGAGCTATTGCTCATAGCTATGCTACCCCTGAGTCCCAAATCAAACACTGATAAAACTTCAAATGGCCCTAACTTCTATACGGTGCGTCCTACACCTATCAAAGTTTGCCACATTGAAATGCTTGTAACTTTTTACTGGAGCGTCATAAAATGGTGAAATTTGTGACAATAAAGAACTCGAGCCTCTTGTCAATTAAAGTTATCGCTCAAAGCTTTGCTATCCTTGAGTCCCAAAACAAACACTGATAAAACTTCAAATGGCACTAACTTCTATACGGTGCGTCCTACACCTATCAAAGTTTGCCACAATCAAATGCTTTTAACACTTTACTGGAGCGTCCTACACCTATCAAAGTTGCAACAATCAAATGCTTGTAACTTTTTACTGGAGCGTCATAAAATATTAACATTTTGTGACTATAAAGTCCTCGTGCCTCTTGTCACTTTAAGCTTTCGCTCATAGCTATGCTACTCTTGAGTCCCAAATCAAAGACTGATAAAGCTTCAAATGGCCGTAACTTCTATACAGTGCGTCCTACACCTATCAAAGTTGTCCACAATCAAATGCTTTTAACACTTTACTGCAACGTCCTACACCTATCAAAGTTGCAACAATCAAATGCTTGTAACTTTTTACTGGAGAGTCATAAAATATTGAAATTTTGTGACAATAAAGTCCTCGTGCCTCTTGTCAATTTAAGCTTTCGCTCATAGCTATGCTACCCTTGAGTCCCAAATCAAACACTGATAAAACTTCAAATTGCCCTAACTTCTATACGGTGCGTCCTACACCTATCAAAGTTTGCAACATTGAAATGCTTGTAACTTTTTACTGGAGCGTCATAAAATGGTGAAATTTGTGACAATAAAGAACTCGAGCCTCTTGTCAATTAAAGTTATCGCTCAAAGCTTTGCTATCCTTGAGTCCCAAAACAAACACTGATAAAACTTCAAATGGCACTAACTTCTATACGGTGCGTCCTACACCTATCAAAGTTTGCCACAATCAAATGCTTTTAACACTTTACTGGAGCGTCCTACACCTATCAAAGTTGCAACAATCAAATGCTTGTAACTTTTTACTGGAGCGTCATAAAGTATTGAAATTTTGTGACAATAAAGTCCTCGTGCCTCTTGTCAATTTAAGCTTTCGCTCGTAGCTATGTTAACCTTGAGTCCCAAATCAAAGTCTGATAAAAGTTCAAATGGCCCTAACTTCTATACGGTGCGTCCTACACCTATCAAAGTTGCAACAATCAAATGCTAGTAACTTTTTACTGGAGCGTCATAAAATATTAAAATTTTGTGACTATAAAGTGCTCGTGCCTCTTGTCAATTTAAGCTATTGCTCATAGCTATGCTACCCTTGATTCCCAAATCAAAATCTGATAAAACTTCAAATGGCTCTAACTTATATACGGTGCGTCCTACACCTATCAAAGTTTGCAACGATCAAATGCTTGTAATTTTTTACTGCAGCGACATAAAATCTTGAAATTTCGTGACAATAAAATACTCGAGTCTCTTATCAATTAACGTTATCACTCATAGCCCTTGAGTCCAAAATAAAATACTGATAATACTTCAACTGGCCCTAACTTCTATACGGTGCATCCTAAACCTATCAAAGTTTGCAACAATCAAATGTTAGTAACTTTTTACTGGAGCGTCATAAAATATTGAAATTTTGTGACAATAAAGTCCTCGTGCCTCTTGTCAATTTAAGCTTTCGCTCATAGCTATGCTACCCTTGAGTCCCAAATCAAAGACTGATAAAGCTTCAAATGGCCCTAACTTCTATACGGTGCGTCCTACACCTATCAAAGTTTGCAACAATCAAATGCTTGTAACTTTTACTGGAGCGTCATAAAATCGTGAAATTTTGTGGCAATAAATTACTCGAGCCTCTTGTCAATTAAAGTTATCGCTCATAGCTGTGCTACCCTTGAGTCCCAAAACAAACACTGCTAAAACTTCAAGTGGCCCTAATTTCTATACTGTGCGTCCTATACCTATCAAAGTTTGCAACAATGAAATGCTTGTAACTTTTTACTGGAGCGTCATAAAATCGTGAAATTTTGTGGCAATAAAGTACTCGAGCCTCTTGTCAATTAAAGTAATCGCTCATAGCTATGCTACCCTTGACTCCCAAATCAAACACTGATAAAACTTCAAATGGCCCTAACTTCTATACGGTATGTCCTACACCTATCAAAGTTTGTCACAATCAAATACTTTTAACACTTTACTGGAGCGTCCTACACCTATCAAAGTTGCAACAATCAAATGCTTGTAACTTTTCACTGGAGCGTCATAAAATATTGAAATTTTATGACACCAAAGTGCTCGTGCTTCTTGTCAATTTAAGCTGTCGCTCATAGCTATGCTACCCTTGAGTCCCAAATCAAACACTGCTAAAACTTCAAATGACCCTAACTTCTATACGGTGCGTCCTACACCTATCAAAGTTTGCAACATTGAAATGCTTGTAACTTTTTACTGGAGCGTAATAAAATCGTGAAATATTGTGACAATAAACTACTCGAGCCTCTTGTCAATTAAAGTTATCGCTCATAGCTTTGCTACCCTTGAGTCCCAAAACAAACACTGATAAAACTTCAAATGGCCCTAACTTCTATACGGTGCGTCCTACACCTATCAAAGTTGTCCACAATCAAATGCTTTTAACACTTTACTGGAGCGTCCTACACCTATCAAAGTTGCAAAAATCAAATGCTTGTAACTTTTTACTGGAGCCTCATAAAATATTGAAATTTTGTGACAATAAAGTCCTCGTGCCTCTTGTCAATTTAAGCTATTGCTCATAAATTTCGTGGCAATAAAATACTCGAGCCTCTTGTCAATTAAAGTTATTGCTCATAGCTGTGCTACCCTTGAGTACCAAAACAAACACTGATAAAATTTCAAATGGCCCTAACTTCTACACGGTGCGTCCTACACCTATCAAAGTTGCAACAATCAAATGCTTGTAACTTTTTACTGGAGTGTCATAAAATCTTGAAATTTTGTGACAATAAAGTACTCGTGCCTCTTGTCAATTTAAGCTATTGCTCATAGCTATGCTACCCTTGAGTCCCAAATCAAAATCTGATAAAACTTCAAATGGCTCTAACTTCTATACGGTGCGTCCTACACCTATCAAAGTTTGCAACAATCAAATGCTTGTAACTTTTTACTGGAGCGTCATAAAATATTGAAATTTTGTGACTATAAAGTCCTCGTGCCTCTTGTCAATTTAAGCTTTCGCTCATAGCTATGCTACCCTTGAGTCCCAAATAAAAACTGACAAAACTTCAAATGGCCCTAACTTCTATACGGTGCGTCCTACACCTATCAAAGTTTGCAACAATCAAATGCTTGTAACTTTTTACTGGAGCGTCATAAAATCGTGAAATTTTTTGGCAATAGAGTACTCGAGCCTCTTGTCAATAAAAGTTATCGCTCATTGCTGTGCTACCTTTAAGTACCAAAACAAACACTGATAAAATTTCAAATGGCCCTAACTTCTACACGGTGCGTCCTACACGTATCAAAGTTTGGGACATTTAAATGCTTGTAACTTTCACTTTAGGTTCATAAAATCTTGAAATTTTGTGACAATAAAGTACTCGTGCCTCTTGTCAATTTAAGCTTTCGCTCATAGCTATCCTACCATTGAGTCCCAAATCAAACACTGATAAAACTTCAAATGGCCCTAACTTCTATACGGTGCGTCCTACACCTATAAAAGTTGTCCACAATCAAATGCTTTTAACACTTTACTGGAACGTCCTACACCTATCAAAGTTGCAACAATCAAATGCTTGTAACTTTTTACTGGAGAGTCATAAAATATTGAAATTTTGTGACAATAAAGTCCTCGTGCCTCTTGTCAATTTAAGCTTTCGCTCATAGCTATGCTACCATTGAGTCCCAAATCAAACACTGATAAAACTTCAAATGGCCCTAACTTCTATACGGTGCGTCCTACACCTATCAAATTTGTCCACAATCAAATGTTTTAAGACTTTACTGGAGCGTCCTACACCTATCAAAGTTGCAACAATCAAATGCTTGTAACTTTTTACTGGAGCGTTATAAAATATTGAAATTTTGAGACAATAAAGTCCTCGAGCCTCTTGTCAATTAAAGTTATCGCTCATAGCTTTGCTACCCTTGAGTCCCAAAACAAACACTGATAAAACTTCAAATGGCCCTAACTTCTATACGGTGCGTCCTACACCTATCAAATTTGTCCACAATCAACTGCTTTTAACAGTTTACTGGAGCGTCCTACACCTATCAAAGTTGCAGCTATCAAATGCTTGTAACTTTTTACTGGAGCGTCATAAAATATTGAAATTTTGTGACAATAAAGTCCTCGTGCCTCTTGTCAATTTAAGCTTTCGCTCGTAGCTATGCTACCCTTGAGTCCCAAATCAAAGTCTGATAAAACTTCAAATGGCCCTAACTTCTATACGGTGCGTCCTACACCTATCAAAGTTTGCAACAATCAAATGCTTGTAACTTTTTACTGGAGTGTCATAAAATATTGAAATTCTGTGACAATAAAGTCCTCGTGCCTCTTGTCAATTTAAGCTTTCGCTCATAGCTATGGTACCCTTGAGTCCCAAATCAAAGTCTGATAAAACTTCAAATGGCCCTAACTTCTATACGGTGCGTCCTACACCTATCAAAGTTTGCAACAATCAAATGCTTGTAACTTTTTACGGGAGTGTCATAAAATCTTGAAATTTTGTGACAATAAAGTCCTCGTGCCTGTTGTCAATTTAAGCTTTCGCTCATAGCTATTCTACCCTTCAGTCCCAAATCAAAGTCTGATAAAACTTCAAATGGCCCTAACTTCTATATAGTGCGTCCTACACCTACCAAAGTTTTCAACAATCAAATGCTTGTAACTTTCTACTGCAGCGTCATAAAATCGTGAAATTGTGTGGCAATTAAGTACTCGAGGCTCTTGTCAATTAAAGTTATCGCTCATAGCTATGCTACCCTTGACTCCCAAATCAAACACTGATAAAACTTCAAATGGCCCTAACTTCTATACGGTGTGTCGTACACCTATCAAAGTTTGTCACAATCAAATGCTTTTAACACTTTACTGGAGCGTCATAAAATCTTGAAATTTTGTGACAATAAAGTCCTCGTAGCTATGCTACCCTTGAGTCCCGAACAAAACACAGATAAAACTTCAAATGGCCCTAACTTCTATACGGTGCTTCTTATACCTATCAAAGTTTGCAACAATCAAATGCTTGTAACTTTTTACTGGAGCGTCATAAAATTTTGAAATATTGTGACAATAAAGTACTCATGCCTCTTGTCAATTTGAGGTATCGCATAGCTATGCTTACCCTGAGTCCCAAATCAAACACTGAAAAAACTTCAAATGGCCCTAACTTCTATGTGGTGCGTCCTACACCTATCAAAGTTTGCAACAATCAAATGTTTGTAACTTTTTACTAAAGCGTCATAAAATCTTGAAATTTTGTGACAAAAAAGTACTCGAGCCTCTTATCAATTTAATCTATCGCTCATAGCTATGCTACCATTGAGTCCCAAATCAAACACTGATAAAACTTCAAGTGGCCCTAATTTCTATAATGTGCATCCTATACCTATCAAAGTTTGCAACATTGAAATACTTGTAACTTTTTACTGGAGCGTCATAAAATATTGAAATTTTGTGACAATAAAGTCCTCGTGCCTCTTGTCAATTTAAGCTATTGCTCATAGCTATGCTACCCTTGAGTCCCAAATCAAAATCTGATAAAACTTCAAATGGCTCTAACTTCTATACGGTGCGTCCTACACCTATCAAGGTTTGGGACATTTAAATGCTTGTAACTTTTTACTGGAGCGTCATAAAATATTGAAATTTTGTGAAAATAAAGAACTCGTGCCTCTTGTCAATTTGAGCTATCGCATAGCTATTCTACCCCTGAGTCCCAAATCAAACACTGATAAAACTTCAAATGGCCCTAACTTCTATGTGGTGCGTCCTACACCTATCAAAGCTTGCAACAATCAAATGCTTGTAACCTTTTACTGGAGCGTCATAAAATCGTGAAATTCTGTGGCAATAAAGTACTCGAGCCTATTGTCAATTAAAGTTATCGCTCATAGCTGTGCTACCCTTGAGTCCCAAAACAAACACTGATAATACTTCAAATGGCCCTAACTTCTATACGGTGCGTCCTACACCTATCAAAGTTTGCAACAATCAAATGCTAGTAACTTTTTACTGGAACGTCATAAAATCTTGAAATTTCGTGGCAATAAAGTACTCGAGCCTCTTGTCAATTTAAGCTTTCGCTCATAGCTATGCTACCCTTGAGTCCCAAATCAAACACTGCTAAAACTTCAAATGGCCCTAACTTCTATACGGTGCGTCCTACACCTATCAAAGTTTGCAACATTGAATTGCTTGTAACTTTTTACTGGAGCGTAATAAAATCGTGAAATTTTGTGACAATAAACTACTCGAGCCTCTTGTCAATTAAAGTTATCGCTCATAGCTTTGCTACCCTTGAGTCCCAAAACAAACAGTGATAAAACTTCAAATGGCCCTAACTTCTATACGGTGCGTCCTACACCAATCAAAGTTGTCCACAATCAAATGCTTTTAACACTTTACTGGAGCGTCCTACACCTATCAAAGTTGCAAAAATCAAATGCTTGTAACTTTTTACTGGAGCCTCATAAAATATTGAAATTTTGTGACAATAAAGTCCTCGTGCCTCTTGTCAATTAAAGTTATCGCTCATAGCTTAGCTACCCTTGAGTCCCAAAACAAACAGTGATAAAACTTCAAATGGCCCTAACTTCTATACGGTGCGTCCTACACCTATCAAAGTTTGGGACATTTAAATGCTTGTAACCTTTTACTGGAGGTTCATAAAATCTTGAAGTTTTGTGACAATAAAGTACTCGTGCCTCTTGTCAATTTGAGGTATCGCATAGCTATGCTTACCCTGAGTCCCAAATCAAAGACTGATAAAACTTCAAATGGTCCTGACTTCTATACAGTGCGTCCTACACCTATCAAAGTTTGCAACAATCAAATGCTTGTAACTTTTCACTGCAGCGTCATAAAATATTGAAATTTTCTGACACCAAAGTCCTCGTGCTTCTTGTCAATTTAAGCTTTCGCTCATAGCTACGCTACCGTTGAGTCCCAAATCAAACACTGATAAAACTTCAAATGGCCCTAATTTCTATGCTGTGCGTCCTATACCTATCAAAGTTTGCAACATTGAAGTGCTTGTAACTTTTTACTGGAGCGTCATAAAATCATGAAACTTTGTGACAATAAAGTACTCGAGCCTCTTGTCAATTAAAGTTATCGCTCATAGCTTTGCTACCCTTGAGTCCCAAAACAAACACTGATAAAACTCCAAATACCACTAACTTATATACGGTTCGTCCTACACCTATCAAACTTTGCCACAATCAAATGCTTTGAATACTTTACTGGAGCGTCCTATACCTATCACAGTTTGCAACAATCAAATGCTTGTAACTTTTTACTGGAGCGTCATAAAATATTGAAATTTTGTGACAATAAAGTCCTCGTGCCTCTTGTCAATTTAAGCTTTCGCTCATAGCTATGCTTCCCTTGAGTCCCAAAACAAACACTAATAAAACTTCAAATGGCCCTAACTTCTATGTGGTGCGTCCTACACCTATCAAAGCTTGCAACAATCAAATGCTTGTAACCTTTTACTGGAGCGTCATAAAGTCGTGAAATTCTGTGGCAATAAAGTACTCGAGCCTATTGTCAATTAAAGTTATCGCTCATAGCTGTGCTACCCTTGAGTCCCAAAACAAACACTGATAATACTTCAAATGGCCCTAACTTCTATACGGTGCGTCCTACACCTATCAAAGTTTGCAACAATCAAATGCTAGTAACTTTTTACTGGAACGTCATAAAATCTTGAAATTTCGTGGCAATAAAGTACTCGAGCCTCTTGTCAATTTAAGCTTTCGCTCATAGCTATGCTACCCTTGAGTCCCAAATCAAACACTGCTAAAACTTCAAATGGCCCTAACTTCTATACGGTGCGTCCTACACCTATCAAAGTTTGCAACATTGAATTGCTTGTAACTTTTTACTGGAGCGTAATAAAATCGTGAAATTTTGTGACAATAAACTACTCGAGCCTCTTGTCAATTAAAGTTATCGCTCATAGCTTTGCTACCCTTGAGTCCCAAAACAAACAGTGATAAAACTTCAAATGGCCCTAACTTCTATACGGTGCGTCCTACACCAATCAAAGTTGTCCACAATCAAATGCTTTTAACACTTTACTGGAGCGTCCTACACCTATCAAAGTTGCAAAAATCAAATGCTTGTAACTTTTTACTGGAGCCTCATAAAATATTGAAATTTTGTGACAATAAAGTCCTCGTGCCTCTTGTCAATTAAAGTTATCGCTCATAGCTTTGCTACCCTTGAGTCCCAAAACAAACAGTGATAAAACTTCAAATGGCCCTAACTTCTATACGGTGCGTCCTACACCTATCAAAGTTTGGGACATTTAAATGCTTGTAACCTTTTACTGGAGGTTCATAAAATCTTGAAGTTTTGTGACAATAAAGTACTCGTGCCTCTTGTCAATTTGAGGTATCGCATAGCTATGCTTACCCTGAGTCCCAAATCAAAGACTGATAAAACTTCAAATGGTCCTGACTTCTATACAGTGCGTCCTACACCTATCAAAGTTTGCAACAATCAAATGCTTGTAACTTTTCACTGCAGCGTCATAAAATATTGAAATTTTCTGACACCAAAGTCCTCGTGCTTCTTGTCAATTTAAGCTTTCGCTCATAGCTACGCTACCGTTGAGTCCCAAATCAAACACTGATAAAACTTCAAATGGCCCTAATTTCTATGCTGTGCGTCCTATACCTATCAAAGTTTGCAACATTGAAATGCTTGTAACTTTTTACTGGAGCGTCATAAAATCATGAAACTTTGTGACAATAAAGTACTCGAGCCTCTTGTCAATTAAAGTTATCGCTCATAGCTTTGCTACCCTTGAGTCCCAAAACAAACACTGATAAAACTCCAAATACCACTAACTTATATACGGTTCGTCCTACACCTATCAAACTTTGCCACAATCAAATGCTTTGAATACTTTACTGGAGCGTCCTATACCTATCACAGTTTGCAACAATCAAATGCTTGTAACTTTTTACTGGAGCGTCATAAAATATTGAAATTTTGTGACAATAAAGTCCTCGTGCCTCTTGTCAATTTAAGATTTCGCTCATAGCTATGCTTCCCTTGAGTCCCAAAACAAACACTAATAAAACTTCAAATGGCCCTAACTTCTATACGGTGCGTCCTACACCTATCAAAGTTTGCAACAATCAAATGCTTGTAACTTTTTACGGGAGTGTCATAAAATCTTGAAATTTTGTGACAATAAAGTCCTCGTGCCTGTTGTCAATTTAAGCTTTCGCTCATAGCTATTCTACCCTTGAGTCCCAAATCAAAGTCTGGTAAAACTTCAAATGGCCCTAACTTCTACATAGTGCGTCCTACACCTACCAAAGTTTTCAACAATCAAATGCTTGTAACTTTCTACTGCAGCGTTATAAAATCGTGAAATTGTGTGGCAATTAAGTACTCGAGCCTCTTGTCAATTAAAGTTATCGCTCATAGCTATGCTACCCTTGACTCCCAAATCAAACACTGATAAAACTTCAAATGGCCCTAACTTCTATACGGTGTGTCGTACACCTATCAAAGTTTGTCACAATCAAATACTTGTAACTTTTTACTGGAGCGTCATAAAATCTTCAAATTTTGTGACAATAAAGTCCTCGTAGCTATGCTACCCTTGAGTCCCAAACAAAACACAGATAAAACTTCAAATGGCCCTAACTTCTATACGGTGCTTCTTATACCTATCAAAGTTTGCAACAATCAAATGCTTGTAACTTTTTACTGGAGCGTCATAAAATTTTGAAATATTGTGACAATAAAGTACTCATGCCTCTTGTCAATTTGAGGTATCGCATAGCTATGCTTACCCTGAGTCCCAAATCAAACACTGAAAAAACTTCAAATGGCCCTAACGTCTATGTGGTGCGTCCTACACCTATCAAAGTTTGCAACAATCAAATGTTTGTAACTTTTTACTGGAGCGTCATAAAATCTTGAAATTTTGTGACAAAAAAGTACTCGAGCCTCTTATCAATTTAAGCTATCGCTCATAGCTATGCTACCATTGAGTCCCAAATCAAACACTGATAAAACTTCAAGTGGCCCTAATTTCTATAATGTGCGTCCTATACCTATCAAAGTTTGCAACAATGAAATGCTTGTAACTTTTTACTGGAGCGTCATACAATGGTGAAATTTGTGACAATAAAGTACTCGAGCCTCTTGTCAATTAAAGTTATCGCTCAAAGCTTTGCTATCCTTGAGTCCCAAAAAAAACACTGATAAAACTTCAAATGGCACTAACTTCTATACGGTGCGTCCTACACCTATCAAAGTTTGCCACAATCAAATGCTTTTAACACTTTACTGGAGCGTCCTACACCTATCAAAGTTGCAACAATCAAATGCTTGTAACTTTTTACTGGAGCGTCATAAAATATTGAAATTTTGTGACAATAAAGTCCTCGTGCCTCTTGTCAATTTAAGCTTTCGCTCGTAGCTATGCTACCCTTGAGTCACAAATCAAAGTCTGATGAAACTTCAAATGGCCCTAACTTCTATACGGTGCGTCCTACACCTATCAAAGTTGGCAACAATCAAATGCTTGTAACTTTTTACTGGAGTGTCATAAAATCTTTAAATTTTGTGACAATAAAGTGCTCGTGCCTGTTGTCAATTTAAGCTTTCGCTCATAGCTATTCTACCCTTGAGTCCCAAATCAAACTCTGATAAAACTTCAAATGGCCCTAACTTCTATATAGTGCGTCCTACACCTATCAAAGTTTGCAACAATCAAATGCTTGTAACTTTCTACTGCAGCGTCATAAAATCGTGAAATTGTGTGGCAATAAAGTACTCGAGCCTCTTGTCAATTAAAGTTATCGCTCATAGCTATGCTACCCTTGACTCCCAAATCAAACACTGATAAAACTTCAAATGGCCCTAACTTCTATACGGTGTGTCCTACACCTATCAAAGTTTGTCACAATCAAATACTTTTAACACTTTACTGGAGCGTCCTACACCTATCAAAGTTGCAACAATCAAATGCTTGTAACTTTTCACTGGAGCGTCATAAAATATTGAAATTTTATGACACCAAAGTGCTCGTGCTTCTTGTCAATTTAAGCTTTCGCTCATAGCTACGGTACCCTTGAGTCCCAAATCAAACACTGATAAAATTTCAAATGGCCCTAATTCCTATACTGTGCGTCCTATACCTATAAAAGTTTGCAACATTGAAATACTTGTAACTTTTTACTGGAGCGTCATAAAATCGTGAAATTTTGTGACAATAAAGTACTCGAGCCTCTTGTCAATTAAAGTTATCGCTGATAGCTTTGCTACCTTTGAGTCCCAAAACAAACACTGATAAAACTTCAAATGGCACTAACTTCTATACGGTGCGTCCTACACCTATCAAAGTTTGCCACAATCAAATGCTTTTCACACCTTACTGGAGCGTCCTACACCTATCAAAGTTGGAACAATCAAATGCTTGTAACTTTTTACTGGAGCGCCATAAAATATTGAAATTTTGTGACAATAAAGTCCTCGTGCCTCTTGTCAATTTAAGCTATTGCTCATAGCTATGCTACCCTTGAGTCCCAAATCAAAATCTGATAAAACTTCAAATGGCTCTAACTTCTATACGGTGCGTCCTACACCTATCAAGGTTTGGGACATTTAAATGCTTGTAACTTTTTACTGGAGCGTCATAAAATATTGAAATTTTGTGAAAATAAAGAACTCGTGCCTCTTGTCAATTTGAGCTATCGCATAGCTATTCTACCCCTGAGTCCCAAATCAAACACTGATAAAACTTCAAATGGCCCTAACTTCTATGTGGTGCGTCCTACACCTATCAAAGCTTGCAACGATCAAATGCTTGGAACCTTTTACTGGAGCGTCATAAAATCGTGAAATTCTGTGGCAATAAAGTACTCGAGCCTATTGTCAATTAAAGTTATCGCTCATAGCTGTGCTACACTTGAGTCCCAAAACAAACACTGATAATACTTCAAATGGCCCTAACTTCTATACGGTGCGTCCTACACCTATCAAAGTTTGCAACAATCAAATGCTTGTAACTTTTTACTGGAACGTCATAAAATCTGGAAATTTCGTGGCAATAAAGTACTCGAGCCTCATGTCAATTTAAGCTTTCGCTCATAGCTATGCTACCCTTGAGTCCCAAATCAAACACTGCTAAAACTTCAAATGGCCCTAACTTCTATACGGTGCGTCCTACACCTATCAAAGTTTGCAACATTGAATTGCTTGTAACTTTTTACTGGAGCGTAATAAAATCGTGAAATTTTGTGACAATAAACTACTCGAGCCTCTTGTCAATTAAAGTTATCGCTCATAGCTTTGCTACCCTTGAGTCCCAAAACAAACAGTGATAAAATGACTGAATGGCCCTAACTTCTATACGGTGCGTCCTACACCAATCAAAGTTGTCCACAATCAAATGCTTTTAACACTTTACTGGAGCGTCCTACACCTATCAAAGTTGCAAAAATCAAATGCTTGTAACTTTTTACTGGAGCCTCATAAAATATTGAAATTTTCTGACAATAAAGTCCTCGTGCCTCTTGTCAATTTAAGCTATTGCTCATAGCTATGCTACCCTTGAGTCCCAAATCAAAATCTGATAAAGCTTCAATTGGCCGTAACTTCTATACAGTACGTCCTACACCTATCAAAGTTTGCAACAATCAAATGCTTGTAACTTTTTACTGGAGCGTCATAAAATCGTGAAATTCTGTGGCAATAAAGTACTCGAGCCTCTTGTCAATTAAAGTTATCGCTCATAGCTGTGCTACCCTTGAGTCCCAAAACAAACACTGATAATACTTCAAATGGCCCTAACTTCTACACGGTGCGTCCTACACCTATCAAAGTTTGGGACATTTAAATGCTTGTAACCTTTTACTGGAGGTTCATAAAATCTTGAAGTTTTGTGACAATAAAGTACTCGTGCCTCTTGTCAATTTGAGGTATCGCATAGCTATGCTTACCCTGAGTCCCAAATCAAAGACTGATAAAACTTCAAATGGTCCTGACTTCTATACAGTGCGTCCTACACCTATCAAAGTTTGCAACAATCAAATGCTTGTAACTTTTCACTGCAGCGTCATAAAATATTGAAATTTTATGACACCAAAGTGCTCGTGCTTCTTGTCAATTTAAGCTTTCGCTCATAGCTACGGTACCCTTGAGTCCCAAATCAAACACTGATAAAATTTCAAATGGCCCTAATTCCTATACTGTGCGTCCTATACCTATAAAAGTTTGCAACATTGAAATACTTGTAACTTTTTACTGGAGCGTCATAAAATCGTGAAATTTTGTGACAATAAAGTACTCGAGCCTCTTGTCAATTAAAGTTATCGCTGATAGCTTTGCTACCCTTGAGTCCCAAAACAAACACTGATAAAACTTCAAATGGCACTAACTTCTATACGGTGCGTCCTACACCTATCAAAGTTTGCCACAATCAAATGCTTTTCACACCTTACTGGAGCGTCCTACACCTATCAAAGTTGGAACAATCAAATGCTTGTAACTTTTTACTGGAGCGCCATAAAATATTGAAATTTTGTGACAATAAAGTCCTCGTGCCTCTTGTCAATTTAAGCTATTGCTCATAGCTATGCTACCCTTGAGTCCCAAATCAAAATCTGATAAAACTTCAAATGGCTCTAACTTCTATACGGTGCGTCCTACACCTATCAAGGTTTGGGACATTTAAATGCTTGTAACTTTTTACTGGAGCGTCATAAAATATTGAAATTTTGTGAAAATAAAGAACTCGTGCCTCTTGTCAATTTGAGCTATCGCATAGCTATTCTACCCCTGAGTCCCAAATCAAACACTGATAAAACTTCAAATGGCCCTAACTTCTATGTGGTGCGTCCTACACCTATCAAAGCTTGCAACAATCAAATGCTTGGAACCTTTTACTGGAGCGTCATAAAATCGTGAAATTCTGTGGCAATAAAGTACTCGAGCCTATTGTCAATTAAAGTTATCGCTCATAGCTGTGCTACCCTTGAGTCCCAAAACAAACACTGATAATACTTCAAATGGCCCTAACTTCTATACGGTGCGTCCTACACCTATCAAAGTTTGCAACAATCAAATGCTTGTAACTTTTTCCTGGAACGTCATAAAATCTTGAAATTTCGTGGCAATAAAGTACTCGAGCCTCATGTCAATTTAAGCTTTCGCTCATAGCTACGCTACCCTTGAGTCCCAAATCAAACACTGCTAAAACTTCAAATCGCCCTAACTTCTATACGGTGCGTCCTACACCTATCAAAGTTTGCAACATTGAATTGCTTGTAACTTTTTACTGGAGCGTAATAAAATCGTGAAATTTTGTGACAATAAACTACTCGAGCCTCTTGTCAATTAAAGTTATCGCTCATAGCTTTGCTACCCTTGAGTCCCAAAACAAACAGTGATAAAACTTCAAATGGCCCTAACTTCTATACGGTGCGTCCTACACCAATCAAAGTTGTCCACAATCAATTGCTTTTAACACTTTACTGGAGCGTCCTACACCTATCAAAGTTGCAAAAATCAAATGCTTGTAACTTTTTACTGGAGCCTCATAAAATATTGAAATTTTGTGACAATAAAGTCCTCGTGCCTCTTGTCAATTTAAGCTATTGCTCATAGCTATGCTACCCTTGAGTCCCAAATCAAAATCTGATAAAGCTTCAATTGGCCGTAACTTCTATACAGTACGTCCTACACCTATCAAAGTTTGCAACAATCAAATGCTTGTAACTTTTTACTGGAGCGTCATAAGATCGTGAAATTCTGTGGCAATAAAGTACTCGAGCCTCTTGTCAATTAAAGTTATCGCTCATAGCTGTGCTACCCTTGAGTCCCAAAACAAACACTGATAATACTTCAAATGGCCCTAACTTCTATACGGTGCGTCCTACACCTATCAAAGTTTACAACAATCAAATGCTTGTAACTTTTTACTGGAATATCATAACATTTTTAAATTTCCTGGCAATAAAGTACTCGAGCCTCTTGTCAATTTAAGCTATCGCTCATAGCTATGCTACCCTTAAGTTCCAAATCAAACACTTCTAAAACTTCAAATGGCCCTAACTTCTATACGGTGCGTCCTACACCTATCAAGGTTTGCAACATTGAAATCCTTGTAACTTTTTACTGGAGCTTCATAAAATCGTGAAATTTTGTGACAATAAAGTACTCGAGCCTCTTGTCAAATAAAGTTATCGCTCATAACTTTGCTACCCTTGAGTACCAAAGCAAACACTGATAAAATTTCAAATGGCCCTAACTTCTACACGGTGCGTCCTACTCCTATCAAAGTTTGGGACATTTAAATGCTTGTAACCTTTTACTGGAGGTTCATAAAATCTTGAAGTTTTGTGACAATAAAGTACTCGTGCCTCTTGTCAATTTGAGGTATCGCATAGCTATGCTTACCCTGAGTCCCAAATCAAAGACTGATAAAACTTCAAATGGTCCTGACTTCTATACAGTGCGTCCTACACCTATAAAGTTTGCAACAATCAAATGCTTGTAACTTTTCACTGCAGCGTCATAAAATATTGAAATTTTCTGACACCAAAGTCCTCGTGCTTCTTGTCAATTTAAGCTTTCGCTCATAGCTACGCTACCGTTGAGTCCCAAATCAAACACTGATAAAACTTCAAATGGCCCTAATTTCTATACTGTGCGTCCTATACCTATCAAAGTTTGCAACATGGAAGTGCTTGTAACTTTTTACTGGAGCGTCATAAAATCATGAAACTTTGTGACAATAAAGTACTCGAGCCTCTTGTCAATTTGAGGTATCGCATAGCTATGCTTACCCTGAGTCCCAAATCAAAGACTGATAAAACTTCAAATGGTCCTAACTTCTATACAGTGCGTCCTACACCTATCAAAGTTTACAACAATCAAATGCTTGTAACTTTTCACTGCAGCGTCATAAAATATTGAAATTTTCTGACACCAAAGTCCTCGTGCTTCTTGTCAATTTAAGCTTTCGCTCATAGCTACGCTACCCTTGAGTCCCAAATCAAACACTGATAAAACTTCAAATGGCCCTAATTTCTATACTGTGCGTCCTATACCTATCAAAGTTTGCAACATTGAAGTGCTTGTAACTTTTTACTGGAGCGTCATAAAATCATGAAACTTTGTGACAATAAAGTCTCGAGCCTCTTGTCAATTAAAGTTATCGCTCATAGCTTTGCTACCCTTGAGTCCCAAAACAAACACTGATAAAACTCCAAATACCACTAACTTTTATACGGTGCGTCCTCCACCTATCAAACTTTGCCACAATCAAATGCTTTGAATACTTTACTGGAGTGTCCTATACCTATCAAAGTTTGCAACAATCAAATGCTTGTAACTTTTTACTGGAGCGTCATAAAATATTGAAATTTTGTGACAATAAAGTCCTCGTGCCTCTTGTCAATTTAAGCTATTGCTCATAGCTATGCTACCCTTGAGTCCCAAATCAAAATCTGATAAAACTTCAAATGGCTCTAACTTCTATACGGTGCGTCCTACACCTATCAAGGTTTGGGACATTTAAATGCTTGTAACTTTTTACTGGATCGTGATAAAATATTGAAATTTTGTGAAAATAAAGAACTCGTGCCTCTTGTCAATTTGAGCTATCGCATAGCTATTCTACCCCTGAGTCCCAAATCAAACACTGATAAAACTTCAAATGGCCCTAACTTCTATGTGGTGCGTCCTACACCTATCAAAGCTTGCAACAATCAAATGCTTGGAACTTTTTACTGGAGCGTCATAAAATCGTGAAATTCTGTGGCAATAAAGTACTCGAGCCTATTGTCAATTAAAGTTATCGCTCATAGCTGTGCTACCCTTGAGTCCCAAAACAAACACTGATAATACTTCAAATGGCCCTAACTTCTATACGGTGCGTCCTACACCTATCAAAGTTTGCAACAATCAAATGCTTGTAACTTTTTACTGGAACGTCATAAAATCTTGAAATTTCGTGGCAATAAAGTACTCGAGCCTCATGTCAATTTAAGCTTTCGCTCATAGCTATGCTACCCTTGAGTCCCAAATCAAACACTGCTAAAACTTCAAATGGCCCTAACTTCTATACGGTGCGTCCTACACCTATCAAAGTTTGCAACATTGAATTGCTTGTAACTTTTTACTGGAGCCTCATAAAATATTGAAATTTTGTGACAATAAAGTCCTCGTGCCTCTTGTCAATTTAAGCTATTGCTCATAGCTATGCTACCCTTGAGTCCCAAATCAAAATCTGATAAAGCTTCAATTGGCCGTAACTTCTATACAGTACGTCCTACACCTATCAAAGGTTGCAACAATCAAATGCTTGTAACTTTTTACTGGAGCGTCATAAAATCGTGAAATTCTGTGGCAATAAAGTACTCGAGCCTCTTGTCAATTAAAGTTATCGCTCATAGCTGTGCTACCCTTGAGTCCCAAAACAAACACTGATAATACTTCAAATGGCCCTAACTTCTATACGGTGCGTCCTACACCTATCAAAGTTTACAACAATCAAATGCTTGTAACTTTTTACTGGAATATCATAAAATTTTGAAATTTCCTGGCAATAAAGTACTCGAGCCTCTTGTCAATTTAAGCTATCGCTCATAGCTATGCTACCCTTAAGTTCCAAATCAAACACTTCTAAAACTTCAAATGGCCCAAACTTCTATACGGTGCGTCCTACACCTATCAAGGTTTGCAACATTGAAATCCTTGTAACTTTTTACTGGAGCTTCATAAAATCGTGAAATTTTGTGACAATAAAGTACTCGAGCCTCTTGTCAAATAAAGTTATCGCTCATAACTTTGCTACCCTTGAGTACCAAAGCAAACACTGATAAAATTTCAAATGGCCCTAACTTCTACACGGTGCGTCCTACACCTATCAAAGTTTGGGACATTTAAATGTTTGTAACCTTTTACTGGAGGTTCATAAAATCTTGAAGTTTTGTGACAATAAAGTACTCGTGCCTCTTGTCAATTTGAGGTATCGCATAGCTATGCTTACCCTGAGTCCCAAATCAAAGACTGATAAAACTTCAAATGGTCCTGACTTCTATACAGTGCGTCCTACACCTATCAAAGTTTGCAACAATCAAATGCTTGTAACTTTTCACTGCAGCGTCATAAAATATTGAAATTTTCTGACACCAAAGTCCTCGTGCTTCTTGTCAATTTAAGCTTTCGCTCATAGCTACGCTACCGTTGAGTCCCAAATCAAACACTGATAAAACTTCAAATGGCCCTAATTTCTATACTGTTCGTCCTATACCTATCAAAGTTTGCAACATGGAAGTGCTTGTAACTTTTTACTGGAGCGTCATAAAATCATGAAACTTTGTGACAATAAAGTACTCGAGCCTCTTGTCAATTTGAGGTATCGCATAGCTATGCTTACCCTGAGTCCCAAATCAAAGACTGATAAAACTTCAAATGGTCCTAACTTCTATACAGTGCGTCCTACACCTATCAAAGTTTACAACAATCAAATGCTTGTAACTTTTCACTGCAGCGTCATAAAATCTTGAAATTTTCTGACACCAAAGTCCTCGTGCTTCTTGTCAATTTAAGCTTTCGCTCATAGCTACGCTACCCTTGAGTCCCAAATCAAACACTGATAAAACTTCAAATGGCCCTAATTTCTATACTGTGCGTCCTATACCTATCAAAGTTTGCAACATTGAAGTCCTTGTAACTTTTTACTGGAGCGTCATAAAATCATGAAACTTTGTGACAATAAAGTCTCGAGCCTCTTGTCAATTAAAGTTATCGCTCATAGCTTTGCTACCCTTGAGTCCCAAAACAAACACTGATAAAACTCCAAATACCACTAACTTTTATACGGTGTGTCCTACACCTATCAAACTTTGCCACAATCAAATGCTTTGAATACTTTACTGGAGTGTCCTATACCTATCAAAGTTTGCAACAATCAAATGCTTGTAACTTTTTACTGGAGCGTCATAAAATATTGAAATTTTGTGACAATAAAGTCCTCGTGCCTCTTGTCAATTTAAGCTATTGCTCATAGCTATGCTACCCTTGGGTCCCAAATCAAAATCTGATAAAACTTCAAATGGCTCTAACTTCTATACGGTGCGTCCGACACCTATCAAAGTTTGGGACATTTAAATGCTTGTAACTTTTTACTGGAGCGTCATAAAATATTGAAATTTTGTGAAAATAAAGAACTCGTGCCTATTGTCAATTTGAGCTATCGCATAGCTATTCTACCCCTGAGTCCCAAAACAAACACACCTTGAGTCCCAAATCAAAATCTGATAAAGCTTCAATTGGCCGTAACTTCTATACAGTACGTCCTACACCTATCAAAGTTTGCAACAATCAAATGCTTGTAACTTTTTACTGGAGCGTCATAAAATCGTGAAATTCTGTGGCAATAAAGTACTCGCGCCTCTTGTCAATTAAAGTTATCGCTCATAGCTGTGCTACCCTTGAGTCCCAAAACAAACACTGATAAATACTTCAAATGGCCCTAACTTCTATACGGTGCGTCCTACACCTATCAAAGTTTGCAACAATCAAATGCTTGTAACTTTTTACTGGAACGTCATAAAATCTTGAAATTTCGTGGCAATAAAGTACTCGAGCCTCTTGTCAATTTAAGCTTTCGCTCATAGCTATGCTACCCTTGAGTCCCAAATCAAACACTGCTAAAACTTCAAATGGCCCTAACTTCTATACGGTGCGTCCTACACCTATCAAAGTTTGCAACATTGAATTGCTTGTAACTTTTTACTGGAGCGTAATAAAATCGTGAAATTTTGTGACAATAAACTACTCGAGCCTCTTGTCAATTAAAGTTATCGCTCATAGCTTTGCTACCCTTGAGTCCCAAAACAAACAGTGATAAAACTTCAAATGGCCCTAACTTCTATACGGTGTGTCCTACACCAATCAAAGTTGTCCACAATCAAATGCTTTTAACACTTTACTGGAGCGTCCTACACCTATCAAAGTTGCAAAAATCAAATGCTTGTAACTTTTACTGGAGCCTCATAAAATATTGAAATTTTGTGACAATAAAGTCCTCGTGCCTCTTGTCAATTTAAGCTATTGCTCATAGCTATGCTACCCTTGAGTGGCAAATCAAAATCTGATAAAGCTTCAATTGGCCGTAACTTCTATACAGTACGTCCTACACCTATCAAAGTTTGCAACAATCAAATGCTTGTAACTTTTTACTGGAGCGTCATAAAATCGTGAAATTCTGTGGCAATAAAGTACTCGAGCCTCTTGTCAATTAAAGTTATCGCTCATAGCTGTGCTACCCTTGAGTCCCAAAACAAACACTGATAATACTTCAAATGGCCCTAACTTCTATACGGTGCGTCCTACACCTATCAAAGTTTGCAACAATCAAATGCTTGTAACTTTTTACTGGAATATCATAAAATCTTGAAATTTCCTGGCAATAAAGTTCTCGAGCCTCTTGTCAATTTAAGCTATCGCTCATAGCTATGCTACCCTTAAGTTCCAAATCAAACACTGCTAAAACTTCAAATGGCCCCAACTTCTATACGGTGCGTCCTACACCTATCAAGGTTTGCAACATTGAAATGCTTGTAACTTTTTACTGGAGCGTCATAAAATCGTGAAATTTTGTGACAATAAAGTACTCGAGCCTCTTGTCAAATAAAGTTATCGCTCATAACTTTGCTACCCTTGAGTACCAAAGCAAACACTGATAAAATTTCAAATGGCCCTAACTTCTACACGGTGCGTCCTACACCTATCAAAGTTTGGGACATTTAAATGCTTGTAACCTTTTACTGGAGGTTCATAAAATCTTGAAGTTTTGTGACAATAAAGTACTCGTGCCTCTTGTCAATTTGAGGTATCGCATAGCTATGCTTACCCTGAGTCCCAAATCAAAGACTGATAAAACTTCAAATGGTCCTAACTTCTATACAGTGCGTCCTACACCTATCAAAGTTTGCAACAATCAAATGCTTGTAAATTTTCACTGCAGCGTCATAAAATATTGAAATTTTCTGACACCAAAGTCCTCGTGCTTCTTGTCAATTTAAGCTTTCGCTCATAGCTACGCTACCCTTGAGTCCCAAATCAAACACTGATAAAACTTCAAATGGCCCTAATTTCTATACTGTGCGTCCTATACCTATCAAAGTTTGCAACATTGAAGTGCTTGTAACTTTTTACTGGAGCGTCATAAAATCGTGAAATTCTGTGGCAATAAAGTACTCGAGCCTCTTGTCAATTAAAGTTATCGCTCATAGATGTGCTTGAGTCCCAAAACAAACACTGATAATACTTCAAATGGCCCTAACTTCTATACGGTGCGTCCTACACCTATCAAAGTTTGCAACAATCAAATGCTTGTAACTTTTTACTGGAATATCATAAAATCTTGAAATTTCCGGGCAATAAAGTCCTCGTGCCTCTTGTCAATTTAAGCTTTCGCTCATAGCTTTGCTACCCTTGAGTCCCAAAATAAACTCTGATAAAACTTCAAATGGCCCTAACTTCTATACGGTGCGTCCTACACCTATCAAAGTTGTCCACAATCAAATGCTTTTAACACTTTACTGGAGCGTGCTACACCTATCAAAGTTGCAACAAATGCTTGTAACTTTTTACTGGAGCGTCATAAAATATTGAAATTTTGTGACAATAAAGTCCTCGTGCCTCTTGTCAATTTAAGCTTTCGCTCATAGCTATGCTACCCTTGAGTCCCAAATCAAACACTGCTAAAACTTCAAATGGCCCTAACTACTATACGGTGCGTCCTACACCTATCAAGGTTTGCAACATTGAAATGCTTGTAACTTTTTACTGGAGCGTCATAAAATCGTGAAATTTGGTGACAATAAAGTACTCGAGCCTCTTGTCAAATAAAGTTATCGCTCATAACTTTGCTACCCTTGAGTCCCAAAACAAACACTGATAAAACTTCAAATGGCACTACTTCTCCTATCGAAGTTTGCCACAATCAAAAGCATTTAACACTTTACTGGAGCGTCCTACACCTATCAAAGTTGCAACAAGCAAATGCTTGTAACTTTTAACTGGAGCATCATAAAATATTGAAATTTTGTGACAATTAAGTCCTCGTACCTCTTGTCAATTTAAGCTTTCGCTCATAGCTATGCTACCCTTGAGTCCCAAATCAAACACTGCTAAAACTTCAAATGGCCCTAACTACTATACGGTGCGTCCTACACCTATCAAGGTTTGCAACATTGAAATGCTTGTAACTTTTTACTGGAACGTCATAAAATCTTGAAATTTCGTGGCAATAAAGTACTCGAGCCTCATGTCAATTTAAGCTTTCGCTCATAGCTATGCTACCCTTGAGTCCCAAATCAAACACTGCTAAAACTTCAAATGGCCCTAACTTCTATACGGTGCGTCCTACACCTATCAAAGTTTGCAACATTGAATTGCTTGTAACTTTTTACTGGAGCGTAATAAAATCGTGAAATTTTGTGACAATAAACTACTCGAGCCTCTTGTCAATTAAAGTTATCGCTCATAGCTATGCTACCCTTGAGTCCCAAATTAAACACTGATAAAACTTCAAATGGCCCTAACTTCTATACGGTGTGTCCAACAACTATCAAAGTTTGTCACAATCAAATGCTTGTACATTTTTACTGGAGCGTCATAAAATCTTGAAATTTTGTGACAATAAAGTCCTCGTGCCTCTTGTCAATTTAAGCGTTCGCTCATAGCTATGCTACCATTGAGTCCCAAATTAAACAATGATAAAACTTCAAATGGCCCTAACTTCTATACGGTGTGTCCTACACCTATCAAAGTTTGTCACAATCAAATGCTTTTAACACTTTACTGGAGCGTCCTACACCTATCAAAGTTGCAACAATCAAATGCTTGTAACTTTTCACTGGAGCGTCATAAAATATTGAAATTTTCTGACACCAAAGTCCTCGTGCTTCTTGTCAATTTAAGCTTTCGCTCATAGCTACGCTACCCTTGAGTCCCAAATCAAACACTGATAAAACTTCAAATGGCCCTAATTTCTATACTGTGCGTCCTATACCTATCAAAGTTTGCAACATTGAAGTGCTTGTAACTTTTTACTGGAGCGTCATAAAATCATGAAACTTTGTGACAATAAAGTACTCGAGCCTCTTGTCAATTAAAGTTATCGCTCATAGATTTGATACCCTTGAGTCCCAAAACAAACACTGATAAAACTTCAAATACCACTAACTTATATACGGTGCGTCCTACACCTATCAAACTTTGCCACAATCAAATGCTTTGAACACTTTACTGGAGCGTCCTATACCTATCAAAGTTTGCAACAATCAAATGCTTGTAACTTTTTACTGGAGCGTCATAAAATATTGAAATTTTGTGACAATAAAGTCCTCGTGCCTCTTGTCAATTTAAGCTATCGCTCATAGCTATGCTACCCTTGAGTCCCAAAACAAACACTATTAAAACTTCAAATGGCCCTAACTTCTATACGGTGCGTCCTACACCTATCAAGGTTTGGGACATTTTAATGCTTGTAACTTTTTACTGGAGCGTAATAAAATATTGAAATTTTGTGACAATAAAGTACTCGTGCCTCTTGTCAATTTGAGCTATCGCATAGCTATGCTACCCCTGAGTCCCAAATCAAGCACTGATAGAACTTCAAATGGCCCTAACTTCCATACGGTGCGTCTTACACCTATCAAGGTTTGGGACATTTTAATGCTTGTAACTTTTTACTGGAGCGTAATAAAATATTGAAATTTTGTGACAATAAAGTACTCGTGCCTCTTGTCAATTTGAGCTATCACATAGCTATGCTACCCCTGAGTCCCAAATCAAACACTGATAGAAATTCAAATGGCCCTAACTTCTATGTGGTGCGTCCTACACCTATCAAAGTTTGCAACAATCAAATGCTTGTAACTTTTTACTGGAGCGTCATAAAATCTTTAAATTTTGTGACAAAAAAGTACTCGAGCCTCTTATCAATTTAAGCTATCGCTCATAGCTATGCTACCATTGAGTCCCAAATCAAACACTGATATAACTTCAAGTGGCCCTAATTTCTATACTGTGCGTCCTATACCTATGAAAGTTTGCAACATTGAAATGCTTGTAACTTTTTACTGGAACGTAATAAAATCGTGAAATTTTGTGACAATAAAGTACTCGAGCCTCTTGTCAATTAAAGTTATCGCTCATAGCTTTGCTACCTTTGAGTCCCAAAACAAACACTGATAAAACTTCAAATGGCCCTAACTTCCATACGGTGCGTCCTACACCTATCAAAGTTGCAACAATCAAATGCTTGTAACTTTTTACTGGAGCGTCATAAAATATTGAAATTTTGTGACAATAAAGTCCTCGTGCCTCTTGTCAATGAAAGTTATCGTTCATAGCTTTGCTACCTTTGAGTCCCAAGTCAAACACTGAAAAAACTTCAAATGGCCCTAACTTCTATACGGTGCGTCCTACACCAATCAAAGTTTGCAACAATCAAATGCTTGTAACTTTTTACTGGAGTGTCATAAAATCTTGAAATTTTGTGACAATAAAGTACTCGTGCCTCTTATCAATTTAAGCTATTGCTCATAGCTATGCTACCCTTGAGTCCCAAATCAAAATCTGATAAAACTTCAAATGGCTCTAACTTCTATACGGTGCGTCCTACACCTATCAAAGTTTGCAACAATCAAATGCTTGTAACTTTTTACTGGAGCGTCATAAAATATTGAAATTTTGTGACTATAAAGTCCTCGTGCCAATTGTTAATTTAAGCTTTCGCTCATAGCTATGCTACCCTTGAGTCCCAAGTCAAACACGGACAAAACTTCAAATGGCCCGAACTTCTATACGGTGCGTCCTACACCAATCAAAGTTTGCAACAATCAAATGCTTGTAACTTTTTACTGGAGTGTCATAATATCTTGAAATTTTGTGACAATAAAGTACTCGTGCCTCTTGTCAATTTAAGCCATTGCTCACAGCTATGCTACCCTTGAGTCCCAAATCAAAATCCGATAAAACTTCAAATGGCTAAAACTTCTATACGGTGCGTCCTACACCAATCAAAGTTTGCAACAATCAAATGCTTGTAACTTTTTACTGGAGTGTCATAAAATCTTGAAATTTTGTGACAATAAAGTACTCGTGCCTCTTGTCAATTTAAGCTATTGCTCACAGCTATGCTACCCTTGAGTACCAAAACAAACACTGATAACATTTCAAATGGCCCTAACTTCTACACGGTGCGTCCTACACCTATCAAAGTTTGGGACATTTAAATGCTTGTAACTTTTTACTGGAGGTTCATAACATCTTGAAGTTTTGTGACAATAAAGTACTCGTGCCTCTTGTCAATTTGAGGTATCGCATAGCTATGCTTACCCTGAGTCCCAAATCAAAGACTGATAAAACTTCAAATGGTCCTAACTTCTATACAGTGCGTCCTACACCTATCAAAGTTTGCAACAATCAAATACTTGTAACTTTTCACTGCAGCGTCATAAAATATTGAAATTTTCTGACACCAAAGTCCTCGTGCTTCTTGTCAATTTAAGCTTTCGCTCATAGCTACGCTACCCTTGAGTCCCAAATCAAACACTGATAAAACTTCAAATGGCCCTAATTTCTATACTGTGAGTCCTATACCTATCAAAGTTTGCAACATTGAAGTGCTTGTAACTTTTTACTGGAGCGTCATCAAATCATGAAACTTTGTGACAATAAAGTACTCGAGCCTCTTGTCAATTAAAGTTATCGCTCATAGCTTTGCTACCCTTGAGTCCCAAAACAAACACTGATAAAACTCCAAATACCACTAACTTATATACGGTGCGTCCTACACCTATCAAACTTTGCCACAATTAAATGCTTTGAACACTTTACTGAAGCGTCCTATACCTATCAAAGTTTGCAACAATCAAATGCTTGTAACTTTTTACTGGAGCGTCATAAAATATTGAAATTTTGTGACAATAAAGTCCTCGTGCCTCTTGTCAATTTAAGCTTTCGCTCATAGCTATGCTACCCTTGAGTCCCAAAACAAACACTAATAAAACTTCAAATGGCCCTAACTTCTATACGGTGCGTCCTACACCTATCAAAGTTTGGGACATTTAAATGCTTGTAACTTTTTACTGGAGCGTAATAAAATATTGAAATTTTGTGACAATAAAGTACTCGTGCCTCTTGTCAATTTGAGCTATCGCATAGCTATGCTATCCCTGAGTCCCAAATCAAACACTGATAAAACTTCAAATGGCCCTAACTTCTATGTGGTGCATCCTACACCTATCAAAGTTTGCAACAATCAAATGCTTGTAACTTTTTACTGGAGCGTCATAAAATCTTGAAATTTTGTGACAAAAAAGTACTCGAGCCTCTTATCAATTTAAGCTATCGCTCATAGCTATGATACCATATAGTCCCAAATAAACCACTGATAAAACTTCAAGTGGCCCTAATTTCTAAACTGTGCGTCCTATACCTATCTAAGTTTCCAACATTGAAATGCTTGTAACTTTTTACTGGAGCGTAATAAAATCGTGAAATTTTGTGACAATAAACTACTCGAGCCTCTCTTGTCAATTAAAGTTATCGCTCATAGCTTTGCTACCCTTGAGTCCCAAAACAAACTCTGATAAAACTTCAAATGGCCCTAACTTCTATACGGTGCGTCCTACACCTATCAAAGTTGTCCACAATCAAATGCTTTTAACACTTTACTGGAGCGTGCTACACCTATCAAAGTTGCAACAAATGCTTGTAACTTTTTACTGGAGCGTCATAAAATATTGAAATTTTGTGACAATAAAGTCCTCGTGCCTCTTGTCAATTTAAGCTTTCGCTCATAGCTATGCTACCCTTGAGTCCCAAATCAAACACTGCTAAAACTTCAAATGGCCTTAACTACTATACGGTGCGTCCTACACCTATCAAGGTTTGCAACATTGAAATGCTTGTAACTTTTTACTGGAGCGTCATAAAATCGTGAAATTTTGTGACAATAAAGTACTCGAGCCTCTTGTCAAATAAAGTTATCGCTCATAACTTTGCTACCCTTGAGTCCCAAAACAAACACTGATAAAACTTCAAATGGCACTACTTCTCCTATCGAAGTTTGCCACAATCAAATACAGTTAACACTTTACTGGAGCGTCCTACACCTATCAAAGTTGCAACAAGCAAATGCTTGTAACTTTTTACTGGAGCATCATAAAATATTGAAATTTTGTGACAATTAAGTCCTCGTACCTCTTGTCAATTTAAGCTTTCGCACATAGCTATGCTACTCTTGAGTCCCAAATCAAAGACTGATAAAACTTCAAATGGCCCTAACTTCTATACGGTGCGTCCTACACCTATCAAAGTATGCAACAATCAAATGCTTGTACATTTTTACTGGAGCGTCATAAAATCTTGAAATTTTGTGACAATAAAGTCCTCGTGCCTCTTGTCAATTTAAGCGTTCGCTTATAGCTATGCTACCCTTGAGTCCCAAATTAAACACTGATAAAACTTCAAATGGCCCTAACTTCTATACGGTGTGTCCTACACCTATCAAAGTTTGTCACAATCAAATGCTTTTAACACTTTACTGGAGCGTCCTACACCTATCAAAGTTGCAACAATCAAATGCTTGTAACTTTTCACTGGAGCGTCATAAAATATTGAAATTTTCTGACACCAAAGTCCTCGTGCTTCTTGTCAATTTAAGCTTTCGCTCATAGCTACGCTACCCTTGAATCCCAAATCAAACACTGATAAAACTTCAAATGGCCCTAATTTCTATACTGTGCGTCCTATACCTATCAAAGTTTGCAACATTGAAGTGCTTGTAACTTTTTACTGGAGCGTCATAAAATCATGAAACTTTGTGACAATAAAGTACTCGAGCCTCTTGTCAATTAAAGTTATCGCTCATAGCTTTGCTACCCTTGAGTCCCAAAACAAACACTGATAAAACTTCAAATGGCCCTAACTTCCATACGGTGCGTCCTACACCTATCAAACTTGTCCACAATCAAATGCTTTTAACATTTTACTGGAGCGTCCTACACCTATCAAAGTTGCAACAATCAAATGCTTGTAACTTTTTACTGGAGCGTCATAAAATATTGAAATTTTGTGACAATAAAGTCCTCGTGCCTCTTGTCAATGAAAGTTATCGCTCATAGCTTTGCTACCTTTGAGTCCCAAGTCAAACATTGACAAAACTTCAAACGGCCCTAACTTCTATACGGTGCGTCCTACACCAATCAAAGTTTGCAACAATCAAATGCTTGTAACTTTTTAATGGAGCGTCATAAAATCTTTAAATTGTGTGACAAAAAAGTACTCGTGCCTCTTGTCAATTTAAGCTATTGCTCATAGCTATACTACCCTTGAGTCCCAAATCAAAATCTGATAAAACTTCAAATGGCCCTAACTTCTATACGGTGCATCCTACACCTATCAAAGTTGTCCACAATCAAATGCTTTTAACACTTTACTGGAGCGTCCTACACCTATCAAAGTTGCAACAATCAAGTGCTTGTAATTTTTTACTGGAGCGTCATAAAATATTGAAATTTTGTGACAATAAAGTCCTCGTGCCTCTTGTTAATTAAAGTTATCGCTCATAGCTTTGCTACCCTTTGAGTCCCAAAACTAACACTGATAAAACTTCAAATGGCCCTAACTTCTATACGGTGCGTCCTACACCTATCAAGGTTTGGGACATTTAAATGCTTGTAACTTTTTACTGGAGCGTAATAAAATATTGAAATTTTGTGACAATAAAGTACTCGTGCCTCTTGTCAATTTGAGCTATCGCATAGCTATGCTACCCCTGAGTTCCAAATCAAACACTGATAAAACTTCAAATGGCCCTAACTTCTATGTGGTGCGTCCTATACCTATGAAAGTTTGCAACATTGAAATGCTTGTAACTTTTTACTGGAACGTAATAAAATCGTGAAATTTTGTGACAATAAAGTACTCGAGCTCTTGTCAATTAAAGTTATCTCTCATAGCTTTGCTACCCTTGAGTCCCAAAACAAACACTGATAAAACTTCAAATGGCCCTAACTTTCATACGGTGCGTCCTACACCTATCAAAGTTGTCCACAATCAAATGCTTTTAACATTTTACTGGAGCGTCCTACACCTATCAAAGTTGCAACAATCAAATGCTTGTAACTTTTTACTGGAGCGTCATAAAATATTGAAATTTTGTGACAATAAAGTCCTCGTGCCTCTTGTCAATGAAAGTTATCGCTCATAGCTATGCTACCCTTGAGTCCCAAGTCAAACACGGACAAAACTTCAAATGGCCCGAACTTCTATACGGTGCGTCTTACACCAATCAAAGTTTGCAACAATCATATGCTTGTAACTTTTTACTGGAGTGTCATAAAATCTTGAAATTTTGTGACAATAAAGTACTCGTGCCTCTTGTCAATTTAAGCTATTGCTCACAGCTATGCTACCCTTGAGTCCCAAATCAAAATCTGATAAAACTTCAAATGGCTAAAACTTCTATACGGTGCGTCCTGCACCTATCAAAGTTTGCAACAATCAAATGCTTGTAATTTTTTACTGGAGCGTCATAAAATCTGGAAATTACGTGACAATAAAATGCTCGAGCCCCTTATCAATTAACGTTATCACTCATAGCTGTGCTACCCTTGAGTCCTAAAACAAACACTGATAATACTTCAAATGGCATGGCCCTAACTTCTATACGGTGCGTCCTACACCTATCAAAGTTTGAGACATTAAAATGCTTGTAACTTTTTACTGGAGGTTCATAAAATCTGGAAATTTTGTGACAATAAAATACTCGTGCCTCTTGTCAATTTGAGCTATCGCATAGCTATGCTACCCCTGAGTCCCAAATCAAAAACTGATAAAACTTTAAATGGCCCTAACTTTTATGTGGTGCGTCCTTCCCCTATAAAAGTTTGCAACAATCAAATGCTTGCAACTTTTTACTGGAGCGTCATAAAATCTTAAAATTTTGTGACAAAAAAGAACTGGAGCCTCTTATCAATTTAAGCTATCGCTCATAGCTATGCTACCATTGAGTCCCAAATCAAACACTGATAAAACTTCAAGTGGCCCTAATTTCTATACTGTGCGTCCTATACCTACCAAAGTTTGCAACATTGAAATGCTTGTAACTTTTTACTGAAGCGTAATAAAATCGTGAAATTTTGTGACAATAAAGTACTCGAGCCTCTTGTTAATTAAAGTTATCGCTCATAGCTTTGCTACCCTTGAGTCCCAAAACAAACACTGAGAGAACTTCAAATGGCCCTAACTTCTATACGGTGCGTAATACACCTATCAAAGTTTGCCACAATCAAATGCATTTAACACTTTACTGGAGCGTCCTACATCTATCAAAGTTGCAACAATCAAATGCTTGTAACTTTTTACTGGAGCGTCATAAAATATTGAAATTTTGTGACAATAAAGTTCTCGTGCCTCTTGTCAATTTAAGCTTTCGCTCATAGCTATGCTAACCTTGAGTCCCAAATCAAAATCTGATAAGACTTCAGATGGCTCTAACTTCTATACGGTGCGTCCTACACCTATCAAAGTTTGCCACAATCAAATGGATTTAACACTTTAATGGAGCGTCCTACATCTATCAAAGTTTGCAACAATCAAATGCTTGTAACTTTTTACTGGAGTGTCATAAAATCTTCAAATTTTGTGACAATAAAGTTCTCGTGCCTCTTGTCAATTTAAGCTATTGCTCATAGCTATGCTACCCTTGAGTCCCAAATCAAAATCTGATAAAACTTCAAATGGCTCTAACTTCTATACGGTGCTTCCTACACCTATCAAAGTTGCAACAATCAAATGCTTGTAACTTTTTACTGGAGCGTCATAAAATATTGAAATTTTGTGACAATAAAGTCCTCGTGCCTCTTGTCAATGAAAGTTATCGCTCATAGCTTTGCTACCTTTGAGTCCCAAGTCAAACATTGACAAAACTTCAAACGGCCCTAACTTCTATACGGTGCGTCCTACACCAATCAAAGTTTGCAACAATCAAATGCTTGTAACTTTTTACTGGAGCGTCATAAAATCTTTAAATTTTGTGACAAAAAAGTACTCGTGCCTCTTGTCAATTTAAGCTATTGCTCATAGCTATACTACCCTTGAGTCCCAAATCAAAATCTGATAAAACTTCAAATGGCCCTAACTTCTATACGGTGCATCCTACACCTATCAAAGTTGTCCACAATCAAATGCTTTTAACACTTTACTGGAGCGTCCTACACCTATCAAAGTTGCAACAATCAAGTGCTTGTAATTTTTTACTGGAGCGTCATAAAATATTGAAATTTTGTGACAATAAAGTCCTCGTGCCTCTTGTTAATTAAAGTTATCGCTCATAGCTTTGCTACCCTTTGAGTCCCAAAACTAACACTGATAAAACTTCAAATGGCCCTAACTTCTATACGGTGCGTCCTACACCTATCAAGGTTTGGGACATTTAAATGCTTGTAACTTTTTACTGGAGCGTAATAAAATATTGAAATTTTGTGACAATAAAGTACTCGTGCCTCTTGTCAATTTGAGCTATCGCATAGCTATGCTACCCCTGAGTTCCAAATCAAACACTGATAAAACTTCAAATGGCCCTAACTTCTATGTGGTGCGTCCTATACCTATGAAAGTTTGCAACATTGAAATGCTTGTAACTTTTTACTGGAACGTAATAAAATCGTGAAATTTTGTGACAATAAAGTACTCGAGCCTCTTGTCAATTAAAGTTATCTCTCATAGCTTTGCTACCCTTGAGTCCCAAAACAAACACTGATAAAACTTCAAATGGCCCTAACTTTCATACGGTGCGTCCTACACCTATCAAAGTTGTCCACAATCAAATGCTTTTAACATTTTACTGGAGCGTCCTACACCTATCAAAGTTGCAACAATCAAATGCTTGTAACTTTTTACTGGAGCGTCATAAAATATTGAAATTTTGTGACAATAAAGTCCTCGTGCCTCTTGTCAATGAAAGTTATCGCTCATAGCTATGCTACCCTTGAGTCCCAAGTCAAACACGGACAAAACTTCAAATGGCCCGAACTTCTATACGGTGCGTCTTACACCAATCAAAGTTTGCAACAATCATATGCTTGTAACTTTTTACTGGAGTGTCATAAAATCTTGAAATTTTGTGACAATAAAGTACTCGTGCCTCTTGTCAATTTAAGCTATTGCTCACAGCTATGCTACCCTTGAGTCCCAAATCAAAATCTGATAAAACTTCAAATGGCTAAAACTTCTATACGGTGCGTCCTGCACCTATCAAAGTTTGCAACAATCAAATGCTTGTAATTTTTTACTGGAGCGTCATAAAATCTGGAAATTACGTGACAATAAAATGCTCGAGCCTCTTATCAATTAACGTTATCACTCATAGCTGTGCTACCCTTGAGTCCTAAAACAAACACTGATAATACTTCAAATGGCATGGCCCTAACTTCTATACGGTGCGTCCTACACCTATCAAAGTTTGAGACATTAAAATGCTTGTAACTTTTTACTGGAGGTTCATAAAATCTGGAAATTTTGTGACAATAAAATACTCGTGCCTCTTGTCAATTTGAGCTATCGCATAGCTATGCTACCCCTGAGTCCCAAATCAAAAACTGATAAAACTTTAAATGGCCCTAACTTTTATGTGGTGCGTCCTTCCCCTATAAAAGTTTGGAACAATCAAATGCTTGCAACTTTTTACTGGAGCGTCATAAAATCTTAAAATTTTGTGACAAAAAAGAACTGGAGCCTCTTATCAATTTAAGCTATCGCTCATAGCTATGCTACCATTGAGTCCCAAATCAAACACTGATAAAACTTCAAGTGGCCCTAATTTCTATACTGTGCGTCCTATACCTACCAAAGTTTGCAACATTGAAATGCTTGTAACTTTTTACTGAAGCGTAATAAAATCGTGAAATTTTGTGACAATAAAGTACTCGAGCCTCTTGTTAATTAAAGTTATCGCTCATAGCTTTGCTACCCTTGAGTCCCAAAACAAACACTGAGAGAACTTCAAATGGCCCTAACTTCTATACGGTGCGTAATACACCTATCAAAGTTTGCCACAATCAAATGCATTTAACACTTTACTGGAGCGTCCTACATCTATCAAAGTTGCAACAATCAAATGCTTGTAACTTTTTACTGGAGCGTCATAAAATATTGAAATTTTGTGACAATAAAGTTCTCGTGCCTCTTGTCAATTTAAGCTTTCGCTCATAGCTATGCTAACCTTGAGTCCCAAATCAAAATCTGATAAGACTTCAGATGGCTCTAACTTCTATACGGTGCGTCCTACACCTATCAAAGTTTGCCACAATCAAATGGATTTAACACTTTAATGGAGCGTCCTACATCTATCAAAGTTTGCAACAATCAAATGCTTGTAACTTTTTACTGGAGTGTCATAAAATCTTCAAATTTTGTGACAATAAAGTTCTCGTGCCTCTTGTCAATTTAAGCTATTGCTCATAGCTATGCTACCCTTGAGTCCCAAATCAAAATCTGATAAAACTTCAAATGGCTCTAACTTCTATACGGTGCTTCCTACACCTATCAAAGTTGCAACAATCAAATGCTTGTAACTTTTTACTGGAGCGTCATAAAATATGGAAATTTTGTGACAATAAAGTCCTCGTGCCTCTTGTCAATGAAAGTTATCGCTCATAGCTTTGCTACCTTTGAGTCCCAAGTCAAACATTGACAAAACTTCAAACGGCCCTAACTTCTATACGGTGCGTCCTACACCAATCAAAGTTTGCAACAATCAAATGCTTGTAACTTTTTACTGGAGCGTCATAAAATCTTTAAATTTTGTGACAAAAAAGTACTCGTGCCTCTTGTCAATTTAAGCTATTGCTCATAGCTATACTACCCTTGAGTCCCAAATCAAAATCTGATAAAACTTCAAATGGCCCTAACTTCTATACGGTGCATCCTACACCTATCAAAGTTGTCCACAATCAAATGCTTTTAACACTTTACTGGAGCGTCCTACACCTATCAAAGTTGCAACAATCAAGTGCTTGTAATTTTTTACTGGAGCGTCATAAAATATTGAAATTTTGTGACAATAAAGTCCTCGTGCCTCTTGTTAATTAAAGTTATCGCTCATAGCTTTGCTACCCTTTGAGTCCCAAAACTAACACTGATAAAACTTCAAATGGCCCTAACTTCTATACGGTGCGTCCTACACCTATCAAGGTTTGGGACATTTAAATGCTTGTAACTTTTTACTGGAGCGTAATAAAATATTGAAATTTTGTGACAATAAAGTACTCGTGACTCTTGTCAATTTGAGCTATCGCATAGCTATGCTACCCCTGAGTTCCAAATCAAACACTGATAAAACTTCAAATGGCCCTAACTTCTATGTGGTGCGTCCTATACCTATGAAAGTTTGCAACATTGAAATGCTTGTAACTTTTTACTGGAACGTAATAAAATCGTGAAATTTTGTGACAATAAAGTACTCGAGCCTCTTGTCAATTAAAGTTATCTCTCATAGCTTTGCTACCCTTGAGTCCCAAAACAAACACTGATAAAACTTCAAATGGCCCTAACTTTCATACGGTGCGTCCTACACCTATCAAAGTTGTCCACAATCAAATGCTTTTAACATTTTACTGGAGCGTCCTACACCTATCAAAGTTGCAACAATCAAATGCTTGTAACTTTTTACTGGAGCGTCTTAAAATATTGAAATTTTGTGACAATAAAGTCCTCGTGCCTCTTGTCAATGAAAGTTATCGCTCATAGCTATGCTACCCTTGAGTCCCAAGTCAAACACGGACAAAACTTCAAATGGCCCGAACTTCTATACGGTGCGTCTTACACCAATCAAAGTTTGCAACAATCATATGCTTGTAACTTTTTACTGGAGTGTCATAAAATCTTGAAATTTTGTGACAATAAAGTACTCGTGCCTCTTGTCAATTTAAGCTATTGCTCACAGCTATGCTACCCTTGAGTCCCAAATCAAAATCTGATAAAACTTCAAATGGCTAAAACTTCTATACGGTGCGTCCTGCACCTATCAAAGTTTGCAACAATCAAATGCTTGTAATTTTTTACTGGAGCGTCATAAAATCTGGAAATTACGTGACAATAAAATGCTCGAGCCTCTTATCAATTAACGTTATCACTCATAGCTGTGCTACCCTTGAGTCCTAAAACAAACACTGATAATACTTCAAATGGCATGGCCCTAACTTCTATACGGTGCGTCCTACACCTATCAAAGTTTGAGACATTAAAATGCTTGTAACTTTTTACTGGAGGTTCATAAAATCTGGAAATTTTGTGACAATAAAATACTCGTGCCTCTTGTCAATTTGAGCTATCGCATAGCTATGCTACCCCTGAGTCCCAAATCAAAAACTGATAAAACTTTAAATGGCCCTAACTTTTATGTGGTGCGTCCTTCCCCTATAAAAGTTTGCAACAATCAAATGCTTGCAACTTTTTACTGGAGCGTCATAAAATCTTAAAATTTTGTGACAAAAAAGAACTGGAGCCTCTTATCAATTTAAGCTATCGCTCATAGCTATGCTACCATTGAGTCCCAAATCAAACACTGATAAAACTTCAAGTGGCCCTAATTTCTATACTGTGCGTCCTATACCTACCAAAGTTTGCAACATTGAAATGCTTGTAACTTTTTACTGAAGCGTAATAAAATCGTGAAATTTTGTGACAATAAAGTACTCGAGCCTCTTGTTAATTAAAGTTATCGCTCATAGCTTTGCTACCCTTGAGTCCCAAAACAAACACTGAGAGAACTTCAAATGGCCCTAACTTCTATACGGTGCGTAATACACCTATCAAAGTTTGCCACAATCAAATGCATTTAACACTTTACTGGAGCGTCCTACATCTATCAAAGTTGCAACAATCAAATACTTGTAACTTTTTACTGGAGCGTCATAAAATATTGAAATTTTGTGACAATAAAGTTCTCGTGCCTCTTGTCAATTTAAGCTTTCGCTCATAGCTATGCTAACCTTGAGTCCCAAATCAAAATCTGATAAGACTTCAGATGGCTCTAACTTCTATACGGTGCGTCCTACACCTATCAAAGTTTGCCACAATCAAATGGATTTAACACTTTAATGGAGCGTCCTACATCTATCAAAGTTTGCAACAATCAAATGCTTGTAACTTTTTACTGGAGTGTCATAAAATCTTCAAATTTTGTGACAATAAAGTTCTCGTGCCTCTTGTCAATTTAAGCTATTGCTCATAGCTATGCTACCCTTGAGTCCCAAATCACAATCTGATAAAACTTCAAATGGCTCTAACTTCTATACGGTGCTTCCTACACCTATCAAAGTTGCAACAATCAAATGCTTGTAACTTTTTACTGGAGCGTCATAAAATATTGAAATTTTGTGACAATAAAGTCCTCGTGCCTCTTGTCAATTTAAGCTTTCGCTCATAGCTATGCTACCCTTGAATCCCAAATCAAACACTGATAAAACTTCAAATGGCCCTAACTTCTATACGGTGCGTCCTACACCTATCAAAGTTGTCCACAATCAAATGCTTTTAACACTTTCCTGGAGCGTCCTACACCTATCAAAGTTGCAACAATCAAGTGCTTGTAACTTTTTACTGGAGCGTCATAAAATATTGAAATTTTGTTACAATAAAGTCCTCGTGCCTCTTGTTAATTAAAGTTATCGCTCATAGCTTTGCTACCCTAGAGTCCCAAAACAAACACTGATAAAACTTCAAATGGCCCTAACTTCTATACGGTGCGTCCTACACCTATCAAGGTTTGGGACATTTAAATGCTTGTAACGTTTTACTGGAGCGTAATAAAATATTGAAATTTTGTGACAATAAAGTACTCGTGCCTCTTGTCAATTTGAGCTATCGCATAGCTATGCTACCCCTGAGTCCCAAATCAAACACTGATAAAATTTCAAATGGCCCTAACTTCTATGTGGTGCGTCCTACACCTATCACAGTTTGCAACAATCAAATGCTTGTAACTTTTTACTGGAGCGTCATAAAATCTTTAAATTTTGTGACAAAAAAGTACTCGAGCCTCTTATCAATTTAAGCTATCGCTCATAGCTATGCTACCATTGAGTCCCAAATCAAACACTGATAAAACTTCAAGTGGCCCTAATTTCTATACTGTGCATCCTATACCTATGAAAGTTTGCAACATTGAAACGCTTGTAACTTTTTACTGGAACGTAATAAAATCGTGTAATTTTGTGCCAATAAAGTACTCGAGCCTCTTGTCAATTAAAGTTATCGCTCATAGCTTTGCTACCCTTGAGTCCCAAAACAAACACTGATAAAACTTCAAATGGCCCTAACTTCCATACGGTGCGTCCTACACCTATCAAAGTTGTCCACAATCAAATGCTTTTAACATTTTACTGGAGTGTCATAAAATCTTCAAATTTTGTGACAATAAAGTACTCGTGCCTCTTGTCAATTTAAGCTATTGCTCATAGCTATGCTACCATTGAGTCCCAAATCAAAATCTGATAAAACTTCAAATGGCTCTAACTTCTATACGGTGCTTCCTACACCTATCAAAGTTTGCAACAATCAAATGCTTGTAACTTTTTACTGGAGCGTCATAAAATATTGAAATTTTGTGACTATAAAGTCCTCGTGCCTCTAGTCAATTTAAGCTTTCGCTCATAGCTATGCTACCCTTGAATCCCAAATCAAACACTGATAAAACTTCAAATGGCCCCAACTTCTATACGGTGCGTCCTACACCTATCAAAGTTGTCCACAATCAAATGCTTGTAACTTTTTACTGGAGCGTCATAAAATCTTGAAATTTTGTGACAATAAAGTACTCGTGCCTCTTGTCAATTTAAGCTATTGCTCATAGCTATGCTACCCTTGAGTCCCAAATCAAAATCTGATAAAACTTCAAATGGCTCTAACTTCTATACGGTGCGTCCTACACGTACCAAAGTTTGCAACAATCAAATGCTTGTAATTTTTTACTGGAGCGTCATAAAATCTTGAAATTACGTGACAATAAAATACTCGAGCCTCTTATCAATTAACGTTATCACTCATAGCTGTGCTACCCTTGAGTCCCAAAACAAACACTGATAATACTTCAAATGGCCCTAACTTCTATACGGTGTGTCCTACACCTATCAAAGTTTGCAACAATCAAATGCTTGTAATTTTTTACTGAAGCGTCATAAAATCTTGAAATTTCGTGGCAATAAAATACTCGAGCCTCTTGTCAATTAAAGTTATCGGTCATAGCTGTGCTACCCTTGAGTACCAAAACAAACACTGATAAAATTTCAAATGGCCCTAACTTCTACACGGTGCGTCCTACACCTATCAAAGTTTGGGACATTTAAATGCTTGTAACTTTTTACTGGAGGTTCATAAAATCTTGAAATTTTGTGACAATAAAGTACTCGTGCCTCTTGTCAATTTGAGCTATCGCATAGCTATGCTACCCCTGAGTCCCAAATCAATCACTGATAAAACTTCAAATGGCCCTAACTTCTATGTGGTGCGTCCTACACCTGTAAAAGTTTGCAACAATCAAATGCTTGCAACTTTTTACTGGAGCGTCATAAAATCTTGAAATTTTGTGACAAAAAAGAACTCGATCCTCTTCTCAATTTAAGCTATCGCTCATAGCTATGCTACTATTGAGTCCCAAATCAAACACTGATAAAACTGAAAGTGGCCCTAATTTCTATACTGTGCGTCCTATACCTATCAAAGTTTGCAACATTGAAATGCTTGTAACTTTTTACTGAAGCGTAATAAAATCGTGAAATTTTGTGACAATAAAGTACTCGAGCCTCTTGTTAATTAAAGTTATCGCTCATAGCTTTGCTACCCTTGAGTCCCAAAACAAACACTGATAAAACTTCAAATGGCCCTAACTTCTATACGGTGCGTCCTACACCTATCAAACTTTGCCACAATCAAATGCATTTAACACTTTACTGGAGCGTCCTACATCTATCAAAGTTGCAACAATCAAATGCTTGTAACTTTTTACTGGAGCGTCATAAAATATTGAAATTTTGTGACAATAAAGTCCTCGTGCCTCTTGTCAATTTAAGCTTTCGCTCATAGCTATGCTACCCTTGAGTCCCAAATAAAACACTGATAAAACTTCAAATGGCCCTAACTTCTATACGGTGCGTCCTACACCTATCAAAGTTGTCCACAATCAAATACTTTTAACACTTTACTGGAGCGTCCTACACCTATCAAAGTTGCAACAATCAAGTGCTTGTAACTTTTTACTGGAGCGTCATAAAATATTGAAATTTTGTGACAATAAAGTCCTCGTGCCTCTTGTTAATTAAAGTTATCGCTCATAGCTTTGCTACCCTTGAGTCCCAAAACAAACACTGATAAAACTTCAAATGGCCCGAACTTCTATACGGTGAGTCCTACACCAATCAAAGTTTGCAACAATCAAATTCTTGTAACTTTTTACTGGAGTGTCATAAAATCTTGAAATTTTGTGACAATAAAGTACTCGTGCCTCTTGTCAATTTAAGCTATTGCTCATAGCTATGCTACCCTTGAGTCCCAAATCAAAATCTGATAAAGCTTCAAATGGCTCTAACTTCTATACCGTGCGTCCTACACGTATCACAGTTTGCAACAATCAAATGCTTGTAATTTTTTACTGGAGCGTCATAAAATCTTGAAATTACGTGACAATAAAATGCTCGAGCCTCTTATCAATTAACGTTATCACTCATAGCTGTGCTACCCTTGAGTCCTAAAACAAACACTGATAATACTTCAAATGGCATGGCCCTAACTTCTATACGGTGCGTCCTACACCTATCAAAGTTTGCAACAATCAAATGCTTGTAATTTTTTACTGGAGCGTCATAAAATCTTGAAATTTCGTGGCAAAAAATACTCGAGCCTCTTGTCAATTAAAGTTATCGCTCATAGCTGTGCTACCCTTGAGTACCAAAACAAACACTGATAAAATTTCAAATGGCCCTAACTTCTACACTGTGCGTCCAACACATATCAAAGTTTGAGACATTAAAATGCTTGTAACTTTTTACTGGAGGTTCATGAAATCTTGAAATTTTGTGACAATTAAGTACTCGTGCCTCTTGTCAATTTGAGCTATCGCATAGCTATGCTACCCCTGAGTCCCAAATCAAAAACTGATAAAACTTCAAATGGCCCTAACTTCTATGTGGTGCGTCCTTCACCTATAAAAGTTTGCAACAATCAAATGCTTGCAACTTTTTACTGGAGCGTCATAAAATCTTGAAATTTTGTGACAAAAAAGAACTGGAGCCTCTTATCAATTTAAGCTATCGCTCATAGCTATGCTACCATTGAGTCCCAAATCAAACACTGATAAAACTTCAAGTGGCCATAATTTCTATACTGTGCGTCCTATACCTATCAAAGTTTGCAACATTGAAATGCTTGTAACATTTTACTGAAGCGTAATAAAATCGTGAAATTTTGTGACAATAAAGTACTCGAGCCTCTTGTTAATTAAAGTTATCGCTCATAGCTTTGCTACCCTTGAGTCCCAAAACAAACACTGAGAAAACTTCAAATGGCCCTAACTTCTATACGGTGCGTAATACATCTATCAAAGTTTGCCACAATCAAATGCATTTAACACTTTACTGGAGCGTCCTACATCTATCAAAGTTGCAACAATCAAATGCTTGTAACTTTTTACTGGAGCGTCATAAAATATTGAAATTTTGTGACAATAAAGTCCTCGTGCCTCTTGTCAATTTAAGCTTTCGCTCATAGCTATGCTACCCTTGAATCCCAAATCAAACACTGATAAAACTTCAAATGGCCCTAACTTCTATACGGTGCGTCCTACACCTATCAAAGTTGTCCACAATCAAATGCTTGTAACTTTTTACTGGAGCGTCATAAAATGTTGAAATTTTGTGACAATAAAGTACTCGTGCCTCTTGTCAATTAAAGTTATCGGTCATAGCTGTGCTACCCTTGAGTCCCAAATCAAAATCTGATAAAACTTCAAATGGCTCTAACTTCTATATGGTGCGTCCTACACCTATCAAAGTTTGGGACATTTAAATGCTTGTAACTTTTTACTGGAGGTTCATAAAATCTTGAAATTGTGTGACAATAAAGTACTCGTGCCTCTTGTCAATTTGAGCTATCGCATAGCTATGCTACCCCTGAGTCCCAAATCAATCACTGATAAAACTTCAAATGGCCCTAACTTCTATGTGGTGCGTCCTACACCTATAAAAGTTTGCAACAATCAAATGCTTGCAACTTTTTACTGGAGCGTCATAAAATCTTGAAATTTTGTGACAAAAAAGAACTCGATCCTCTTATCAATTTAAGCTATCGCTCATAGCTATGCTACCATTGAGTCCCAAATCAAACACTGATAAAACTGAAAGTGGCCCTAATTTCTATACTGTGCGTCCTATACCTATCAAAGTTTGCAACATTGAAATGCTTGTAACTTTTTACTGAAGCGTAATAAAATCGTGAAATTTTGTGACAATAAAGTACTCGAGCCTCTTGTTAATTAAAGTTATCGCTCATAGCTTTGCTACCCTTGAGTCCCAAAACAAACACTGATAAAACTTCAAATGGCCCTAACTTCTATACGGTGCGTCCTACACCTATCAAACTTTGCCACAATCAAATGCATTTAACACTTTACTGGAGCGTCCTACATCTATCAAAGTTGCAACAATCAAATGCTTGTAACTTTTTACTGGAGCGTCATAAAATATTGAAATTTTGTGACAATAAAGTCCTCGTGCCTCTTGTCAATTGAAGCTTTCGCTCATAGCTATGCTACCCTTGAGTCCCAAATAAAACACTGATAAAACTTCAAATGGCCCTAACTTCTATACGGTGCGTCCTACACCTATCAAAGTTGTCCACAATCAAATGCTTTTAACACTTTACTGGAGCGTCCTACACCTATCAAAGTTGCAACAATCAAGTGCTTGTAACTTTTTACTGGAGCGTCATAAAATATTGAAATTTTGTGACAATAAAGTCCTCGTACCTCTTGTTAATTAAAGTTATCGCTCATAGCTTTGCTACCCTTGAGTCCCAAAACAAACACTGATAAAACTTCAAATGGCCCGAACTTCTATACGGTGAGTCCTACACCAATCAAAGTTTGCAACAATCAAATTCTTGTAACTTTTTACTGGAGTGTCATAAAATCTTGAAATTTTGTGACAATAAAGTACTCGTGCCTCTTGTCAATTTAAGCTATTGCTCATAGCTATGCTACCCTTGAGTCCCAAATTAAAATCTGATAAAGCTTCAAATGGCTCTAACTTCTATACCGTGCGTCCTACACGTATTACAGTTTGCAACAATCAAATGCTTGTAATTTTTTACTGGAGCGTCATAAAATCTTGAAATTACGTGACAATAAAATACTCGAGCCTCTTATCAATTAACGTTATCACTCATAGCTGTGCTACCCTTGAGTCCCAAAACAAACACTGATAATACTTCAAATGGCCCTAACTTCTATACGGTGTGTCCTACACCTATCAAAGTTTGCAACAATCAAATGCTTGTAATTTTTTACTGCAGCGTCATAAAATCTTGAAATTTCGTGGCAATAAAATACTCGAACCTCTTGTCAATTAAAGTTATCGGTAATTGCTGTGCTACCCTTGAGTACCAAAACAAACACTGATAAAATTTCAAATGGCCCTAACTTCTACACGGTGCGTCCTACACCTATCAAAGTTTGGGACATTTAAATGCTTGTAACTTTTTACTGGAGGTTCAAAAAATCTTGAAATTTTGTGACAATAAAGTACTCGTGCCTCTTGACAATTTGAGCTATCGCATAGCTATGCTACCCCTGAGTCCCAAATCAAACACTGATAAAACTTCAAATGGCCCTAACTTCTATGTGGTGCGTCCTACACATATAAAAGTTTGCAACAATCAAATGCTTGCAACTTTTTACTGGAGCGTCATAAAATCTTGAAACTTTGTGACAAAAAAGAACTCGAGCCTCTTATCAATTTAAGCTATCGCTCATAGCTATGCTACCATTGAGTCCCAAATCAAACACTGATAAAACTGAAAGTAGCCCTAATTTCTATACTGTGCGTCCTATACCTATCAAAGTTTGCAACATTGAAATGCTTGTAACTTCTTACTGAAGCGTAATAAAATCGTGAAATTTTGTGACAATAAATACTCGAGCCTCTTGTTAATTAAAGTTATCGCTCATAGCTTTGCTACCCTTGAGTCCCAAAACAAACACTGATAAAACTTCAAATGGCCCTAACTTCTATACGGTGTGTCCTACACCTATCAAAGTTGTCCACAATCAAATGCTTTTAACACTTTACTGGAGCGTCCTACACCTATCAAAGTTGCAACAATCAAATGCTTGTAACTTTTTACTGGAGCGTCATAAAATATTGAAATTTTGTGACAATAAAGTTCTCGTGCCTCTTGTTAATTAAAGTTAACGCTCATAGCTTTGCTACCCTTGAGTCCCAAAACAAACACTGATAAAACTTCAAATGGCCCTAACTTCTATATAGTGCGTCCTACACCTATCAAAGTTGTCCACAATCAAATGCTTTTAACACTTTACTGGAGCGTCCTACACTTATCAAAGTTGCAACAATCAAATGCTTGTAACTTTTTACTGGAGCGTCATAAAATATTGAAATTTTGTGACAATAAAGTCCTCGTGCCTCTTGTCAATTTAAGCTTTCGCTCATAGCTATGCTACTCTTGAGTCCCAAATCAAAGACTGATAAAACTTCAAATGGCCCTAACTTCTATACGGTGCGTCCTACACCTATCAAAATTGCAACAATCAAATGCTTGTAACTTTTTACTTGAGCAGCATAAAATATTGAAATTTTGTGACAATAAAGTCCTCGTGCCTCTTGTCAATTAAAGTTATCGCTCATAGCTTTGCTACCCTTGAGTCCCAAAACAAACACTGATAAAACTTCAAATGGCCCTAACTTCTATACGGTGCGTCCTACACCTATTAAAGTTTGCCACAATCAAATGCATTTAACACTTCACTGGAGCGTCCTACACCTATCAAAGTTGCAACAAGCAAATGCTAGTAATTTTTTACTGGAGCGTCATAAAATATTGAATTTTTGTGACAATTAAGTCCTCGTGCCTCTTGTCAATTTAAGCTTTCGCTCATAGCTATGCTACTCTTGAGTCCCAAATCAAAGACTGATAAAACTTCAAATGGCCCTAGCTTCTATACGGTGCGTCCTACACCTATCAAAGTTTGCAACAATCAAATGCTTGCAACTTTTTACTGGAGCGTCATAAAATCTTGAAATTTTGTGACAAAAAAGAACTCGAGCCTCTTATCAATTTAAGCTATCGCTCATAGGTATGCTACCATTGAGACCCAAGTCAAACACGGACAAAAGTTCAAATGGCCCGAACTTCTATACGGTGCGTCCTACACCTATCAAAGTTTGGGACATTTAAATGCTTGTAACTTTTTACGGGAGGTTCATAAAATCTTGAAATTTTGTGACAATAAAGTACTCGTGCCTCTTGTCAATTTGAGCTATCGCATAGCTATGCTACCCCTGAGTCCCAAATCAAACACTGATAAAACTTCAAATGGCCCTAACTTCTATGTGGTGCGTCCTACACCTATAAAAGTTTGTAACAATCAAATGCTTGCAACTTTTTACTGGAGCGTCATAAAATATTGAAATTTTGTGACAATAAAGTCCTCGTGCCTCTTGTCAATTTAAGCTTTCGCTCATAGCTATGCTACCCTTGAGTCCCAAATCAAACACTGATAAAACTTCAAATGGCCCTAACTTCTATATGGTGCGTCCTACACCTATCAAAGTTTGCAACATTGAAATGCTTGTAACTTTTTACTGGAGCATCATAAAAGCTTGAAATTTTGTGACAATAAAGTCCTCGTGCCTCTTGTCACTTTAAGCTTTCGCTCATAGCTATGCTACTCTTGAGTCCCAAATCAAAGACTGATAAAACTTCAAATGGCGCTAACTTCTATACGGTGCGTCGTACACCTATCAAAATTGCAACAATCAAATGCTTGTAACTTTTTACTGGAGCATCATAAAATATTGAAATTTTGTGACAATAAAGTCCTCGTGCCTCTTGTCAATTAAAGTTATCGTTCATAGCTTTGCTACCCTTGAGTCCCAAAACAAACACGGATAAAACTTCAAATGGCCCTAACTTCTATACGGTACGTCCTACACTTATCAAAGTTTGCAACATACAAATGCTTGTAACTTTTTACTGGAGCGTCATAAAACCTTGAAATTTTGTAACAATAAAATACTCGAGCCTCTTGTCAATTTAAGCTATCGCTCAAAGCTATGCTACCCATGAGTCCCAAATCCTAAACTGATAAAACTTCAAATGGCCCTAACTTCTATACGGTACGTCCTACACCTATGAAAGTTTGCCACAATCAAATGCATTTAACACTTTACTGGAGCGTCCTACACCTATCAAAGTTGCAACAAGCAAATGCTAGTAATTTTTTACTGGAGCGTCATAAAATATTGAAATTTTGTGACAATAAAGTCCTCGTGCGTCTTATCAATTTAAGCTTTCGCTCATAGCTATGCTACTCTTGAGTCCCAAATCAAAGACTGATAAAACTTCAAATGGCCCTAACTTCTATACGGTGCGTCCTTCACCTATCAAAGTTTGCAACAATCAAATGCTTGTAACTTTTTACTGGAGCGTCATAAAATCTTGAAATTTTGTGGCAATAAAGTACTCGAGCCTCTTGTCAATTAAAGTTATCGCTCATAGCTATGCTACCATTGAGTCCCAAATCAAACACTGATAAAACTTCCAATGGCCCTAACTTCTATACGGTGCGTCCTACACCTATCAACGTTTGCAACTATGAAATGCTTGTAACTTTTTACTGGAGCGTCATAAAATCGGAAATTTTGTGACAATAAAGTACTCGAGCCTCTTGTCAATTAAAGTTATCTCTCATAGCTTTGCTACCCTTGAGTCCCAAAACAAACACTGATAAAACTTCAAATCGCCCTAACTTCAATACGGCGTGTCCTACACCTATCAAAGTTTGTCACAATCAAATGCTTTTAAAACTTTACTGGAGCGGCCCACACCTATCAAAGTTGCAACAATCAAATGCTTGTAACTTTTAACTGGAGAGTCATATAATATTGAAATTTTGTGACAACAAAGTCCTCGTGCTTCTTGTCAATTTAAGCTTTCGCTCATAGCTACGCTACCCTTGAGTCCCAAATCAAACACTGATAAAACTACAAATGGCCCTAACTTCTATACGGTGCGTCCTACACCTATCAAAGTTTGCAACAATCAAATGCTTGCAACTTTTTACTGGAGCGTCATAAAATCTGGAAATTTTGTGACAAAAAAGAACTCGAGCCTCTTATCAATTTAAGCTATAGCTCATAGCTATGCTACCATTGAGTCCCAAGTCAAACACGGACAAAAATTCAAATGGCCCGAACTTCTATACGGTGCGTCCTACACCTATCAAAGTTTGGGACATTTAAATGCTTGTAACTTTTTACTGGAGGTTCATAAAATCTTGAAATTTTGTGACAATAAAGTACTCGTGCCTCTTGTCAATTTGAGCTATCGCATAGCTATGCTACCCCTGAGTCCCAAATCAAACACTGATAAAACTTCAAATGGCCCTAACTTATATGTGGTGCGTCCTACACCTATAAAAGTTTGCAACAATCAAATGCTTGCAACTTTTTACTGGAGCGTCATAAAATCTTGAAATTTTGTGACAAAAAAGAACTCGAGCCTCTTATCAATTTAAGCTATCGCTCATAGCTATGCTACCATTGACTCCCAAATCAAACACTGATAAAACTGAAAGTGGCCCTAATTTCTATACTGTGCGTCCTATGCCTATCAAAGTTTGCAACATTGAAATGCTTGTAACTTTTTACTGAAGCGTAATAAAATCGTTAAATTTTGTGACAATAAAGTACTCGAGCCTCTTGCTAATTAAAGTTATCGCTCATACCTTTGCTACCCTTGAGTCCCAAATAAAACACAGATAAACTTCAAATGGCCCTAACTTCTATACGGTGCTTCCTATACCTATCAAAGTTTGCAACAATCAAATGCTTGTAACTTTTTACTGGAGCGTCATAAAATCTTGAAATATTGTGACAATAAAGTACTCGTGCCTCTTGTCAATTAAAGTTATCGCTCATAGCTATGCTACCCTTGAGTCCCAAATCAAACACTGATAAAACTTCCAATGGCCCTAACTTCTATACGGTGCGTCCTACACCTATCAACGTTTGCAACAATGAAATGCTTGTAACTTTTTACTGGAGCGTCATAAAATCGTGAAATTTTGTGACAATAAAGTATTCGAGCCTCTTGTCAATTAAAGTTATCTCTCATAGCTTTGCTACCCTTGAGTCCCAAAACAAACACTGATAAAATTTCAAATCGCCCTAACTTCAATACGGCTTGTCCTACACCTATCAAAGTTTGTCACAATCAAATGCTTTTAAAACTTTACTGGAGCGTCCTACACCTATCAAAGTTGCAACAATCAAATGCTTGTAACTTTTAACTGGAGCGTCATAAAATATTGAAATTTTGTGACAACAAAGTCCTCGTGCTTCTTGTCAATTTAAGCTTTCGCTCATAGCGACGCTACCCTTGAGACCCAAATCAAACACTGATAAAACTACAAATGGCCTTAATTCCTATACCTATCAAAGTTTGCAACATAAAAATGCTTGTAACTTTTTACTGGAGCGTCATAAAATCGTGAAATTTTGTGACAATAAAGGACTCGAGCCTCTTGTCAATTAAAGTTATCCTTCATAGCTTTGCTACCCTTGAGCCCCAAAACAAACACTGATAAAACTTCAAATGGCATTAACTTCTATACGGTGCGTCCTACACCTATCAAAGTTTGCCACAATCAAATGCTTTTAACACTTTATTGGAGCGTCCTACACTAATGAAAGTTGGAACAATCAAATCAAATGCTTATAAATTTTTACTGGAGCGTCATAAAATATTGAAATTTTGTGACAATAAAGTCCTCGTGCCTCTTGTCAACTTAAGCTTTCGCTCATAGCTATGCTACCCTTAAGTCCCAAATCAAAGACTAATAAAACTTCAAATGGCCCTAACTTCTATACGGTGCGTCCTACACCTATCAAAGTTGCAACAATCAAATGCTTGTAACTTTTTACTGGAGCGTCATAAAATATTGAAATTTTGTGACAATAAAGTCCTCGTGCCTCTTGCTAAATTAAACTTTCGCTCATAGCTATGATACCCTTGAGTCCCAAATCAAACACTGATAAAACTTCAAATGGCCCTAACTTCTATACGGTGCGTCCTACACCAATCAAAGTTGTCCACAATCAAATGCTTTTAACACTTTACTGGAGCGTCCTACACCTATCAAAGTTGCAACAATCAAATGCTTGTAACTTTTTACTGGAGCGTCATAAAATATTGAAATTTTGTGACAATAAAGTCCTCGTGCCTCTTGTCAATTAAAGTTATCGCTCATAGCTTTGCTACCCTTGAGTCCCAAAACAAACATTGATAAAACTTCAAATGGCCCTAACTTCTATACGGTGCGTCCTACACCTATCAAAGTTGTCCACAATCAAATGCTTTTAACACTTTACTGGAGCGTCCTACACCTATCAAAGTTGCAACAATCAAATGCTTGTAACTTTTAACTGGAGCGTCATAAAATATTGAAATTTTGTGACAACAAAGTCCTCGTGCTTCTTGTCAATTTAAGCTTTCGCTCATAGCGACGCTACCCTTGAGACCCAAATCAAACACTGATAAAACAACAAATGGCCTTAATTCCTATACCTATCAAAGTTTGCAACATTCAAATGCTTGTAACTTTTTACTGGAGCGTCATAAAATCGTGAAATTTTGTGACAATAAAGGAGTCGAGCCTCTTGTCAATTAAAGTTATCCCTCATAGCTTTGCTACCCTTGAGTCCCAAAACAAACACTGATAAAACTTCAAATGGCACTAACTTCTATACGGAGCATCCTACACCTATCAAAGTTTGCCACAATCAAATGCTTTTAACAATTTATTGGAGCGTCCTACACTAATGAAAGTTGGAACAATCAAATCAAAAGCTTATAACTTTTTACTGGAGCGTCATAAAATATTGAAATTTTGTGACAATAAAGTCCTCGTGCCTCTTGTCAACTTAAGCTTTCGCTCATAGCTATGCTACCCTTAAGTCCCAAATCAAAGACTAATAAAACTTCAAATGGCCCTAACTTCTATACGGTGCGTCCTACACCTATCAATATTTGCAACAATCAAATGCTTGTAACTTTTTACTGGAGCGTCATAAAATCTTGAAATTTTGTGACAATAAAGTCCTCGTGCCTCTTGTCAATTTAAGCTTTCGCTCATAGCTATGCTACCCTTGAGTCCCAAATCAAAGACTGATAAAGCTTCAAATGGCCGTAACTTCTATATAGTGCGTCCTACACCTATCAAAGTTTGCAATAATCAAATGCTTGTAACTTTTTACTGGAGCGTCATAAAATCGTGAAATTTTGTGGCAATAAAGTATTCGAGCCTCTTGTCAATTAAAGTAACCGCTCATAGCTGTGCTACCCTTGAGTCCCAAAACAAACACTGATAAAACTTCAAATGGCCCTAACTTCTATACGGTGCGTCCTACACCTATCAAACTTAGCCACAATCAAATGCATTTAACACTTTACTGGAGCGTCCTACATCTAGCAAAATTGCAACAATCAAATGCTTGTAACTTTTTACTGGAGCGTCATAAAATATTGAAATTTTGTGACAATAAAGTCCTCGTGCCTCTTGTTAAATTAAGCTTTCGCTCATAGCTATGCTACCCTTGAGTCCCAAATCAAACACTGATAAAACTTCAAATGGCCCTAACTTCTATACGGTGCGTCCTACACCAATCAAAGTTGTCCACAATCAAATGCTTTTAACACTTTACTGGAGCGTCCTACACCTATCAAAGTTGCAACAATCAAATGCTTGTAACTTTTTACTGGAGCGTCATAAAATATTGAAATTTTGTGACAATAAAGTCCTCGTGCCTCTTGTCAATTTAAGCTTTCGCTCATAGCTATGCTACCCTTGAGTCCCAAATCAAACACTGATAAAACTTCAAATGGCCCTAACGTCTATACGGTGCGTCCTACACCTATCAAAGTTGTCCACAATCAAATGCTTTTAACATTTTACTGGAGCGTCCTACACCTATCAAAGTTGCAACAATCAAATGCTTGTAACTTTTTACTGGAGCGTCATAAAATATTGAAATTTTGTGACAATAAAGTCCTCGTGCCTCTTGTCAATTAAAGTTATCGCTCATAGCTTTGCTACCCTTGAGTCCCAAAACAAACACTGATAAAACTTCAAATGGCCCTAACTTCTATACGGTGCGTCCTACACCTATCAAAGTTTGCCACAATCAAATGCATTTAGCACTTTACTGGAGCGTCCTACACCTATCAAAGTTTCAACAAGCAAATGCTAGTAATTTTTTACTGGAGCGTCAAAAAATATAGAAATTTTGTGACAATAAAGGCCTCGTGCCTCTTTTCAATTTAAGCTTTCGTACATCGCTATGCTACTCTTGAGTCCCAAATCAAAGACTGATAAAACTTCAAATGGCCCTAACTTCTATACGGTGCGGCCTACAGCTATCAAAGTTTGCAACAATCAAATGCTTGTAACTTTTTACTGGAGCGTCATAAAATCTTGAAATTTTGTGGCAATAAAGTACCCGAGCCTCTTGTCAATTAAAGTTATCGCTCATAGCTGTGCTACCCTTGAGTCCCAAATAAAACACAGATAAAACTTCAAATGGCCCTAACTTCTATACGGTGCTTCCTATACCTATCAAAGTTTGCAACAATCAAATGCTTGTAACTTTTTACTGGAGCGTCATAAAATCTTGAAATATTGTGACAATAAAGTACTCGTGCCTCTTGTCAATTAAAATTATCGCTCATAGCTATGCTACCCTTGAGTCCCAAATCAAACACTGATAAGACTTCCAATGGCCCTAACTTCTATACGGTGCGTCCTACACCTATCAAAGTTTGTCACAATCAAATGTTTTTAAAACTTTACTGGAGCGTCCTACACCTATCAAAGTTGCAACATTGAAGTGCTTGTAACTTTTTACTGGAGCGTCATAAAATCGTGAAATTTTCTGACAATAAAGTACTCGAGCCTCTTGTCAATTAAAGTTATCGCTCATAGCTTTGCTACCCATGAGTCCCTAAACAAACACTGATGAAACTTCAAATGCCACTAACTTCTATACGGTGCGTCCTACACCTATCAAAGTTTGCCACAATCAAATGCTTTGAACAGTTTACTGGAGCGTCCTATACCTATCAAAGTTTGCAACAATCAAATGCTTGAAACTTTTTACTGGAGCGTCATAAAATATTGAAATTTTGTGACAATAAAGTCCTCGTGCCTCTTGTCAAATTAAGCTTTCGCTCATAGCTATGCTACCCTTGAGTCCCAAATCAAACACTTATAAAACTTCAAATGGCCTTAATTCCTATACCTATCAAAGTTTGCAACATTGAAATGCTTGTAACTTTTTATTGGAGCGTCATAAAATCGTGAAATTTTGTGACAATAAAGGACTCGAGCCTCTTGTCAATTAAAGTAATCCTTCATAGCTTTGCTACCCTTGAGTCCCAAAACAAACACTGATAAAACTTCAAATGGCACTAACTTCTATACGGTGCGTCCTACACCTATCAAAGTTTGCCACAATCAAATGCTTTTAACACTTTACTGGAGCGTCCTACACCTATCAAAGTTGGAACAATCAAATCAAATGCTTATAACTTTTTACTGGAGCGTCATAAAATATTGAAATTTTGTGACAATAAAGTCCTCGTGCATCTTGTCAATTTAAGCTTTCGCTCATAGCTATGCTACCCTTAAGTCCCAAATCAAAGACTAATAAAACTTCAAATGGCCCTAACTTCTATACGGTGCGTCCTACATCTATCAAAATTTGCAACAATCAAATGCTTGTAACTTTTTACTGGAGCGTCATAAAATCTTGAAATTTTGTGACAATAAAGTCCTCGTGCCTCTTGTCAATTTAAGCTTTCGCTCATAGCTATGCTACCCTTGAGTCCCAAATCAAACACTGATAAAACTTCAAATGGCCCTAACTTCTATACGGTGCGTCCTACACCTATCAAAGTTGTCCACAATCAAATGCTTGTAACTTTTTACTGGAGTTTCATAAAATATTGAAATTTTGTGACAATTTAATTTAAGCTTTCGCTCATAGCTATGCTACCCTTGAGTCCCAAATCAAACACTGATAAAACTACAAATGGCCCTAACTTCTATATGGTGCGTCCTACACCTATCAAAGTTTGCAACATTGAAATGCTTGTAACTTTTTACTGGAGCGTCATAAAATATTGAAATTTTGTGACAATAAAGTCCTCGTTCCTCTTGTCAATTTAAACTTTCGCTCATAGCTATGCTACTCTTGAGTCCCAAATCAAAGACTGATAAAACTTCAAATGGCCCTAACTTCTATACGGTGCGTCCTACACCTATCAAAATTGCAACAATCAAATGCTTGTAACTTTTTACTGGAGCATCATAAAATATTGAAATTTTGTGACAATAAAGTCCTCGTGCCTCTTGTCAATTAAAGTTATCGCTTATAGCTTTGCTACCCTTGAGTCGCAAAACAAACACTGATAAAACTTCAAATGGCCCTCACTTCTATACGGTGCGTCCTACACCTTTCAAAGTTTGCCACAATCAAATGCATTTAACACTTTACTGGAACGGCCTACACCTATCAAAGTTGCAACAAGCAAATGCTAGTAATTTTTTACTGGAGCGTCATAAAATATTGAAATTTTGTGACAATAAAGTCCTCGTGCCTCTTATCAATTTAAGCTTTCGCTCATAGCTATGCTACTCTTGAGTCCCAAATCAAAGACTGATAAAACTTCAAATGGCCCTAACGTCTATACGGTGCGTCCTACAGCTATCAAAGTTTGCAACAATCAAATGCTTGTAACTTTTTACTGGAGCGTCATAAAATCTTGAAATTTTGTGGCAATAAAGTACTCGAGCCTCTTGTCAATTAAAGTTATCGCTCATAGCTGTGCTACCCTTGAGTCCCAAATAAAACACAGATAAAACTTCAAATGGCCCTAACTTCTATACGGTGCTTCCTATACCTATCAAAGTTGTCCACAATCAAATGCTTTTAACACTTTACTGGAGCGTCCTACACCTATCAAAGTTTGCAACAATCAAATGCTTGTAACTTTTTACTCGAGCATCATAAAATATTGAAATTTTGTGACAATAAAGTCCTCGTGCCTCTTGTCAATTAAAGTTATCGCTCATAGCTTTGCTACCCTTGAGTCCCAAAACAAACACTGATAAAACTTCAAATGGCCCTAACTTCTATACGTTGCGTCCTACACCTATCAAAGTTTGCCACAATCAAATGCATTTAACATTTTACTGGAGCGTCCTACACCTATCAAAGTTGCAACAAGCAAATGCTAGTAATTTTTTACTGGAGCGTCATAAAATATTGAAATTTTGTGACAATAAAGTCCTCGTGCTTCTTGTCAATTTAAGCTTTCGCTCATAGCTACGCTACCCTTGAGTCCCAAATAAAACACAGATAAAACTTCAAATGGCCCTAACTTCTATACGGTGCTTCCTATACCTATCAAAGTTTGCAACAATCAAATGCTTGTAACTTTTTACTGGAGCGTCAAAAAATCTTGAAATATTGTGACAATAAAGTACTCGTGCCTCTTGTCAATTAAAGTTATCGCTCATAGCTATGCTACCCTTGAGTCCCAAATCAAACACTGATAAGACTTCCAATGGCCCTAACTTATATACGGTGCGTCCTACACCTATCAAAGTTTGTCACAATCAAATGCTTTTAAAACTTTACTGGAGCGTCCTACACCTATCAAAGTTGCAACAATCAAATGCTTGTAAGTTTTCACTGGAGCGTCATAAAATATTGAAATTTTGTGACAACAAAGTCCTCGTGCTTCTTGTCAATTTAAGCTTTCGCTCATAGCTACGCTACCCTTCAGTCCCAAATAAAACACTGATAAAACTTCAAATGGCCCTAATTTCTATACTGTGCGTCCTATACCTATCAAAGTGTGCAACATTGAAGTGCTTGTAACTTTTTACTGGAGCGTCATAAAATCGTGAAATTTTGTGACAATAAAGTACTCGAGCCTCTTGTCAATTAAAGTTATCGCTCATAGCTTTGCTACCCATGAGTCCCTAAACAAACACTGATAAAACTTCAAATGCCACTTACTTCTATACGGTGCATCCTACACCTAATTTTTAAAGTTTGCCACAATCAAATGCTTTGAACAGTTTACTGGAGCGTCCTATACCTATCAAAGTTTGCAACAATCAAATGCTTGAAACTTTTTATTGGAGCGTCATAAAATATTGAAATTTTGTGACAATAAAGTCCTCGTGCCTCTTGTCAAATTAAGCTTTCGCTCATAGCTATGCTACCCTTGAGTCCCAAATCAAACACTTATAAAGCTTCAAATGGCCTTAATTCCTATACCTATCAAAGTTTGCAACATTGAAATGCTTGTAACTTTTTATTGGAGCGTCATAAAATCGTGAAATTTTGTGACAATAAAGGACTCGAGCCTCTTGTCAATTAAAGTAATCCTTCATAGCTTTGCTACCCTTGAGTCCCAAACAAACACTGATAAAACTTCAAATGGCACTAACTTCTATACGGTGCGTCCTACACCTATCAAAGTTTGCCACAATCAAATGCTTTTAACACTTTACTGGAGCGTCCTACACCTATCAAAGTTGGAACAATCAAATCAAATGCTTATAACTTTTTACTGGAGCGTCATAAAATATTGAAATTTTGTGACAATAAAGTCCTCGTGCATCTTGTCAATTTAAGCTTTCGCTCATAGCTATGCTACCCTTAAGTCCCAAATCAAAGACTAATAAAACTTCAAATGGCCCTAACTTCTATACGGTGCGTCCTACATCTATCAAAGTTTGCAACAATCAAATGCTTGTAACTTTTTACTGGAGCGTCATAAAATCTTGAAATTTTGTGACAATAAAGTCCTTGTGCCTCTTGTCAATTTAAGCTTTCGCTCATAGCTATGCTACCCTTGAGTCCCAAATCAAAGACTGATAAAGCTTCAAATGGCCGTAACTTATATATAGTGCGTCCTACACCTATCAAAGTTTGCAATAATCAAATGCTTGTAACTTTTTACTGGAGCGTCATAAAATCGTGAAATTTTGTGGCAATCAAGTACTCGAGCCTCTTGTCAATTAAAGTAACCGCTCATAGCTGTGCTACCCTTGAGTCCCAAAACAAACACTGATAAAAATTCAAATGACCCTAACTTCTATACGGTGCGTCCTACACCTATCAAACTTTGCCACAATCAAATGCATTTAACACTTTACTGGAGCGTCCTGCATCTATCAAAGTTGCAACAATCAAATGCTTGTAACTTTTTACTGGAGCGTCATAAAATATTGAAATTTTGTGACAATAAAGTCCTCGTGCCTCTTGTCAATTTAAACTTTCGCTCATAGCTATGCTACCCTTGAGTCCCAAATCAAACACTGATAATACTTCAAATGGCCCTAACTTCTATACGGTGCGTCCTACACCTATAAAAGTTGTCCACAATCCAATGCTTTTAACACTTTACTGGAGCGTCCTACACCTATCAAAGTTGCAACAATCAAATGCTTGTAACTTTTTACTGGAGCTTCATAAAATATTCAAATTTTGTGACAATAAAGTCCCCGTGCCTCTTGTCAATTTAAGCTTTCTCTCATAGCTATGCTACCCTTGAGTCCCAAATCAAAGACTGATAAAGCTTCAAATGGCCGTAACTTCTATATAGTGCGTCGTACACCTATCAAAGTTTGCAATAATCAAATGCTAGTAACTTTTTACTGGAGCGTCATAAAATCGTGAAATTTTGTGGCAATCAAGTACTCGAGCCTCTTGTCAATTAAAGTAACCGCTCATAGCTGTGCTACCCTTGAGTCCCAAAACAAACACTGATAAAAATTCAAATGACCCTAACTTCTATACGGTGCGTCCTACACCTATCAAACTTTGCCACAATCAAATGCATTTAACACTTTACTGGAGCGTCCTGCATCTATCAAAGTTGCAACAAGCAAATGCTTGTAACTTTTTACTGGAGCGTCATAAAATATTGAAATTTTGTGACAATAAAGTTCTCGTGCCTCTTGTCAATTTAAGCTTTCGCTCATAGCTATGCTACCCTTGAGTCCCAAATCAAACACTGATAAAACTTCAAATGGCCCTAACTTCTATACGGTGCGTCCTACACCTATCAAAGTTGTCCACAATCAAATGCTTTTAACACTTTACTGGAGCGTCCTACACCTATCAAAGTTGCAACAATCAAATGCTTGTAACTTTTTACTGGAGTTTCATAAAATATTGAAATTTTGTGACAATAAAGTCCTCGTGCCTCTTGTTAATTAAAGTTATCGCTCATAGCTTTGCTACCCTTGAGTCCCAAAACAAACACTGATAATACTTCAAATGGCCCTAACTTCTATACGGTGCGTCCTACACCTATCAAAGTTGTCCACAATCAAATGCTTTTAACACTTTACTGGAGCGTCCTACACCTATCAAAGTTGCAACAATCAAATGCTTGTAACTTTATACTGGAGCTTCATAAAATATTCAAATTTTGTGACAATAAAGTCCTCGTGCCTCTTGTCAATTAAAGTTATCGCTCATAGCTTTGCTACCCTTGAGTCCCAAAACAAACACTGATAAAACTTCAAATGGCCCTAACTTCTATACGTTGCGTCCTACACCTATCAAAGTTTGCCACAATCAAATGCATTTAACATTTTACTGGAGCGTCCTACACCTATCAAAGTTGCAACAAGCAAATGCTAGTAATTTTTTACTGGAGCGTCATAAAATATTTAAATTTTGTGACAATAAAGTAATCGTGCCTCTTGTCAATTTAAGCTATCGCTCATAGCTATGCTACTCTTGAGTCCCAAATCAAAGACTGATAAAACTTCAAATGGCGCTAACTTCTATACGGTGCGTCCTACAGCTATCAAAGTTTGCAACAATCAAATGCTTGTAACTTTTTACTGGAGCGTCATAAAATCTTGAAATTTTGTGGCAATAAAGTACTCGAGCCTCTTGTCAATTAAAGTTATCGCTCATAGCTGTGCTACCCTTGAGTCCCAAATAAAACACAGATAAAACTTCAAATGGCCCTAACTTCTATACGGTGCTTCCTATACCTATCAAAGTTTGCAACAATCAAATGCTTGTAACTTTTTACTGGAGCGTCATAAAATCTTGAAATATTGTGACAATAAAGTACTCGTGCCTCTTGTCAATTAAAGTTATCGCTCATAGCTATGCTACCCTTGAGTCCCAAATCAAACACTGATAAGACTTCCAATGGCCCTAACTTCTATACGGTGCGTCCTACACCTATCAAAGTTTGTCACAATCAAATGCTTTTAAAACTTTACTGGAGCGTCCTACACCTATCAAAGTTGCAACAATCAAATGCTTGTAAGTTTTCACTGGAGCGTCATAAAATATTGAAATTTTGTGACAACAAAGTCCTCGTGCTTCTGTCAATTTAAGCTTTCGCTCATAGCTACGCTACCCTTCAGTCCCAAATAAAACACTGATAAAACTTCAAATTGCCCTAATTTCTATACTGTGCATCCTACACCTAATTTTTAAAGTTTGCCACAATCAAATGCTTTGAACAGTTTACTGGAGCGTCCTATACCTATCAAAGTTTGCAACAATCAAATGCTTGAAACTTTTTATTGGAGCGTCATAAAATATTGAAATTTTGTGACAATAAAGTCCTCGTGCCTCTTGTCAAATTAAGCTTTCGCTCATAGCTATGCTACCCTTGAGTCCCAAATCAAACACTTATAAAACTTCAAATGGCCTTAATTCCTATACCTATCAAAGTTTGCAACATTGAAATGCTTGTAAGTTTTTATTGGAGCGTCATAAAATCGTGAAATTTTGTGACATAAAGGACTCGAGCCTCTTGTCAATTAAAGTAATCCTTCATAGCTTTGCTACCCTTGAGTCCCAAAACAAACACTGATAAAACTTCAAATGGCACTAACCTACACCTATCAAAGTTTGCCACAATCAAATGCTTTTAACACTTTACTGGAGCGTCCTACACCTATCAAAGTTGGAACAATCAAATCAAATGCTTATAACTTTTTACTGGAGCGTCATAAAATATTGAAATTTTGTGACAATAAAGTCCTCGTGCATCTTGTCAATTTAAGCTTTCGCTCATAGCTATGCTACCCTTAAGTCCCAAATCAAAGACTAATAAAACTTCAAATGGCCCTAACTTCTATACGGTGCGTCCTACATCTATCAAAGTTTGCAACAATCAAATGCTTGTAACTTTTTAATGGAGCGTCATAAAATCTTGAAATTTTGTGACAATAAAGTCCTCGTGCCTCTTGTCAATTTAAGCTTTCGCTCATAGCTATGCTACCCTTGAGTCCCAAATCAAAGACTGATAAAGCTTCAAATGGCCGTAACTTCTATATAGTGCGTCCTACACCTATCAAAGTTTGCAATAATCAAATGCTTGTAACTTTTTACTGGAGCGTCATAAAATCGTGAAATTTTGTGGCAATCAAGTACTCGAGCCTCTTGTCAATTAAAGTAACCGCTCATAGCTGTGCTACCCTTGAGTCCCAAAATAAACACTGATAAAAATTCAAATGACCCTAACTTCTATACGGTGCGTCCTACACCTATCAAACTTTGCCACAATCAAATGCATTTAACACTTTACTGGAGCGTCCTGCATCTATCAAAGTTGCAACAATCAAATGCTTGTAACTTTTTACTGGAGCGTCATAAAATATTGAAATTTTGTGACAATAAAGTCCTCGTGCCTCTTGTCAAATTAAGCTTTCGCTCATAGCTATGCTACCCTTGAGTCCCAAATCAAACACTTATAAAACTTCAAATGGCCTTAATTCCTATACCTATCAAAGTTTGCAACATTGAAATGCTTGTAACTTTTTATTGGAGCGTCATAAAATCGTGAAATTTTGTGACAATAAAGGACTCGAGCCTCTTGTCAATTAAAGTAATCCTTCATAGCTTTGCTACCCTTGAGTCCCAAAACAAACACTGATAAAACTTCAAATGGCACTAACTTCTATACGGTGCGTCCTACACCTATCAAAGTTTGCCACAATCAAATGCTTTTAACACTTTACTGGAGCGTCCTACACCTATCAAAGTTGGAACAATCAAATCAAATGCTTATAACTTTTTACTGGAGCGTCATAAAATATTGAAATTTTGTGACAATAAAGTCCTCGTGCATCTTGTCAATTTAAGCTTTCGCTCATAGCTATGCTACCCTTAAGTCCCAAATCAAAGACTAATAAAACTTCAAATGGCCCTAACTTCTATACGGTGCGTCCTACATCTATCAAAGTTTGCAACAATCAAATGCTTGTAACTTTTTACTGGAGCGTCATAAAATCTTGAAATTTTGTGACAATAAAGTCCTCGTGCCTCATGTCAATTTAAGCTTTCGCTCATAGCTATGCTACCCTTGAGTCCCAAATCAAAGACTGATAAAGTTTCAAATGGCCGTAACTTCTATATAGTGCGTCCTACACCTATCAAAGTTTGCAATAATCAAATGCTTGTAACTTTTTACTGGAGCGTCATAAAATCGTGAAATTTTGTGGCAATCAAGTACTCGAGCCTCTTGTCAATTAAAGTAACCGCTCATAGCTGTGCTACCCTTGAGTCCCAAAACAAACACTGATAAAAATTCAAATGACCCTAACTTCTATACGGTGCGTCCTACACCTATCAAACTTTGTCACAATCAAATGCATTTAACACTTTACTGGAGCGTCCTGCATCTATCAAAGTTGCAACAATCAAATGCTTGTAACTTTTTACTGGAGCGTCATAAAATATTGAAATTTTGTGACAATAAAGTCCTCGTGCCTCTTGTCAATTTAAGCTTTCGCTCATAGCTATGCTACCCTTGAGTCCCAAATCAAACACTGATAAAACTTCAAATGGCCCTAACTTCAATACGGTGCGTCCTACACCTATCAAAGTTTGCAACAATCAAATGCTTGTAACATTTTACTGGAGCGTCATAAAATCTTGAAATTTTGTGGCAATAAAGTACTCTTGCCTCTTGTCAATTAAAGTTATCGCTCATAGCTGTGCTACCCTTGAGTCCCAAATAAAACACAGATAAAACTTCAAATGGCCTTAACTTCTATACGGTGCTTCCTATACCTATCAAAGTTTGCAGCAATCAAATGCTTGTAACTTTTTACTGGAGCGTCATAAAATCTTGAAATATTGTGACAATAAAGTACTCGTGCCTCTTGTCAATTAAAGTTATCGCTCATAGCTATGCTACCCTTGAGTCCCAAATCAAACACTGATAAGACTTCCAATGGCCCTAACTTCTATACGGTGCGTCCTACACCTATCAAAGTTTGTCACAATCAAATGCTTTTAAAACTTTACTGGAGCGTCCTACACCTATCAAAGTTGCAACAATCAAATGCTTGTAACTTTTCACTGGAGCGTCATAAAATATTGAAATTTTGTGACAACAAAGTCCTCGTGCTTCTTGTCAATTTAAGCTTTCGCTCATAGCTACGCTACCCTTCAGTCTCAAATAAAACACTGATAAAACTTCAAATGGCTCTAATTTCTATACTGTGCGTCCTATACCTATCAAAGTGTGCAACATTGAAGTGCTTGTAACTTTTTACTGGAGCGTCATAAAATCGTGAAATTTTGTGACAATAAAGTACTCGAGCCTCTTGTCAATTAAAGTTATCGCTCATAGCTTTGCTACCCATGAGTCCCTAAACAAACACTGATAAAACTTCAAATGCCACTAACTTCTATACGGTGCGTCCTACACCTATCAAAGTTTGCCACAATCAAATGCTTTGAACAGTTTACTGGAGCGTTCTATACCTATCAAAGTTTGCAACAATCAAATGCTTGAAACTTTTTATTGGAGCGTCATAAAATATTGAAATTTTGTGACAATAAAGTCCTCGTGCCTCTTGTCAAATTAAGCTTTCGCTCATAGCTATGCTACCCTTGAGTCCCAAATCAAACACTTATAAAACTTCAAATGGCCTTAATTCCTATACCTATCAAAGTTTGCAACATTGAAATGCTTGTAACTTTTTATTGGAGCGTCATAAAATCGTGAAATTTTGTGACATAAAGGACTCGAGCCTCTTGTCAATTAAAGTAATCCTTCATAGCTTTGCTACCCTTGAGTCCCAAAACAAACACTGATAAAACTTCAAATGGCACTAACTTCTATACGGTGCGTCCTACACCTATCAAAGTTTGCCACAATCAAATGCTTTTAACACTTTACTGGAGCGTCCTACACCTATCAAAGTTGGAACAATCAAATCAAATGCTTATAACTTTTTACTGGAGCGTCATAAAATATTGAAATTTTGTGACAATAAAGTCCTCGTGCATCTTGTCAATTTAAGCTTTCGCTCATAGCTATGCTACCCTTAAGTCCCAAATCAAAGACTAACAAAACTTCAAATGGCCCTAACTTCTATACGGTGCGTCCTACATCTATCAAAGTTTGCAACAATCAAATGCTTGTAACTTTTTACTGGAGCGTCATAAAATCTTGAAATTTTGTGACAATAAAGTCCTCGTGCCTCTTGTCAATTTAAGCTTTCGCTCATAGCTATGCTACCCTTGAGTCCCAAATCAAAGACTGATAAAGCTTCAAATGGCCGTAACTTCTATATAGTGCGTCCTACACCTATCAAAGTTTGCAATAATCAAATGCTTGTAACTTTTTACTGGAGCGTCATAAAATCGTGAAATTTTGTGGCAATCAAGTACTCGAGCCTCTTGTCAATTAAAGTAACCGCTCATAGCTGTGCTACCCTTGAGTCCCAAAATAAACACTGATAAAAATTCAAATGACCCTAACTTCTATACGGTGCGTCCTACACCTATCAAACTTTGCCACAATCAAATGCATTTAACACTTTACTGGAGCGTCCTGCATCTATCAAAGTTGCAACAATCAAATGCTTGTAACTTTTTACTGGAGCGTCATAAAATATTGAAATTTTGTGACAATAAAGTCCTCGTGCCTCTTGTCAAATTAAGCTTTCGCTCATAGCTATGCTACCCTTGAGTCCCAAATCAAACACTTATAAAACTTCAAATGGCCTTAATTCCTATACCTATCAAAGTTTGCAACATTGAAATGCTTGTAACTTTTTATTGGAGCGTCATAAAATCGTGAAATTTTGTGACAATAAAGGACTCGAGCCTCTTGTCAATTAAAGTAATCTTTCATAGCTTTGCTACCCTTGAGTCCCAAAACAAACACTGATAAAACTTCAAATGGCACTAACTTCTATACGGTGCGTCCTACACCTATCAAAGTTTGCCACAATCAAATGCTTTTAACACTTTACTGGAGCGTCCTACACCTATCAAAGTTGGAACAATCAAATCAAATGCTTATAACTTTTTACTGGAGCGTCATAAAATATTGAAATTTTGTGACAATAAAGTCCTCGTGCATCTTGTCAATTTAAGCTTTCGCTCATAGCTATGCTACCCTTAAGTCCCAAATCAAAGACTAATAAAACTTCAAATGGCCCTAACTTCTATACGGTGCGTCCTACATCTATCAAAGTTTGCAACAATCAAATGCTTGTAACTTTTTACTGGAGCGTCATAAAATCTTGAAATTTTGTGACAATAAAGTCCTCGTGCCTCATGTCAATTTAAGCTTTCGCTCATAGCTATGCTACCCTTGAGTCCCAAATCAAAGACTGATAAAATTTCAAATGGCCGTAACTTCTATATAGTGCGTCCTACACCTATCAAAGTTTGCAATAATCAAATGCTTGTAACTTTTTACTGGAGCGTCATAAAATCGTGAAATTTTGTGGCAATCAAGTACTCGAGCCTCTTGTCAATTAAAGTAACCGCTCATAGCTGTGCTACCCTTGAGTCCCAAAACAAACACTGATAAAAATTCAAATGACCCTAACTTCTATACGGTGCGTCCTACACCTATCAAACTTTGTCACAATCAAATGCATTTAACACTTTACTGGAGCGTCCTGCATCTATCAAAGTTGCAACAATCAAATGCTTGTAACTTTTTACTGGAGCGTCATAAAATATTGAAATTTTGTGACAATAAAGTCCTCGTGCCTCTTGTCAATTTAAGCTTTCGCTCATAGCTATGCTACCCTTGAGTCCCAAATCAAACACTGATAAAACTTCAAATGGCCCTAACTTCAATACGGTGCGTCCTACACCTATCAAAGTTTGCAACAATCAAATGCTTGTAACTTTTTACTGGAGCGTCATAAAATCTTGAAATTTTGTGGCAATAAAGTACTCTTGCCTCTTGTCAATTAAAGTTATCGCTCATAGCTGTGCTACCCTTGAGTCCCAAATAAAACACAGATAAAACTTCAAATGGCCTTAACTTCTATACGGTGCTTCCTATACCTATCAAAGTTTGCAACAATCAAATGCTTGTAACTTTTTACTGGAGCGTCATAAAATCTTGAAATATTGTGACAATAAAGTACTCGTGCCTCTTGTCAATTAAAGTTATCGCTCATAGCTATGCTACCCTTGAGTCCCAAATCAAACACTGATAAGACTTCAAATGGCCCTAACTTCTATACGGTGCGTCCTACACCTATCAAAGTTTGTCACAATCAAATGCTTTTAAAACTTTACTGGAGCGTCCTACACCTATCAAAGTTGCAACAATCAAATGCTTGTAACTTTTCACTGGAGCGTCATAAAATATTGAAATTTTGTGACAACAAAGTCCTCGTGCTTCTTGTCAATTTAAGCTTTCGCTCATAGCTACGCTACCCTTCAGTCTCAAATAAAACACTGATAAAACTTCAAATGGCTCTAATTTCTATACTGTGCGTCCTATACCTATCAAAGTGTGCAACATTGAAGTGCTTGTAACTTTTTACTGGAGCGTCATAAAATCGTGAAATTTTGTGACAATAAAGTACTCGAGCCTCTTGTCAATTAAAGTTATCGCTCATAGCTTTGCTACCCATGAGTCCCTAAACAAACACTGATAAAACTTCAAATGCCACTAACTTCTATACGGTGCGTCCTACACCTATCAAAGTTTGCCACAATCAAATGCTTTGAACAGTTTACTGGAGCGTCCTATACCTATCAAAGTTTGCAACAATCAAATGCTTGAAACTTTTTATTGGAGCGTCATAAAATATTGAAATTTTGTGACAATAAAGTCCTCGTGCCTCTTGTCAAATTAAGCTTTCGCTCATAGCTATGCTACCCTTGAGTCCCAAATCAAACACTTATAAAACTTCAAATGGCCTTAATTCCTATACCTATCAAAGTTTGCAACATTGAAATGCTTGTAACTTTTTATTGGAGCGTCATAAAATCGTGAAATTTTGTGACAATAAAGGACTCGAGCCTCTTGTCAATTAAAGTAATCCTTCATAGCTTTGCTACCCTTGAGTCCCAAAACAAACACTGATAAAACTTCAAATGGCACTAACTTCTATACGGTGCGTCCTACACCTATCAAAGTTTGCCACAATCAAATGCTTTTAACACTTTACTGGAGCGTCCTACACCTATCAAAGTTGGAACAATCAAATCAAATGCTTATAACTTTTTACTGGAGCGTCATAAAATATTGAAATTTTGTGACAATAAAGTCCTCGTGCATCTTGTCAATTTAAGCTTTCGCTCATAGCTATGCTACCCTTAAGTCCCAAATCAAAGACTAATAAAACTTCAAATGGCCCTAACTTCTATACGGGGCGTCCTACACCTATCAAAGTTGCAACAATCAAATGCTTGTAACTTTTTACTGGAGCTTCATAAAATATTCAAATTTTGTGACAATAAAGTCCTCGTGCCTCTTGTCAATTTAAGCTTTCGCTCATAGCTATGTTACCCTTGAGTCCCAAATCAAAGACTGATAAAGCTTCAAATGGCCGTAACTTCTATATAGTGCGTCCTACACCTATCAAAGTTTGCAATAATCAAATGCTTGTAACTTTTTACTGGAGCGTCATAAAATCGTGAAATTTTGTGGCAATCAAGTACTCGAGCCTCTTGTCAATTAAAGTAACCGCTCATAGCTGTGCTACCCTTGAGTCCCAAAACAGACACTGATAAAAATTCAAATGACCCTAACTTCTATACGGTGCGTCCTACACCTATCAAACTTTGCCACAATCAAATGCATTTAACACTTTACTGGAGCGTCCTGCATCTATCAAAGTTTCAACAATCAAATGCTTGTAACTTTTTACTGGAGCGTCATAAAATATTGAAATTTTCTGACAATAAAGTCCTCGTGCCTCTTGTCAAATTAAGCTTTCGCTCATAGCTATGCTACCCTTGAGTCCCAAATCAAACACTTATAAAACTTCAAATAGCCTTAATTCCTATACCTATCAAAGTTTGCAACATTGAAATGCTTGTAACTTTTTATTGGAGCGTCATAAAATCGTGAAATTTTGTGACAATAAAGGTCTCGAGCCTCTTGTCAATTAAAGTAATCCTTCATAGCTTTGCTACCCTTTAGTCCCAAAACAAACACTGATAAAACTTCAAATGGCACTAACTTCTATACGGTGCGTCCTACACCTATCAAAGTTTGCCACAATCAAATGCTTTTAACACTTTACTGGAGCGTCCTACACCTATCAAAGTTGGAACAATCAAATCAAATGCTTATAACTTTTTACTGGAGCGTCATAAAATATTGAAATTTTGTGACAATAAAGTCCTCGTGCATCTTGTCAATTTAAGCTTTCGCTCATAGCTATGCTACCCTTAAGTCCCAAATCAAAGACTAATAAAACTTCAAATGGCCCTAACTTCTATACGGTGCGTCCTACATCTATCAAAGTTTGCAACAATCAAATGCTTGTAACTTTTTACTGGAGCGTCATAAAATCTTGAAATTTTGTGACAATAAAGTCCTCGTGCCTCTTGTCAATTTAAGCTTTCGCTCATAGCTATGCTACCCTTGAGTCTCAAATCAAAGACTGATAAAGCTTCAAATGGCCGTAACTTCTATATAGTGCGTCCTACACCTATCAAAGTTTGCAATAATCAAATGCTTGTAACTTTTTACTGGAGCGTCATAAAATCGTGAAATTTTGTGGCAATCAAGTACTCGAGCCTCTTGTCAATTAAAGTAACCGCTCATAGCTGTGCTACCCTTGAGTCCCAAAACAAACACTGATAAAAATTCAAATGACCCTAACTTCTATACGGTGCGTCCTACACCTACCAAACTTTGCCACAATCAAATGCATTTAACACTTTACTGGAGCGTCCTGCATCTATCAAAGTTGCAACAATCAAATGCTTGTAACTTTTTACTGGAGCGTCATAAAATATTGAAATTTTGTGACAATAAAGTCCTCGTGCCTCTTGTCAAATTAAGCTTTCGCTCATAGCTATGCTACCCTTGAGTCCCAAATCAAACACTTATAAAACTTCAAATGGCCTTAATTCCTATACCTATCAAAGTTTGCAACATTGAAATGCTTGTAACTTTTTATTGGAGCGTCATAAAATCGTGAAATTTTGTGACAATAAAGGACTCGAGCCTCTTGTCAATTAAAGTAATCCTTCATAGCTTTGCTACCCTTGAGTCCCAAAACAAACACTGATAAAACTTCAAATGGCACTAACTTCTATACGGTGCGTCCTACACCTATCAAAGTTTGCCACAATCAAATGCTTTTAACACTTTACTGGAGCGTCCTACACCTATCAAAGTTGGAACAATCAAATCAAATGCTTATAACTTTTTACTGGAGCGTCATAAAATATTGAAATTTTGTGACAATAAAGTCCTCGTGCATCTTGTCAATTTAAGCTTTCGCTCATAGCTATGCTACCCTTAAGTCCCAAATCAAAGACTGATAAAACTTCAAATGGCCCTAACTTCTATACGGTGCGTCCTACATCTATCAAAGTTTGCAACAATCAAATGCTTGTAACTTTTTACTGGAGCGTCATAAAATCTTGAAATTTTGTGACAATAAAGTCCTCGTGCCTCTTGTCAATTTAAGCTTTCGCTCATAGCTATGCTACCCTTGAGTCTCAAATCAAAGACTGATAAAGCTTCAAATGGCCGTAACTTCTATATAGTGCGTCCTACACCTATCAAAGTTTGCAATAATCAAATGCTTGTAACTTTTTACTGGAGCGTCATAAAATCGTGAAATTTTGTGGCAATCAAGTACTCGAGCCTCTTGTCAATTAAAGTAACCGCTCATAGCTGTGCTACCCTTGAGTCCCAAAACAAACACTGATAAAAATTCAAATGACCCTAACTTCTATACGGTGCGTCCTACACCTATCAAACTTTGCCACAATCAAATGCATTTAACACTTTACTGGAGCGTCCTGCATCTATCAAAGTTGCAACAATCAAATGCTTGTAACTTTTTACTGGAGCGTCATAAAATATTGAAATTTTGTGACAATAAAGTCCTCGTGCCTCTTGTCAATTTAAGCTTTCGCTCATAGCTATGCTACCCTTGAGTCCCAAATCAAACACTGATAAAACTTCAAATGGCCCTAACTTCTATACGGTGCGTCCTACACCTATCAAAGTTGTCCACAATCAAATGCTTTTAGCACTTTACTGGAGCGTCCTACACCTATCAAAGTTGCAACAATCAAATGCTTGTAACTTTTTACTGGAGTTTCATAAAATATTGAAATTTTGTGACAATAAAGTCCTCGTGCCTCTTGTTAATTAAAGTTATCGCTCATAGCTTTGCTGCCCTTGAGTCCCAAAACAAACACTGATAATACTTCAAATGGCCCTAACTTCTATACGGTGCGTCCTACACCTATAAAAGTTGTCCACAATCCAATGCTTTTAACACTTTACTGGAGCGTCCTACACCTATCAAAGTTGCAACAATCAAATGCTTGTAACTTTTTACTGGAGCTTCATAAAATATTCAAATTTTGTGACAATAAAGTCCTCGTGCCTCTTGTCAATTTAAGCTTTCGCTCATAGCTATGTTACCCTTGAGTCCCAAATCAAAGACTGATAAAGCTTCAAATGGCCGTAACTTCTATATAGTGCGTCCTACACCTATCAAAGTTTGCAATAATCAAATGCTTGTAACTTTTTACTGGAGCGTCATAAAATCGTGAAATTTTGTGGCAATCAAGTACTCGAGCCTCTTGTCAATTAAAGTAACCGCTCATAGCTGTGCTACCCTTGAGTCCCAAAACAAACACTGATAAAAATTCAAATGACCCTAACTTCTATACGGTGCGTCCTACACCTATCAAACTTTGCCACAATCAAATGCATTTAACACTTTACTGGAGCGTCCTGCATCTATCAAAGTTGCAACAATCAAATGCTTGTAACTTTTTACTGGAGCGTCATAAAATATTGAAATTTTGTGACAATAAAGTCCTCGTGCCTCTTGTCAAATTAAGCTTTCGCTCATAGCTATGCTACCCTTGAGTCCCAAATCAAACACTTATAAAACTTCAAATGGCCTTAATTCCTATACCTATCAAAGTTTGCAACATTGAAATGCTTGTAACTTTTTATTGGAGCGTCATAAAATCGTGAAATTTTGTGACAATAAAGGACTCGAGCCTCTTGTCAATTAAAGTAATCCTTCATAGCTTTGCTACCCTTGAGTCCCAAAACAAACACTGATAAAACTTCAAATGGCACTAACTTCTATACGGTGCTCCCTACACCTATCAAAGTTTGCCACAATCAAATGCTTTTAACACTTTACTGGAGCGTCCTACACCTATCAGAGTTGGAACAATCAAATCAAATGCTTATAACTTTTTACTGGAGCGTCATAAAATATTGAAATTTTGTGACAATAAAGTCCTCGTGCATCTTGTCAATTTAAGCTTTCGCTCATAGCTATGCTACCCTTAAGTCCCAAATCAAAGACTAATAAAACTTCAAATGGCCCTAACTTCTATACGGTGCGTCCTACATCTATCAAAGTTTGCAACAATCAAATGCTTGTAACTTTTTACTGGAGCGTCATAAAATCTTGAAATTTTGTGACAATAAAGTCCTCGTGCCTCTTGTCAATTTAAGCTTTCGCTCATAGCTATGCTACCCTTGAGTCCCAAATCAAAGACTGATAAAGCTTCAAATGGCCGTAACTTCTATATAGTGCGTCCTACACCTATCAAAGTTTTAAATAATCAAATGCTTGTAACTTTTTACTGGAGCGTCATAAAATCGTGAAATTTTGTGGCAATCAAGTACTCGAGCCTCTTGTCAATTAAAGTAACCGCTCATAGCTGTGCTACCCTTGAGTCCCAAAACAAACACTGATAAAAATTCAAATGACCCTAACTTCTATACGGTGCGTCCTACACCTATCAAACTTTGCCACAATCAAATGCATTTAACACTTTACTGGAGCGTCCTGCATTTATCAAAGTTGCAACAATCAAATGCTTGTAACTTTTTACTGGAGCGTCATAAAATATTGAAATTTTGTGACAATAAAGTCCTCGTGCCTCTTGTCAATTTAAGCTTTCGCTCATAGCTATGCTACCCTTGAGTCCCAAATCAAACACTGATAAAACTTCAAATGGCCCTAACTTCTATACGGTGCGTCCTACACCTATCAAAGTTGTCCACAATCAAATGCTTTTAACACTTTACTGGAGCGTCCTACACCTATCAAAGTTGCAACAATCAAATGCTTGTAACTTTTTACTGGAGTTTCATAAAATATTGAAATTTTGTGACAATAAAGTCCTCGTGCCTCTTGTTAATTAAATTTATCGCTCATAGCTTTGCTGCCCTTGAGTCCCAAAACAAACACTGATAATACTTCAAATGGCCCTAACTTCTATACGGTGCGTCCTACACCTATAAAAGTTGTCCACAATCCAATGCTTTTAACACTTTACTGGAGCGTCCTACACCTATCAAAGTTGCAACAATCAAATGCTTGTAACTTTTTACTGGAGCTTCATAAAATATTCAAATTTTGTGACAATAAAGTCCTCGTGCCTCTTGTCAATTTAAGCTTTCGCTCATAGCTGTGCTACCCTTGAGTCCCAAATCAAAGACTGATAAAGCTTCAAATGGCCGTAACTTCTATATAGTGCGTCCTACACCTATCAAAGTTTGCAATAATCAAATGCTTGTAACTTTTTACTGGAGCGTCATAAAATCGTGAAATTTTGTGGCAATCAAGTACTCGAGCCTCTTGTCAATTAAAGTAACCGCTCATAGCTGTGCTACCCTTGAGTCCCAAAACAAACACTGATAAAAATTCAAATGACCCTAACTTCTATACGGTGCGTCCTACACCTATCAAACTTTGCCACAATCAAATGCATTTAACACTTTACTGGAGCGTCCTGCATCTATCAAAGTTGCAACAATCAAATGCTTGTAACTTTTTACTGGAGCGTCATAAAATATTGAAATTTTGTGACAATAAAGTCCTCGTGCCTCTTGTCAATTTAAGCTTTCGCTCATAGCTATGCTACCCTTGAGTCCCAAATCAAACACTGATAAAACTTCAAATGGCCCTAACTTCTATACGGTGCGTCCTACACCTATCAAAGTTGTCCACAATCAAATGCTTTTAACACTTTACTGGAGCGTCCTACACCTATCAAAGTTGCAACAATCAAATGCTTGTAACTTTTTACTGGAGTTTCATAAAATATTGAAATTTTGTGACAATAAAGTCCTCGTGCCTCTTGTTAATTAAAGTTATCGCTCATAGCTTTGCTACCCTTGAGTCCCAAAACAAACGCTGATAATACTTCAAATGGCCCTAACTTCTATACGGTGCGTCCTACACCTATCAAAGTTGTCCACAATCAAATGCTTTTAACACTTTACTGGAGCGTCCTACACCTATCAAAGTTGCAACAATCAAATGCTTGTAACTTTTTACTGGAGCTTCATAAAATATTCAAATTTTGTGACAATAAAGTCCTCGTGCCTCTTGTCAATTTAAGCTTTCGCTCATAGCTATGCTACCCTTGAGTCCCACATCAAACACTGATAAAACTACAAATGGCCCTAACTTCTATACGGTGCGTCCTACACCTATCAAAATTGCAACAATCAAATGCTTGTAACTTTTTACTGGAGCATCATAAAATATTGAAATTTTGTGAGAATAAAGTCCTCGTACCTCTTGTCAATTAAAGTTATCGCTTATAGCTTTGCTACCCTTGAGTCCCAAAACAAACACTGATAAAACTTCAAATGGCCCTCACTTCTATACGGTGCGTCCTACGCCTTTCAAAGTTTGCCACAATCAAATGCATTTAACACTTTACTGGAGCGGCCTACGCCTATCAAAGTTGCAACAAGCAAATGCTAGTAATTTTTTACTGGAGCGTCATAAAATATTGAAATTTTGTGACAATAAAGTCCTCGTGCCTCTTGTCAATTTAAGCTTTCGCTCATAGCTATGCTTCTCTTGAGTCCCAAATCAAAGACTGATAAAACTTCAAATGGCCCTAACTTCTATACGGTGCGTCCTACACCTATCAAAGTTTGCAACAATCAAATGCTTGTAACTTTTTACTGGAGCGTCATAAAATCTTGAAATTTTGTGGCAATAAAGTACTCGAGCCTCTTGTCAATTAAAGTTATCGCTCATAGCTGTGCTACCCTTGAGTCCCAAAACAAACACTGATAAAACTTCAAATGGCACTAACTTCTATACGGTGCGTCCTACACTTATCAAAGTTTGCCACAATCAAATGCTTTTAACACTTTACTGGAGCGTCCTACACCTATCAAAGTTGGAACAATCAATCAAATGGCCCTAACTTCTATACGGTGCGTCCTACACCTATCAAAGTTTGCAACAATCAAATGCTTGTAACTTTTTACTGGAGCGTCATAAAATATTGAAATGTTGTGAAATTAAAATCCTCGTGCCTCTTGTCAATTTAAGCTTTCGCTCATAGCTATGCTACCCTTAAGTCCCAAATCAAACACTGAAAACATTTCAAATGGCCCTAACTTCTATACGTTGCGTCCTACACCTATCAAAGTTTGTAACAATCAAATGCTTGTAACTTTTTACTGGAGCGTCATAAAATCGTGAAATTTTGTGGCAATAAAGTACTCGAGCCTCTCGTCAATTAAATTAACCGCTCATAACTGTGCTACCCTTCAGTCCCAAAACAAACACTGATAATACTTCAAATGGCCCTAACTTCTATACGGTGCGCCCTAAACCTATCAAAGTTTGCTACAATCAAATGCTTGTAATTTTTTACTGGAGCGTCATAAAATCTTGAAATTTCGTGTCAATAAAATACTTGAGCCTCTTGTCAATTAAAGTTGTCGCTCATAGCATTGCTACCCTTGAGTCACAAAACAAACACTGATAAAACTTCAAATGGCCCTAACTTCTAGACGGTGCGTCCTACACCTATGAAAGTTTGCCACAATCAAATGCATTTAACACTTTACTGGAGAGTCCTACACCTATCAAAGTTGCAACAAGCAAATGCTTGTAATTTTTTACTGGAGCGTCAAGAAATATTGAAATTTTGTGACAATAAAGTCCTCGTGCCTCTTGTCAATTTTAGCTTTCACTCATAGCTATGCTACTCTTGAGTCCCAAATCAAAGACTGATGAAACTTCAAATGGCCCTAACTTCTATACGGTGCGTCCTACACCTATCAAAGTTTGCAACAATCAAATGCTTGTAACTTTTTACTGGAGCGTCATAAAATCTTGAAACTTTGTGACAATAAAGTACTCGAGCCTCTTGTCAATTAAAGTTATCGCTCATAGCTGTGCTACCCTTGAGTCCCAAATAAAACACAGATAAAACCTCAAATGGCCCTAACTTCTATACGGTCCTTCCTATACCTATCAAAGTTTGCAACAATCAAATGCTTGTAACTTTTTACTGGAGCGTCATAAAATCTTGAAATATTGTGACAATAAAGTACTCGTGCCTCTTGTCAATTAAAGTTATCGCTCATAGCTATGCTACCCTTGAGTCCCAAATCAAACACTGATAAAACTTCCAATGGCCCTATCTTCTATACGGTGCGTCCTACACCTATCAACGTTTGCAACAATGAAATGCTTGTAACGTTTTACTGGAGCGTCAAAAAATCGTGAAATTTTGTGACAATAAAGTACTCGAGCCTCTTGTTAATTAAAGTTATCGCTCATAGCTATGCTACCCCTGAGTCCCAAATCCAACACTGATAAAACTTCAAATGGCCCTAACTTCTATGTGGTGCGTCCTACACCTATCAAAGTTTGCAATAATCAAATGCTTGTAAATTTTTATTGGAGCGTCATAAAATCGTGAAATTTTGTGGCAATAAAGTACTCGAGCCTCTTGTCAATTAAAGTAACCGCTCATAGCTGTGCTACCCTTGAGTCCCAAAACAAACACTGATAAAATTTCAAATGACCCTAACTTCTATACGGTGCGTCCTACACCTATCAAACTTTGCCACAATCAAATGCATTTAACACTTTACTGGAGCGTCCTGCATCTATCAAAGTTGCAACAATCAAATGCTTGTAACTTTTTACTGGAGCGTCATAAAATATTGAAATTTTGTGACAATAAAGTCCTCGTGCTTCTTGTCAATTTAAGCTTTCGCTCATAGCTATGCTACCCTTGAGTCCCAAATCAAACACTGATAAAACTTCAAATGGCCCTAACTTCTATACGGTGCGTCCTACACCTATCAAAGTTGTCCACAATCAAATGCTTTTAACACTTTACTGGAGCTTCCTACACCTATCAAAGTTGCAACAATCAAATGCTTGTAACTTTTTACTGGAGTTTCATAAAATATTGAAATTTTGTGACAATAAAGTCCTCGTGCCTCTTGTTAATTAAAGTTATCACTCATAGCTTTGCTACCCTTGAGTCCCAAAACAAACGCTGATAATACTTCAAATGGCCCTAACTTCTATACGGTGCGTCCTACACCTATCAAAGTTGTCCACAATCAAATGCTTTTAACACTTTACTGGAGCGTCCTACACCTATCAAAGTTGCAACAATCAAATGCTTGTAACTTTTTACTGGAGCTTCATAAAATATTCAAATTTTGTGACAATAAAGTCCTCGTGCCTCTTGTCAATTTAAGCTTTCGCTCATAGCTATGCTACCCTTGAGTCCCACATCAAACACTGATAAAACTACAAATGGCCCTAACTTCTATACGGTGCGTCCTACACCTATCAAAATTGCAACAATCAAATGTAACTTGTAACTTTTTACTGGAGCATCATAAAATATTGAAATTTTGTGAGAATAAAGTCCTCGTACCTCTTGTCAATTAAAGTTATCGCTTATAGCTTTGCTACCCTTGAGTCCCAAAACAAACACTGATAAAACTTCAAATGGCCCTCACTTCTATACGGTGCGTCCTACACCTTTCAAAGTTTGCCACAATCAAATGCATTTAACACTTTACTGGAGCGGCCTACACCTATCAAAGTTGCAACAAGCAAATGCTAGTAATTTTTTACTGGAGCGTCATAAAATATTGAAATTTTGTGACAATAAAGTCCTCGTGCCTCTTGTCAATTTAAGCTTTCGCTCATAGCTATGCTTCTCTTGAGTCCCAAATCAAAGACTGATAAAACTTCAAATGGCCCTAACTTCTATACGGTGCGTCCTACACCTATCAAAGTTTGCAACAATCAAATGCTTGTAACTTTTTACTGGAGCGTCATAAAATCTTGAAATTTTGTGGCAATAAAGTACTCGAGCCTCTTGTCAATTAAAGTTATCGCTCATAGCTGTGCTACCCTTGAGTCCCAAAACAAACACTGATAAAACTTCAAATGGCACTAACTTCTATACGGTGCGTCCTACACTTATCAAAGTTTGCCACAATCAAATGCTTTTAACACTTTACTGGAGCGTCCTACACCTATCAAAGTTGGAACAATCAATCAAATGGCCCTAACTTCTATACGGTGCGTCCTACACCTATCAAAGTTTGCAACAATCAAATGCTTGTAACTTTTTACTGGAGCGTCATAAAATATTGAAATGTTGTGAAATTAAAATCCTCGTGCCTCTTGTCAATTTAAGCTTTCGCTCATAGCTATGCTACCCTTAAGTCCCAAATCAAACACTGAAAACATTTCAAATGGCCCTAACTTCTATACGTTGCGTCCTACACCTATCAAAGTTTGTAACAATCAAATGCTTGTAACTTTTTACTGGAGCGTCATAAAATCGTGAAATTTTGTGGCAATAAAGTACTCGAGCCTCTCGTCAATTAAATTAACCGCTCATAGCTGTGCTACCCTTCAGTCCCAAAACAAACACTGATAATACTTCAAATGGCCCTAACTTCTATACGGTGCGCCCTAAACCTATCAAAGTTTGCTACAATCAAATGCTTGTAATTTTTTACTGGAGCGTCATAAAATCTTGAAATTTCGTGTCAATAAAATACTTGAGCCTCTTGTCAATTAAAGTTGTCGCTCATAGCATTGCTACCCTTGAGTCGCAAAACAAACACTGATAAAACTTCAAATGGCCCTAACTTCTAGACGGTGCGTCCTACACCTATGAAAGTTTGCCACAATCAAATGCATTTAACACTTTACTGGAGAGTCCTACACCTATCAAAGTTGCAACAAGCAAATGCTTGTAATTTTTTACTGGAGCGTCATAAAATATTGAAATTTTGTGACAATAAAGTCCTCGTGCCTCTTGTCAATTTTAGCTTTCACTCATAGCTATGCTACTCTTGAGTCCCAAATCAAAGACTGATGAAACTTCAAATGGCCCTAACTTCTATACGGTGCGTCCTACACCTATCAAAGTTTGCAACAATCAAATGCTTGTAACTTTTTACTGGAGCGTCATAAAATCTTGAAACTTTGTGACAATAAAGTACTCGAGCCTCTTGTCAATTAAAGTTATCGCTCATAGCTGTGCTACCCTTGAGTCCCAAATAAAACACAGATAAAACCTCAAATGGCCCTAACTTCTATACGGTCCTTCCTATACCTATCAAAGTTTGCAACAATCAAATGCTTGTAACTTTTTACTGGAGCGTCATAAAATCTTGAAATATTGTGACAATAAAGTACTCGTGCCTCTTGTCAATTAAAGTTATCGCTCATAGCTATGCTACCCTTGAGTCCCAAATCAAACACTGATAAAACTTCCAATGGCCCTATCTTCTATACGGTGCGTCCTACACCTATCAACGTTTGCAACAATGAAATGCTTGTAACGTTTTACTGGAGCGTCAAAAAATCGTGAAATTTTGTGACAATAAAGTACTCGAGCCTCTTGTCAATTAAAGTTATCGCTCATAGCTATGCTACCCCTGAGTCCCAAATCCAACACTGATAAAACTTCAAATGGCCCTAACTTCTATGTGGTGCGTCCTACACCTATCAAAGTTTGCAATAATCAAATGCTTGTAAATTTTTATTGGAGCGTCATAAAATCGTGAAATTTTGTGGCAATAAAGTACTCGAGCCTCTTGTCAATTAAAGTAACCGCTCATAGCTGTGCTACCCTTGAGTCCCAAAACAAACACTGATAAAATTTCAAATGACCCTAACTTCTATACGGTGCGCCCTACACCTATCAAACTTTGCCACAATCAAATGCATTTAACACTTTACTGGAGCGTCCTGCATCTATCAAAGTTGCAACAATCAAATGCTTGTAACTTTTTACTGGAGCGTCATAAAATATTGAAATTTTGTGACAATAAAGTCCTCGTGCTTCTTGTCAATTTAAGCTTTCGCTCATAGCTATGCTACCCTTGAGTCCCAAATCAAACACTGATAAAACTTCAAATGGCCCTAACTTCTATACGGTGCGTCCTACACCTATCAAAGTTGTCCACAATCAAATGCTTTTAACACTTTACTGGAGCTTCCTACACCTATCAAAGTTGCAACAATCAAATGCTTGTAACTTTTTACTGGAGCGTCATAAAATATTGAAATTTTGTGACAGTAAAGTCCTCGTGCCTCTTGTTAATTAAAGTTATCGCTCATAGCTTTGCTTCCCTTGAGCCCCAAAACAAACACTGATAATACTTCAAATGGCCCTAACTTCTATACGGTGCGTCCTACACCTATCAAAGTTGTCCACAATCAAATGCTTTTAACACTTTACTGGAGCGTCCTACACCTATCAAAGTTGCAACAATCAAATGCTTGTAACTTTTTACTGGAGCGTCATAAAATATTCAAATTTTGTGACAATAAAGTCCTCGTGCCTCTTGTCAATTTAAGCTTTCGTTCATAGCTATGCTACCCTTGAGTCCCAAATCAAACACTGATAAAACTTCAAATGGCCCTAACTTCTATATGGTGCGTCCTACACCTATCAAAGTTTGCAACATTGAAATGCTTGTAACTTTTTACTGGAGCGTCATAAAATATTGAAATTTTGTGACAATAAACTCCTCGTGCCTCTTGTCAATTTAAGCTTTCGCTCATAGCTATGCTACTCTTGAGTCCCAAATCAAAGACTGATAAAACTTCAAATGGCCCTAACTTCTATACGGTGCGTCCTACACCTATCAAAATTGCAACAATCAAATGCTTGTAACTTTTTACTGGAGCATCATAAAATATTGAAATTTTGTGACAATAAAGTCCTCGTGCCTCTTGTCAATTAAAGTTATCGCTCATAGCTTTGCTACCCTTGAGTCCCAAAACAAACACTGATAAAACTTCAAATGGCCCTAACTTCTATACGGTGCGTCCTACACCTTTCAAAGTTTGCCACAATCAAATGCATTTAACACTTTACTGGAGCGTCCTACATCTATCAAAGTTGCAACAAGCAAATGCTAGTAATTTTTTACTGGAGCCTCATAAAATATTGAAATTTTCTGACAATAAAGTCCTCGTGCCTCTTGTCAATTTAAGCTTTCGCTCATAGCTATGTTACCCTTGAGTCCCAAATCAAACACTGATAAAACTTCAAATGGCCCTAACTTTAATACGGTGCGTTATACACCTATCAAAGTTTGCAATAATCAAATGCTTGTAACTTTTTACTGGAGAGTCATAAAATCTTGAAACTTTGTGACAATAAAGTACTCGAGCCTCTTGTCAATTAAAGTTATCGCTCATAGCTGTGCTACCCTTGAGTCCCAAATAAAACACAGATAAAACCTCAAATGGCCCTAACTTCTATACGGTGCTTCCTATACCTATCAAAGTTTGCAACAATCAAATGCTTGTAACTTTTTACTGGAGCATCATAAAATCTTGAAATATTGTGACAACAAAGTACTCGTGCCTCTTGTCAATTAAAGTTATCGCTCATAGCTATGCTACCCTTGAGTCACAAATCAAACACTGATAAAACTTCCAATGGCCCTATCTTCTATACGGTGCGTCCTACACCTATCAACGTTTGCAACAATGAAATGCTTGTAACGTTTTACTGGAGCGTCATAAAATCCTGAAATTTTGTGACAATAAAGTACTCGAGCCTCTTGTCAATTAAAGTTGTCGCTCATAGCTATGCTACCCCTGAGTCCCAAATCCAACACTGATAAAACTTCAAATGGCCCTAACTTCTATGTGGTGCGTCCTACACCTATCAAAGTTTGCAATAATCAAATGCTTGTAACTTTTTACTGGAGCGTCATAAAATCGTGAAATTTTGTGGCAATAAAGTACTCGAGCCTCTTGTCAATTAAAGTAACCGCTCATAGCTGTGCTACCCTTGAGTCCCAAAACAAACACTGATAAAATTTCAAATGACCCTAACTTCTATACGGTGCGTCCTACACCTATCAAACTTTGCCACAACCAAATGCATTTAACACTTTACTGGAGCGTCCTGCATCTATCAAAGTTGCAACAATCAAATGCTTGTAACTTTTTACTGGAGCGTCATAAAATATTGAAATTTTGTGACAATAAAGTCCTCGTGCCTCTTGTCAATGTAAGCTTTCGCTCATAGCTATGCTACCCTTGAGTCCCAAATCAAACACTGATAAAACTTAAAATGGCCCTAACTTCTATACGGTGCGTCCTACACCTATCAAAGTTGTCCACAATCAAATGCTTTTAACACTTTACTGGAGCGTCCTACACCTATCAAAGTTGCAACAATCAAATGCTTGTAACTTTTTACTGGAGTTTCATAAAATATTGAAATTTTGTGACAATATAGTCCTCGTGCCTCTTGTTAATTAAAGTTATCGCTCATAGCTTTGCTACCCTTGAGTCCCAAAACAAACACTGATAATACTTCAAATGGCCCTAACTTCTATACGGTGCGTCCTACACCTATAAAAGTTGTCCACAATCAAATGCTTTTAACACTTTACTGGAGCGTCCTACACCTATCAAAGTTGCAACAATCAAATGCTTGTAACTTTTTACTGGAGCTTCATAAAATATTGAAATTTTGTGACAATAAAGTCCTCGTGCCTCTTGTCAATTTAAGCTTTCGCTCATACCTATGCTACCCTTGAGTCCCAAATCAAAGACTGATAAAGCTTCAAATGGCCGTAACTTCTATATAGTGCGTCCTACACCTATCAAAGTTTGCAATAATCAAATGCTTGTAACTTTTTACTGGAGCGTCATAAAATCGTGAAATTTTGTGGCAATCAAGTACTCGAGCCTCTTGTCAATTAAAGTAACCGCTCATAGCTGTGCTACCCTTGAGTCCCAAGACAAACACTGATAAAAATTCCAATGACTCTAACTTCTATACGGTGCGTCCTACACCTATCAAACTTTGCCACAATCAAATGCATTTAACACTTTACTGGAGCGTCCTGCATCTATCAAAGTTGCAACAATCAAATGCTTGTAACTTTTTACTGGAGCGTCATAAAATATTGAAATTTTGTGACAATAAAGTCCTCGTGCCTCTTGTCAATGTAAGCTTTCGCTCATAGCTATGCTACCCTTGAGTCCCAAATCAAACACTGATAAAACTTAAAATGGCCCTAACTTCTATACGGTGCGTCCTACACCTATCAAAGTTGTCCACAATCAAATGCTTTTAACACTTTACTGGAGCGTCCTACACCTATCAAAGTTGCAACAATCAAATGCTTGTAACTTTTTACTGGAGTTTCATAAAATATTGAAATTTTGTGACAATAAAGTCCTCGTGCCTCTTGTTAATTAAAGTTATCGCTCATAGCTTTGCTACCCTTGAGTCCCAAAACAAACACTGATAATACTTCAAATGGCCCTAACTTCTATACCGTGCGTCCTACACCTATAAAAGTTGTCCACAATCAAATGCTTTTAACACTTTACTGGAGCGTCCTACACCTATCAAAGTTGCAACAATCAAATGCTTGTAACTTTTTACTGGAGCTTCATAAAATATTCAAATTTTGTGACAATAAAGTCCTCGTGCCTCTTGTCAATTTAAGCTTTCGCTCATAGCTATGCTACCCTTGAGTCCCAAATCAAAGACTGATAAAGCTTCAAATGGCCGTAACTTCTATATAGTGCGTCCTACACCTATCAAAGTTTGCAATAATCAAATGCTTGTAACTTTTTACTGGAGCGTCATAAAATCGTGAAATTTTGTGGCAATCAAGTACTCGAGCCTCTTGTCAAATAAAGTAACCGCTCATAGCTGTGCTACCCTTGAGTCCCAAAACAAACACTGATAAAAATTCAAATGACTCTAACTTCTATACGGTGCGTCCTACACCTATCAAACTTTGCCACAATCAAATGCATTTAACACTTTACTGGAGCGTCCTGCATCTATCAAAGTTGCAACAATCAAATGCTTGTAACTTTTTACTGGAGCGTCATAAAATATTGAAATTTTGTGACAATAAAGTCCTCGTGCCTCTTGTTAATTAAAGTTATCGCTCATAGCTTTGCTACCCTTGAGTCCCAAAACAAACACTGATAATACTTCAAATGGCCCTAACTTCTATACGGTGCGTCCTACACCTATCAAAGTTGTCCACAATCAAATGCTTTCACACTTTACTGGAGCGTCCTACACCTATCAAAGTTGCAACAATCAAATGCTTGTAACTTTTTACTGGAGCTTCATAAAATATTCAAATTTTGTGACAATAAAGTCCTCGATCCTCTTGTCAATTTAAGCTTTCGCTCATAGCTATGCTACCCTTGAGTCCCAAATCAAACACTGATAAAACTACAAATGGCCCTAACTTCTATACGGTGCGTCCTACACCTATCAAAATTGCAACAATCAAATGCTTGTAACTTTTTACTGGAGCATCATAAAATATTGAAATTTTGTGACAATAAAGTCCTCATGCCTCTTGTCAATTAAAGGTATCGCTTCTAGCTTTGCTACCCTTGAGTCTCAAAACAAACACTGATAAAACTTCAAATGGCCCTCACTTCTATACGGTGCGTCCTACACCTTTAAAAGTTTGCCACAATCAAATGCATTTAACACTTTACTGGAGCGGCCTACACCTATCAAAGTTGCAACAAGCAAATGCTAGTAATTTTTTACTGGAGCGTCATAAAATATTGAAATTTTGTGACAATAAAGTCCTCGTGCCTCTTGTCAATTTAAGCTTTCGCTCATAGCTATGCTTCTCTTGAGTCCCAAATCAAAGACTGATAAAACTTCAAATGGCCCTAACTTCAATACGGTGCTTCCTATACCTATCAAAGTTTGCAACAATCAAATGCTTGTAACTTTTTACTGGAGCGTCATAAAATCTTGAAATATTGTGACAATAAAGTACTCGTGCCTCTTGTCAATTAAAGCTATCGCTCATAGCTATGCTACCCTTAAGTCCCAAATCAAACACTGATAAAACTTCCAATGGCCCTAACTTCTATACGGTGCATCCTACACCTATCAACGAGTGCAACAATGAAATGCTTGTAACTTTTGACTGGAGCGTCATAAAATCGTGAAATTTTGTGACAATAAAGTACTCCAGCCTCTTGTCAATTAAAGTTATCTCTCATAGCTTTGCTACCCTTGAGTCCCAAAACAAACACTGATAAAACTTCAAATCGCCCTAACTTCAAAACGGTGTGTATTACACCTATCAAAGTTTGTCACAATCAAATGCTTTTAAAACTTTACTGGAGCGTCCTACACCTATCAAAGTTGCAACAATCAAATGCTTGTAACTTTTCACTGGAGCGTCATAAAATATTGAAATTTTGTGACAACAAAGTCCTCGTGCTTCTTGTCAATTTAAGCTTTCGCTCATAGCTATGCTACTCTTGAGTCCCAAATCAAAGACTGATAAAACTTCAAATGGCCCTAACTTCAATACGGTGCGTCCTACACCTATATAAAGTTTGCAACAATCAAATGCTTGTAACTTTTTACTGGAGCGTCATAAAATCTTGAAATTTTGTGGCAATAAACTACTCGAGCCTCTTGTAAGCCCTAACTTCTATACGGTGCTTCCTATACCTATCAAAGTTTGCAACAATCAAATGCTTGTAACTTTTTACTGGAGCGTCATAAAATCTTTAAATATTGTGACAATAAAGTACTCGTGCCTCTTGTCAATTAAAGTTATCGCTCATAGCTATGCTACCCTTGAGTCCCAAATCAAACACTGATAAAACTTCCAATGGCCCTATCTTCTATACGGAGCGTCCTACACCTATCAACGTTTGCAACAATGAAATGCTTGAAACGTTTTAGTGGAGCGTCATAAAATCGTGAAATTTTGTGACAATAAAGTACTCGTGCCTCTTGTCAATTAAAGTTATCGCTCATAGCTATGCTACCCCTGAGTCCCAAATCCAACACTGATAAAACTTCAAATGGCCCTAACTTCTATGTGGTGCGTCCTACACCTATCAAAGTTTGCAATAATCAAATGCTTGTAACTTTTTATTGGAGCGTCATAAAATCGTGAAATTTTGTGGCAATAAAGTACTCGAGCCTCTTGTCAATTAAAGTAACCGCTCATAGCTGTGCTACCCTTGAGTCCCAAAACAAACACTGATAAAATTCAAATGACCCTAACTTCTATACGGTGCGTCCTACACCTATCAAACTTTGCCACAATCAAATGCATTTAACACTTAATGGAGCGTCCTGCATCTATCAAAGTTGCAACAATCAAATGCTTGTAACTTTTTACTGGAGCGTCATAAAATATTGAAATTTTGTGACAATAAAGTCCTCGTGCCTCTTGTCAATTTAAGCTTTCGCTCATAGCTATGCTACCCTTGAGTCCCAAATCAAACACTGATAAAACTTCAAATGGCCCTAACTTCTATACGGTGCGTCCTACACCTATCAAAGTTGTCCACAATCAAATGCTTTTAACACTTTACTGGAGCGTCCTACACCTATCAAAGTTGCAGCAATCAAATGCTTGTAACTTTTTACTGGAGTTTCATAAAATATTGAAATTTTGTGACAATAAAGTCCTCGTGCCTCTTGTTAATTAAAGTTATCGCTCATAGCTTTGCTACCCTTGAGTCCCAAAACAAACACTGATAATACTTCAAATGGCCCTAACTTCTATACGGTGCGTCCTACACCTATCAAAGTTGTCCACAATCAAATGCTTTCACACTTTACTGGAGCGTCCTACACCTATCAAAGTTGCAACAATCAAATGCTTGTAACTTTTTACTGGAGCTTCATAAAATATTCAAATTTTGTGACAATAAAGTCCTCGTGCCTCTTGTCAATTTAAGCTTTCGCTCATAGCTATGCTACCCTTGAGTCCCAAATCAAACACTGATAAAACTACAAATGGCCCTAACTTCTATACGGTGCGTCCTACACCTATCAAAATTGCAACAATCAAATGCTTGTAACTTTTTACTGGAGCATCATAAAATATTGAAATTTTGTGACAATAAAGTCCTCGTGCCTCTTGTCAATTAAAGGTATCGCTTCTAGCTTTGCTACCCTTGAGTCTCAAAACAAACACTGATAAAACTTCAAATAGCCCTCACTTCTATACGGTGCGTCCTACACCTTTCAAAGTTTGCCACAATCAAATGCATTTAACACTTTACTGGAGCGGCCTACACCTATCAAAGTTGCAACAAGCAAATGCTAGTAATTTTTTACTGGAGCGTCATAAAATATTGAAATTTTGTGACAATAAAGTCCTCGTGCCTCTTGTCAATTTAAGCTTTCGCTCATAGCTATGCTTCTCTTGAGTCCCAAATCAAAGACTGATAAAACTTCAAATGGCCCTAACTTCAATACGGTGCTTCCTATACCTATCAAAGTTTGCAACAATCAAATGCTTGTAACTTTTTACTGGAGCGTCATAAAATCTTGAAATATTGTGACAATAAAGTACTCGTGCCTCTTGTCAATTAAAGCTATCGCTCATAGCTATGCTACCCTTAAGTCCCAAATCAAACACTGATAAAACTTCCAATGGCCCTAACTTCTATACGGTGCATCCTACACCTATCAACGAGTGCAACAATGAAATGCTTGTAACTTTTGACTGGAGCGTCATAAAATCGTGAAATTTTGTGACAATAAAGTACTCCAGCCTCTTGTCAATTAAAGTTATCTCTCATAGCTTTGTTACCCTTGAGTCCCAAAACAAACACTGATAAAACTTCAAATCGCCCTAACTTCAAAACGGTGTGTCCTACACCTATCAAAGTTTGTCACAATCAAATGCTTTTAAAACTTTACTGGAGCGTCCTACACCTATCAAAGTTGCAACAATCAAATGCTTGTAACTTTTCACTGGAGCGTCATAAAATATTGAAATTTTGTGACAACAAAGTCCTCGTGCTTCTTGTCAATTTAAGCTTTCGCTCATAGCTATGCTACTCTTGAGTCCCAAATCAAAGACTGATAAAACTTCAAATGGCCCTAACTTCAATACGGTGCGTCCTACACCTATCAAAGTTTGCAACAATCAAATGCTTGTAACTTTTTACTGGAGCGTCATAAAATCTTGAAATTTTGTGGCAATAAACTACTCGAGCCTCTTGTAAATTAAAGTTATCGCTCATAGCTGTGCTACCCTTGAGTCCCAAAACAAACACTGATAAAACTTCAAATGGCACTAACTTCTATACGGTGGGTCCTACACTTATCAAAGTTTGCCACAATCAAATGCTTTTAACACTTTACTGGAGCGTCCTACACCTATCAAAGTTGGAACAATCAATCAAATGGCCCTAACTTCTATACGGTGCGTCCTACACCTATCAAAGTTTGCAACAATCAAATGCTTGTAACTTTTTACTGGAGCGTCATAAAATATTGAAATTTTGTGACAATAAAGTCCTCGTGCCTCTTGTCAATTTAAGCTTTCGCTCATAGCTATGCTACCCTTAAGTCCCAAATCAAACACTGAAAACATTTCAAATGGCCCTAACTTCTATACGTTGCGTCCTACACCTATCAAAGTTTGTAACAATCAAATGCTTGTAACTTTTTACTGGAGCGTCATAAAATCGTGAAATTTTGTGGCAATAAATTACTCGAGCCTCTCGTCAATTAAAGTAACCGCTCATAGCTGTGCTACCCTTGAGTCCCAAAACAAACACTGATAATACTTCAAATGGCCCTAACTTCTATACGGTGCGCCCTAAACCTATCAAAGTTTGCAACAATCAAATGCTTGTAATTTTTTACTGGAGCGTCATAAAATCTTGAAATTTCGTGTCAATAAAATACTTGAGCCTCTTGTCAATTAAAGTTATCGCTCATAGCATTGCTACCCTTGAGTCCCAAAACAAACACTGTTAAAACTTCAAATGGCACTAACTTCTAGACGGTGCGTCCTACACCTATGAAAGTTTGCCAGAATCAAATGCATTTAACACTTTACTGGAGCGTCCTACACCTATCAAAGTTGCAACAAGCAAATGCTTGTAATTTTTTACTGGAGCGTCATAAAATATTGAAATTTTGTGACAATAAAGTCCTCGTGCCTCTTGTCAATTTTAGCTTTCACTCATAGCTATGCTACTCTTGAGTCCCAAATCAAAGACTGATGAAACTTCAAATGGCCCTAACTTCTATACGGTGCGTCCTACACCTATCAAAGTTTGCAACAATCAAATGCTTGTAACTTTTTACTGGAGCGTCATAAAATCGTGAAACTTTGTGACAATAAAGTACTCGAGCCTCTTGTCAATTAAAGTTATCGCTCATAGCTGTGCTACCCTTGAGTCCCAAATAAAACACAGATAAAACCTCAAATGGCCCTAACTTCTATACGGTGCTTCCTATACCTAACAAAGTTTGCAACAATCAAATGCTTGTAACTTTTTACTGGAGCGTCATAAAATCTTTAAATATTGTGACAATAAAGTACTCGTGCCTCTTGTCAATTAAAGTTATCGCTCATAGCTATGCTACCCTTGAGTCCCAAATCAAACACTGATAAAACTTCCAATGGCCCTATCTTCTATACGGTGCGTCCTACACCTATCAACGTTTGCAACAATGAAATGCTTGTAACGTTTTACTGGAGCGTCATAAAATCGTGAAATTTTGTGACAATAAAGTACTCGAGCCTCTTGTAAATTAAAGTTATCGCTCATAGCTATGCTACCCCTGAGTCCCAAATCCAACACTGATAAAACTTCAAATGGCCCTAACTTCTATGTGGTGCGTCCTACACCTATCAAAGTTTGCAATAATCAAATGCTTGTAACTTTTTATTGGAGCGTCATAAAATCGTGAAATTTTGTGGCAATAAAGTACTCGAGCCTCTTGTCAATTAAAGTAACCGCTCATAGCTGTGCTACCCTTGAGTCCCAAAACAAACACTGATAAAATTTCAAATGACCCTAACTTCTATACGGTGCGTCCTACACCTGTCAAACTTTGCCACAATCAAATGCATTTAACACTTAATGGAGCGTCCTGCATCTATCAAAGTTGCAACAATCAAATGCTTGTAACTTTTTACTGGAGCGTCATAAAATATTGAAATTTTGTGACAGTAAAGTCCTCGTGCCTCTTGTTAATTAAAGTTATCGCTCATAGCTTTGCTTCCCTTGAGTCCCAAAACAAACACTGATAATACTTCAAATGGCCCTAACTTCTATACGGTGCGTCCTACATCTATCAAAGTTGTCCACAATCAAATGCTTTTAACACTTTACTGGAGCGTCCTACACCTATCAAAATTCCAACAATCAAATGCTTGTAACTTTTTACTGGAGCGTCATAAAATATTCAAATTTTGTGACAATAAAGTCCTCGTGCCTCTTGTCAATTTAAGCTTTCGTTCATAGCTATGCTACCCTTGAGTCCCAAATCAAACACTGATAAAACTTCAAATGGCCCTAACTTCTATATGGTGCGTCCTACACCTATCAAAGTTTGCAACATTGAAATGCTTGTAAGTTTTTACTGGAGCGTCATAAAATATTGAAAATTTGTGACAATACACTCCTCGTGCCTCTTGTCAATTTAAGCTTTCGCTCATAGCTATGCTACTCTTGAGTCCCAAATCAAAGACTGATAAAACTTCAAATGGCCCTAACTTCTATACGGGGCGTCCTACACCTATCAAAATTGCAACAATCAAATGCTTGTAACTTTTTACTGGAGCATCATAAAATATTGAAATTTTGTGACAATAAAGTCCTCGTGCCTCTTGTCAATTAAAGTTATCGCTCATAGCTTTGCTACCCTTGAGTCCCAAAACAAACACTGATAAACCTTCAAATGGCCCTAACTTCTATACGCTGCGTCCTACACCTTTCAAAGTTTGCCACAATCAAATGCATTTAACACTTTACTGGAGCGTCCTACATCTATCAAAGTTGCAACAAGCAAATGCTAGTAGTATTTTACTGGAGCGCCATAAAATATTGAAATTTTGTGACAATAAAGTCCTCGTGCCTCTTGTCAATTTAAGCTTTCGCTCATAGCTATGCTACTCTTGAGTTCCAAATCAAAGACTGATAAAACTTCAAATGGCCCTAACTTTAATGCGGTGCGTCCTACACCTATCAAAGTTTGCAACAATGAAATGCTTGTAACGTTTTACTGGAGCGTCATAAAATCGTGAAATTTTGTGACAATAAAGTACTCGAGCCTCTTGTCAATTAAAGTTATCGCTCATAGCTATGCTACCCCTGAGTCCCAAATCCAACACTGATAAAACTTCAAATGGCCCTAACTTCTATGTGGTGCGTCCTACACCTATCAAAGTTTGCCACAATCAAATGCATTTAACACATTACTGGAGCGTCCTGCATCTATCAAAGTTGCAACAATCAAATGCTTGTAACTTTTTACTGGAGCGTCATAAAATATTGAAATTTTGTGACAACAAAGTACTCGTGCCTCTTGTCAATTAAAGTTATCGCTCATAGCTATGCTACCCTTGAGTCCCAAATCAAACACTGATAAAACTTCCAATGGCCCTATCTTCTATACGGTGCGTCCTACACCTATCAACGTTTGCAACAATGAAATGCTTGTAACGTTTTACTGGAGCGTCATAAAATCGTGAAATTTTGTGACAATAAAGTACTCGAGCCTCTTGTCAATTAAAGTTATCGCTCATAGCTATGCTACCCCTGAGTCCCAAATCCAACACTGATAAAACTTCAAATGGCCCTAACTTCTATGTGGTGCGTCCTACACCTATCAAAGTTTGCCACAATCAAATGCATTTAACACTTTACTGGAGCGTCCTGCATCTATCAAAGTTGCAACAATCAAATGCTTGTAACTTTTTACTGGAGCGTCATAAAATATTGAAATTTTGTGACAATAAAGTCCTCGTGCCTCTTGTCAATTTAAGCTTTCGCTCATAGCTATGCTACCCTTGAGTCCCAAATCAAACACTGATAAAACTTCAAATGGCCCTAACTTCTATACGGTGCGTCCTACACCTATCAAAGTTGTCCACAATCAAATGCTTTTAACACTTTACTGGAGCGTCCTACACCTATGAAAGTTGCAACAATCAAATGCTTGTAACTTTTTACTGGAGCGTCATAAAATATTGTAATTTTGTGACAATAAAGTCCTCGTGCCTCTTGTTAATTAAAGTTATCGCTCATAGCTTTGCTACCCTTGAGTCCCAAAACAAACACTGATAATACTTCAAATGGCCCTAACTTCTATACGGTGCGTCCTACACCTATCAAAGTTGTCCACAATCAAATGCTTTTAACACTTTACTGGAGCGTCCTGCATCTATCAAAGTTGCAACAATCAAATGCTTGTAACTTTTTACTGGAGCGTCATAAAATATTGAAATTTTGTGACAATAAAGTCCTCGTGCCTCTTGTCAATTTAAGCTTTCGCTCATAGCTATGCTACCCTTGAGTCCCAAATCAAACACTGATAAAACTTCAAATGGCCCTAACTTCTATACGGTGCGTCCTACACCTATCAAAGTTGTCCACAATCAAATGCTTTTAACACTTTACTGGAGCGTCCTACACCTATGAAAGTTGCAACAATCAAATGCTTGTAACTTTTTACTGGAGCGTCATAAAATATTGAAATTTTGTGACAATAAAGTCCTCGTGCCTCTTGTCAATTTAAGCTTTCGCTCATAGCTATGCTACCCTTGAGTCCCAAATCAAACACTGATAAAACTTCAAATGGCCCTAACTTCTATACGGTGCGTCCTACACCTATCAAAGTTGTCCACAATCAAATGCTTTTAACACTTTACTGGAGCGTCCTACACCTATCAAAGTTGCAACAATCAAATGCTTGTAACTTTTTACTGGAGCGTCATAAAATATTGAAATTTTGTGACAATAAAGTCCTCGTGCCTCTTGTTAATTAAAGTTATCGCTCATAGCTTTGCTACCCTTGAGTCCCAAAACAAACACTGATAATACTTCAAATGGCCCTGACTTCTATACGGTGCGTCCTACACCTATCAAATTTGTCCACAATCAAATGCTTTTAACACTTTACTGGAGCGTCCTACACCTACCAAAGTTGCAACAATCAAATGCTTGTAACTTTTTACTGGAGCGTCATAAAATATTGAAATTTTGTCACAATAAAGTCCTCGTGCCTCTTGTTAATTAAAGTTATCGCTCATAGCTTTGCTACCCTTGAGTCCCAAAACAAACACTGATAATACTTCAAATGGCCCTAACTTCTATATGGTGCGTCCTACACCTATCAAAGTTTGCAACACTGAAATGCTTGTAACTTTTTACTGGAGCGTCATAAAATATTGAAATTTTGTGACAATAAAGTCCTCGTGCCTCTTGTCAATTTAAGCTTTCGCTCATAGCTATGCTACTCTTGAGTCCCAAATCAAAGACTGATAAAACTTCAAATGGCCCTAACTTCTATACGGTGCGTCCTACACCTATCAAAATTGCAACAATCAAATGCTTGTAACTTTTTACTGGAGCATCATAAAATATTAAAATTTTGTGACAATAAAGTCCTCGTGCCTCTTGTCAATTAAAGTTATCGCTCATAGCTTTGCTACCCATGAGTCGCAAAACAAACACTGATAAAACTTCAAATGCCACTAACTTCTATACGGTGCGTCCTACACCTATCAAAGTTTGCCAAAATCAAATGCTTTGAACACTTTACTGGAGCGTCCTAAACCTATCAAAGTTTGCAACAATCAAATGCTTGTAATTTTTACAGGAGCGTCATAAAATCTTGAAATTTTGTGACAATAAAGTCCTCGTGCCTCTTGTCAATTTAAGCTTTCGCTCATAGCTATGCTATCCTTGAGTCCCAAATCAAAGACTGATAAAGCTTCAAATGGCCGTAACTTCTATATAGTGCGTCCTACACCTATCAAAGTTTGCAATAATCAAATGTTTGTAACTTTTTACTGCAGCGTAATAAAATCGTGAAATTTTGTGGCAATAAAGTACTCGAGCCTCTTGTCAATTAAAGTAATCGCTCATAGCTTTGCTACCCTTGAGCCCCAAAACAAACACTGATAAAATTTCAAATGACCCTGACTTCTATACGGTGCGTCCTACACCTATCAAAATTTACCACAATCAAATGCATTTAACACTTTACTGGAGCGTCCTGCATCTATCAAAGTTGCAACAATCAAATGCTTGCTTGTAACTTTTTACTGGAGCGTCATAAAATATTGAAATTTTGTGACAATAAAGTCCTCGTGCCTCTTGTCAATTTAAGCTTTCGCTCATAGCTATGCTACCCTTGAGTCCCAAATCAAACACTGATAAAACTTCAAATGGCCCTAACTTCTATACGGTGCGTCCTACACCTATCAAAATTTGCCACAATCAAATGCATTTAACACTTTACTGGAGCGTCCTACACCTATCAAAGTTGCAACAAGCAAATGCTAGTAATTTTTTACTGGAGCGTCATAAAATATTGAAATGTTGTGACAATAAAGTCCTGGTGCCTCTTGTCAATTTAAGCTTTCGCTCATAGCTATGCTACTCTTGAGTCCCAAATCAAAGACTGATAAAACTTCAAATGGCCCTAACTTCTATACGGTGCGTCCTACACCTATCAAAATTGCAACAATCAAATGCATTTAACACTTTACTGGAGCGTCCTACACCTATCAAAGTTGCAACAAGCAAATGCTAGTAATTTTTTACTGGAGCGTCATAAAATATTGAAATGTTGTGACAATAAAGTCCTGGTGCCTCTTGTCAATTTAAGCTTTCGCTCATAGCTATGCTACTCTTGAGTCCCAAATCAAAGACTGATAAAACTTCAAATGGCCCTAACTTCTATACGGTGCGTCCTACACCTATCAAAATTGCAACAATCAAATGCTTGTAACTTTTTACTGGAGCATCATAAAATATTAAAATTTTGTGACAATAAAGTCCTCGTGCCTCTTGTCAATTAAAGTTATCGCTCATAGCTTTGCTACCCATGAGTCGCAAAACAAACACTGATAAAACTTCAAATGCCACTAACTTCTATACGGTGCGTCCTACACCTATCAAAATTTGCCACAATCAAATGCATTTAACACTTTACTGGAGCGTCCTACACCTATCAAAGTTGCAACAAGCAAATGCTAGTAATTTTTTACTGGAGCGTCATAAAATATTGAAATTTTGTGACAATAAAGTCCTGGTGCCTCTTGTCAATTTAAGCTTTCGCTCATAGCTATGCTACTCTTGAGTCCCAAATGAAATACTGATAAAACTTCAAATGGCCCTAACTTCAATACGGTGCGTCCTACACCTATCAAAGTTTGCAACAATCAAATGCTTGTAACTTTTTACTGGAGCGTCATAAAATCTTGAAATTATGTGGCAATAAAGTACTCGAGCCTCTTGTCAATTAAAGTTATCGCTCATAGCTGTGCTACCCTTGAGTCCCAAATAAAACATAGATAAAACTTCAAATGGCCCTAACTTCTATACGGTGCTTCCTATACCTATCAAAGTTTGCAACAATCAAATGCTTGTAACTTTTTACTGGAGAGTCATAAAATCTTGAAATATTGTGACAACAAAGTCCTCGTGCTTCTTGTCAATTTAAGTTTTCACTCATAGATACGCTACCCTTGAGTCCCAAGTCAAACACTGATAAAACTTCAAATGGCCCTAATTTCTATACTGTGCGTCCTATACCTATCAAAGTTTGCAACATTGAAGTGCTTGTAACTTTTTACTGGAGCGTCATAAAATCGTGAAATTTTGTGGCAATAAAGTACTCGAGCCTCTTGTCAATTAAAGTAATCGCTCATAGCTGTGCTACCCTAGAGCCCCAAAACAAACACTGATAAAATTTCAAATGACCCTGACTTCTATACGGTGCGTCCTACACCTATCAAAATTTACCACAATCAAATGCATTTAACACTTTACTGGAGCGTCCTGCATCTATCAAAGTTGCAACAATCAAATGCTTGTAACTTTTTACTGGAGCGTCATAAAATATTGAAATTTTGTGACAATAAAGTCCTCGTGCCTCTTGTCAATTTAAGCTTTCGCTCATAGCTATGCTACCCTTGATTCCCAAATCAAACACTGATAAAACTTCAAATGGCCCTAACTTCTATACGGTGCGTCCTACACCTATCAAAGTTGTCCACAATCAAATGCTTCAAACACTTTACTGGAGCGTCCTACAGCTATCAAAGTTGCAACAATCAACTGCTTGTAACTTTTTACTGGAGCGTCATAAAATATTGAAATTTTGTGACAATAAAGTCATCGTGCCTCTTGTCAATTTAAGCTTTCGCTCATAGCTATGCTACCCTTGAGTCCCAAATCAAACACTGATATAACTTCAAATGGCAATAACTTCTATACGGTGCGTCCTACACCTATCAAAGTTGTCCACAATCAAATGATTTTAACACTTTACTGGAGCGTCCTACACCTATCAAATTTGCAACAATCAAATGCTTGTAACTTTTTACTGGAGCGTCATAAAATATTTAAATTTTGTGACAATAAAGTCCTCGTGCCTCTCGTTAATTAAAGTTATCGCTCATAGCTTTGCTACCCTTGAGTCCCAAAACAAACACTGATAATACTTCAAATGGCCCTAACTTCTATACGGTGCGTCCTACACCTATCAAATTTGTCCACAATCAAATGCTTTTAACACTTTACTGGAGCGTCCTACACCTATCAAAGTTACAACAATCAAATGCTTGTAACTTTTTACTGGAGCGTCATAAAATATTCAAATTTTGTGACAATAAAGTCCTCGTGCCTCTTGTCAATTTAAGCTTTCGCTCATAGCTATGCTACCCTTGAGTCCCAAATCAAAAACTGATAAAACTTCAAATGGCCCTAACTTCTATATGGTGCGTCCTACACCTATCAAAGTTTGCAACACTGAAATGCTTGTAACTTTTTACTGGAGCGTCATAAAATATTGAAATTTTGTGACAATAAAGTCCTCGTGCCTCTTGTCAATTTAAGCTTTCGCTCATAGCTATGCTACTCTTGAGTATCAAATCAAAGACTGATGAAACTTCAAATGGCCCTAACTTCTATACGGTGCGTCCTACACCTATCAAAATTGCAACAATCAAATGCTTGTAACTTTTTACTGGAGCATCATAAAATATTAAAATTTTGTGACAATAAAGTCCTCGTGCCTCTTGTCAATTAAAGTTATCGCTCATAGCTTTGCTACCCATTAGTCGCAAAACAAACACTGATAAAACTTCAAATGCCACTAACTTCTATACGGTGCGTCCTACACCTATCAAAGTTTGCCACAATCAAATGCATTTAACACTTTACTGGAGCGTCCTACACCTATCAAAGTTGCAACAAGCAAATGCTAGTAATTTTTTACTGGAGCGTCATAAAATATTGAAATTTTGTGACAATAAAGTCCTCGTGCCTCTTGTCAATTTAAGCTTTCACTCATAGCTATGCTACCCTTAAGTCCCAAATCAAACACTGAAAACATTTCAAATGGCCCTAACTTCAATACGATGCGTCCTACACCTATCAAAGTTTGCAACAATCAAATGCTTGTAACTTTTTACTGGAGCGTCATAAAATCTTGAAATTTTGTGGCAATAAAGTACTCGAGCCTCTTGTCCATTAAAGTTATCGCTCATAGCTGTGCTACCCTTGAGTCCCAAATAAAACATAGATAAAACTTCAAATGGCCCTAACTTCTATACGGTGCTTCCTATACCTATCAAAGTTTGCAACAATCAAATGCTTGTAACTTTTTACTGGAGAGTCATAAAATCTTGAAATATTGTGACAATAAAGTACTCGTGCCTCTTGTCAATTAAAGTTATCGCTCATAGCTATGCTACCCTTGAGTCCCAAATCAAACACTGATAAAACTTCCAATGGCGCTAACTTATATACGGTGCGTCCTACACCTATCAACGTGTGCAACATTGAAATGCTTGTAACTTTTTACTGGAGCGTCATAAAATCGTGAAATTTTGTGACAATAAAGTACTCGAGCCTCTTGTCAATTAAAGTTATCTCTCATAGCTTTGCTACCCTTGAGTCCCAAAACAAACACTGATAAAACTTCAGATCGCCAGAACTTCAATACGGTGTGTCCTACACCTATCAAAGTTTGTCACAATCAAATGCTTTTAAAACTTTACTGGAGCGTCCTACACCTATCAAAGTTGCAACAATCAAATGCTTGTAACTTTTTACTGGAGCGTCATAAAATATTGAAATTTTGTGACAATAAAGTCCTCGTGCCTCTTGTCAATTTTAGCTTTCACTCATAGCTATGCTACTCTTGAGTCCCAAATCAAAGACTGATGAAACTTCAAATGGCCCTAACTTCTATACGGTGCGTCCTACACCTATCAAAGTTTGCAACAATCAAATGCTTGTAACTTTTTACTGGAGCGTCATAAAATCTTGAAACTTTGTGACAATAAAGTACTCGAGCCTCTTGTCAATTAAAGTTATCGCTCATAGCTGTGCTACCCTTGAGTCCCAAATAAAACACAGATAAAACCTCAAATGGCCCTAACTTTTATACGGTGCTTCCTATACCTATCAAAGTTTGCAACAATCAAATGCTTGTAACTTTTTACTGGAGCGTCATAAAATCTTGAAATATTGTGACAATAAAGTACTCGTGCCTCTTGTCAATTAAAGTTATCGCTCATAGCTATGCTACCCTTGAGTCCCAAATCAAACACTGATAAAACTTCCAATGGCCCTATCTTCTATACGGTGCGTCCTACACCTATCAACGTTTGCAATAATGAAATGCTTGTAACGTTTTACTGGAGCGTCCTAAAATCGTGAAATTTTGTGACAATAAAGTACTCGAGCCTCTTGTCAATTAAAGTTATCGCTCATAGCTATGCTACCCCTGAGTCCCAAATCCAACACTGATAAAACTTCAAATGGCCCTAACTTCTATGTGGTGCGTCCTACACCTATCAAAGTTTGCAATAATCAAATGCTTGTAACTTTTTATTGGAGCGTCATAAAATCGTGAAATTTTGTGGCAATAAAGTACTCGAGCCTCTTGTCAATTAAAGTAACCGCTCATAGCTGTGCTACCCTTGAGTCCCAAAACAAACACTGATAAAATTAGAAATGACCCTAACTTCTATACGGTGCGTCCTACACCTATCAAACTTTGCCACAATCAAATGCATTTAACACTTTACTGGAGCGTCCTGCATCTATCAAAGTTGCAACAATCAAATGCTTGTAACTTTTTACTGGAGCGTCATAAAATATTGAAATTTTGTGACAGTAAAGTCCTCGTGCCTCTTGTTAATTAAAGTTATCGCTCATAGCTTTGCTTCCCTTGAGTCCCAAAACAATCACTGATAATACTTCAAATGGCCTTAACTTCTATACGGTGCGTCCTACACCTATGAAAGTTGTCCACAATCAAATGCTTTTAACACTTTACTGGAGCGTCCTACACCTATCAAAGTTGCAACAATCAAATGCTTGTAACTTTTTACTGGAGCGTCATAAAATATTCAAATTTTGTGACAATAAAGTCCTCGTGCCTCTTGTCAATTTAAGCTTTCGTTCATAGCTATGCTACCCTTGAGTCCCAAATCAACCACTGATAAAACTTCAAATGGCCCTAACTTCTATATGGTGCGTCCTACACCTATCAAAGTTTGCAACATTGAAATGCTTGTAACTTTTTACTGGAGCGTCATAAAATATTGAAATTTTGTGACAATAAACTCCTCGTGCCTCTTGTCAATTTAAGCTTTCGCTCATAGCTATGCTACTCTTGAGTCCCAAATCAAAGACTGATAAAACTTCAAATGGCCCTAACTTCTATACGGTGCGTCCTACACCTATCAAAATTGCAACAATCAAATGCTTGTAACTTTTTACTGGAGCATCATAAAATATTGAAATTTTGTGACAATAAAGTCCTCGTGCCTCTTGTCAATTAAAGTTATCGCTCATAGCTTTGCTACCCTTGAGTCCCAAAACAAACATTGATAAAACTTCAAATGGCCCTAACTTCTATACGGTGCGTCCTACACCTTTCAAAGTTTGCCACAATCAAATGCATTTAACACTTTACTGGAGCGTCCTACATCTATCAAAGTTGCAACAAGCAAATGCTAGTAGTTTTTTACTGGAGCGTCATAAAATATTGAAATTTTGTGACAATAAAGTCCTCGTGCCTCTTGTCAATTTAAGCTTTCGCTCATAGCTATGCTACTCTTGAGTCCAAAATCAAAGACTGATAAAACTTCAAATGGCCCTAACTTTAATACGGTGCGTCCTACACCTATCAAAGTTTGCAATAATCAAATGCTTGTAACTTTTTACTGGAGAGTCATAAAATCTTGAAACTTTGTGACAATAAAGTACTCGAGCCTCTTGTCAATTAAAGTTATCGCTCATAGCTGTGCTACCCTTGAGTCCCAAATAAAACACAGATAAAACCTCAAATGGCCCTAACTTCTATACGGTGCTTCCTATACCTATCAAAGTTTGCAACAATCAAATGCTTGTAACTTTTTACTGGAGCGTCATAAAATCTTGAAATATTGTGACAACAAAGTACTCGTGCCTCTTGTCAATTAAAGTTATCGCTCATAGCTATGCTACCCTTGAGTCCCAAATCAAACACTGATAAAACTTCCAATGGCCCTATCTTCTATACGGTGCGTCCTACACCTATCAACGTTTGCAACAATGAAATGCTTGTAACATTTTACTGGAGCGTCATAAAATCGTGAAATTTTGTGACAATAAAGTACTCGAGCCTCTTGTCAATTAAAGTAACCGCTCATAGCTGTGCTACCCTTGAGTCCCAAAACAAACACTGATAAAATTTCAAATGACCCTAACTTCTATACGGTGCGTCCTACACCTATCAAACTTTGCCACAATCAAATGCATTTAACACTTTACTGGAGCGTCCTGCATCTATCAAAGTTGCAACAATCAAATGCTTGTAACTTTTTACTGGAGCGTCATAAAATATTGAAATTTTGTGACAGTAAAGTCCTCATGCCTCTTGTTAATTAAAGTTATCGCTCATAGCTTTGCTTCCCTTGAGTCCCAAAACAAACACTGATAATACTTCAAATGGCCTTAACTTCTATACGGTGCGTCCTACACCTATCAAAGTTGTCCACAATCAAATGCTTTTAACACTTTACTGGAGCGTCCTACACCTATCAAAGTTGCAACAATCAAATGCTTGTAACTTTTTACTGGAGCGTCATAAAATATTCAAATTTTGTGACAATAAAGTCCTCGTGCCTCTTGTCAATTTAAGCTTTCGTTCATAGCTATGCTACCCTTGAGTCCCAAATCAAACACTGATAAAACTTCAAATGGCCCTAACTTCTATATGGTGCGTCCTACACCTATCAAAGTTTGCAACATTGAAATGCTTGTAACTTTTTACTGGAGCGTCATAAAATATTGAAATTTTGTGACAATAAACTCCTCGTGCCTCTTGTCAATTTAAGCTTTCGCTCATAGCTATGCTACTCTTGAGTCCCAAGTCAAAGACTGATAAAACTTCAAATGGCCCTAACTTCTATACGGTGCGTCCTACACCTATCAAAATTGCAACAATCAAATGCTTGTAACTTTTTACTGGAGCATCATAAAATATTGAAATTTTGTGACAATAAAGTCCTCGTGCCTCTTGTCAATTAAAGTTATCGCTCATAGCTTTGCTACCCTTGAGTCCCAAAACAAACATTGATAAAACTTCAAATGGCCCTAACTTCTATACGGTGCGTCCTACACCTTTCAAAGTTTGCCACAATCAAATGCATTTAACACTTTACTGGAGCGTCCTACATCTATCAAAGTTGCAACAAGCAAATGGTAGTAGTTTTGTACTGGAGCGTCATAAAATATTGAAATTTTGTGACAATAAAGTCCTCGTGCCTCTTGTCAATTTAAGCTTTCGCTCATAGCTATGCTACTCTTGAGTCCCAAATCAAAGACTGATAAAACTTCAAATGGCCCTAACTTTAATACGGTGCGTCCTACACCTATCAAAGTTTGCAATAATCAAATGCTTGTAACTTTTTACTGGAGAGTCATAAAATCTTGAAACTTTGTGACAATAAAGTACTCGAGCCTCTTGTCAATTAAAGTTATCGCTCATAGCTGTGCTACCCTTGAGTCCCAAATAAAACACAGATAAAACCTCAAATGGCCCTAACTTCTATACGGTGCGTCCTATACCTATCAAAGTTTGCAACAATCAAATGCTTGTAACTTTTTACTGGAGCGTCATAAAATCTTGAAATATTGTGACAACAAAGTACTCGTGCCTCTTGTCAATTAAAGTTATCGCTCATAGCTATGCTACCCTTGAGTCCCAAATCAAACACTGATAAAACTTCCAATGGCCCTATCTTCTATACGGTGCGTCCTACACCTATCAAAATTGCAACAATCAAATGCTTGTAACTTTTTACTGGAGCGTCATAAAATATTGAAATTTTGTGACAATAAAGTCCTCGTGCCTCTTGTCAATTTAAGCTTTCGCTCATAGCTATGCTACTCTTGAGTCCCAAATCAAAGACTGATAAAACTTCAAATGGCCCTAACTTCTATACGGTGCGTCCTACACCTATCAACGTGTGCAATAATCAAATGCTTGTAACTTTTTACTGGAGCGTCATAAAATCGTGAAATTTTGTGGCAATAAAGTACTCGAGCCTCTTGTCAATTAAAGTAACCGCTCATAGCTGTGCTACCCTTGAGTCCCAAAACAAACACTGATAAAATTTCAAATGACCCTAACTTCTATACGGTGCGTCCTACACTTATCAAACTTTGCCACAATCAAATGCATTTAACACTTTACTGGAGCGTCCTGCATCTATCAAAGTTGCAACAATCAAATGCTTGTAACTTTTTACTGGAGCGTCATAAAATATTGAAATTTTGTGACAATAAAGTCCTCGTGCCGCTTGTCAATTTAAGCTTTCGCTCATAGCTATGCTACTCTTGAGTCCCAAATCAAAGACTGATAAAACTTCAAATGGCCCTAACTTCTATACGGTGCGTCCTACACCTATCAAAATTGCAACAATCAAATGCTTGTAACTTTTTACTGGAGCGTCATAAAATATTGAAATTTTGTGACAATAAAGTCCTCGTGCCTCTTGTCAATTTAAGCTTTCGCTCATAGCTATGCTACTCTTGAGTCCCAAATCAAAGACTGATAAAACTTCAAATGGCCCTAACTTCTATACGGTGCGTCCTACACCTATCAACGTGTGCAATAATGAAATGCTTGTAACTTTTTACTGGAGCGTCATAAAATCGTAAAATTTTGTGACAATAAAGTACTCGAGCCTCTTGTCAATTAAAGTTATCTCTCATAGCTTTGCTACCCTTGAGTCCCAAAACAAACACTGATAAAACTTCAGATCGCCCTAACTTCAATACGGTGTGTCCTACACCTATCAAAGTTTGTCACAATCAAATGCTTTTAAAACTTTACTGGAGCGTCCTACACCTATCAAAGTTGCAACAATCAAATGCTTGTAGCTTTTCACTGGAGCGTCATAAAATATTGAAATTTTGTGACAACAAAGTCCTCGTGCTTCTTGTAAATTTAAGCTTTCGCTCATAGCTACGCTACCCTTGAGTCCCAAGTCAAACACTGATTAAACTTCAAATATCCCTAATTTCTATACTGTGCGTCCTATACCTATCAAAGTTTGCAACATTGAAGTGCTTGTAACTTTTTACTGGAGCGTCATAAAATCGTGAAATTTTGTGACAATAAAGTACTAGAGCCTCTTGTCAATTAAAGTTATCGCTCATAGCTTTGCTACCCATGAGTCGCAAAACAAACACTGATAAAACTTCAAATGCCACTAACTTCTATACGGTGCGTCCTACACCTATCAAAGTTTGCCACAATCAAATGCTTTGAACACTTTACTGGAGCGTCCTAAGCCTATCAAAGTTTGCAACAATCAAATGCTGGAAACTTTTTACTGGAGCGTCATAAAATATTGAAATTTTGTGACAATAAAGTCCTCGTGCCTCTTGTCAAATTAAGCTTTCGCTCATAGCTATGCTACCCTTGAGTCCCAAATCAAAGACTGATAAAACTTCAAATGGCCTTAATTCCTATACTGTGCGTCCTATACCTATCAAAGTTTGCAACATTGAAATGCTTGTAACTTTTTACTGGAGCGTCATAAAATCGTGAAATTTTGTGACAATAAAGGACTCGAGCCTCTTGTCAATTAAAGTTATCCCTCATAGCTTTGCTACCCTTGAGTCCCAAAACAAACACTGATAAAACTTCAAATGGCACTAACTTCTATACGGTGCGTCCTACACCTATCAAAGTTGGCCACAATCAAATGCTTTTAACACTTTACTGGAGCGTCCTACACCTATCAAAGTTGGAACAATCAAATCAAATGCTTATAACTTTTTACTGGAGCGTCATAAAATATTGAAATTTTGTAACAATAAAGTCCTCGTGCCTCTTGTCAATTTAAGCTTTCGCTCATAGCTATGCTACCCTTAAGTCCCAAATAAAACACTGAAAACACTTCAAATGGCCCTAACTTCAATACGTTGCGTCCTACACCTATCAAAGTTTGCAACAATCAAATGCTTGTAACTTTTTACTGGAGCGTCATAAAATCTTGAAATTTTGTGACAATAAAGTCCTCGTGCCTCTTGTCAATTTAAGCTTTCGCTCATAGCTATGCTACCCTTGAGTCCCAAATCAAAGACTGATAAAGCTTCAAATGGCCGTAGCTTCTATATAGTGCGTCCTACACCTATCAAAGTTTGCAATAATCAAATGCTTGTAACTTTTTACTGGAGCGTCATAAAATCGTGAAATTTTGTGGCAATAAAGTACTCGAGCCTCTTGTCAATTAAAGTTATCTCTCATAGCTTTGCTACCCTTGAGCCCCAAAACAAACACTGATAAAACTTCAGATCGCCCTAACTTCAATACGGTGTGTCCTACACCTATCAAAGTTTGTCACAATCAAATGCTTTTAAAACTTTACTGGAGCGTCCTACACCTATCAAAGTTGCAACAATCAAATGCTTGTAACTTTTCACTGGAGCGTCATAAAATATTGAAATTTTGTGACAACAAAGTCCTCGTGCTTCTTGTCAATTTAAGCTTTCGCTCATAGCTACGCTACCCTTGAGTCCCAAGTCAAACACTGATAAAACTTCAAATGGCCCTAATTTCTATACTGTGCGTCCTATACCTATCAAAGTTTGCAACATTGAAGTGCTTGTAACTTTTTACTGGAGCGTCATAAAATCGTGAAATTTTGTGACAATAAAGTACTCGAGCCTCTTGTCAATTAAAGTTATCGCTCATAGCTTTGCTACCCATGAGTCGCAAAACAAACACTGATAAAACTTCAAATGCCACTAACTTCTATACGGTGCGTCCTACACCTATCAAAGTTTGCCACAATCAAATGCTTTTAACACTTTACTGGAGCGTCCTACACCTATCAAAGTTGGAACAATCAAATCAAATGCTTATAACTTTTTACTGGAGCGTCATAAAATATTGAAATTTTGTGACAATAAAGTCATCGTGCCTCTTGTCAATTTAAGCTTTCGCTCATAGCTATGCTACCCTTGAGTCCCAAATCAAACACTGATATAACTTCAAATGGCAATAACTTCTATACGGTGCGTCCTACACCTATCAAAGTTGTCCACAATCAAATGCTTTTAACACTTTACTGGAGCGTCCTACACCTATCAAATTTGCAACAATCAAATGCTTGTAACTTTTTACTGGAGCGTCAAAAATATTTAAATTTTGTGACAATAAAGTCCTCGTGCCTCTTGTTAATTAAAGTTATCGCTCATAGCTATGCTACCCTTGAGTCCCAAATCAAAAACTGATAAAACTTCAAATGGCCCTAACTTCTATATGGTGCGTCCTACACCTATCAAAGTTTGCAACACTGAAATGCTTGTAACTTTTTACTGGAGCGTCATAAAATATTGAAATTTTGTGACAATAAAGTCCTCGTGCCTCTTGTCAATTTAAGCTTTCGCTCATAGCTATGCTACTCTTGAGTCCCAAATCAAAGACTGACAAAACTTCAAATGGCCCTAACTTCTATACGGTGCGTCCTACACCTATCAAAATTGCAACAATCAAATGCTTGTAACTTTTTACTGGAGCATCATAAAATATTAAAATTTTGTGACAATAAAGTCCTCGTGCCTCTTGTCAATTAAAGTTATCGCTCATAGCTTTGCTACCCATTAGTCGCAAAACAAACACTGATAAAACTTCAAATGCCACTAACTTCTATACGGTGCGTCCTACACCTATCAAAGTTTGCCACAATCAAATGCATTTAACACTTTACTGGAGCGTCCTACACCTATCAAAGTTGCAACAAGCAAATGCTAGTAATTTTTTACTGGAGCGTCATAAAATATTGAAATTTTGTGACAATAAAGTCCTCGTGCCTCTTGTCAATTTAAGCTTTCGCTCATAGCTATGCTACTCTTGAGTCCCAAATCAAAGACTGATAAAACTTCAAATGGCCCTAACTTCAATACGGTGCTTCCTATACCTATCAAAGTTTGCAACATTGAAGTGCTTGTAACTTTTTACTGGAGCGTTATAAAATCGTGAAATTTTGTGACAATAAAGGACTCGAGCCTCTTGTCAATTAAAGTTATCCCTCATAGCTTTGCTACCCTTGAGTCCCAAAACAAACACTGATAAAACTTCAAATGGCACTAACTTCTATACGGTGCGTCCTACACCTATCAAAGTTTGCCACAATCAAATGCTTTTAACACTTTACTGGAGCGTCCTACACCTATCAAAGTTGGAACAATCAAATCAAATGCTTATAACTTTTTACTGGAGCGTCATAAAATATTGAAATTTTGTGACAATAAAGTCCTCGTGCATCTTGTCAATTTAAGCTTTCGCTCATAGCTATGCTACCCTTAAGTCCCAAATCAAAGACTAATAAAACTTCAAATGGCCCTAACTTCTATACGGTGCGTCCTACACCTATCAAAGTTTGCAACAATCAAATGCTTGTAACTTTTTACTGGAGCGTCATAAAATCTTGACATTTTGTGACAATAAAGTCCTCGTGCCTCTTGTCAATTTAGCTTTCGCTCATAGCTATGCTACCCTTGAGTCCCAAATCAAAGACTGATAAAGCTTCAAATGGCCGTAACTTCTATATAGTGCGTCCTACACCTATCAAAGTTTGCAATAATCAAATGTTTGTAACTTTTTACTGGAGCGTCATAAAATCCAAAACAAACACTGATAAAATTTCAAATGACCCTGACTTCTATACGGTGCGTCCTACACCTATCAAAATTTACCACAATCAAATGCATTTAACACTTTACTGGAGCGTCCTGCATCTATCAAAGTTGCAACAATCAAATGCTTGTAACTTTTTACTGGAGCGTCATAAAATATTGAAATTTTGTGACAATAAAGTCCTCGTGCCTCTTGTCAATTTAAGCTTTCGCTCATAGCTATGCTACCCTTGAGTCCCAAATCAAACACTGATAAAACTTCAAATGGCCCTAACTTCTATACGGTGCGTCCTACACCTATCAAAGTTGTCCACAATCAAATGCTTCAAACACTTTACTGGAGCGTCCTACACCAATCAAAGTTGCAACAATCAACTGCTTGTAACTTTTTACTGGAGCGTCATAAAATATTGAAATTTTGTGACAATAAAGTCATCGTGCCTCTTGTCAATTTAAGCTTTCGCTCATAGCTATGCTACCCTTGAGTCCCAAATCAAACACTGATATAACTTCAAATGGCAATAACTTCTATACGGTGCGTCCTACACCTATCAAAGTTGTCCACAATCAAATGCTTTTAACACTTTACTGGAGCGTCCTACACCTATCAAATTTGCAACAATCAAATGCTTGTAACTTTTTACTGGAGCGTCATAAAATATTTAAATTTTGTGACAATAAAGTCCTCGTGCCTCTTGTTAATTAAAGTTATCGCTCATAGCTTTGCTACCATTGAGTCCCAAAACAAACACTGATAATACTTCAAATGGCCCTAGCTTCTATACGGTGCGTCCTACACCTATCAAATTTGTCCACAATCAAATGCTTTTAACACTTTACTGGAGCGTCCTACACCTATCAAAGTTGCAACAATCAAATGCTTGTAACTTTTTACTGGAGCGTCATAAAATATTCAAATTTTGTGACAATAAAGTCCTCGTGCCTCTTGTCAATTTAAGCTTTCGCTCATAGCTATGCTACCCTTGAGTCCCAAATCAAAAACTGATAAAACTTCAAATGGCCCTAACTTCTATATAGTGCGTCCTACACCTATCAAAGTTTGCAATAATCAAATGTTTGTAACTTTTTACTGGAGCATCATAAAATCGTGAAATTTTGTGGCAATAAAGTACTCGAGCCTCTTGTCAATTAAAGTAATCGCTCATAGCTGTGCTACCCTTGAGCCCCAAAACAAACACTGATAAAATTTCAAATGACCCTGACTTCTATACGGTGCGTCCTACACCTATCAAAATTTACCACAATCAAATGCATTTAACACTATACTGGAGCGTCCTGCATCTATCAAAGTTGCAACAATCAAATGCTTGTAACTTTTTACTGGAGCGTCATAAAATATTGAAATTTTGTGACAATAAAGTCCACGTGCCTCTTGTCAATTTAAGCTTTCGCTCATAGCTATGCTACCCTTGAGTCCCAAATCAATGACTGATAAAACTTCAAATGGCCCTAACTTCAATACGGTGCGTCCTACACCTATCAAAGTTTGCAACAATCAAATGCTTGTAACTTTTTACTGGAGCATCATAAAATGTTAAAATTTTGTGACAATAAAGTCCTCGTGCCTCTTGTCAATTAAAGTTATCGCTCATAGCTTTGCTACCCATTAGTCGCAAAACAAACACTGATAAAACTTCAAATGCCACTAACTTCTATATGGTGCGTCCTACACCTATCAAAGTTTGCCACAATCAAATGCATTTAACACTTTACTGGAGCGTCCTACACCTATCAAAGTTGCAACAAGCAAATGCTAGTAATTTTTTACTGGAGCGTCATAAAATATTGAAATTTTGTGACAATAAAGTCCTCGTGCCTCTTGTCAATTTAAGCTTTCGCTCATAGCTATGCTACTCTTGAGTCCCAAATCAATGACTGATAAAACTTCAAATGGCCCTAACTTCAATACGGTGCGTCCTACACCTATCAAAGTTTGCAACAATCAAATGCTTGTAACTTTTTACTGGAGCGTCATAAAATCTTGAAATTTTGTGGCAATAAAGTACTCGAGCCTCTTGTCAATTAAAGTTATCGCTCAAAGCTGTGCTACCCTTGAGTCCCAAATAAAACATAGATAAAACTTCAAATGGCCCTAACTTCTATACGGTGCTTCCTATACCTATCAAAGTTTGCAACAATCAAATGCTTGTAACTTTTTACTGGAGAGTCATAAAATCTTGAAATATTGTGACAATAAAGTACTCGTGCCTCTTGTCAATTAAAGTTATCGCTCATAGCTATGCTACCCTTGAGTCCCAAATCAAACACTGATAAAACTTCCAATGGCGCTAACTTATATACGGTGCGTCCTACACCTATCAACGTGTGCAACAATGAAATGCTTGTAACTTTTTACTGGAGCGTCATAAAATCGTGAAATTTTGTGACAATAAAGTACTCGAGCCTCTTGTCAATTAAAGTTATCTCTCATAGCTTTGCTACCCTTGAGTCCCAAAACAAACACTGATAAAACTTCAGATCGCCAGAACTTCAATACGGTGTGTCCTACACCTATCAAAGTTTGTCACAATCAAATGCTTTTAAAACTTTACTGGAGCGTCCTACACCTATCAAAGTTGCAACAATCAAATGCTTCTAACTTTTTACTGGAGCGTCATAAAATATTGAAATTTTGTGACAATAAAGTACTCGAGCCTCTTGTCAATTAAAGTTATCGCTCATAGCTTTGCTACCCTTGAGTCCCAAAACAAACACTGATAATACTTCAAATGGCCCTAACTTCTATATGGTGCGTCCTACACCTATCAAAGTTTGCAACACTGAAATGCTTGTAACTTTTTACTGGAGCGTCATAAAATATTGAAATTTTGTGACAATAAAGTCCTCGTGCCTCTTGTCAATTTAAGCTTTCGCTCATAGCTATGCTACTCTTGAGTCCCAAATCAAAGACTGATAAAACTTCAAATGGCCCTAACTTCTATACGTTGCGTCCTACACCTATCAAAATTGCAACAATCAAATGCTTGTAACTTTTTACTGGAGCATCATAAAATATTAAAATTTTGTGACAATAAAGTCCTCGTGCCTCTTGTCAATTAAAGTTATCGCTCATAGCTTTGCTACCCATGAGTCGCAAAACAAACACTGATAAAACTTCAAATGCCACTAACTTCTATACGGTGCGTCCTACACCTATCAAAGTTTGCCACAATCAAATGCATTTAACACTTTACTGGAGCGTCCTACACCTATCAAAGTTGCAACAAGCAAATGCTAGTAATTTTTTACTGGAGCGTCATAAAATATTGAAATTTTGTGACGATAAAGTCCTGGTGCCTCTTGTCAATTTAAGCTTTCGCTCATAGCTATGCTACTCTTGAGTCCCAAATCAAAGACTGATAAAACTTCAAATGGCCCTAACTTCAATACGGTGCGTCCTACACCTATCAAAGTTGTCCACAATCAAATGCTTCAAACACTTTACTGGAGCGTCCTACACCTATCAAAGTTGCAACAATCAACTGCTTGTAACTTTTTACTGGAGCGTCATAAAATATTGAAATTTTGTGACAATAAAGTCATCGTGCCTCTTGTCAATTTAAGCTTTCGCTCATAGCTATGCTACCCTTGAGTCCCAAATCAAACACTGATATAACTTCAAATGGCAATAACTTCTATACGGTGCGTCCTACACCTATCAAAGTTGTCCACAATCAAATGCTTTTAACACTTTACTGGAGCATCCTACACCTATCAAATTTGCAACAATCAAATGCTTGTAACTTTTTACTGGAGCGTCATAAAATATTCAAATTTTGTGACAATAAAGTCCTCGTGCCTCTTGTCAATTTAAGCTTTCGCTCATAGCTATGCTACCCTTGAGTCCCAAATCAAAAACTGATAAAACTTCAAATGGCCCTTACTTCTATATAGTGCGTCCTACACCTATCAAAGTTTGCAATAATCAAATGTTTGTAACTTTTTACTGGAGCGTCATAAAATCGTGAAATTTTGTGGCAATAAAGTACTCGAGCCTCTTGTCAATTAAAGTAATCGCTCATAGCTGTGCTACCCTTGAGCCCCAAAACAAACACTGATAAAATTTCAAATGACCCTGACTTCTATACGGTGCGTCCTACACCTATCAAAATTTTCCACAATCAAATGCATTTAACACTTTACTGGAGCGTCCTGCATCTATCAAAGTTGCAACAATCAAATGCTTGTAACTTTTTACTGGAGCGTCATAAAATATTGAAATTTTGTGACAATAAAGTCCTCGTGCCTCTTGTCAATTTACGCTTTCGCTCATAGCTATGCTACCCTTGAGTCCCAAATCAATGACTGATAAAACTTCAAATGGCCCTAACTTCAATACGGTGCGTCCTACACCTATCAAAGTTTGCAACAATCAAATGCTTGTAACTTTTTACTGGAGCATCATAAAATATTAAAATTTTGTGACAATAAAGTCCTCGTGCCTCTTGTCAATTAAAGTTATCGCTCATAGCTTTGCTACCCATTAGTCGCAAAACAAACACTGATAAAACTTCAAATGCCACTAACTTCTATACGGTGCGTCCTACACCTATCAAAGTTTGCCACAATCAAATGCATTTAACACTGTACTGGAGCGTCCTACACCTATCAAAGTTGCAACAAGCAAATGCTAGTAATTTTTTACTGGAGCGTCATAAAATATTGAAATTTTGTGACAATAAAGTCCTCGTGCCTCTTGTCAATTTAAGCTTTCGCTCATAGCTATGCTACTCTTGAGTCCCAAATCAATGACTGATAAAACTTCAAATGGCCCTAACTTCAATACGGTGCGTCCTACACCTATCAAAGTTTGCAACAATCAAATGCTTGTAACTTTTTACTGGAGCGTCATAAAATCTTGAAATTTTGTGGCAATAAAGTACTCGAGCCTCTTGTCAATTAAAGTTATCGCTCAAAGCTGTGCTACCCTTGAGTCCCAAATAAAACATAGATAAAACTTCAAATGGCCCTAACTTTTATACGGTGCTTCCTATACCTATCAAAGTTTGCAACAATCAAATGCTTGTAACTTTTTACTGGAGAGTCATAAAATCTTGAAATATTGTGACAATAAAGTACTCGTGCCTCTTGTCAATTAAAGTTATCGCTCATAGCTATGCTACCCTTGAGTCCCAAATCAAACACTGATAAAACTTCCAATGGCGCTAACTTATATACGGTGCGTCCTACACCTATCAACGTGTGCAACAATGAAATGCTTGTAACTCTTTACTGGAGCGTCATAAAATCGTGAAATTTTGTGACAATAAAGTACTCGAGCCTCTTGTCAATTAAAGTTATCTCTCATAGCTTTGCTACCCTTGAGTCCCAAAACAAACACTGATAAAACTTCAGATCGCCAGAACTTCAATACGGTGTGTCCTACACCTATCAAAGTTTGTCACAATCAAATGCTTTTAAAACTTTACTGGAGCGTCCTACACCTATCAAAGTTGCAACAATCAAATGCTTCTAACTTTTTACTGGAGCGTCATAAAATATTGAAATTTTGTGACAATAAAGTCCTCGTGCCTCTTGTCAATTAAAGTTATCGCTCATAGCTTTGCTACCCTTGAGTCCCAAAACAAACACTGATAATACTTCAAATGGCCCTAACTTCTATATGGTGCGTCCTACACCTATCAAAGTTTGCAACACTGAAATGCTTGTAACTTTTTACTGGAGCGTCATAAAATATTGAAATTTTGTGACAATAAAGTCCTCGTGCCTCTTGTTAATTAAAGTTATCGCTCATAGCTTTGCTACCATTGAGTCCCAAAACAAACACTGATAATACTTCAAATGGCCCTAACTTCTATACGGTGCGTCCTACACCTATCAAATTTGTCCACAATCAAATGCTTTTAACACTTTACTGGAGCGTCCTACACCTATCAAAGTTGCAACAATCAAATGCTTGTAACTTTTTACTGGAGCGTCATAAAATATTCAAATTTTGTGACAATAAAGTCCTCGTGCCTCTTGTCAATTTAAGCTTTCGCTCATAGCTATGCTACCCTTGAGTCCCAAATCAAAAACTGATAAAACTTCAAATGGCCCTAACTTCTATATAGTGCGTCCTACACCTATCAAAGTTTGCAATAATCAAATGTTTGTAACTTTTTACTGGAGCATCATAAAATCGTGAAATTTTGTGGCAATAAAGTACTCGAGCCTCTTGTCAATTAAAGTAATCGCTCATAGCTGTGCTACCCTTGAGCCCCAAAACAAACACTGATAAAATTTCAAATGACCCTGACTTCTATACGGTGCGTCCTACACCTATCAAAATTTACCACAATCAAATGCATTTAACACTATACTGGAGCGTCCTGCATCTATCAAAGTTGCAACAATCAAATGCTTGTAACTTTTTACTGGAGCGTCATAAAATATTGAAATTTTGTGACAATAAAGTCCTCGTGCCTCTTGTCAATTTAAGCTTTCGCTCATAGCTATGCTACCCTTGAGTCCCAAATCAATGACTGATAAAACTTCAAATGGCCCTAACTTCAATACGGTGCGTCCTACACCTATCAAAGTTTGCAACAATCAAATGCTTGTAACTTTTTACTGGAGCATCATAAAATATTAAAATTTTGTGACAATAAAGTCCTCGTGCCTCTTGTCAATTAAAGTTATCGCTCATAGCTTTGCTACCCATTAGTCGCAAAACAAACACTGATAAAACTTCAAATGCCACTAACTTCTATACGGTGCGTCCTACACCTATCAAAGTTTGCCACAATCAAATGCATTTAACACTTTACTGGAGCGTCCGACACCTATCAAAGTTGCAACAAGCAAATGCTAGTAATTTTTTACTGGAGCGTCATAAAATATTGAAATTTTGTGACAATAAAGACCTCGTGCCTCTTGTCAATTTAAGCTTTCGCTCATAGCTATGCTACTCTTGAGTCCCAAATCAATGACTGATAAAACTTCAAATGGCCCTAACTTCAATACGGTGCGTCCTACACCTATCAAAGTTTGCAACAATCAAATGCTTGTAACTTTTTACTGGAGCGTCATAAAATCTTGAAATTTTGTGGCAATAAAGTACTCGAGCCTCTTGTCAATTAAAGTTATCGCTCAAAGCTGTGCTACCCTTGAGTCCCAAATAAAACATAGATAAAACTTCAAATGGCCCTAACTTCTATACGGTGCTTCCTATACCTATCAAAGTTTGCAACAATCAAATGCTTGTAACTTTTTACTGGAGAGTCATAAAATCTTGAAATATTGTGACAATAAAGTACTCGTGCCTCTTGTCAATTAAAGTTATCGCTCATAGCTATGCTACCCTTGAGTCCCAAATCAAACACTGATAAAACTTCCAATGGCGCTAACTTATATACGGTGCGTCCTACACCTATCAACGTGTGCAACAATGAAATGCTTGTAACTTTTTACTGGAGCGTCATAAAATCGTGAAATTTTGTGACAATAAAGTTCTCGAGCCTCTTGTCAATTAAAGTTATCTCTCATAGCTTTGCTACCCTTGAGTCCCAAAACAAACACTGATAAAACTTCAGATCGCCAGAACTTCAATACGGTGTGTCCTACACCTATCAAAGTTTGTCACAATCAAATGCTTTTAAAACTTTACTGGAGCGTCCTACACCTATCAAAGTTGCAACAATCAAATGCTTCTAACTTTTTACTGGAGCGTCATAAAATATTGAAATTTTGTGACAATAAAGTCCTCGTGCCTCTTGTTAATTAAAGTTATCGCTCATAGCTTTGCTACCCTTGAGTCCCAAAACAAACACTGATAATACTTCAAATGGCCCTAACTTCTATATGGTGCGTCCTACACCTATCAAAGTTTGCAACACTGAAATGCTTGTAACTTTTTACTGGAGCGTCATAAAATATTGAAATTTTGTGACAATAAAGTCCTCGTGCCTCTTGTCAATTTAAGCTTTCGCTCATAGCTATGCTACTCTTGAGTCCCAAATCAAAGACTGATAAAACTTCAAATGGCCCTAACTTCTATACGTTGCGTCCTACACCTATCAAAATTGCAACAATCAAATGCTTGTAACTTTTTACTGGAGCATCATAAAATATTAAAATTTTGTGACAATAAAGTCCTCGTGCCTCTTGTCAATTAAAGTTATCGCTCATAGCTTTGCTACCCATGAGTCGCAAAACAAACACTGATAAAACTTCAAATGCCACTAACTTCTATACGGTGCGTCCTACACCTATCAAAGTTTGCCACAATCAAATGCATTTAACACTTTACTGGAGCGTCCTACACCTATCAAAGTTGCAACAAGCAAATGCTAGTAAATTTTTACTGGAGCGTCATAAAATATTGAAATTTTGTGACGATAAAGTCCTGGTGCCTCTTGTCAATTTAAGCTTTCGCTCATAGCTATGCTACTCTTGAGTCCCAAATCAAAGACTGATAAAACTTCAAATGGCCCTAACTTCAATACGGTGCGTCCTACACCTATCAAAGTTGTCCACAATCAAATGCTTCAAACACTTTACTGGAGCGTCCTACACCTATCAAAGTTGCAACAATCAACTGCTTGTAACTTTTTACTGGAGCGTCATAAAATATTGAAATTTTGTGACAATAAAGTCATCGTGCCTCTTGTCAATTTAAGCTTTCGCTCATAGCTATGCTACCCTTGAGTCCCAAATCAAACACTGATATAACTTCAAATGGCAATAACTTCTATACGGTGCGTCCTACACCTATCAAAGTTGTCCACAATCAAATGCTTTTAACACTTTACTGGAGCGTCCTACACCTATCAAATTTACAACAATCAAATGCTTGTAACTTTTTACTGGAGCGTCATAAAATATTTAAATTTTGTGACAATAAAGTCCTCGTGCCTCTTGTTAATTAAAGTTATCGCTCATAGCTTTGCTACCATTGAGTCCCAAAACAAACACTGATAATACTTCAAATGGCCCTAACTTCTATACGGTGCGTCCTACACCTATCAAATTTGTCCACAATCAAATGCTTTTAACACTTTACTGGAGCGTCCTACACCTATCAAAGTTGCAACAATCAAATGCTTGTAACTTTTTACTGGAGCGTCATAAAATATTCAAATTTTGTGACAATAAAGTCCTCGTGCCTCTTGTCAATTTAAGCTTTCGCTCATAGCTATGCTACCCTTGAGTCCCAAATCAAAAACTGATAAAACTTCAAATGGCCCTAACTTCTATATAGTGCGTCCTACACCTATCAAAGTTTGCAATAATCAAATGTTTGTAACTTTTTACTGGAGCGTCATAAAATCGTGAAATTTTGTGGCAATAAAGTACTCGAGCCTCTTGTCAATTAAAGTAATCGCTCATAGCTGTGCTACCCTTGAGCCCCAAAACAAACACTGATAAAATTTCAAATGACCCTGACTTCTATACGGTGCGTCCTACACCTATCAAAATTTTCCACAATCAAATGCATTTAACACTTTACTGGAGCGTCCTGCATCTATCAAAGTTTGCAACAATCAAATGCTTGTAACTTTTTACTGGAGCATCATAAAATATTAAAATTTTGTGACAATAAAGTCCTCGTGCCTCTTGTCAATTAAAGTTATCGCTCATAGCTTTGCTACCCATTAGTCGCAAAACAAACACTGATAAAACTTCAAATGCCACTAACTTCTATACGGTGCGTCCTACACCTATCAAAGTTTGCCACAATCAAATGCATTTAACACTGTACTGGAGCGTCCTACACCTATCAAAGTTGCAACAAGCAAATGCTAGTAATTTTTTACTGGAGCGTCATAAAATATTGAAATTTTGTGACAATAAAGTCCTCGTGCCTCTTGTCAATTTAAGTTTTCGCTCATAGCTATGCTACTCTTGAGTCCCAAATCAATGACTGATAAAACTTCAAATGGCCCTAACTTCAATACGGTGCGTCCTACACCTATCAAAGTTTGCAACAATCAAATGCTTGTAACTTTTTACTGGAGCGTCATAAAATCTTGAAATTTTGTGGCAATAAAGTACTCGAGCCTCTTGTCAATTAAAGTTATCGCTCAAAGCTGTGCTACCCTTGAGTCCCAAATAAAACATAGATAAAACTTCAAATGGCCCTAACTTCTATACGGTGCTTCCTATACCTATCAAAGTTTGCAACAATCAAATGCTTGTAACTTTTTACTGGAGAGTCATAAAATCTTGAAATATTGTGACAATAAAGTACTCGTGCCTCTTGTCAATTAAAGTTATCGCTCATAGCTATGCTACCCTTGAGTCCCAAATCAAACACTGATAAAACTTCCAATGGCGCTAACTTATATACGGTGCGTCCTACACCTATCAACGTGTGCAACAATGAAATGCTTGTAACTCTTTACTGGAGCGTCATAAAATCGTGAAATTTTGTGACAATAAAGTACTCGAGCCTCTTGTCAATTAAAGTTATCTCTCATAGCTTTGCTACCCTTGAGTCCCAAAACAAACACTGATAAAACTTCAGATCGCCAGAACTTCAATACGGTGTGTCCTACACCTATCAAAGTTTGTCACAATCAAATGCTTTTAAAACTTTACTGGAGCGTCCTACACCTATCAAAGTTGCAACAATCAAATGCTTCTAACTTTTTACTGGAGCGTCATAAAATATTGAAATTTTGTGACAATAAAGTCCTCGTGCCTCTTGTTAATTAAAGTTATCGCTCATAGCTTTGCTACCCTTGAGTCCCAAAACAAACACTGATAATACTTCAAATGGCCCTAACTTCTATATGGTGCGTCCTACACCTATCAAAGTTTGCAACACTGAAATGCTTGTAACTTTTTACTGGAGCGTCATAAAATATTGAAATTTTGTGACAATAAAGTCCTCGTGCCTCTTGTCAATTTAAGCTTTCGCTCATAGCTATGCTACTCTTGAGTCCCAAATCAAAGACTGATAAAACTTCAAATGGCCCTAACTTCTATACGTTGCGTCCTACACCTATCAAAATTGCAACAATCAAATGCTTGTAACTTTTTACTGGAGCATCATAAAATATTAAAATTTTGTGACAATAAAGTCCTCGTGCCTCTTGTCAATTAAAGTTATCGCTCATAGCTTTGCTACCCATGAGTCGCAAAACAAACACTGATAAAACTTCAAATGCCACTAACTTCTATACGGTGCGTCCTACACCTATCAAAGTTTGCCACAATCAAATGCATTTAACACTTTACTGGAGCGTCCTACACCTATCAAAGTTGCAACAAGCAAATGCTAGTAATTTTTTACTGGAGCGTCATAAAATATTGAAATTTTGTGACGATAAAGTCCTGGTGCCTCTTGTCAATTTAAGCTTTCGCTCATAGCTATGCTACTCTTGAGTCCCAAATCAAAGACTGATAAAACTTCAAATGGCCCTAACTTCAATACGGTGCGTCCTACACCTATCAAAGTTTGCAACATTGAAGTGCTTGTAACTTTTTACTGGAGCGTTATAAAATCGTGAAATTTTGTGACAATAAAGTACTCGAGCCTCTTGTCAATTAACGTTATCGCTCATAGCTTTGCTACCCATGAGTCGCAAAACAAACACTGATAAAACTTCAAATGCCACTAACTTCTATACGGTGCGTCCTACACCTATCAAAGTTTGCCACAATCAAATGCTTGAAACTTTTTACTGGAGCGTCATAAAATATTAAAATTTTGTGACAATAAAGTCCTCGTGCCTCTTGTCAAATTAAGCTTTCGCTCATAGCTATGCTACCCTTGAGTCCCAAATCAAACACTGATAAAACTTCAAATGGCCTTAATTCCTATACTGTGCGTCCTATACCTATCAAAGTTTGCAACATTGAAATGCTTGTAACTTTTTACTGGAGCGTCATAAAATCGTGAAATTTTGTGACAATAAAGGACTCGAGCCTCTTGTCAATTAAAGTTATCCCTCATAGCTTTGCTACCCTTGAGTCCCAAAACAAACACTGATAAAATTTCAAATGGCACTAACTTCTATACGGTGCGTCCTACACCTATCAAAGTTTGCCACAATCAAATGCTTTTAACACTTTACTGGAGCGTCCTACACCTATCAAAGTTGGAACAATCAAATCAAATGCTTATAACTTTTTACTGGAGCGACATAAAATATTGAAATTTTGTGACAATAAAGTCCTCGTGCATCTTGTCAATTTAAGCTTTCGCTCATAGCTATGCTACCCTTAAGTCCCAAATCAAAGACTAATAAAACTTCAAATGGCCCTAACTTCTATACGGTGCGTCCTACACCTATCAAAGTTTGCAACAATCAAATGCTTGTAACTTTTTACTGGAGCGTCATAAAATCTTGAAATTTTGTGACAATAAAGTCCTCGTGCCTCTTGTCAATTTAAGCTTTCGCTCATAGCTATGCTACCCTTGAGTCCCAAATCAAAGACTGATAAAGCTTCAAATGACCGTAACTTCTATATAGTGCGTCCTACACCTATCAAAGTTTGCAATAATCAAATGTTTGTAACTTTTTACTGGAGCATCATAAAATCGTGAAATTTTGTGGCAATAAAGTACTCGAGCCTCTTGTCAATTAAAGTAATCGCTCATAGCTGTGCTACCCTTGAGCCCCAAAACAAACACTGATAAAATTTCAAATGACCCTGACTTCTATACGGTGCGTCCTACACCTATCAAAATTTACCACAATCAAATGCATTTAACACTTTACTGGAGCGTCCTGCATCTATCAAAGTTGCAACAATCAAATGCTTGTAACTTTTTACTGGAGCGTCATAAAATATTGAAATTTTGTGACAATAAAGTCCTCGTGCCTCTTGTGAATTTAAGCTTTCGCTCATAGCTATGCTACCCTTGAGTCCCAAATCAAACACTGATAAAACTTCAAATGGCCCTAACTTCTATACGGTGCGTCCTACACCTATCAAAGTTGTCCACAATCAAATGCTTCAAACACTTTACTGGAGCGTCCTACACCTATCAAAGTTGCAACAATCAACTGCTTGTAACTTTCTACTGGAGCGTCATAAAATATTGAAATTTTGTGACAATAAAGTCATCGTGCCTCTTGTCAATTTAAGCTTTCGCTCATAGCTATGCTACCCTTGAGTCCCAAATCAAACACTGATATAACTTCAAATGGCAATAACTTCTATACGGTGCGTCCTACACCTATCAAAGTTGTCCACAATCAAATGCTTTTAACACTTTACTGGAGCGTCCTACACCTATCAAATTTGCAACAATCAAATGCTTGTAACTTTTTACTGGAGCGTCATAAAATATTTAAATTTTGTGACAATAAAGTCCTCGTGCCTCTTGTTAATTAAAGTTATCGCTCATAGCTATGCTACCCTTGAGTCCCAAATCAAAAACTGATAGAACTTCAAATGGCTCTAACTTCTATATGGTGCGTCCTACACCTATCAAAGTTTGCAACACTGAAATGCTTGTAACTTTTTACTGGAGGGTCATAAAATATTGAAATTTTGTGACAATAAAGTCCTCGTGCCTCTTGTCAATTTAAGCTTTCGCTCATAGCTATGCTACTCTTGAGTCCCAAATCAAAGACTGATAAAACTTCAAATGGCCCTAACTTCTATACGGTGCGTCCTACACCTATCAAAATTGCAACAATCAAATGCTTGTAACTTTTTACTGGAGCATCATAAAATATTAAAATTTTGTGACAATAAAGTCCTCGTGCCTCTTGTCAATTAAAGTTATCGCTCATAGCTTTGCTACCCATTAGTCGCAAAACAAACACTGATAAAACTTCAAATGCCACTAACTTCTATACGGTGCGTCCTACACCTATCAAAGTTTGCCACAATCAAATGCATTTAACACTTTACTGGAGCGTCCTACACCTATCAAAGTTGCAACAAGCAAATGCTAGTAATTTTTTACTGGAGCGTCATAAAATATTGAAATTTTGTGACAATAAAGTCCTCGTGCCTCTTGTCAATTTAAGCTTTCGCTCATAGCTATGCTACTCTTGAGTCCCAAATCAATGACTGATAAAACTTCAAAAGGCCCTAACTTCAATACGGTGCGTCCTACACCTATCAAAGTTTGCAACAATCAAATGCTTGTAACTTTTTACTGGAGCGTCATAAAATCTTGAAATTTTGTGGCAATAAAGTACTCGAGGCTCTTGTCAATTAAAGTTATCGCTCATAGCTGTGCTACCCTTGAGTCCCAAATAAAACATAGATAAAACTTCAAATGGCCCTAACTTCTATACGGTGCTTCCTATACCTATCAAAGTTTGCAACAATCAAATGCTTGTAACTTTTTACTGGAGCGTCATAAAATATTGAAATTTTGTGACAACAAAGTCCTCGTGCTTCTTGTCAATTTAAGCTTTCGCTCATAGCTACGCTACCCTTGAGTCCCAAGTCAAACACTGATAAAACTTCAAATGGCCCTAATTTCTATACTGTGCGTCCTACACCTATCAAAGTTTGCCACAATCAAATGCATTTAACACTTTACTGGAGCGTCCTACACCTATCAAAGTTGCAACAATCAAATGCTTGTAACTTTTTACTGGAGCGTCATAAAATATTGAAATTTTGTGACAACAAAGTCCTCGTGCTTCTTGTCAATTTAAGCTTTCGCTCATAGCTACGCTACCCTTGAGTCCCAAGTCAAACACTGATAAAACTTCAAATGGCCCTAATTTCTATACTGTGCGTCCTACACCTATCAAAGTTTGCCACAATCAAATGCATTTAACACTTTACTGGAGCGTCCTACTCCTATCAAAGTTGCAACAATCAAATGCTTCTAACTTTTCACTGGAGCGTCATAAAATATTGAAATTTTGTGACAACAAAGTCCTCGTGCTTCTTGTCAATTTAAGCTTTCGCTCATAGCTACGCTACCCTTGAGTCCCAAGTCAAACACTGATAAAACTTCAAATGGCCCTAATTTCTATACTGTGCGTCCTATACCTATCAAAGTTTGCAACATTGAAGTGCTTGTAACTTTTTACTGGAGCGTCATAAAACCGTGAAATTTTGTGACAATAAAGTACTCGAGCCTCTTGTCAATTAAAGTAATCGCTCATAGCTTAGCTACCCAGGAGTCGCAAAACAAACACTGATAAAACTTCAAATGCCACTAACTTCTATACGGTGCGTCCTACACCTAGCAAAGTTTGCCACAATCAAATGCTTTGAACACTTTACTGGAGCGTCCTAAACCTATCAAAGTTTGCAACAATCAAATGCTTGAAACTTTTTACTGGAGCGTCATAAAATATTGAAATTTTGTGACAATAAAGTCCTCGTGCCTCTTGTCAAATTTAGCTTTCGCTCATAGCTATGCTACCCTTGAGTCCCAAATCAAACACTGATAAAACTTCAAATGGCCTTAATTCCTATACTGTGCGTATTATACCTATCAAAGTTTGCAACATTGAAATGCTTGTAACTTTTTACTGGAGCGTCATAAAATCGTGAAATTTTGTGACAATAAAGGACTCGAGCCTCTTGTCAATTAAAGTTATCCCTCATAGCTTTGCTACCCTTGAGTCCCAAAACAAACACTGATAAAATTTCAAATGGCACTAACTTCTATACGGTGCGTCCTACACCTATCAAAGTTTGCCACAATCAAATGCTTTTAACACTTTACTGGAGCGTCCTACACCTATCAAAGTTGGAACAATCAAATCAAATGCTTATAACTTTTTACTGGAGCGTCATAAAATATTGAAATTTTGTGACAATAAAGTCCTCGTGCATCTTGTCAATTTAAGCTTTCGCTCATAGCTATGCTACCCTTAGGTCCCAAATCAAAGACTAATAAAACTTCAAATGGCCCCAACTTCTATACGGTGCGTCCTACACCTATCAAAGTTTGCAACAATCAAATGCTGGTAACTTTTTACTGGAGCGTCATAAAATCTTGAAATTTTGTGACAATAAAGTCCTGGTGCCTCTTGTCAATTTAAGCTTTCGCTCATAGCTATGCTACCCTTGAGTCCCAAATCAAAGACTGATAAAGCTTCAAATGGCCGTAACTTCTATATAGTGCGTCCTACACCTATAAAAGTTTGCCATAATCAAATGTTTGTAACTTTTTACTGGAGCGTCATAAAATCGTGAAATTTTGTGGCAATAAAGTACTCGAGCCTCTTGTCAATTAAAGTAATCGCTCATAGCTGTGCTACCCTTGAGTCCCAAAACAAACACTGATAAAATTTCAAATGATCCTAACTTCTATACGGTGCGTCCTACACCTATCAAACTTTACCACAATCAAATGTATTTAACACTTTACTGGAGCGTCCTGCATCTATCAAAGTTGCAACAATCAAATGCTTGTAACTTTTTACTGGAGCGTCATAAAATATTGAAATTTTGTGACAATAAAGTCCTCGTGCCTCTTGTCAATTTAAGCTTTCGCTCATAGCTATGCTACCCTTGAGTCCCAAATCAAACACTGATAAAACTTCAAATGGCCCTAACTTCTATACGGTGCGTCCTACACCTATCAAAGTTGTCCACAATCAAATGCTTTTAACACTTTACTGGAGCGTACTACACCTATCAAAGTTGCAACAAATCAAATGCTTGTAACTTTTTACTGGAGCGAAATAAAGTATTGAAATTTTGTGACAATAAAGTCCTCGTGCCTCTTGTTAATTAAAGTTATCGCTCATAGCTTTGCTACCCTTGAGTCCCAAAACAAACACTGATAATACTTCAAATGGCCCTAACTTCTATACGGTGCGTCCTACACCTATCAAAGTTGTCCACTATCAAAAGCTTTTAACACTTTACGGGAGCGTCCTACTCCTATCAAAGTTGCAACAATCAAATGCTTGTAACTTTTTACTGGAGCGTCATAAAATATTCAAATTTTGTGACAATAAAGTCCTCGTGCCTCTTGTCAATTTAAGCTTTCGCTCATAGCTATGCTACCCTTAGGTCCCAAATCAAAGACTAATAAAACTTCAAATGGCCCCAACTTCTATACGGTGCGTCCTACACCTATCAAAGTTTGCAACAATCAAATGCTGGTAACTTTTTACTGGAGCGTCATAAAATCTTGAAATTTTGTGACAATAAAGTCCTGGTGCCTCTTGTCAACTTAAGCTTTCGCTCATAGCTATGCTACCCTTGAGTCCCAAATCAAAGACTGATAAAGCTTCAAATGGCCGTAACTTCTATATAGTGCGTCCTACACCTATAAAAGTTTGCCATAATCAAATGTTTGTAACTTTTTACTGGAGCGTCATAAAATCGTGAAATTTTGTGGCAATAAAGTACTCGAGCCTCTTGTCAATTAAAGTAATCGCTCATAGCTGTGCTACCCTTGAGTCCCAAAACAAACACTGATAAAATTTCAAATGATCCTAACTTCTATACGGTGCGTCCTACACCTATCAAACTTTACCACAATCAAATGTATTTAACACTTTACTGGAGCGTCCTGCATCTATCAAAGTTGCAACAATCAAATGCTTGTAACTTTTTACTGGAGCGTCATAAAATATTGAAATTTTGTGACAATAAAGTCCTCGTGCCTCTTGTCAATTTAAGCTTTCGCTCATAGCTATGCTACCCTTGAGTCCCAAATCAAACACTGATAAAACTTCAAATGGCCCTAACTTCTATACGGTGCGTCCTACACCTATCAAAGTTGTCCACAATCAAATGCTTTTAACACTTTACTGGAGCGTCCTACACCTATCAAAGTTGCAACAAATCAAATGCTTGTAACTTTTTACTGGAGCGAAATAAAGTATTGAAATTTTGTGACAATAAAGTCCTCGTGCCTCTTGTTAATTAAAGTTATCGCTCATAGCTTTGCTACCCTTGAGTCCCAAAACAAACACTGATAATACTTCAAATGGCCCTAACTTCTATACGGTGCGTCCTACACCTATCAAAGTTGTCCACTATCAAAAGCTTTTAACACTTTACGGGAGCGTCCTACACCTATCAAAGTTGCAACAATCAAATGCTTGTAACTTTTTACTGGAGCGTCATAAAATATTCAAATTTTGTGACAATAAAGTCCTCGTGCCTCTTGTCAATTTAAGCTTTCGCTCATAGCTATGCTACTCTTGAGTCCTAAATCAAAGACTGTTAAAACTTCATATGGCCCTAACTTCTATACGGTGGGTCCTACAACTATCAAAATTGCAACAATCAAATGCTTGTAACTTTTTACTGGAGCATCATAAAATATTGAAATTTTGTAACAATAAATTCCTCGTGCCTCTTGTCAATTAAAGTTATCGCTCATAGCTTTGCTACCCTTGAGTCCCAAAACAAACACTGATAAAACTTCAAATGGCCCTAACTTCTATACGGTGCGTCCTACACCTTTCAAGGTTTGCCACAATCAAATGCATTTAACACTTTACTGGAGCGTCCTACACCTATCAAAGTTGCAACAAGCAAATGCTAGTAATTTTTTACTGGAGCGTCATAAAATATTGAAATTTTGTGACAAAGTCCTCGTGCCTCTTGTCAATTTAAGCTTTCGCTCATAGCTATGCTACTCTTGTGTCCCAAATCAAAGACTGATAAAACTTCAAATGGCCCTAACTTCAATACGGTCACACCTACACCTATCAAAGTTTGCAACAATCAAATGCTTGTAACTTTTTACTGGAGCGTCATAAAATCTTGAAATTTTGTGGCAATAAAGTACTCGAGTCTCTTGTCAATTAAAGTTATCGCTCATAGCTGTGCTACCCTTGAGTCCCAAATAAAACACAGATAAAACTTCAAATGGCCCTAACTTCTATACGGTGCTTCATATACCTATCAAAGTTTGCAACAATCAAATGCTTGTAACTTTTTACTGAAGAGTCATAAAATCTTGAAATATTGTGACAATAAAGTACTCGTGCCTCTTGTCAATTAAAGCTATCGCTCATAGCTATGCTACCCTTGAGTCCCAAATCAAACACTGATAAAACTTCCAAAGCCCCAAATTTCTATACGGTGCATCCTACACCTATCAACGTGTGCAACAATGAAATGCTTGTAACTTTTTACTGGAGCGTCATAAAATCGTGAAATTCTGTGACAATAAAGTACTCGAGCCTCTTGTCAATTAAAGTTATCTCTCATAGCTTTGCTACCCTTGAGTCCCAAAACAAACACTGATAAAACTTCAGATCGCCCTAACTTCAATACGGTGTGTCCTACACCTGTCAAAGTTTGTCACAATCAAATGCTTTTAAAACTTTACTGGAGCGTCCTACACCTATCAAAGATGCAAAAATCAAATGCTTGTAACTTTTTACTGGAGCGTCATAAAATCGTGAAATTCTGTGACAATAAAGTACTCGAGCCTCTTGTCAATTAAAGTTATCTCTCATAGCTGTGCTACCCTTGAGTCCCAAAACAAACACTGATAAAACTTCAGATCGCCCTAACTTCTATACGGTGCGTCCTAAACCTATCAAAGTTGTCCACAATCAAATGCTTTTAACACTTTACTGGAGCGTCCTACACCTATCAAAGTTGCAACAAATCAAATGCTTGTAACTTTTTACTGGAGCGAAATAAAGTATTGAAATTTTGTGACAATAAAGTCCTCGTGCCTCTTGTTAATTAAAGTTATCGCTCATAGCTTTGCTACCCTTGAGTCCCAAAACAAACACTGATAATACTTCAAATGGCCCTAACTTCTATACGGTGCGTCCTACACCTATCAAAGTTGTCCACTATCAAAAGCTTTTAACACTTTACGGGAGCGTCCTACACCTATCAAAGTTGCAACAATCAAATGCTTGTAACTTTTTACTGGAGCGTCATAAAATATTCAAATTTTGTGACAATAAAGTCCTCGTGCCTCTTGTCAATTTAAGCTTTCGCTCATAGCTATGCTACTCTTGAGTCCTAAATCAAAGACTGTTAAAACTTCATATGGCCCTAACTTCTATACGGTGGGTCCTACAACTATCAAAATTGCAACAATCAAATGCTTGTAACTTTTTACTGGAGCATCATAAAATATTGAAATTTTGTGACAATAAATTCCTCGTGCCTCTTGTCAATTAAAGTTATCGCTCATAGCTTTGCTACCCTTGAGTCCCAAAACAAACACTGATAAAACTTCAAATGGCCCTAACTTCTATACGGTGCGTCCTACACCTTTCAAGGTTTGCCACAATCAAATGCATTTAACACTTTACTGGAGCGTCCTACACCTATCAAAGTTGCAACAAGCAAATGCTAGTAATTTTTTACTGGAGCGTCATAAAATATTGAAATTTTGTGACAAAGTCCTCGTGCCTCTTGTCAATTTAAGCTTTCGCTCATAGCTATGCTACTCTTGTGTCCCAAATCAAAGACTGATAAAACTTCAAATGGCCCTAACTTCAATACGGTCACACCTACACCTATCAAAGTTTGCAACAATCAAATGCTTGTAACTTTTTACTGGAGCGTCATAAAATCTTGAAATTTTGTGGCAATAAAGTACTCGAGCCTCTTGTCAATTAAAGTTATCGCTCATAGCTGTGCTACCCTTGAGTCCCAAATAAAACACAGATAAAACTTCAAATGGCCCTAACTTCTATACGGTGCTTCATATACCTATCAAAGTTTGCAACAATCAAATGCTTGTAACTTTTTACTGGAGAGTCATAAAATCTTGAAATATTGTGACAATAAAGTACTCGTGCCTCTTGTCAATTAAAGCTATCGCTCATAGCTATGCTACCCTTGAGTCCCAAATCAAACACTGATAAAACTTCCAAAGCCCCAAATTTCTATACGGTGCATCCTACACCTATCAACGTGTGCAACAATGAAATGCTTGTAACTTTTTACTGGAGCGTCATAAAATCGTGAAATTCTGTGACAATAAAGTACTCGAGCCTCTTGTCAATTAAAGTTATCTCTCATAGCTTTGCTACCCTTGAGTCCCAAAACAAACACTGATAAAACTTCAGATCGCCCTAACTTCAATACGGTGTGTCCTACACCTGTCAAAGTTTGTCACAATCAAATGCTTTTAAAACTTTACTGGAGCGTCCTACACCTATCAAAGTTGCAACAATCAAATGCTTGTAACTTTTTACTGGAGCGTCATAAAATCGTGAAATTCTGTGACAATAAAGTACTCGAGCCTCTTGTCAATTAAAGTTATCTCTCATAGCTGTGCTACCCTTGAGTCCCAAAACAAACACTGATAAAACTTCAGATCGCCCTAACTTCTATACGGTGCGTCCTAAACCTATCAAAGTTGTCCACAATCAAATGCTTTTAACACTTTACTGGAGCGTCCTACACCTATCAAAGTTGCAACAAATCAAATGCTTGTAACTTTTTACTGGAGCGAAATAAAATATTGAAATTTTGTGACAATAAAGTCCTCGTGCCTCTTGTTAATTAAAGTTATCGCTCATAGCTTTGCTACCCTTGAGTCCCAAAACAAACACTGATAATTCTTCAAATGGTCCTAACTTCTATACGGTGCGTCCTACACCTATCAAAGTTGTCCACAATCAAATGCTTTTAACACTTTACTGGAGCGTCCTACACCTATCAAAGTTGCAACAATCAAATGCTTGTAACTTTTTACTGGAGCGTCATAAAATATTCAAATTTTGTGACAATAAAGTCCTCGTGCCTCTTGTCAATTTAAGCTTTCGCTCATAGCTATGCTACTCTTGAGTCCTAAATCAAAGACTGATAAAACTTCATATGGCCCTAACTTCTATACGGTGGGTCCTACATCTATCAAAATTGCAACAATCAAATGCTTGTAACTTTTTACTGGAGCATCATAAAATATTGAAATTTTGTGACAATAAATTCCTCGTGCCTCTTGTCAATTAAAGTTATCGCTCATAGCTTTGCTACCCTTGAGTCCCAAAACAAACACTGATAAAACTTCAAATGGCCCTAACTTCTATACGGTGCGTCCTACACCTTTCAAGGTTTGCCACAATCAAATGCATTTAACACTTTACTGGAGCGTCCTACACCTATCAAAGTTGCAACAAGCAAATGCTAGTAATTTTTTACTGGAGCGTCATAAAATCTTGAAATTTTGTGACAATAAAGTCCTCGTGCCTCTTGTCAATTTAAGCTTTCGCTCATAGCTATGCTACTCTTGAGTCCCAAATCAAAGACTGATAAAACTTCAAATGGCCCTAACTTCAATACGGTGCGTCCTACACCTATCAAAGTTTGCAACAATCAAATGCTTGTAACTTTTTACTGGAGCGTCATAAAATCTTGAAATTTTGTGGCAATAAAGTACTCGAGCCTCTTGTCAATTAAAGTTATCGCTCATAGCTGTGCTACCCTTGAGTCCCAAATAAAACACAGATAAAACTTCAAATGGCCCTAACTTCTATACGGTGCTTCCTACACCTATCAAAGTTTGCAACAATCAAATGCTTGTAACTTTTTACTGGAGCGTCATAAAATCTTGAAATTTTGTGACAATAAAGTCCTCGTGCCTCTTGTCAATTTAAGCTTTCGCTCATAGCTATGCTACCCTTGAGTCCCAAATCAAAGACTGATAAAGCTTCAAATGGCCGTAGTATATAGTGCGTCCTACACCTATCAAACTTTGCAATAATCAAATGCTTGTAACTTTTTACTGGAGCGTCATAAAATCGTGAAATTTTGTGGCAATAAAGTACTCGAGCCTCTCGTCAATTAAAGTAACCGGTCATAGCTGTGCTACCCTTGAGTCCTAAAACAAACACTGATAATACTTCAAATGGCCCTAACTTCTATACGGTGCGCCCTACACCTCTCAAAGTTTGCAACAATCAAATGCTTGTAATTTTTTACTGGAGCGTCATAAAATCTTGAAATTTCGTGTCAATAAAATACTTGAGCCTCTTGTCAATTAAAGTTATCGCTCATAGCATTGCTAACCTTGAGTCCCAAAACAAACACTGATAAAACTTCAAATGGCCCTAACTTCTTTACGGTGCGTCCTACACCTATCAAAGTTTGCCACAATCAAATGCATTTAACACTTTACTGGAGCGTCCTACACCTATCAAAGTTGCAACAATCAAATGCTTGTAACTTTTTACTGGAGCGTCATAAAATATTCAAATTTTGTGACAATAAAGTCCTCGTGCCTCTTGTCAATTTAAGCTTTCGCTCATAGCTATGCTACTCTTGAGTCCCAAATCAAAGACTGATAAAACTTCAAATGGCCCTAACTTCAATACGGTGCGTCCTACACCTATCAAAGTTTGCAACAATCAAATGCTTGTAACTTTTTACTGGAGCGTCATAAAATCTTGAAATTTTGTGGCAATAAAGTACTCGAGCCTCTTGTCAATTAAAGTTATCGCTCATAGCTGTGCTACCCTTGAGTCCCAAATAAAACACAGATAAAACTTCAAATGGCCCTAACTTCTATACGGTGCTTCCTACACCTATCAAAGTTTGCAACAATCAAATGCTTGTAACTTTTTACTGGAGCGTCATAAAATCTTGAAATTTTGTGACAATAAAGTCCTCGTGCCTCTTGTCAATTTAAGCTTTCGCTCATAGCTATGCTACCCTTGAGTCCCAAATCAAAGACTGATAAAGCTTCAAATGGCCGTAGTATATAGTGCGTCCTACACCTATCAAACTTTGCAATAATCAAATGCTTGTAACTTTTTACTGGAGCGTCATAAAATCGTGAAATTTTGTGGCAATAAAGTACTCGAGCCTCTCGTCAATTAAAGTAACCGGTCATAGCTGTGCTACCCTTGAGTCCTAAAACAAACACTGATAATACTTCAAATGGCCCTAACTTCTATACGGTGCGCCCTACACCTCTCAAAGTTTGCAACAATCAAATGCTTGTAATTTTTTACTGGAGCGTCATAAAATCTTGAAATTTCGTGTCAATAAAATACTTGAGCCTCTTGTCAATTAAAGTTATCGCTCATAGCATTGCTAACCTTGAGTCCCAAAACAAACACTGATAAAACTTCAAATGGCCCTAACTTCTTTACGGTGCGTCCTACACCTATCAAAGTTTGCCACAATCAAATGCATTTAACACTTTACTGGAGCGTCCTACACCTATCAAAGTTGCAACAAGCAAATGCTTGTAATTTTTTACTGGAGCGTCATAAAATATTGAAATTTTGTGACAATAAAGTCCTCGTGCCTCTTGTCAATTTAAGCTTTCGCTCATAGCTATGCTACTCTTGAGTCCCAAATCAAAGACTGATAAAACTTCAAATGGCCCTAACTTCTATACGGTGCGTCCTACACCTATCAATGTTTGCAACAATCAAATGCTTCTAACTTTTTACTGGAGCGTCATAAAATCTTGAAACTTTGTGACAATAAAGTACTCGAGCCTCTTGTCAATTAAAGTTATCGCTCATAGCTGTGCTACCCTTGAATCCCAAATAAAACACAGATAAAACCTCAAATGGCCCTAACTTCTATACGGTGCTTCCTATACCTATCAAAGTTTGCAACAATCAAATGCTTGTAACTTTTTAATGGAGCGTCATAAAATCTTGAAATATTGTGACAATAAAGTACTCGTGCCTCTTGTCAATTAAAGTTATCGCTCATAGCTATGCTACCCTTGAGTCCCAAATCAAACACTGATAAAACTTCCAATGGCCCTATCTTCTATACGGTGCGTCCTACACCTATCAACGGTTGCAACAATGAAATGCTTGTAACGTTTTACTGGAGCGTCATAAAATCTTGAAATTTTGTGACAATAAAGTACTCGAGCCTCTTGTCAATTAAAGTTATCGCTCATAGCTATGCTACCACTGAGTCCCAAATCCAACACTGATAAAACTTCAAATGGCCCTAACTTCTATGTGGTGCGTCCTACACCTATTAAAGTTTGTCACAATCAAATGCTTTTAAAACTTAACTGGAGCGTCCTACACCTATCAGAGTTTGCAACAATCAAATGCTTGTAACTTTTTACTGAAATATTGTGACAATAAAGTCCTCGTGCCTCTTGTCAATTTAAGCTTTCGCTCATAGCTATGCTACCCTTAAGTTCCAAATCAAAGACTGATAAAACTTCAAACGGCCCTAACTTCTATACGGTGCGTCCTACACCTATCAAAGTTCGCAACAATCAAATGCTTATAATTTTTTACTGGAGCGTCATAAAATCTTGAAATTATGTGACAATAAAGTACTCGAGCGTCTTGCCAATTTGAGCTATCGCTCATAGCTATGCTACCCCTGAGTTCCAAATCAAACACTGATAAAACTTCAAATGGTCCTAACTTCTATGTGGTGCGTCCTACATCTATCAAAGTTTGCAACAATCAAATACTTGTAACTTTTTACTGGAGCGTCATAAAATCTTCAAATTTGGTGACAGTACTCGAGCCTCTTATCAATTTAAGCTATCGCTCATAGCTATGCTACCATTGAGTCCCAAATCAAACACTGATAAAACTTCAAGTGGCCCTAATTTCTATACTGTGCGTCCTATACCTATCAAAGTTTGCAACATTGAAATGCTTGTAACGTTTTACTGGAGCGTCATAAAATCTTGAAATTTTGTGACAATAAAATACTCGAGCCTCTTGTCAATTAAAGTTATCGCTCATAGCTATGCTACCACTGAGTCCCAAATCCAACACTGATAAAACTTCAAATGGCCCTAACTTCTATGTGGTGCGTCCTACACCTATTAAAGTTTGTCACAATCAAATGCTTTTAAAACTTTACTGGAGCGTCCTACACCTATCAAAGTTTGCAACAATCAAATGCTTGTAACTTTTTACTGGAGCGTCATAAAATCTTGAAATATAGTGACAATAAAGTCCTCGTGCCTCTTGTCAATTTAAGCTTTCGCTCATAGCTATGCTACCCTTAAGTTCCAAATCAAAGACTGATAAAATTTCAAACGGCCCTAACTTCTATACGGTGCGTCCTACACCTATCAAAGTTCGCAACAATCAAATGCTTATAATTTTTTACTGGAGCGTCATAAAATCTTGAAATTATGTGACAATAAAGTACTCGAGCGTCTTGTCAATTGGAGCTATCGCTCATAGCTATGCTACCCCTGAGTTCCAAATCAAACACTGATAAATCTTCAAGTGGCCCTAATTTCTATACTGTTTGTCCTATACCTATCAAAGTTTGCAACATTGAAATGCTTGTTACTTTTTACTGGAGCGTCATAAAATCGTGAAATTTTCTGACAATAAAGTACTCGAGCCTCTTGTCAATTAAAGTTATCGCTCATAGCTTTGCTACCCTTGAGTCCCAAAACAAACACTGTTAAAACTTCAAATGCTACTAACTTCTATACGGTGCGTGCTACAAATATCAAAGTTTGCCACAATCAAATGCTTTTAACACTTTACTGGAGCGTCCTACACCTATCAAAGTTGGAACAATCAAATGCTTATAACTTTTTACTGGAGCGTCATAAAATCGTGAAATTTTGTGGCAATAAAGTACTCGAGCCTCTTGTCAATTAAAGTTATCGCTCATAGCCCAGCTACCCTTGAGTCCCAAATCAAACACTGATAAAACTTCCAATGGCCCTATCTTCTATACGGTGCGTCCTACACCTATCAACGTTTGCAACAATGAAATGCTTGTAACGTTTTACTGGAGCGTCATAAAATCTTGAAATTTTGTGACAATAAAATACTCGAGCCTCTTGTCAATTAAAGTTATCGCTCATAGCTATGCTACCACTGAGTCCCAAATCCAACACTGATAAAACTTCAAATGGCCCTAACTTCTATGTGGTGCGTCCTACACCTATTAAAGTTTGTCACAATCAAATGCTTTTAAAACTTTACTGGAGCGTCCTACACCTATCAAAGTTTGCAACAATCAAATGCTTGTAACTTTTTACTGGAGCGTCATAAAATCTTGAAATATAGTGACAATAAAGTCCTCGTGCCTCTTGTCAATTTAAGCTTTCGCTCATAGCTATGCTACCCTTAAGTTCCAAATCAAAGACTGATAAAACTTCAAACGGCCCTAACTTCTATACGGTGCGTCCTACACCTATCAAAGTTCGCAACAATCAAATGCTTATAATTTTTTACTGGAGCGTCATAAAATCTTGAAATTATGTGACAATAAAGTACTCGAGCGTCTTGTCAATTGGAGCTATCGCTCATAGCTATGCTACCCCTGAGTTCCAAATCAAACACTGATAAATCTTCAAGTGGCCCTAATTTCTATACTGTTTGTCCTATACCTATCAAAGTTTGCAACATTGAAATGCTTGTTACTTTTTACTGGAGCGTCATAAAATCGTGAAATTTTCTGACAATAAATTACTCGAGCCTCTTGTCAATTAAAGTTATCGCTCATAGCTTTGCTACCCTTGAGTCCCAAAACAAACACTGTTAAAACTTCAAATGCTACTAACTTCTATACGGTGCGTGCTACAAATATCAAAGTTTGCCACAATCAAATGCTTTTAACACTTTACTGGAGCGTCCTACACCTATCAAAGTTGGAACAATCAAATGCTTATAACTTTTTACTGGAGCGTCATAAAATCGTGAAATTTTGTGGCAATAAAGTACTCGAGCCTCTTGTCAATTAAAGTAACCGCTCATAGCTATGCCACCCTTGAATCCCAAAACAAACACTGATAATAATTCAAATGGCCCTAACTTCTATACGGTGCGTCCTACACCTATCAAAGTTGCAACAATCAAATGATTGTAACTTTTTAATGGAGCGTCATAAAATATTGAAATTTTGTGACAATAAAGTCCTCGTGCCTCTTGTCAATTTAAGCTTTCGCTCATAGCTATGCTACCCTTAAGTTCCAAATCAAAGACTGATAAAACTTCAAACGGCCCTAACTTCTATACGGTGCGTCCTACACCTATCAAAGTTCGCAACAATCAAATGCTTGTAATTTTTTACTGGAGCGTCATAAAATCTTGAAATTATGTGACAATAAAGTACTCGAGCGTCTTGTCAATTTGAGCTATCGCTCATAGCTATGCTACCCCTGAGTCCCAAATCAAACACTGATAAAACTTCAAATGGTCCTAACTTCTATGTGGTGCGTCCTACACCTATCAAAGTTTGCAACAATCAAATACTTGTAACTTTTTACTGGAGCGTCATAAAATCTTCAAATTTGGTGACAGTAAAGTACTCGAGCCTCTTATCAATTTAAGCTATCGCTCATAGCTATGCTACCATTGAGTCCCAAATCAAACACTGATAAATCTTCAAGTGGCCCTAATTTCTATACTGTTTGTCCTATACCTATCAACGTTTGCAACATTGAAATGCTTGTTACTTTTTACTGGAGCGTCATAAAATCGTGAAATTTTGTGACAATAAAGTACTCGAGCCTCTTGTCAATTAAAGTTATCGCTCATAGCTTTGCTACCCTTGAGTCCCAAAACAATCACTGATAAAACTTCAAATGGCCCTAACTTCTATACGGTGCGTCCTACACCTATCAAAGTTTGCCACAATCAAATGCTTTTAACACTTTACTGGAGCGTCCTACACCTATCAAAGTTGCAACAATCAAATGCTTGTAACTTTTTACTGGAGCGTCATAAAATATTGAAATTTTGTGACAATAAAGTTCTCGTGCCTCTTGTCAATTTAAGCTTTCGCTCATAGCTATGCTACCTTAAGTCCCAAATCAAAGACTGATAAAACTTCAAATGGCCCTAACTTCTATACGGTGCGTCCTACACCTATCAAAGTTTGCCACAATCAAATGCTTTTAACACTTTACTGGAGCGTCCTACACCTATCAAAGTTGCAACAATCAAATGCTTGTAACTTTTTACTGGAGCGTCATAAAATATTGAAATTTTGTGACAATAAAGTCCTTGTGCCTCTTGTCAATTTAAGCTTTCGCTCATAGCTATGCTACCCTTGAGTCCCAAATAAAACACTGATAACACTTCAAATGGCCCTAACTTCCATACGGTGCGTCCTACACCTATCAAAGTTTGCAATATTGAAATGCTTGTAACTTTTTACTGGTGCGTCATAAAATCGTGAAATTTTCTGACAATAAAGTACTCGAGCCTCTTGTCAATTAAAGTTATCGCTCATAGCTTTGCTACCCTTGAGTCCCAAAACAAACACTGATAAAACTTCAAATGCCACTAACTTCTATACGGTGCGTCCTACAAATATCAAAGTTTGCCACAATCAAATGCTTTTAACACTTTACTGGAGCGTCCTACACCTATCAAAGTTGGAACAATCAAATGCTTATAACTTTTTACTGGAGCGTCATAAAATATTGAAATTTTGTGACAATAAAGTCCTCGTGCCTCTTGTCAATTTAAGCTTTCGCTCATAGCTATGCTACCCGTAAGTCCCAAATCAAAGACTGATAAAACTTCAAATGGCCCTAACTTCTATACGGTGCGTCCTACACCTATCAATGTTTGCAACAATCAAATGCTTGTAACTTTTTACTGGAGCGTCATAAAATCTTGAAATTTTGTGACAATAAAGTCCTCGTGCCTCTTGTCAAATTAAGCTTTCGCTCATAGCTATGCTACCCTTGAGTCCCAAATCAAAGACTGATAAAGCTTCAAATGGACGTAACTTCTATACAGTGCGTCCTACACCTATCAAAGTTGGCAACAATCAAATGCTTGTAACTTTTTACTGGAGCGTCATAAAATCGTGAAATTTTGTGGCAATAAAGTACTCGAGCCTCTTGTCAATTAAAGTAACCGCTCATAGCTGTGCTGTCCTTGAGTCCCAAAACAAACACTGATAATACTTCAAATGGCCCTAACTTCTATACGGTGCGTCCTACACCTATCAAAGTCTGCAACAATCAAATGCTTGTAATTTTTTACTGGAGCGTCATAAAATCTTCAAATTTCGTGGCAATAAAATACTCGAGCCTCTTGTCAATTAAAGTTATCGCTCATAGCTGTGCTACCCTTGAGTACCAAAACAAACACTGATAAAATTTCAAATGGCCCTAACTTCTACACGGTGCGTCCTACACCTATCAAAGTTTGGGACATTTAAATGCTTGTAACTTTTTACTGGAGCGTCATAAAATATTGAAATTTTGTGACAATAAAGTCCTCGTGCCTCTTGTCAATTTAAGCTTTCGCTCATAGCTATGCTACTCTTGAGTCCCAAATCAAAGACTGATAAAACTTCAAATTGCCCTAACTTCTATACGGTGCGTCCTACACCTATCAAAGTTTGCAACAATCAAATGCTTGTAACTTTTTACTGGAGCGTCATAAAATCTTGAAATTTTGTGACAATAAAGTACTCGAGCCTCTTGTCAATTAAAGTTTTCGCTCATAGCTGTGCTACCCTTGAGTCCCAAATAAAACACAGATAAAACCACAAATGGCCCTAACTTCTATACGGTGCTTCCTATACCTATCAAAGTTTGCAACAATCAAATGCTTGTAACTTTTTACTGGAGCGTCATAAAATCTTGAAATATTGTGACAATAAAGTACTCGTGCCTCTTGTCAATTAAAGTTATCGGTCATAGCTATGCTACCCTTGAGTCCCAAATCAAACACTGATAAAACTTCCAATGGCCCTATCTTCTATACGGTGCGTCCTACACCTATCAACGTTTGCAGCAATGAAATGCTTGTAACTTTTTACTGGAGCGTCATAAAATCGTGAAATTTTGTGACAATAAAGTACTCGAGCCCCTTGTCAATTAAAGTTATCGCTCATAGCTACGCTACCCCTGAGTCCCAAATCCAACACTGATAAAACTTCAAATGGCCCTAACTTCTATGTGGTGCGTCCTACACCTATCAAAATTTGTCACAATCAAATGCTTTTAAAACTTTACTGGAGCGTCCTACACCTATCAAAGTTTGCAACAATCAAATGCTTGTAACTTTTTACTGGAGCGTCATAAAATCTGGAAATTTTGTGACAAAAAAGTACTCGAGCCTCTTATCAATTTAAGCTATCGCTCATAGCTAAGCTACCATTGAGTCCCAAATCAAACACTGATAAAACTTCAAGTGGCCCTAATTTCTATACTGTGCGTCCTATACCTATCAAAGTTTGCAACATTGAAATGCTTGTAACTTTTTACTGGAGCGTAATAAAATCGTGAAATTTTGTGACAATAAAGTACTCGAGCCTCTTGTCAATTAAAGTTATCGCTCATAGTTTTGCTACCCTTGAGTCCCAAAACAAACACTGATAAAACTTCAAATGGCCCTAACTTCTATACGGTGTGTCCTACACCTATCAAAGTTGTCCACAATCAAATGCTTTTAACACTTTACTGTTGCTTCCTACACCTATCAAAGTTGCAACAATCAAATGCTTGTAACATTTACTGGAGCGTCATAAAATATTGAAATTTTGTGACAATAAAGTCCTCGTGCCTCTTGTCAATTTAAGCTTTCGCTCATAGCTATGCTACCCTTAAGTTCCAAATCAAAGACTGATAAAACTTCAAACGGCCCTAACTTCTATACGGTGCGTCCTACACCTATCAAAGTTCGCAACAATCAAATGCTTGTAATTTTTTACTGGAGCGTCATAAAATCTTGAAATTATGTGACAATAAAGTACTCAAGCGTCTTGTCAATTTGAGCTATCGCTCATAGCTATGCTACCCCTGAGTCCCAAATCAAACACTGATAAAACTTCAAATGGCCCTAACTTCTATGTGGTGCGTCCTACACCTATCGAAGTTTGCAACAATCAAATACTTGTAACTTTTTACTGGAGCGTCATAAAATCTTCAAATTTGGTGACAGTAAAGTACTCGAGCCTCTTATCAATTTAAGCTATCGCTCATAGCTATGCTACCATTGAGTCCCAAATCAAACACTGATAAATCTTCAAGTGGCCCTAATTTCTATACTGTTTGTCTTATACCTATCAAAGTTTTCAACATTGAAATTCTTGTTACTTTTTACTGGAGCGTCATAAAATCGTGAAATTTTGTGACAATAAAGTACTCGAGCCTCTTGTCAATTAAAGTTATCGCTCATAGCTTTGCTACCCTTGAGTCCCAAAACAATCACTGATAAAACTTCAAATGGCCCTAACTTATATACGGTGCGTCCTACACCTATCAAAGTTTGCCACAATCAAATGCTTTTAACAATTTACTGGAGCGTCCTACACCTATCAAAGTTGCAACAATCAAATGCTTGTAACTTTTTACTGGAGCGTCATAAAATATTGAAATTTTGTGACAATAAAGTCCTTGTGCCTCTTGTCAATTTAAGCTTTCGCTCATAGCTATGCTACCCTTGAGTCCCAAATAAAACACTGATAACACTTCAAATGGCCCTAACTTCCATACGGTGCGTCCTACACCTATCAAAGTTTGCAATATTGAAATGTTTGTAACTTTTAACTGGTGCGTCATAAAATCGTGAAATTTTCTGACAATAAAGTACTCGAGCCTCTTGTCAATTAAAGTTATCGCTCATAGCTTTGCTACCCTTGAGTCCCAAAACAAACACTGACAAAACTTCAAATGCCACTAACTTCTCTACGGTGCGTCCTACAAATATCAAAGTTTGCCACAAGCAAATGCTTTTAACACTTTACTGGAGCGTCCTACACCTATCAAAGTTGGAACAATCAAATGCTTATAACTTTTTACTGGAGCGTCATAAAATATTGAAATTTTGTGACAATAAAGTCCTCGTGCCTCTTGTAAATTTAAGCTTTCGCTCATAGCTATGCCACTCTTGAGTCCCAAATCAAAGACTGATAAAACTTCAAATGGCCCTAACTTCTATCCGGTGCGTCCTACACCTATCAAAGTTTGCAACAATCAAATGCTTGTAACTTTTTACTGGAGCGTCATAAAATCTTGAAATTTTGTGACAATAAAGTACTCGAGCCTCTTGTCAATTAAAGTTATCGCTCATAGCTGTGCTACCCTTGAGTCCCAAATAAAACACAGATAAAACCTCAAATGGCCCTAACCTCTATACTGTGCTTCCTATACCTATCAAAGTTTGCAACAATCAAATGCTTGTAACTTTTTACTGGAGCGTCATAAAATTTTGAAATATTGTGACAATAAAGTACTCGAGCCTCTTGTCAATTAAAGTTATCGCTCATAGCTTTGCTACCCTTGAGTCCCAAAACAAACACTGATAAAACTTCAAATGCCACTAACTTCTATACGGTGCGTCCTACAAATATCAAAGTCTGCAACAATCAAATGCTTGTAATGTTTTACTGGAGCGTCATAAAATCTTGAAATTTCGTGGCAATAAAATACTCGAGCCTCTTGTCAATTAAAGTTATCGCTCATAGCTGTGCTATTCTTGAGTACCAAAACAAACACTGATAAAATTTCAAATGGCCCTAACTTCTACACGGTGCGTCCTACACCTATCAAAGTTTGGTACATTTAAATGCTTGTAACTTTTTACTGGAGCGTCATAAAATATTGAAATATTGTGACAATAAAGTCCTCGTGCCTCTTGTCAATTTAAGCTTCCGCTCATAGCTATGCTACTCTTGAGTCCCAACTCAAAGACTGATAAAACTTCAAATGGCCCTAACTTCTATACGGTGCGTCCTACACCTATCAAAGTTTGCAACAATCAAATGCTTGTAACTTTTTACTGGAGCGTCATAAAATCTTGAAATTTTGTGACAATAAAGTACTCGAGCCTCTTGTCAATTAAAGTTATCGCTCATAGCTGTGCTACCCTTGAGTCCCAAATAAAACACAGATAAAACCTAAAATGGCCCTAACTTCTATACGGTGCTTCCTATACCTATCAAAGTTTGCAACAATCAAATGCTTGTAACTTTTTACTGGAGCGTCATAAAATCTTGAAATTTTGTGACAATAAAGTACTCGTGCCTCTTGTCAATTTAAGTTATTGGTCATAGCTTTGCTACCCTTGAGTCCCAACACAAACACTGATAAAACTTCCAATGGCCCTATCTTCTATACGGTGCGTCCTACACCTATCAACGTTTGCAACAATGAAATGCTTGTAACTTTTTACTGGAGCGTAATAAAATCGTGAAATTTTGTGGCAATAAAGTACTCGAGCCTCTTGTCAATTAAAGTTATCGCTCATAGCTATGCTACCCCTGAGTCTCAAATCCAACACTGATAAAACTTCAAATGGCCCTAACTTCTATGTGGTGCGTCCTACACCTATCAAAGTTTGTCACAATCAAATGCTTTTAAAACTTTACTGGAGCGTCCTACACCTATCAAAGTTTGCAACAATCAAATGCTTGTAACTTTTTACTGGAGCGTCATAAAATCTTGAAATTTTGTGACAAAAAAGTACTCGAGCCTCTTATCAATTTAAGCTATCGCTCATAGCTATGCTACCATTGAGTCCCAAATCAAACACTGATAAAACTTCAAGTGGCCCTAATTTCTATACTGTGCGTCCTATACCTATCAAAGTTTGCAACATTGAAATGCTTGTAACTTTTTACTGGAGCGTAATAAAATCGTGAAATTTTGTGACAATAAAGTACTCGAGCCTCTTGTCAATTAAAGTTATCACTCATAGCTTTGCTACCCTTGAGTCCCAAAACAAACACTGATAAAACTTCAAATGGCCCTAACTTCTATACGGTGTGTCCTACACCTATCAAAGTTGTCCACAATCAAATGCTTTTAACACTTTACTGGAGCGTCCTACACCTATCAAAGTTGCAACAATCAAATGCTTGTAACTTTTTACTGGAGCGTCTTAAAATATTGAAATTTTGTGACAATAAAGTCCTCGTGCCTCTTGTCAATTTAAGCTTTCGCTTATAGCTATGCTACCCTTGAGTCCCAAATCAAACACTGATAAAACTTCAAATGGCCCTAACTTCTATACGGTGCGTCCTACACCTATCAAAGTTTGCAACAATCAATTGCTTGTAACTTTTTAATGGAGCGTCATAAAATCTTGAAATTGTGTGACAATAAAGTACTCGTGCCTCTTGTCAATTACAGTTATCGGTCATAGCTTTGCTACCGTTGAGTCCCAACACAAACACTGATAAAACTTCAAATGGCACTAACTTCTATACGGGGCGTCCTACTCCTATGAAATTTTGCCACAATCAAATGCTTTTAACACTTTACTGGAGCGTCCTACACCTATCAAAGTTGCAACAATCAAATGCTTGTAACTTTTTACTGGAGCGTCATAAAATATTGAAATTTTGTGACAATAAAGTCCTCGTGCGTCTTGTCAATTTAAGCTTTCGTTCATAGCTATGCTACCCTAAAGTTCCAAATCAAAGACTGATAAAACTTCAAACGGCCCTAACTTCTATATGGTGCGTCCTACAAATATCAAAGTTTGCAACAATCAAATGCTTGTAACTTTTTACTGGAGCGTCATAAAATCTTGAAATTTTGTGACAATAAAGTCCCCGTGCCTCTTGTCAATTTAAGCTTTCGCTCATAGCTATGCTACCCTTGAGTCCCAAATCAAAGACTGATAAAGCTTCAAATGGCCGTAACTTCTATACAGTGCGTGCTACACCTATCAAAGTTGGCAACAATCAAATGCTTGTAACTTTTTACTGGAGCGTCATAAAATCGTGAAATTTTGTGGCAATAAAGTACTCGAGCCTCTTGTCAATGAAAGTAACCTCTCATAGCTGTGCTACCCTTGAGTCCAAAAAAAAAAACACTGATAATACTTCAAATGGCCCTAACTTCTATACGGTGCGTCCTACACCTATCAAAGTCTGCAACAATCAAATGCTTGTAGTTTTTTACTGGAGCGTCATAAAATCTTGAAATTTAGTGGCAATAAAATACTCGAGCCTCTTGTCAATTAAAGTTATCGTTCATAGCTGTGCTACCCTTGAGTACCAAAACAAACACTGATCAAATTTCAAATGGCCCTAACTTCTACACCTATCAAAGTTTGGGACATTTAAATGCTTGTAACTTTTTACTGGAGCGTCATAAAATATTGAAATTTTGTGACAATAAAGTCCTCGTGCCTCTTGTCAATTTAAGCTTTCGCTCATAGCTATGCTACTCTTGAGTCCCAAATTAAAGACTGATAAAACTTCAAATGGAACTAACTTCTATACGGTGCGTCCTACACCTATCAAAGTTTGCAACAATCAAATGCTTATAACTTTTTACTGGAGCGTCATAAAATCTTGAAATTTTGTGACAATAAAGTCCTCGTGCCTCTTGTCAATTTAAGCTTTCGCTCATAGCTATGCTACCCTTGAGTCCCAAATCAAAGACTGATAAAGCTTCAAATGGCCGTAACTTCTATACAGTTCGTGCTACACCTATCAAAGTTGGCAACCATCAAATGCTTGTAACTTTTTACTGGAGCGTCATAAAATCGTGAAATTTTGTGGCAATAAAGTACTCGAGCCTCTTGTCAATGAAAGTAACCGCTCATAGCTGTGCTACCCTTGAGTCCCAAAACAAACACTGATAATACTTCAAATGGCCCTAACTTCTATACGGTGCGTCCTACACCTATCAAAGTCTGCAACAATCAAATGCTTGTAATTTTTTACTGGAGCGTCATAAAATCTTGAAATTTCGTGGCAATAAAATACTCGAGCCTCTTGTCAATTAAAGTTATCGCTCATAGCTGTGCTACCCTTGAGTACCAAAACAAACACTGATCAAATTTCAAATGGTCCTAACTTCTACACGGTGCGTCCTACACCTATCAAAGTTTTTGACTTTTAAATGCTTGTAACTTTTTACTGGAGCGTCATAAAATATTGAAATTTTGTGACAATAAAGTCCTCGTGCCTCTTGTCAATTTAAACTTTCGCTCATAGCTATGCTACTCTTGAGTCCCAAATTAAAGACTGATAAAACTTCAAATGGCCCTAACTTCTATACGGTGCGTCCTACACCTATCAAAGTTTGCAACAATCAAATGCTTGTAACTTTTTACTGGAGCGTCATAAAATCTTGAAATTTTGTGACAATAAAGTACTCGAGCCTCTTGTCAATTAAAGTTATCGCTCATAGCTGTGCTACCCTTGAGTCCCAAATAAAACACAGATAAAACCTCAAATGGCCCTAACTTCTATACGGTGCTTCCTATACCTATCAAAATTTGCAACAATCAAATGCTTGTAACTTTTTACTGGAGCGTCATTAAATCTTGAAATATTGTGACAATAAAGTACTCGTGCCTCTTGTCAATTAAAGTTATCGCTGATAGCTATGCTACCCTTGAGTCCCAAATCAAACACTGATAAAACTTCCAATGGCCCTATCTTCTATACGGTGCGTCCTACACCTATCAACGTTTGCAACAATGAAATGCTTGTAACTTTTTACTGGAGCGTCATAAAATCGTGAAATTTTGTGACAATAAAGTACTCGAGCCTCTTGTCAATTAAAGTTATCGCTCATAGCTATGCTACCCCTGAGTCCTAAATCCAACACTGATAAAACTTCAAATGGCCCTAACTTCTATGTGGTGCGTCCTACACCTATCAAAGTTTGTCACAATCAAATGCTTTTAAAACTTTACTGGAGCGTCCTAAACCTATCAAAGTTTGCAACAATCAAATGCTTGTAACTTTTTACTGGACCGTCATAAAATCTTGAAATTTTGTGACAAAAAAGAACTCGAGCCTCTTATCAATTTAAGCTATCGCTCATAGCTATGCTACAATTGAGTCCCAAATCAAACACTGATAAAACTTCAAGTGGCCCTAATTTCTATACTGTGCGTCCTATACCTATCAAAGTTTGCAACATTGAAATGCTTGTAACTTTTTACTGGAGCGTAATAAAATCGTGAAATTTTGTGACAATAAAGTACTCGAGCCTCTTGTCAATTAAAGTTATCGCTCATAGCTTTGCTACCCTTGAGCCCCAAAACATACACTGATAAAACTTCAAATGGCCCTAACTTCTATACGGTGTGTCCTACACCTACCAAAGTTGTCCACAATCAAATGCTTTTAACACTTTACTGGAGCGTCCTACACCTATCAAAGTTGCAACAATCAAATGCTTGTAACTTTTTACTGGAGCGTCATAAAATATTGAAATTTTGTGACAATAAAGTCCTCGTGCCTCTTGTCAATTTAAGCTTTCGCTCATAGCTATGCTACCCTTAAGTTCCAAATCAAAGACTGATAAAACTTCAAACGGCCCTAACTTCTATACGGTGCGTCCTACACCTATCAAAGTTTGCAACAATCAAATGCTTGTAATTTTTTACTGGAGCGTCATAAAATCTTGAAATTATGTGACAATAAAGTACTCGAGCGTCTTCTCAATTTGAGCTATCGCTCATAGCTATGCTACCATTGAGTCCCAAATCCAACACTGATAAATCTTCAAGTGGCCCTAATTTCTATACTGTTTGTCCTATACCTATCAAAGTTTGCAACATTGAAATGCTTGTTACTTTTTACTGGAGCGTCATAAAATCGTTAAATTTTGTGACAATAAAGTACTCGAGCCTCTTGTCAATTAAAGTTATCGCTCATAGCTTTGCTACCCTTGAGTCCCAAAACAATCACTGATAAAACTTCAAATGGCCCTAACTTCTATACGGTGCGTCCTACACCTATCAAAGTTTGCCACAATCAAATGCTTTTAACACTTTACTGGAGCGTCCTACACCTATCAAAGTTGCAACAATCAAATGCTTGTAACTTTTTACTGGAGCGTCATAAAATATTGAAATTTTGTGACAATAAAGTCCTTGTGCCTCTTGTCAATTTAAGCTTTCGCTCATAGCTATGCTACCCTTGAGTCCGAAATAAAACACTGATAACACTTCAAATGGCCCTAACTTCCATACGGTGCGTCCTACACCTATCAAAGTTTGCAATATTGAAATGCTTGTAACTTTTTACTGGTACGTCATAAAATCGTGAAATTTTCTGACAATAAAGTACTCGAGCCTCTTGTCAATTAAAGTTATCGCTCATAGCTTTGCTACTCTTGAGTCCCAAAACAAACACTGATAAAACTTCAAATGCCACTAACTTCTATACGGTGCGTCCTACAAATATCAAAGTTTACCACAATCAAATGCTTTTAACACTTTACTGGAGCGTCCTACACCTATCAAAGTTGCAACAATCAAATGCTTGTAACTTTTTACTGGAGCGTCATAAAATATTGAAATTTTGTGACAATAAAGTCCTTGTGCCTCTTGTCAATTTAAGCTTTCGCTCATAGCTATGCTACCCTTGAGTCCCAAATAAAACACTGATAACACTTCAAATGGCCCTAACTTCTATACGGTGCGTCCTACACCTATCAAAGTCTGCAACAATCAAATGCTTGTAATTTTTTACTGGAGCGTCATAAAATCTTGAAATTTCGTGGCAATAAAATACTCGAGCCTCTTGTCAATTAAAGTTATCGCTCATAGCTGTGCTATCCTTGAGTACCAAAACAAACACTGATCAAATTTCAAATGGTCCTAACTTCTACACGGTGCGTCCTACACCTATCAAAGTTTGGGACTTTTAAATGCTTGTAACTTTTTACTGGAGCGTCATAAAATATTGAAATTTTGTGACAATAAAGTCCTCGTGCCTCTTGTCAATTTAAACTTTCGCTCATAGCTATGCTACTCTTGAGTCCCAAATTAAAGACTGATAAAACTTCAAATGGCCCTAACTTCTATACGGTGCGTCCTACACCTATCAAAGTTTGCAACAATCAAATGCTTGTAACTTTTTACTGGAGCGTCATAAAATCTTGAAATTTTGTGACAATAAAGTACTCGAGCCTCTTGTCAATAAAGGTTATCGCTCATAGCTATGCTACCCTTGAGTCCCAAATAAAACACAGATAAAACCTCAAATGGCCCTAACTTCTATACGGTGCTTCCTATACCTATCAAAGTTTGCAACAATCAAATGCTTGTAACTTTTTACTGGAGCGTCATTAAATCTTGAAATATTGTGACAATAAAGTACTCGTGCCTCTTGTCAATTAAAGTTATCGCTGATAGCTATGCTACCCTTGAGTCCCAAATCAAACACTGATAAAACTTCCAATGGCCCTATCTTCTATACGGTGCGTCCTACACCTATCAACGTTTGCAACAATGAAATGCTTGTAACTTTTTACTGGAGCGTCATAAAATCGTGAAATTTTGTGACAATAAAGTACTCGAGCCTCTTGTCAATTAAAGTTATCGCTCATAGCTATGCTACCCCTGAGTCCTAAATCCAACACTGATAAAACTTCAAATGGCCCTAACTTCTATGTGGTGCGTCCTACACCTATCAAAGTTTGTCACAATCAAATGCTTTTAAAACTTTACTGGAGCGTCCTAAACCTATCAAAGTTTGCAACAATCAAATGCTTGTAACTTTTTACTGGACCGTCATAAAATCTTGAAATTTTGTGACAAAAAAGTACTCGAGCCTCTTATCAATTTAAGCTATCGCTCATAGCTATGCTACAATTGAGTCCCAAATCAAACACTGATAAAACTTCAAGTGGCCCTAATTTCTATACTGTGCGTCCTATACCTATCAAAGTTTGCAACATTGAAATGCTTGTAACTTTTTACTGGAGCGTAATAAAATCGTGAATTTTGTGACAATAAAGTACTCGAGCTCTTGTCAATTAAAGTTATCGCTCATAGCTTTGCTACCCTTGAGCCCCAAACAAACACTGATAAAACTTCAAATGGCCCCTAACTTCTATACCTTGTGTCCTACACCTACCAAAGTTGTCCACAATCAAATGCTTTTAACACTTTACTGGAGCGTCCTACACCTATCAAAGTTGCAACAATCAAATGCTTGTAACTTTTTACTGGAGCGTCATAAAATATTGAAATTTTGTGACAATAAAGTCCTCGTGCCTCTTGTCAATTTAAGCTTTCGCTCATAGCTATGCTACCCTTAAGTTCCAAATCAAAGACTGATAAAACTTCAAACGGCCCTAACTTCTATACGGTGCGTCCTACACCTATCAAAGTTTGCAACAATCAAATGCTTGTAATTTTTACTGGAGCGTCATAAAATCGTGAAATATTGTGACAATAAAGTACTCGAGCGTCTTCTCAATTTGAGCTATCGCTCATAGCTATGCTACCATTGAGTCCCAAATCCAACACTGATAAATCTTCAAGTGGCCCTAATTTCTATACTGTTTGTCCTATACCTATCAAAGTTTGCAACATTGAAATGCTTGTTACTTTTTACTGAGCGTCATAAAATCGTTAAATTTTGTGACAATAAAGTACTCGAGCCTCTTGTCAATTAAAGTTATCGCTCATAGCTTTGCTACCCTTGAGTCCCAAAACAATCACTGATAAAACTTCAAATGGCCCTAACTTCTATACGGTGCGTCCTACACCTATCAAAGTTTGCCACAATCAAATGCTTTTAACACTTTACTGGAGCGTCCTACACCTATCAAAGTTGCAACAATCAAATGCTTGTAACTTTTTACTGGAGCGTCTTAAAATATGAAATTTTGTGACAATAAAGTCCTTGTGCCTCTTGTCAATTTAAGCTTTCGCTCATAGCTATGCTACCCTTGAGTCCGAAATAAAACACTGATAACACTTCAAATGGCCCTAACTTCCATACGGTGCGTCCTACACCTATCAAAGTTTGCAATATTGAAATGCTTGTAACTTTTTACTGGTGCGTCATAAAATCGTGAAATTTTCTGACAATAAAGTACTCGAACCTCTTGTCAATTAAAGTTATCGCTCATAGCTTTGCTACCCTTGAGTCCCAAAACAAACACTGATAAAACTTCAAATGCCACTAACTTCTATACGGTGCGTCCTACAAATATCAAAGTTTACCACAATCAAATGCTTTTAACACTTTACTGGAGCGTCCTACACCTATCAAAGTTGCAACAATCAAATGCTTGTAACTTTTTACTGGAGCGTCATAAAATATTGAAATTTTGTGACAATAAAGTCCTTGTGCCTCTTGTCAATTTAAGCTTTCGCTCATAGCTATGCTACCCTTGAGTCCCAAATAAAACACTGATAAAACTTCAAATGGCCCTAACTTCTATACGGTGCGTCCTACACCTATCAAAGTTTGCAACAATCAAATGCTTGTAATTTTTTACTGGAGCGTCATAAAATCTTGAAATTTAGTGGCAATAAAATACTCGAGCCTCTTGTCAATTAAAGTTATCGTTCATAGCTGTGCTACCCTTGAGTACCAAAACAAACACTGATCAAATTTCAAATGGCCCTAACTTCTACACGGTGCGTCCTACACCTTTCAAAGTTTGGGACATTTAAATGCTTGTAACTTTTTACTGGAGCGTCATAAAATATTGAAATTTTGTGAAAATAAAGTCCTCGTGCCTCTTGTCAATTTAAGCTTTCGATCATAGCTATGCTACTCTTGAGTCCCAAATTAAAGACTGATAAAACTTCAAATGGAACTAACTTCTATACGGTGCGTCCTACACCTATCAAAGTTTGCAACAATCAAATGCTTGTAACTTTTTACTGGAGTGTCATAAAATCTTGAAATTTTGTGACAATAAAGTCCTCGTGCCTCTTGTCAATTTAAGCTTTCGCTCATAGCTATGCTACCCTTGAGTCCCAAGTCAAAGACTGATAAAGCTTCAAATGGCCGTAACTTCTATACAGTGCGTGCTACACCTATCAAAGTTGGCAACAATCAAATGCTTGTAACTTTTTACTGGAGCGTCATAAAATCGTGAAATTTTGTGGCAATAAAGTACTCGAGCCTCTTGTCAATGAAAGTAACCGCTCATAGCTGTGCTACCCTTGAGTCCCAAAACAAACACTGATAATACTTCAAATGGCCCTAACTTCTATGCGGTGCGTCCTACACCTATCAAAGTTTGGGACATTTAAATGCTTGTAACTTTTTACTGGAGCGTCATAAAATATTGAAATTTTGTGACAATAAAGTCCTCGTGCCTCTTGTCAATTTAAGCTTTCGCTCATAGCTATGCTACCCTTGAGTCCCAAGTCAAAGACTGATAAAGCTTCAAATGGCCGTAACTTCTATACAGTTCGTGCTACACCTATCAAAGTTGGCAACCATCAAATGCTTGTAACTTTTTACTGGAGCGTCATAAAATCGTGAAATTTTGTGGCAATAAAGTACTCGAGCCTCTTGTCAATGAAAGTAACCGCTCATAGCTATGCTACCCTTGAGTCCCAAATAAAACACTGATAACACTTCAAATGGCCCTAACTTCTATACGGTGCGTCCTACACCTATCAAAGTCTGCAACAATCAAATGCTTGTAATTTTTTACTGGAGCGTCATAAAATCTTGAAATTTAGTGGCAATAAAATACTCGAGCCTCTTGTCAATTAAAGTTATCGTTCATAGCTGTGCTACCCTTGAGTACCAAAACAAACACTGATCAAATTTCAAATGGCCCTAACTTCTACACGGTGCGTCCTACACCTTTCAAAGTTTGGGACATTTAAATGCTTGTAACTTTTTACTGGAGCGTCATAAAATATTGAAATTTTGTGAAAATAAAGTCCTCGTGCCTCTTGTCAATTTAAGCTTTCGATCATAGCTATGCTACTCTTGAGTCCCAAATTAAAGACTGATAAAACTTCAAATGGAACTAACTTCTATACGGTGCGTCCTACACCTATCAAAGTTTGCAACAATCAAATGCTTGTAACTTTTTACTGGAGTGTCATAAAATCTTGAAATTTTGTGACAATAAAGTCCTCGTGCCTCTTATCAATTTAAGCTTTCGCTCATAGCTATGCTACCCTTGAGTCCCAAGTCAAAGACTGATAAAGCTTCAAATGGCCGTAACTTCTATACAGTGCGTGCTACACCTATCAAAGTTGGCAACAATCAAATGCTTGTAACTTTTTACTGGAGCGTCATAAAATCGTGAAATTTTGTGGCAATAAAGTAGTCGAGCCTCTTGTCAATGAAAGTAACCGCTCATAGCTGTGCTACCCTTGAGTCCCAAAACAAACACTGATAATACTTCAAATGGCCCTAACTTCTATGCGGTGCGTCCTACACCTATCAAAGTTTGGGACATTTAAATGCTTGTAACTTTTTACTGGAGCGTCATAAAATATTGAAATTTTGTGACAATAAAGTCCTCGTGCCTCTTGTCAATTTAAGCTTTCGCTCATAGCTATGCTACTCTTGAGTCCCAAATCAAAGACTGATAAAGCTTCAAATGGCCGTAACTTCTATACAGTTCGTGCTACACCTATCAAAGTTGGCAACCATCAAATGCTTGTAACTTTTTACTGGAGCGTCATAAAATCGTGAAATTTTGTGGCAATAAAGTACTCGAGCCTCTTGTCAATGAAAGTAACCGCTCATAGCTGTGCTACCCTTGAGTCCCAAAACAAACACTGATAATACTTCAAATGGCCCTAACTTCTATACGGTGCGTCTACACCTATCAAAGTCTGCAACAATCAAATGCTTGTAATTTTTTACTGGAGCGTCATAAAATCTTGAAATTTCGTGGCAATAAAATACTCGAGCCTCTTGTCAATTAAAGTTATCGCTCATAGCTGTGCTACCCTTGACTACCAAAACAAACACTGATCAAATTTCAAATGGTCCTAACTTCTACACGGTGCGTCCTACACCTATCAAAGTTTGGGACTTTTAAATGCTTGTAACTTTTTACTGGAGCGTCATAAAATATTGAAATTTTGTGACAATAAAGTCCTCGTGCCTCTTGTCAATTTAAACTTTCGCTCATAGCTATGCTACTCTTGAGTCCCAAATTAAAGACTGATAAAACTTCAAATGGCCCTAACTTCTATACGGTGCGTCCTATACCTATCAAAGTTTGCAACAATCGAATGCTTGTAACTTTTTACTGGAGCGTCATAAAATCTTGAAATTTTGTGACAATAAAGTACTCGAGCCTCTTGTCAATAAAGGTTATCGCTCATAGCTATGCTACCCTTGAGTCCCAAATAAAACACAGATAAAACCTCAAATGGCCCTAACTTCTATACGGTGCTTCCTATACCTATCAAAGTTTGCAACAATCAAATGCTTGTAACTTTTTACTGGAGCGTCATTAAATCTTGAAATATTGTGACAATAAAGTACTCGTGCCTCTTGTCAATTAAAGTTATCGCTGATAGCTATGCTACTCTTGAGTCCCAAATCAAACACTGATAAAACTTCAAATGGCCCTATCTTCTATACGGTGCGTCCTACACCTATCAACGTTTGCAACAATGAAATGCTTGTAACTTTTTACTGGAGCGTCATAAAATCGTGAAATTTTGTGACAATAAAGTACTCGAGCCTCTTGTCAATTAAAGTTATCGCTCATAGCTATGCTACCCCTGAGTCCTAAATCCAACACTGATAAAACTTCAAATGGCCCTAACTTCTATGTGGTGCGTCCTACACCTATCAAAGTTTGTCACAATCAAATGCTTTTAAAACTTTACTGGAGCGTCCTAAACCTATCAAAGTTTGCAACAATCAAATGCTTGTAACTTTTTACTGGACCGTCATAAAATCTTGAAATTTTGTGACAAAAAAGTACTCGAGCCTCTTATCAATTTAAGCTATCGCTCATAGCTATGCTACAATTGAGTCCCAAATCAAACACTGATAAAACTTCAAGTGGCCCTAATTTCTATACTGTGCGTCCTATACCTATCAAAGTTTGCAACATTGAAATGCTTGTAACTTTTTACTGGAGCGTAATAAAATCGTGAAATTTTGTGACAATAAAGTACTCGAGCCTCTTGTCAATTAAAGTTATCGCTCATAGCTTTGCTACCCTTGAGCCCCAAAACAAACACTGATAAAACTTCAAATGGCCCTAACTTCTATACGGTGTGTCCTACACCTACCAAAGTTGTCCACAATCAAATGCTTTTAACACTTTACTGGAGCGTCCTACACCTATCAAAGTTGCAACAATCAAATGCTTGTAACTTTTTACTGGAGCGTCATAAAATATTGAAATTTTGTGACAATAAAGTCCTCGTGCCTCTTGTCAATTTAAGCTTTCGCTCATAGCTATGCTACCCTTAAGTTCCAAATCAAAGACTGATAAAACTTCAAACGGCCCTAACTTCTATACGGTGCGTCCTACACCTATCAAAGTTTGCAACAATCAAATGCTTGTAATTTTTTACTGGAGCGTCATAAAATCTTGAAATTATGTGACAATAAAGTACTCGAGCGTCTTCTCAATTTGAGCTATCGCTCATAGCTATGCTACCATTGAGTCCCAAATCCAACACTGATAAATCTTCAAGTGGCCCTAATTTCTATACTGTTTGTCCTATACCTATCAAAGTTTGCAACATTGAAATGCTTGTAACTTTTTACTGGAGCGTCATAAAATCGTTAAATTTTGTGACAATAAAGTACTCGAGCCTCTTGTCAATTAAAGTTATCGCTCATAGCTATGCTACCCTTGAGTTCCAAAACAAACACTGATAAAACTTCAAATGGCCCTAACTTCTATACGGTGCGTCCTACACCTATCAAAGTTTGCCACAATCAAATGCTTTTAACACTTTACTGGAGCGTCCTACACCTATCAAAGTTGCAACAATCAAATGCTTGTAACTTTTTACTGGAGCGTCTTAAAATATTGAAATTTTGTGACAATAAAGTCCTCGTGCCTCTTGTCAATTTAAGCTTTCGCTCATAGCTATGCTACCCTTGAGTCCCAAATAAAACACTGATAACACTTCAAATGGCCCTAACTTCTATACGGTGCGTCCTACACCTATCAAAGTCTGCAACAATCAAATGCTTGTAATTTTTTACTGGAGCGTCATAAAATCTTGAAATTTAGTGGCAATAAAATACTCGAGCCTCTTGTCAATTAAAGTTATCGTTCATAGCTGTGCTACCCTTGAGTACCAAAACAAACACTGATCAAACTTCAAATGGCCCTAACTTCTACACGGTGCGTCCTACACCTTTCAAAGTTTGGGACATTTAAATGCTTGTAACTTTTTACTGGAGCGTCATAAAATATTGAAATTTTGTGAAAATAAAGTCCTCGTGCCTCTTGTCAATTTAAGCTTTCGATAATAGCTATGCTACTCTTGAGTCCCAAATTGAAGACTGATAAAACTTCAAATGGAACTAACTTCTATACGGTGCGTCCTACACCTATCAAAGTTTGCAACAATCAAATGCTTGTAACTTTTTACTGGAGCGTCATAAAATCTTGAAATTTTGTGACAATAAAGTACTCGAGCCTCTTGTCAATGAAAGTAACCGCTCATAGCTGTGCTACCCTTGAGTCCCAAAACAAACACTGATAATACTTCAAATGGCCCTAACTTCTATGCGGTGCGTCCTACACCTATCAAAGTTTGGGACATTTAAATGCTTGTAACTTTTTACTGGAGCGTCATAAAATATTGAAATTTTGTGACAATAAAGTCCTCGTGCCTCTTGTCAATTTAAGCTTTCGCTCATAGCTATGCTACTCTTGAGTCCCAAATTAAAAACTTCAAATGGCCCTAACTTCTATACGGTGCGTCCTATACCTATCAAAGTTTGCAACAATCGAATGCTTGTAACTTTTTACTGGAGCGTCATAAAATCTTGAAATTTTGTGACAATAAAGTACTCGAGCCTCTTGTCAATAAAGGTTATCGCTCATAGCTGTGCTACCCTTGAGTCCCAAATAAAACACAGATAAAACCTCAAATGGCCCTAACTTCTATACGGTGCGTCCTTTACCTATCAAAGTTTGCAACAATCAAATGCTTGTAACTTTTTACTGGAGCGTCATAAAATCTTGAAATATTGTGACAATAAAGTACTCGTGCCTTTTGTCAATTAAAGTTATCGCTCATAGCTATGCTACCCCTGAGTCTCAAATCCAACACTGATAAAACTTCAAATGGCCCTAACTTCTATGTGGTGCGTCCTACACCTATCAAAGTTTGTCACAATCAAATGCTTTTAAAACTTTACTGGTGCGTCCTACACCTATCAAAGTTTGCAACAATCAAATGCTTGTAACTTTTTACTGGAGCGTCATAAAATCTTGAAATTTTGTGACAAAAAAGTACTCGAGCCTCTTATCAATTTAAGCTATCGCTCATAGCTATGCTACCATTGAGTCCCAAATCAAACACTGATAAAACTTCAAATGGCCCTAATTTCTATACTGTGCGTCCGATACCTATCAAAGTTTGCAACATTGAAATGCTTGTAACTTTTTACTGGAGCGTAATAAAATCGTGAAATTTTGTGACAATAAAGTACTCGAGCCTCTTGTCAATTAAAGTTATCACTCATAGCTTTGCTACCCTTGAGTCCCAAAACAAACACTGATAAAACTTCAAATGGCCCTAACTTCTATACGGTGTGTCCTACACCTATCAAAGTTGTCCACAATCAAATGCTTTTAACACTTTACTGGAGCGTCCTACACCTATCAAAGTTGCAACAATCAAATGCTTGTAACTTTTTACTGGAGCGTCTTAAAATATTGAAATTTTGTGACAATAAAGTCCTCGTGCCTCTTGTCAATTTAAGCTTTCGCTTATAGCTATGCTACCCTTGAGTCCCAAATCAAACACTGATAAAACTTCAAATGGCCCTAACTTCTATACGGTGCGTCCTACACCTATCAAAGTTTGCAACAATCAATTGCTTGTAACTTTTTAATGGAGCGTCATAAAATCTTGAAATTGTGTGACAATAAAGTACTCGTGCCTCTTGTCAATTACAGTTATCGGTCATAGCTTTGCTACCCTTGAGTCCCAACACAAACACTGATAAAACTTCAAATGGCACTAACTTCTATACGGGGCGTCCTACTCCTATGAAATTTTGCCACAATCAAATGCTTTTAACACTTTACTGGAGCGTCCTACACCTATCAAAGTTGCAACAATCAAATGCTTGTAACTTTTTCCTGGAGCGTCATAAAATATTGAAATTTTGTGACAATAAAGTCCTCGTGCGTCTTGTCAATTTAAGCTTTCGTTCATAGCTATGCTACCCTTAAGTTCCAAATCAAAGACTGATAAAACTTCAAACGGCCCTAACTTCTATATGGTGCGTCCTACAAATATCAAAGTTTGCAACAATCAAATGCTTGTAACTTTTTACTGGAGCGTCATAAAATCTTGAAATTTTGTGACAATAAAGTCCCCGTGCCTCTTGTCAATTTAAGCTTTCGCTCATAGCTATGCTACCCTTGAGTCCCAAATCAAAGACTGATAAAGCTTCAAATGGCCGTAACTTCTATACAGTGCGTGCTACACCTATCAAAGTTGGCAACAATCAAATGCTTGTAACTTTTTACTGGAGCGTCATAAAATCGTGAAATTTTGTGGCAATAAAGTACTCGAGCCTCTTGTCAATGAAAGTAACCTCTCATAGCTGTGCTACCCTTGAGTCCCAAAACAAACACTGATAATACTTCAAATGGCCCTAACTTCTATACGGTGCGACCTACACCTATCAAAGTCTGCAACAATCAAATGCTTGTAATTTTTTACTGGAGCGTCATAAAATCTTGAAATTTAGTGGCAATAAAATACTCGAGCCTCTTGTCAATTAAAGTTATCGTTCATAGCTGTGCTACCCTTGAGTACCAAAACAAACACTGATCAAATTTCAAATGGCCCTAACTTCTACACGGTGCGTCCTACACCTTTCAAAGTTTGGGACATTTAAATGCTTGTAACTTTTTACTGGAGCGTCATAAAATATTGAAATTTTGTGAAAATAAAGTCCTCGTGCCTCTTGTCAATTTAAGCTTTCGATAATAGCTATGCTACTCTTGAGTCCCAAATTAAAGACTGATAAAACTTCAAATGGAACTAACTTCTATACGGTGCGTCCTACACCTATCAAAGTTTGCAACAATCAAATGCTTGTAACTTTTTACTGGAGTGTCATAAAATCTTGAAATTTTGTGGCAATAAAGTACTCGAGCCTCTTGTCAATGAAAGTAACCGCTCATAGCTGTGCTACCCTTGAGTCCCAAAACAAACACTGATAATACTTCAAATGGCCCTAACTTCTATGCGGTGCGTCCTACACCTATCAAAGTTTGGGACATTTAAATGCTTGTAACTTTTTACTGGAGCGTCATAAAATATTGAAATTTTGTGACAATAAAGTACTCGTGCCTCTTGTCAATTAAAGTTATCGCTGATAGCTATGCTACCCTTGAGTCCCAAATCAAACACTGATAAAACTTCCAATGGCCCTATCTTCTATACGGTGCGTCCTACACCTATCAACGTTTGCAACAATGAAATGCTTGTAACTTTTTACTGGAGCGTCATAAAATCGTGAAATTTTGTGACAATAAAGTACTCGAGCCTCTTGTCAATTAAAGTTATCGCTCATAGCTATGCTACCCCTGAGTCCTAAATCCAACACTGATAAAACTTCAAATGGCCCTAACTTCTATGTGGTGCGTCCTACACCTATCAAAGTTTGTCACAATCAAATGCTTTTAAAACTTTACTGGAGCGTCCTAAACCTATCAAAGTTTGCAACAATCAAATGCTTGTAACTTTTTACTGGACCGTCATAAAATCATGAAATTTTGTGACAAAAAAGTACTCGAGCCTCTTGTCAATTAAAGTTATCGCTCATAGCTTTGCTACCCTTGAGCCCCAAAACAAACACTGATAAAACTTCAAATGGCCCTAACTTCTATACGGTGTGTCCTACACCTACCAAAGTTGTCCACAATCAAATGCTTTTAACACTTTACTGGAGCGTCCTACACCTATCAAAGTTGCAACAATCAAATGCTTGTAACTTTTTACTGGAGCGTCATAAAATATTGAAATTTTGTGACAATAAAGTCCTCGTGCCTCTTGTCAATTTAAGCTTTCGCTCATAGCTATGCTACCCTTAAGTTCCAAATCAAAGACTGATAAAACTTCAAACGGCCCTAACTTCTATACGGTGCGTCCTACACCTATCAAAGTTTGCAACAATCAAATGCTTGTAATTTTTTACTGGAGCGTCATAAAATCTTGAAATTATGTGACAATAAAGTACTCGAGCGTCTTCTCAATTTGAGCTATCGCTCATAGCTATGCTACCATTGAGTCCCAAATCCAACACTGATAAATCTTCAAGTGGCCCTAATTTCTATACTGTTTGTCCTATACCTATCAAAGTTTGCAACATTGAAATGCTTGTTACTTTTTACTGGAGCGTCATAAAATCGTTAAATTTTGTGACAATAAAGTACTCGAGCCTCTTGTCAATTAAAGTTATCGCTCATAGCTATGCTACCCTTGAGTTCCAAAACAAACACTGATAAAACTTCAAATGGCCCTAACTTCTATACGGTGCGTCCTACACCTATCAAAGTTTGCCACAATCAAATGCTTTTAACACTTTACTGGAGCGTCCTACACCTATCAAAGTTGCAACAATCAAATGCTTGTAACTTTTTACTGGAGCGTCATAAAATATTGAAATTTTGTGACAATAAAGTCCTTGTGCCTCTTGTCAATTTAAGCTTTCGCTCATAGCTATGCTACCCTTGAGTCCGAAATAAAACACTGATAACACTTCAAATGGCCCTAACTTCCATACGGTGCGTCCTACACCTATCAAAGTTTGCAATATTGAAATGCTTGTAACTTTTTACTGGTGCGTCATAAAATCGTGAAATTTTCTGACAATAAAGTACTCGAGCCTCTTGTCAATTAAAGTTATCGCTCATAGCTTTGCTACCCTTGAGTCCCAAAACAAACACTGATAAAACTTCAAATGCCACTAACTTCTATACGGTGCGTCCTACAAATATCAAAGTTTACCACAATCAAATGCTTTTAACACTTTACTGGAGCGTCCTACACCTATCAAAGTTGCAACAATCAAATGCTTGTAACTTTTTACTGGAGCGTCATAAAATATTGAAATTTTGTGACAATAAAGTCCTTGTGCCTCTTGTCAATTTAAGCTTTCGCTCATAGCTATGCTACCCTTGAGTCCCAAATAAAACACTGATAACACTTCAAATGGCCCTAACTTCTATACGGTGCGTCCTACACCTATCAAAGTCTGCAACAATCAAATGCTTGTAATTTTTTACTGGAGCGTCATAAAATCTTGAAATTTAGTGGCAATAAAATACTCGAGCCTCTTGTCAATTAAAGTTATCGTTCATAGCTGTGCTACCCTTGAGTACCAAAACAAACACTGATCAAATTTCAAATGGCCCTAACTTCTACACGGTGCGTCCTACACCTTTCAAAGTTTGGGACATTTAAATGCTTGTAACTTTTTACTGGAGCGTCATAAAATATTGAAATTTTGTGAAAATAAAGTCCTCGTGCCTCTTGTCAATTTAAGCTTTCGATCATAGCTATGCTACTCTTGAGTCCCAAATTAAAGACTGATAAAACTTCAAATGGAACTAACTTCTATACGGTGCGTCCTACACCTATCAAAGTTTGCAACAATCAAATGCTTGTAACTTTTTACTGGAGTGTCATAAAATCTTGAAATTTTGTGACAATAAAGTCCTCGTGCCTCTTGTCAATGAAAGTAACCGCTCATAGCTGTGCTACCCTTGAGTCCCAAAACAAACACTGATAATACTTCAAATGGCCCTAACTTCTATACGGTGCGTCCTACACCTATCAAAGTCTGCAACAATCAAATGCTTGTAATTTTTTACTGGAGCGTCATAAAATCTTGAAATTTCGTGGCAATAAAATACTCGAGCCTCTTGTCAATTAAAGTTATCGCTCATAGCTGTGCTACCCTTGAGTACCAAAACAAACACTGATCAAATTTCAAATGGTCCTAACTTCTACACGGTGCGTCCTACACCTATCAAAGTTTGGGACTTTTAAATGCTTGTAACTTTTTACTGGAGCGTCATAAAATATTGAAATTTTGTGACAATAAAGTCCTCGTGCCTCTTGTCAATTTAAACTTTCGCTCATAGCTATGCTACTCTTGAGTCCCAAATTAAAGACTGATAAAACTTCAAATGGCCCTAACTTCTATACGGTGCGTCCTACACCTATCAAAGTTTGCAACAATCAAATGCTTGTAACTTTTTACTGGAGCGTCATAAAATCTTGAAATTTTGTGACAATAAAGTACTCGAGCCTCTTGTCAATTAAAGTTATCGCTCATAGCTATGCTACCCTTGAGTCCCAAATAAAACACAGATAAAACCTCAAATGGCCCTAACTTCTATACGGTGCTTCCTATACCTATCAAAGTTTGCAACAATCAAATGCTTGTAACTTTTTACTGGAGCGTCATTAAATCTTGAAATATTGTGACAATAAAGTACTCGTGCCTCTTGTCAATTAAAGTTATCGCTGATAGCTATGCTACCCTTGAGTCCCAAATCAAACACTGATAAAACTTCCAATGGCCCTATCTTCTATACGGTGCGTCCTACACCTATCAAAGTTTGCAACAATCAAATGCTTGTAACTTTTTACTGGAGCGTCATAAAATCGTGAAATTTTGTGACAATAAAGTACTCGAGCCTCTTGTCAATTAAAGTTATCGCTCATAGCTATGCTACCCCTGAGTCCCAAATCAAACACTGATAAAACTTCAAATGGCCCTAACTTCTATGTGGTGCGTCCTACACCTATCAAAGTTTGTCACAATCAAATGCTTTTAAAACTTTACTGGAGCGTCCTAAACCTATCAAAGTTTGCAACAATCAAATGCTTGTAACTTTTTACTGGGCCGTCATAAAATCTTGAAATTTTGTGACAAAAAAGTACTCGAGCCTCTTATCAATTTAAGCTATCGCTCATAGCTATGCTACAATTGAGTCCCAAATCAAACACTGATAAAACTTCAAGTGGCCCTAATTTCTATACTGTGCGTCCTATACCTATCAAAGTTTGCAACATTGAAATGCTTGTAACTTTTTACTGGAGCGTAATAAAATCGTGAAATTTTGTGACAATAAAGTACTCGAGCCTCTTGTCAATTAAAGTTATCGCTCATAGCTTTGCTACCCTTGAGCCCCAAAACAAACACTGATAAAACTTCAAATGGCCCTAACTTCTATACGGTGTGTCCTACACCTACCAAAGTTGTCCACAATCAAATGCTTTTAACACTTTACTGGAGCGTCCTACACCTATCAAAGTTGCAACAATCAAATGCTTGTAACTTTTTACTGGAGCGTCTTAAAATATTGAAATTTTGTGACAATAAAGTCCTCGTGCCTCTTGTCAATTTAAGCTTTCGCTCATAGCTATGCTACCCTTAAGTTCCAAATCAAAGACTGATAAAACTTCAAACGGCCCTAACTTCTATACGGTGCGTCCTACACCTATCAAAGTTTGCAACAATCAAATGCTTGTAATTTTTTACTGGAGCGTCATAAAATCTTGAAATTATGTGACAATAAAGTACTCGAGCGTCTTCTCAATTTGAGCTATCGCTCATAGCTATGCTACCATTGAGTCCCAAATCCAACACTGATAAATCTTCAAGTGGCCCTAATTTCTATACTGTTTGTCCTATACCTATCAAAGTTTGCAACATTGAAATGCTTGTTACTTTTTACTGGAGCGTCTTAAATTCGTTAAATTTTGTGACAATAAAGAACTCTAGCCTCTTGTCAATTAAAGTTATCGCTCATAGCTATGCTACCCTTGAGTCCCAAAACAAACACTGATAAAACTTCAAATGGCCCTAACTTCTATACGGTGCGTCCTACACCTATCAAAGTTTGCCACAATCAAATGCTTTTAACACTTTACTGGAGCGTCCTACACCTATCAAAGTTGCAACAATCAAATGCTTGTAACTTTTTACTGGAGCGTCATAAAATATTGAAATTTTGTGACAATAAAGTCCTTGTGCCTCTTGTCAATTTAAGCTTTCGCTCATAGCTATGCTACCCTTGAGTCCCAAATAAAACACTGATAACACTTCAAATGGCCCTAACTTCTATACGGTGCGTCCTACACCTATCAAAGTCTGCAACAATCAAATGCTTGTAATTTTTTACTGGAGCGTCATAAAATCTTGAAATTTAGTGGCAATAAAATACTCGAGCCTCTTGTCAATTAAAGTTATCGTTCATAGCTGTGCTACCCTTGAGTACCAAAACAAACACTGATCAAATTTCAAATGGCCCTAACTTCTACACGGTGCGTCCTACACCTTTCAAAGTTTGGGACATTTAAATGCTTGTAACTTTTTACTGGAGCGTCATAAAATATTGAAATTTTGTGAAAATAAAGTCCTCGTGCCTCTTGTCAATTTAAGCTTTCGATAATAGCTATGCTACTCTTGAGTCCCAAATTGAAGACTGATAAAACTTCAAATGGAACTAACTTCTATACGGTGCGTCCTACACCTATCAAAGTTTGCAACAATCAAATGCTTGTAACTTTTTACTGGAGTGTCATAAAATCTTGAAATTTTGTGGCAATAAAGTACTCGAGCCTCTTGTCAATGAAAGTAACCGCTCATAGCTGTGCTACCCTTGAGTCCCAAAACAAACACTGATAATACTTCAAATGGCCCTAACTTCTATACGGTGCGTCCTACACCTATCAAAGTTTGGGGCATTTAAATGCTTGTAACTTTTCACTGGAGCGTCATAAAATATTGAAATTTTGTGACAATAAAGTCCTCGTGCCTCTTGTCAATTTAAGCTTTCGCTCATAGCTATGCTACTCTTGAGTCCCAAATTAAAAACTTCAAATGGCCCTAACTTCTATACGGTGCGTCCTACACCTATCAAAGTTTGCAACAATCGAATGCTTGTAACTTTTTACTGGAGCGTCATAAAATCTTGAAATTTTGTGACAATAAAGTACTCGAGCCTCTTGTCAATAAAGGTTATCGCTCATAGCTGTGCTACCCTTGAGTCCCAAATAAAACACAGATAAAACCTCAAATGGCCCTAACTTCTATACGGTGCGTCCTATACCTATCAAAGTTTGCAACAATCAAATGCTTGTAACTTTTTACTGGAGCGTCATAAAATCTTGAAATATTGTGACAATAAAGTACTCGTGCCTCTTGTCAATTAAAGTTATCGCTCATAGCTATGCTACCCCTGAGTCCCAAATCCAACACTGATAAAACTTCAAATGGCCCTAACTTCTATGTGGTGCGTCCTACACCTATCAAAGTTTGTCACAATCAAATGCTTTTAAAACTTTACTGGAGCGTCCTACACCTATCAAAGTTTGCAACAATCAAATGCTTGTAACTTTTTACTGGAGCGTCATAAAATCTTGAAATTTTGTGACAATAAAGTACTCGAGCCTCTTATCAATTTAAGCTATCGCTCATAGCTATGCTACCATTGAGTCCCAAATCAAACACTGATAAAACTTCAAATGGCCCTAATTTCTATACTGTGCGTCCTATACCTATCAAAGTTTGCAACATTGAAATGCTTGTAACTTTTTACTGGAGCGTCATAAAATCTTGAAATTTTGTGACAATAAAGTACTCGAGCCTCTTGTCAATTAAAGTTATCACTCATAGCTTTGCTACCCTTGAGTCCCAAAACAAACACTGATAAAACTTCAAATGGCCCTAACTTCTATACGGTGTGTCCTACACCTATCAAAGTTGTCCACAATCAAATGCTTTTAACACTTTACTGGAGCGTCCTACACCTATCAAAGTTGCAACAATCAAATGCTTGTAACTTTTTACTGGAGCGTCTTAAAATATTGAAATTTTGTGACAATAAAGTCCTCGTGCCTCTTGTCAATTTAAGCTTTCGCTTATAGCTATGCTACCCTTGAGTCCCAAATCAAACACTGATAAAACTTCAAATGGCCCTAACTTCTATACGGTGCGTCCTACACCTATCAAAGTTTGCAACAATCAATTGCTTGTAACTTTTTAATGGAGCGTCATAAAATCTTGAAATTGTGTGACAATAAAGTACTCGTGCCTCTTGTCAATTACAGTTATCGGTCATAGCTTTGCTACCCTTGAGTCCCAACACAAACACTGATAAAACTTCAAATGGCACTAACTTCTATACGGGGCGTCCTACTCCTATGAAATTTTGCCACAATCAAATGCTTTTAACACTTTACTGGAGCGTCCTACACCTATCAAAGTTACAACAATCAAATGCTTGTAACTTTTTCCTGGAGCGTCATAAAATATTGAAATTTTGTGACAATAAAGTCCTCGTGCGTCTTGTCAATTTAAGCTTTCGTTCATAGCTATGCTACCCTTAAGTTCCAAATCAAAGACTGATAAAACTTCAAACGGCCCTAACTTCTATACGGTGCGTCCTACAAATATCAAAGTTTGCAACAATCAAATGCTTGTAACTTTTTACTGGAGCGTCATAAAATCTTGAAATTTTGTGACAATAAAGTCCTCGTGCCTCTTGTCAATTTAAGCTTTCGCTCATAGCTATGCTACCCTTGAGTCCCAAATCAAAGACTGATAAAGCTTCAAATGGCCGTAACTTCTATACAGTGCGTGCTACACCTATCAAAGTTGGCAACAATCAAATGCTTGTAACTTTTTACTGGAGCGTCATAAAATCGTGAAATTTTGTGGCAATAAAGTACTCGAGCCTCTTGTCAATGAAAGTAACCTCTCATAGCTGTGCTACCCTTGAGTCCCAAAACAAACACTGATAATACTTCAAATGGCCCTAACTTCTATACGGTGCGACCTACACCTATCAAAGTCTGCAACAATCAAATGCTTGTAATTTTTTACTGGAGCGTCATAAAATCTTGAAATTTAGTGGCAATAAAATACTCGAGCCTCTTGTCAATTAAAGTTATCGTTCATAGCTGTGCTACCCTTGAGTACCAAAACAAACACTGATCAAATTTCAAATGGCCCTAACTTCTACACGGTGCGTCCTACACCTTTCAAAGTTTGGGACATTTAAATGCTTGTAACTTTTTACTGGAGCGTCATAAAATATTGAAATTTTGTGAAAATAAAGTCCTCGTGCCTCTTGTCAATTTAAGCTTTCGATAATAGCTATGCTACTCTTGAGTCCCAAATTAAAGACTGATAAAACTTCAAATGGAACTAACTTCTATACGGTGCGTCCTACACCTATCAAAGTTTGCAACAATCAAATGCTTGTAACTTTTTACTGGAGTGTCATAAAATCTTGAAATTTTGTGGCAATAAAGTACTCGAGCCTCTTGTCAATGAAAGTAACCGCTCATAGCTGTGCTACCCTTGAGTCCCAAAACAAACACTGATAATACTTCAAATGGCCCTAACTTCTATGCGGTGCGTCCTACACCTATCAAAGTTTGGGACATTTAAATGCTTGTAACTTTTTACTGGAGCGTCATAAAATATTGAAATTTTGTGACAATAAAGTACTCGTGCCTCTTGTCAATTAAAGCTATCGCTGATAGCTATGCTACCCTTGAGTCCCAAATCAAACACTGATAAAACTTCCAATGGCCCTATCTTCTATACGGTGCGTCCTACACCTATCAAAGTTTGCAACAATGAAATGCTTGTAACTTTTTACTGGAGCGTCATAAAATCGTGAAATTTTGTGACAATAAAGTACTCGAGCCTCTTGTCAATTAAAGTTATCGCTCATAGCTATGCTACCCCTGAGTCCTAAATCCAACACTGATAAAACTTCAAATGGCCCTAACTTCTATGTGGTGCGTCCTACACCTATCAAAGTTTGTCACAATCAAATGCTTTTAAAACTTTACTGGAGCGTCCTAAACCTATCAAAGTTTGCAACAATCAAATGCTTGTAACTTTTTACTGGACCGTCATAAAATCATGAAATTTTGTGACAAAAAAGTACTCGAGCCTCTTATCAATTTAAGCTATCGCTCATAGCTATGCTACAATTGAGTCCCAAATCAAACACTGATAAAACTTCAAGTGGCCCTAATTTCTATACTGTGCGTCCTATACCTATCAAAGTTTGCAACATTGAAATGCTTGTAACTTTTTACTGGAGCGTAATAAAATCGTGAAATTTTGTGACAATAAAGTACTCGAGCCTCTTGTCAATTAAAGTTATCGCTCATAGCTTTGCTACCCTTGAGCCCCAAAACAAACACTGATAAAACTTCAAATGGCCCTAACTTCTATACGGTGTGTCCTACACCTACCAAAGTTGTCCACAATCAAATGCTTTTAACACTTTACTGGAGCGTCCTACACCTATCAAAGTTGCAACAATCAAATGCTTGTAACTTTTTACTGGAGCGTCATAAAATATTGAAATTTTGTGACAATAAAGTCCTCGTGCCTCTTGTCAATTTAAGCTTTCGCTCATAGCTATGCTACCCTTAAGTCCCAAATCAAAGACTGATAAAACTTCAAACGGCCCTAACTTCTATACGGTGCGTCCTACACCTATCAAAGTTTGCAACAATCAAATGCTTGTAATTTTTTACTGGAGCGTCATAAAATCTTGAAATTATGTGACAATAAAGTACTCGAGCGTCTTCTCAATTTGAGCTATCGCTCATAGCTATGCTACCATTGAGTCCCAAATCCAACACTGATAAATCTTCAAGTGGCCCTAATTTCTATACTGTTTGTCCTATACCTATCAAAGTTTGCAACATTGAAATGCTTGTTACTTTTTACTGGAGCGTCATAAAATCGTTAAATTTTGTGACAATAAAGTACTCGAGCCTCTTGTCAATTAAAGTTATCGCTCATAGCTATGCTACCCTTGAGTTCCAAAACAAACACTGATAAAACTTCAAATGGCCCTAACTTCTATACGGTGCGTCCTACACCTATCAAAGTTTGCCACAATCAAATGCTTTTAACACTTTACTGGAGCGTCCTACACCTATCAAAGTTGCAACAATCAAATGCTTGTAACTTTTTACTGGAGCGTCTTAAAATATTGAAATTTTGTGACAATAAAGTCCTCGTGCCTCTTGTCAATTTAAGCTTTCGCTCATAGCTATGCTACCCTTGAGTCCGAAATAAAACACTGATAACACTTCAAATGGCCCTAACTTCCATACGGTGCGTCCTACACCTATCAAAGTTTGCAATATTGAAATGCTTGTAACTTTTTACTGGTGCGTCATAAAATCGTGAAATTTTCTGACAATAAAGTACTCGAGCCTCTTGTCAATTAAAGTTATCGCTCATAGCTTTGCTACCCTTGAGTCCCAAAACAAACACTGATAAAACTTCAAATGCCACTAACTTCTATACGGTGCGTCCTACAAATATCAAAGTTTACCACAATCAAATGCTTTTAACACTTTACTGGAGCGTCCTACACCTATCAAAGTTGCAACAATCAAATGCTTGTAACTTTTTACTGGAGCGTCATAAAATATTGAAATTTTGTGACAATAAAGTCCTTGTGCCTCTTGTCAATTTAAGCTTTCGCTCATAGCTATGCTACCCTTGAGTCCCAAATAAAACACTGATAAAACTTCAAATGGCCCTAACTTCTATACGGTGCGTCCTACACCTATCAAAGTCTGCAACAATCAAATGCTTGTAATTTTTTACTGGAGCGTCATAAAATCTTGAAATTTAGTGGCAATAAAATACTCGAGCCTCTTGTCAATTAAAGTTATCGTTCATAGCTGTGCTACCCTTGAGTACCAAAACAAACACTGATCAAATTTCAAATGGCCCTAACTTCTACACGGTGCGTCCTACACCTTTCAAAGTTTGGGACATTTAAATGCTTGTAACTTTTTACTGGAGCGTCATAAAATATTGAAATTTTGTGAAAATAAAGTCCTCGTGCCTCTTGTCAATTTAAGCTTTCGATCATAGCTATGCTACTCTTGAGTCCCAAATTAAAGACTGATAAAACTTCAAATAGCCCTAACTTCTATACGGTGCGTCCTACACCTATCAAAGTTTGCAACAATCAAATGCTTGTAACTTTTTACTGGAGTGTCATAAAATCTTGAAATTTTGTGACAATAAAGTCCTCGTGCCTCTTGTCAATTTAAGCTATCGCTCATAGCTATGCTACCCTTGAGTCCCAAGTCAAAGACTGATAAAGCTTCAAATGGCCGTAACTTCTATACAGTGCGTGCTACACCTATCAAAGTTGGCAACAATCAAATGCTTGTAACTTTTTACTGGAGCGTCATAAAATCGTGAAATTTTGTGGCAATAAAGTACTCGAGCCTCTTGTCAATGAAAGTAACCGCTCATAGCTGTGCTACCCTTGAGTCCCAAAACAAACACTGATAATACTTCAAATGGCCCTAACTTCTATGCGGTGCGTCCTACACCTATCAAAGTTTGGGGCATTTAAATGCTTGTAACTTTTTACTGGAGCGTCATAAAATCTTGAAATTTTGTGACAATAAAGTACTCGTGCCTCTTGTCAATTTAAGCTTTCGCTCATAGCTATGCTACTCTTGAGTCCCAAATTAAAAACTTCAAATGGCCCTAACTTCTATACGGTGCGTCCTACACCTATCAAAGTTTGCAACAATCAAATGCTTGTAACTTTTTACTGGAGCGTCATAAAATCTTGAAATTTTGTGACAATAAAGTACTCGAGCCTCTTGTCAATTAAAGTTATCGCTCATAGCTGTGCTACCCTTGAGTCCCAAATAAAACACAGATAAAACCTAAAATGGCCCTAACTTCTATACGGTGCGTCCTATACCTATCAAAGTTTGCAACAATCAAATGCTTGTAACTTTTTACTGGAGCGTCATAAAATCTTGAAATATTGTGACAATAAAGTACTCGTGCCTCTTGTCAATTAAAGTTATCGCTCATAGCTATGCTACCCCTGAGTCTCAAATCCAACACTGATAAAACTTCAAATGGCCCAAACTTCTATGTGGTGCGTCCTACACCTATCAAAGTTTGTCACAATCAAATGCTTTTAAAACTTTACTGGAGCGTCCTACACCTATCAAAGTTTGCAACAATCAAATGCTTGTAACTTTTTACTGGAGCGTCATAAAATCTTGAAATTTTGTGACAAAAAAGTACTCGAGCCTCTTATCAATTTAAGCTATCGCTCATAGCTATGCTACCATTGAGTCCCAAATCAAACACTGATAAAACTTCAAGTGGCCCTAATTTCTATACTGTGCGTCCTATACCTATCAAAGTTTGCAACATTGAAATGCTTGTAACTTTTTACTGGAGCGTAATAAAATCGTGAAATTTTGTGACAATAAAGTACTCGAGCCTCTTGTCAATTAAAGTTATCGCTCATAGCTATGCTACCCTTGAGTCCCAAAACAAACACTGATAAAACTTCAAATGGCCCTAACTTCTATACGGTGTGTCCTACACCTATCAAAGTTGTCCACAATCAAATGCTTTTAACACTTTACTGGAGCGTCCTACACCTATCAAAGTTGCAACAATCAAATGCTTGTAACTTTTTACTGGAGCGTCTTAAAATATTGAAATTTTGTGACAATAAAGTCCTCGTGCCTCTTGTCAATTTAAGCTTTCGCTTATAGCTATGCTACCCTTGAGTCCCAAATCAAACACTGATAAAACTTCAAATGGCCCTAACTTCTATACGGTGCGTCCTACACCTATCAAAGTTTGCAACAATCAATTGCTTGTAACTTTTTAATGGAGCGTCATAAAATCTTGAAATTGTGTGACAATAAAGTACTCGTGCCTCTTGTCAATTACAGTTATCGGTCATAGCTTTGCTACCCTTGAGTCCCAACACAAACACTGATAAAACTTCAAATGGCACTAACTTCTATACGGGGCGTCCTACTCCTATGAAATTTTGCCACAATCAAATGCTTTTAACACTTTACTGGAGCGTCCTACACCTATCAAAGTTGCAACAATCAAATGCTTGTAACTTTTTACTGGAGCGTCATAAAATATTGAAATTTTGTGACAATAAAGTCCTTGTGCGTCTTGTCAATTTAAGCTTTCGTTCATAGCTATGCTACCCTTAAGTTCCAAATCAAAGACTGATAAAACTTCAAACGGCCCTAACTTCTATATGGTGCGTTCTACAAATATCAAAGTTTGCAACAATCAAATGCTTGTAACTTTTTACTGGAGCGTCATAAAATCTTGAAATTTTGTGACAATAAAGTCCCCGTGCCTCTTGTCAATTTAAGCTTTCGCTCATAGCTATGCTACCCTTGAGTCCCAAATCAAAGACTGATAAAGCTTCAAATGGCCGTAACTTCTATACAGTGCGTGCTACACCTATCAAAGTTGGCAACAATCAAATGCTTGTAACTTTTTACTGGAGCGTCATAAAATCGTGAAATTTTGTGGCAATAAAGTACTCGAGCCTCTTGTCAATGAAAGTAACCTCTCATAGCTGTGCTACCCTTGAGTCCCAAAACAAACACTGATAATACTTCAAATGGCCCTAACTTCTATACGGTGCGTCCTACACCTATCAAAGTCTGCAACAATCAAATGCTTGTAATTTTTTACTGGAGCGTCATAAAATCTTGAAATTTAGTGGCAATAAAATACTCGAGCCTCTTGTCAATTAAAGTTATCGTTCATAGCTGTGCTACCCTTGAGTACCAAAACAAACACTGATCAAATTTCAAATGGCCCTAACTTCTACACCTATCAAAGTTTGGGACATTTAAATGCTTGTAACTTTTTACTGGAGCGTCATAAAATATTGAAATTTTGTGACAATAAAGTCCTCGTGCCTCTTGTCAATTTAAGCTTTCGCTCATAGCTATGCTACTCTTGAGTCCCAAATTAAAGACTGATAAAACTTCAAATAGAACTAACTTCTATACGGTGCGTCCTACACCTATCAAAGTTTGCAACAATCAAATGCTGATAACTTTTTACTGGAGCGTCATAAAATCTTGAAATTTTGTGACAATAAAGTCCTCGTGCCTCTTGTCAATTTAAGCTTTCGCTCATAGCTATGCTACCCTTGAGTCCCAAATCAAAGACTGATAAAGCTTCAAATGGCCGTAACTTCTATACAGTTCGTGCTACACCTATCAAAGTTGGCAACCATCAAATGCTTGTAACTTTTTACTGGAGCGTCATAAAATCGTGAAATTTTGTGGCAATAAAGTACTCGAGCCTCTTGTCAATGAAAGTAACCGCTCATAGCTGTGCTACCCTTGAGTCCCAAAACAAACACTGATAATACTTCAAATGGCCCTAACTTCTATACGGTGCGTCCTACACCTATCAAAGTCTGCAACAATCAAATGCTTGTAATTTTTTACTGGAGCGTCATAAAATCTTGAAATTTCGTGGCAATAAAATACTCGAGCCTCTTGTCAATTAAAGTTATCGCTCATAGCTGTGCTACCCTTGAGTACCAAAACAAACACTGATCAAATTTCAAATGGTCCTAACTTCTACACGGTGCGTCCTACACCTATCAAAGTTTGGGACTTTTAAATGCTTGTAACTTTTTACTGGAGCGTCATAAAATATTGAAATTTTGTGACAATAAAGTCCTCGTGCCTCTTGTCAATTTAAACTTTCGCTCATAGCTATGCTACTCTTGAGTGCCAAATTAAAGACTGATAAAACTTCAAATGGCCCTAACTTCTATACGGTGCGTCCTACACCTATCAAAGTTTGCAACAATCAAATGCTTGTAACATTTTACTGGAGCGTCATAAAATCTTGAAATTTTGTGACAATAAAGTACTCGAGCCTCTTGTCAATTAAAGTTATCGCTCATAGCTGTGCTACCCTTGAGTCCCAAATAAAACACAGATAAAACCTCAAATGGCCCTAACTTCTATACGGTGCTTCCTATACCTATCAAAGTTTGCAACAATCAAATGCTTGTAACTTTTTACTGGAGCGTCATTAAATCTTGAAATATTGTGACAATAAAGTACTCGTGCCTCTTGTCAATTAAAGTTATCGCTGATAGCTATGCTACCCTTGAGTCCCAAATCAAACACTGATAAAACTTCCAATGGCCCTATCTTCTATACGGTGCGTCCTACACCTATCAACGTTTGCAACAATGAAATGCTTGTAACTTTTTACTGGAGCGTCATAAAATCGTGAAATTTTGTGACAATAAAGTACTCGAGCCTCTTGTCAATTAAAGTTATCGCTCATAGCTATGCTACCCCTGAGTCCTAAATCCAACACTGATAAAACTTCAAATGGCCCTAACTTCTATGTGGTGCGTCCTACACCTATCAAAGTTTGTCACAATCAAATGCTTTTAAAACTTTACTGGAGCGTCCTAAACCTATCAAAGTTTGCAACAATCAAATGCTTGTAACTTTTTACTGGAGCGTCATAAAATCTTGAAATTTTGTGACAAAAAAGTACTCGAGCCTCTTATCAATTTAAGCTATCGCTCATAGCTATGCTACAATTGAGTCCCAAATCAAACACTGATAAAACTTCAAGTGGCCCTAATTTCTATACTGTGCGTCCTATACCTATCAAAGTTTGCAACATTGAAATGCTTGTAACTTTTTACTGGAGCGTAATAAAATCGTGAAATTTTGTGACAATAAAGTACTCGAGCCTCTTGTCAATTAAAGTTATCGCTCATAGCTTTGCTACCCTTGAGCCCCAAAACAAACACTGATAAAACTTCAAATGGCCCTAACTTCTATACGGTGTGTCCTACACCTACCAAAGTTGTCCACAATCAAATGCTTTTAACACTTTACTGGAGCGTCCTACACCTATCAAAGTTGCAACAATCAAATGCTTGTAACTTTTTACTGGAGCGTCATAAAATATTGAAATTTTGTGACAATAAAGTCCTTGTGCCTCTTGTCAATTTAAGCTTTCGCTCATAGCTATGCTACCCTTGAGTCCGAAATAAAACACTGATAACACTTCAAATGGCCCTAACTTCCATACGGTGCGTCCTACACCTATCAAAGTTTGCAATATTGAAATGCTTGTAACTTTTTACTGGTGCGTCATAAAATCGTGAAATTTTCTGACAATAAAGTACTCGAGCCTCTTGTCAATTAAAGTTATCGCTCATAGCTTTGCTACCCTTGAGTCCCAAAACAAACACTGATAAAACTTCAAATGCCACTAACTTCTATACGGTGCGTCCTACAAATATCAAAGTTTACCACAATCAAATGCTTTTAACACTTTACTGGAGCGTCCTACACCTATCAAAGTTGCAACAATCAAATGCTTGTAACTTTTTACTGGAGCGTCATAAAATATTGAAATTTTGTGACAATAAAGTCCTTGTGCCTCTTGTCAATTTAAGCTTTCGCTCATAGCTATGCTACCCTTGAGTCCCAAATAAAACACTGATAACACTTCAAATGGCCCTAACTTCTATACGATGCGTCCTACACCTATCAAAGTCTGCAACAATCAAATGCTTGTAATTTTTTACTGGAGCGTCATAAAATCTTGAAATTTAGTGGCAATAAAATACTCGAGCCTCTTGTCAATTAAAGTTATCGTTCATAGCTGTGCTACCCTTGAGTACCAAAACAAACACTGATCAAATTTCAAATGGAACTAACTTCTATACGGTGCGTCCTACACCTATCAAAGTTTGCAACAATCAAATGCTTGTAACTTTTTACTGGAGCGTCATAAAATCTTGAAATTTAGTGGCAATAAAATACTCGAGCCTCTTGTCAATTAAAGTTATCGTTCATAGCTGTGCTACCCTTGAGTCCCAAAACAAACACTGATAATACTTCAAATGGCCCTAACTTCTATACGGTGCGTCCTACACCTATCAAAGTTTGGGACATTTAAATGCTTGTAACTTTTTACAGGAGCGTCATAAAATATTGAAATTTTGTGACAATAAAGTCCTCGTGCCTCTTGTCAATTTAAGCATTCGCTCATAGCTATGCTACTCTTGAGTCCCAAATTAAAAACTTCAAATGGCCCTAACTTCTATACGGTGCGTCCTACACCTATCAAAGTTTGCAACAATCAAATGCTTGTAACTTTTTACTGGAGCGTCATAAAATCTTGAAATTTTGTGACAATAAAGTACTCGAGCCTCTTGTCAATTAAAGTTATCGCTCATAGCTGTGCTACCCTTGAGTCCCAAATAAAACACAGATAAAACCTCAAATGGCCCTAACTTCTATACGGTGCTTCCTATACCTATCAAAGTTTGCAACAATCAAATGCTTGTAACTTTTTACTGGAGCGTCATAAAATCTTGAAATATTGTGACAATAAAGTACTCGTGCCTCTTGTCAATTAAAGTTATCGCTCATAGCTATGCTACCCTTGAGTCCCAAATCAAACACTGATAAAACTTCCAATGGCCCTATCTTCTATACGGTGCGTCCTACACCTATCAACGTTTGCAACAATGAAATGCTTGTAACTTTTTACTGGAGCGTCATAAAATCGTGAAATTTTGTGACAATAAAGTACTCGAGCCTCTTGTCAATTAAAGTTATCGCTCATAGTTATGCTACCCCTGAGTCCCAAATCCAACACTGATAAAACTTCAAATGGCCCTAACTTCTATGTGGTGCGTCCTACACCTATCAAAGTTTGTCACAATCAAATGCTTTTAAAACTTTTCTGGAGCGTCCTAAACCTATCAAGGTTTGCGACAATCAAATGCTTGTAACTTTTTACTGGGCCGTCATAAAATCTTGAAATTTTGTGACAAAAAAGTACTCGAGCCTCTTATCAATTTAAGCTATCGCTCATAGCTATGCTACAATTGAGTCCCAAATGAAACACTGATAAAACTTCAAGTGGCCCTAATTTCTATACTGTGCGCCCTATACCTATCAAAGTTTGCAACATTGAAATGCTTGTAACTTTTTACTGGAGCGTAATAAAATCGTGAAATTTTGTGACAATAAAGTACTCGAGCCTCTTGTCAATTAAAGTTATCGCTCATAGCTTTGCTACCCTTGAGTCCCAAAACAAACACTGATAAAACTTCAAATGGCCCTAACTTCTATACGGTGTGTCCTACACCTACCAAAGTTGTCCACAATCAAATGCTTTTAACACTTTACTGGAGCGTCCTACACCTATCAAAGTTGCAACAATCAAATGCTTGTAACATTTTACTGGAGCGTCATAAAATATTGAAATTTTGTGACAATAAAGTCCTCGTCCCTCTTGTCAATTGAAGCTTTCGCTCATAGCTATGCTACTCATGAGTCCCAAATCAAACACTGATAAAACTTCAAATGGCCCTAACTTCTATACGGTGCGTCCTACACCTATCAAAGTTTGCAACAATCAATTGCTTGTAACTTTTTACTGGAGCGTCATAAAATCTTGAAATTTTGTGACAATAAAGTACTCGTGCCTCTTGTCAATTAAAGTTATCGGTCTTAGCTTTGCTACCCTTGAGTCCCAACACAAACACTGATAAAACTTCAAATGGCACTAACTTCTATACGGGGCGTCCTACACCTATGAAATTTTGCACAATCAAATGCTTTTAACACTTTACTGGAGCGTCCGACACCTATCAAAGTTGCAACAATCAAATGCTTGTAACTTTTTACTGGAGCGTCATAAAATATTGAAATTTTGTGACAATAAAGTCCTCGTGCCTCTTGTCAATTTAAGCTTTCGCTCATAGCTATGCTACCCTTAAGTTCCAAATCAAAGACTGATAAAACTTCAAACGGCCCTAACTTCTATACGGTGCATCCTACACCTATCAAAGTTTGCAACAATCAAATGCTTGTAATTTTTTACTGGAGCGTCATAAAATCTTGAAATTATGTGACAATAAAGTACTCGAGCGTCTTCTCAATTTGAGCTATCGCTCATAGCTATGCTACCCCTGAGTCCCAAATCAAACACTGATAAAACTTCAAATGGCCCTAACTTCTATGTGGTGCGTCCTACACCTATCAAAGTTTGCAACAATCAAATACTTGTAACTTTTTACTGGAGCGTCATAAAATCTTCAAATTTGGTGACAGTAAAGTACTCGAGCCTCTTATCAATTTAAGCTATCGCTCATAGCTATGCTACCATTGAGTCCCAAATCCAACACTGATAAATCTTCAAGTGGTCCTAATTTCTATACTGTTTGTCCTATACCTATCAAAGTTTGCAACATTGAAATGCTTGTAACTTTTTACTGGTGCGTCATAAAATCGTGAAATTTTCTGACAATAAAGTACTCGAACCTCTTGTCAATTAAAGTTATCGCTCATAGCTTTGCTACCCTTGAGTCCCAAAACAAACACTGATAAAGCTTCAAATGCCACTAACTTCTATACGGTGCGTCCTACAAATATCAAAGTTTACCACAATCAAATGCTTTTAACACTTTACTAGAGCGTCCTACACCTATCAAAGTTGGAACAATCAAATGCTTATAACTTTTTACTGGAACGTCATAAAATATTGAAATTTTGTGACAATAAAGTTCTCGTGCCTCTTGTCAATTTAAGCTTTCGCTCACAGCTATGCTACCCTTAAGTCCCAAATCAAAGACTGATAAAACTTCAAATGGCCCTAACTTCTATACGGTGCGTCCTACACCTATCAATGTTTGCAACAATCAAATGCTTGTAACTTTTTACTGGAGCGTCATAAAATCTTGAAATTTTGTGACAATAAAGTCCTCGTGCCTCTTGTCAATTTAAGCTTTCGCTCATAGCTATGCTACCCTTGAGTCCCAAATCAAAGACTGATAAAGCTTCTAATGGCCGTAACTTCTATACAGTGCGTCCTACACCTATCAAAGTTGGCAACAATCAAATGCTTGTAACTTTTTATTGGAGCGTCATAAAATCGTGAAATTTTGTGGCAATAAAGTACTCGAGCCTCTTGTCAATTAAAGTAACCGCTCATAGGTGTGCTACCATTGAGTCCCAAAACAAACACTGATAATACTTCAAATGGCCCTAACTTCTATACGGTGCGTCCTACACCTATCAAAGTCGGCAACAATCAAATGCTTATAACTTTTTACTGGAACGTCATAAAATATTGAAATTTTGTGACAATAAAGTCCTCGTGCCTCTTGTCAATTTAAGCTTTCGCTCATAGCTATGCTACTCTTGAGTCCCAAATTAAAGACTGATAAAACTTCAAATGGAACTAACTTCTATACGGTGCGTCCTACACCTATGAAAGTTTGCAACAATCAAATGCTTGTAACTTTTTACTGGAGCGTCATAAAATCGTGAAATTTTGTGGCAATAAAGTACTCGAGCCTCTTGTCAATTAAAGTAACCGCTCATAGGTGTGCTACCCTTGAGTCCCAAGTCAAAGACTGATAAAGCTTCAAATGGCCGTAACTTCTATACAGTGCGTGCTACACCTATCAAAGTTGGCAACAATCAAATGCTTGTAACTTTTTACTGGAGCGTCATAAAATCGTGAAATTTTGTGGCAATAAAGTACTCGAGCCTCTTGTCAATGAAAGTAACCGCTCATAGCTGTGCTACCCTTGAGTCCCAAATAAAACACAGATAAAACCTCAAATGGCCCTAACTTCTATACGGTGCTTCCTATACCTATCAAAGTTTGCAACAATCAAATGCTTGTAACTTTTTACTGGAGCGTCATAAAATCTTGAAATATTGTGACAATAAAGTACTCGTGCCTCTTGTCAATTAAAGTTATCGCTCATAGCTATGCTACCCTTGAGTCCCAAATCAAACACTGATAAAACTTCCAATGGCCCTATCTTCTATACGGTGCGTCCTACACCTATCAACGTTTGCAACAATGAAATGCTTGTAACTTTTTACTGGAGCGTCATAAAATCGTGAAATTTTGTGACAATAAAGTACTCGAGCCTCTTGTCAATTAAAGTTATCGCTCATAGTTATGCTACCCCTGAGTCCCAAACCCAACACTGATAAAACTTCAAATGGCCCTAACTTCTATGTGGTGCGTCCTACACCTATCAAAGTTTGTCACAATCAAATGCTTTTAAAACTTTTCTGGAGCGTCCTAAACCTATCAAAGTTTGCAACAATCAAATGCTTGTAACTTTTTACTGGACCGTCATAAAATCTTGAAATTTTGTGACAAAAAAGTACTCGAGCCTCTTATCAATTTAAGCTATCGCTCATAGCTATGCTACCATTAAGTCCCAAATCAAACACTGATAAAACTTCAAATGGCCCTAATTTCTATACTGTGCGTCCTATACCTATCAAAGTTTGCAACATTGAAATGCTTGTAACTTTTTACTGGAGCGTAATAAAATCGTGAAATTTTGTGACAATAAAGTACTCGAGCCTCTTGTCAATTAAAGTTATCGCTCATAGCTTTGCTACCCTTGAGTCCCAAAACAAACACTGATAAAACTTCAAATGGCCCTAACTTCTATACGGTGTGTCCTACACCTACCAATGTTGTCCACAATCAAATGCTTTTAACACTTTACTGGAGCGTCCTACACCTATCAAAGTTGCAACAATCAAATGCTTGTAACTTTTTACTGGAGCGTCATAAAATATTGAAATTTTGTGACAATAAAGTCCTCGTCCCTCTTGTCAATTTAAGCTTTCGCTCATAGCTATGCTACCCTTGAGTCCCAAATCAAACACTGATAAAACTTCAAATGGCCCTAACTTCTATACGGTGCGTCCTACACCTATCAAAGTTTGCAACAATCAATTGCTTGTAACTTTTTACTGGAGCGTCATAAAATCTTGAAATTTTGTGACAATAAAGTACTCGTGCCTCTTGTCAATTAAAGTTATCGGTCATAGCTTTGCTACCCTTGAGTCCCAACACAAACACTGATAAAACTTCAAATGGCACTAACTTCTATACGGGGCGTCCTACACCTATGAAATTTTGCACAATCAAATGCTTTTAACACTTTACTGGAGCGTCCGACACCTATCAAAGTTGCAACAATCAAATGCTTGTAACTTTTTACTGGAGCGTCATAAAATATTGAAATTTTGTGACAATAAAGTCCTCGTGCCTCTTGTCAATTTAAGCTTTCGCTCATAGCTATGCTACCCTTAAGTTCCAAATCAAAGACTGATAAAACTTCAAACGGCCCTAACTTCTATACGGTGCGTCCTAAACCTATCAAAGTTTGCAACAATCAAATGCTTGTAATTTTTTACTGGAGCGTCATAAAATCTTGAAATTATGTGACAATAAAGTACTCGAGCGTCTTCTCAATTTGAGCTATCGCTCATAGCTATGCTACCCCTGAGTCCCAAATCAAACACTGATAAAACTTCAAATGGCCCTAACTTCTATGTGGTGCGTCCTACACCTATCAAAGTTTGCAACAATCAAATACTTGTAACTTTTTACTGGAGCGTCATAAAATCTTCAAATTTGGTGACAGTAAAGTACTCGAGCCTCTTATCAATTTAAGCTATCGCTCATAGCTATGCTACCATTGAGTCCCAAATCCAACACTGATAAATCTTCAAGTGGTCCTAATTTCTATACTGTTTGTCCTATACCTATCAAAGTTTGCAACATTGAAATGCTTGTTACTTTTTACTGGAGCGTCATAAAATCGTTAAATTTTGTGACAATAAAGTACTCGAGCCTCTTGTCAATTAAAGTTATCGCTCATAGCTTTGCTACCCTTGAGTCCCAAAACAATCACTGATAAAACTTCAAATGGCCCTAACTTCTATACGGTGCGTCCTACACCTATCAAAGTTTGCCACAATCAAATGCTTTTAACACTTTACTGGAGCGTCCGACACCTATCAAAGTTTCAACAATCAAATGCTTGTAACTTTTTACTGGAGCGTCATAAAATATTGAAATTTTGTGACAATAAAGTCCTTGTGCCTCTTGTCAATTTAAGCTTTCGCTCATAGCTATGCTACCCTTGAGTCCCAAATAAAACTCTGGTAACACTTCAAATGGCCCTAACTTCCATACGGTGCGTCCTACACCTATCAAAGTTTGCAATATTGAAATGCTTGTAACTTTTTACTGGTGCGTCATAAAATCGTGAAATTTTCTGACAATAAAGTACTCGAACCTCTTGTCAATTAAAGTTATCGCTCATAGCTTTGCTACCCTTGAGTCCCAAAACAAACACTGATAAAACTTCAAATGCCACTAACTTCTATACTGTGCGTCCTACAAATATCAAAGTTTACCACAATCAAATGCTTTTAACACTTTACTGGAGCGTCCTACACCTATCAAAGTTGGAACAATCAAATGCTTATAACTTTTTACTGGAACGTCATAAAATATTGAAATTTTGTGACAATAAAGTTCTCGTGCCTCTTGTCAATTTAAGCTTTCGCTCACAGCTATGCTACCCTTAAGTCCCAAATCAAAGACTGATAATACTTCAAATGGCCCTAACTTCTATACGGTGCGTCCTACACCTATCAATGTTTGCAACAATCAAATGCTTGTAACTTTTTACTGGAGCGTCATAAAATCTTGAAATTTTGTGACAATAAAGTCCTCGTGCCTCTTGTCAATTTAAGCTTTCGCTCATAGCTATGCTACCCTTGAGTCCCAAATCAAAGACTGATAAAGCTTCTAATGGCCGTAACTTCTATACAGTGCGTCCTACACCTATCAAAGTTGGCAACAATCAAATGCTTGTAACTTTTTACTGGAGCGTCATAAAATCGTGAAATTTTGTGGCAATAAAGTACTCGAGCCTCTTGTCAATTAAAGTAACCGCTCATACGTGTGCTACCATTGAGTCCCAAAACAAACACTGATAATACTTCAAATGGCCCCAAATGCTTGTAATTTTTTACTGGAGCGTCATAAAAACTTGAAATTTCGTGGCAATAAAATACTCGAGCCTCTTGTCAATTAAAGTTATCGCTCATAGCTGTGCTACCCTTGAGTACCAAAACAAACACTGATAAAATTTCAAAAGGCCCTAACTTCTACACGGTGCGTCCTACACCTATCAAAGTTTGGGATATTTAAACTTTTTACTGGAGATTCATAAAATCTTGAAATTTTGTGACAATAAATTACTCGTGCCTCTTGTCAATTTGAGCTATCGCATAGCTATGCTACCCCTGAGTCCCAAATCAAACACTGATAAAAATTCAAATGGCCCTAACTTCTATGTGGTGCGTCCTATACCTATGAAAGTTTGCAACATTGAAATGCTTGTAACTTTTTACTGGAGTGTAATAAAATCGTGAAATTTTGTGACAATAAAGTATTCGAGCCTCTTGTCAATTAAAGTTATCGCTCATAACTTTGATACCCTTGAGTTCTAAAACAAACACTTATAAAACTTCAAATGGCCCTAACTTCTATACGGTGCGTCCTACACCTATCAAAGTTGTCCACAATCAAATGCTTTTAACACTTTACTGGAGCGCCCTACACATATCAAAGTTGCAACAATCAAATGCTTGTAACTTTTTACTGGAGCGTCATAAAATATTGAAATTTTGTGACAATAAAGTCCTCGTGCCTCTTGTCAATTTAACCTATCGCTCATAGCTATGCTACCATTGAGTCCCAAATCAAACACTGATAAAACTTCAAGTGGTCCTAATTTCTATACTGTGCGTCCTATACCTATAAAAGTTTGCAGCATTGAAATGCTTGTAACTTTTTACTGGAGTGTAATAAAATCGTGAAATTTTGTGACAATAAAGTATTCGAGCCTCTTGTCAATTAAAGTTATCGCTCATAACTTTGCTACCCTTGAGTCCCAAAACAAACACTTATAAAACTTCAAATGGCCCTAACTTCTATACGGTGAGTCCTACACCTATCAAAGTTGTCCACAATCAAATGCTTTTAACACTTTACTGGAGCGTCCTACACCTATCAAAGTTGCAACAATCAAATGCTTGTAACTTTTTACTGGAGCGTCATAAAATATTGAAATTTTGTGACAATAAAGCACTGGTGCCTCTTCCCAATTTAAGCTTTCGCTCATAGCTATGCTACCCTTGAGTTCCAAATCAAACACTGATAAAACTTCAAATGGCCCTAACTTCTATACGGTGCGTCCTACACCTATCAAAGTTTGCAACATTGAAATGCTTGTAACTTTTTACTGGAGCGTAATAAAATCGTGAAATTTTGTGACAATAAAGTACTCGAGCCTCTTGTCAATTTAAGCTTTCGCTCATAGCTATGCTACCCTTAAGTCCCAAATCAAAGACTGATAAAACTTCTAACGGCCCTAACTTCTATACGGTGCGTCCTACACCTATCAAGGTTTGCAACAATCAAATGCTTGTAACTTTTTACTGGAGCGTCATAAAATATTGAAATTTTGTGGCAATAAAGTCCTCGTGCCGCTTGTCAATTTAAGCTTTCACTCATAGCTATGCTACCCTTAAGTCCCAAATCAAAGACTGATAAAACTTCAAACGGCCCTAACTTCTATACGGTGCGTCCTACACCTATCGAAGCTTGCAACAATCAAATGCTTGTAATTTTTTACTGGAGCGTCATAAAATCTTGAAATTATGTGACAATAAAGTACTCGTGCCTCTTGTCAATTTGAGATATCGCTCATAGCTATGCTACCCCTGAGTCCCAAATCAAACACTGATAAAACTTCAAATGGCCCTAACTTCTATGTGGTGCGTCCTACACCTATCAAAGTTTGTCACAATCAAATGCTTTTAAAACTTTACTGGAGCGTCCTACACCTATCAAAGTTGCAACAATCAAATGCTTGTAACTTTTCACTGGAGCGTCATAAAATATTGAAATTTTGTGACAACAAAGTCCTCGTGCTTCTTGTCAATTTAAGCTTTCGCTCATAGCTACGCTACCCTTGAGTCCCAAATCAAACACTGATAAAACTTCAAATGGCCCTAATTTCTATACTCTGCGTTCTATACCTATCAAAGTTTGCAACATTGAAGTGCTTGTAACTTTTTACTGGAGCGTCATAAAATCTTGAAATTTTGTGACAATAAAGTCCTCGTGCCTCTTGTCAATTTAAGCTTTCGCTCATAGCTTTGCTAACCTTGAGTCCCAAATCAAACACTGATAAAACTTCAAATGGCCCTAATTCCTATACTGTGCGTCCTATACCTATCAAAGTTTGCCACAATCAAATGCTTTTAACACTTTACTGGAGCGTCCTACACCTATCAAAGTTGGAACAATCAAATGCTTATAACTTTTTACTGGAGCGTCATAAAATATTGAAATTTTGTGACAATAAAGTCCTCGTGCCTCTTGTCAGCTTAAGCTTTCGCTAATAAATATGCTACCCTTAAGTCCCAAATCAAAGACTGATAAAACTTCAAATGGCCCTAACTTCTATACGGGGCGGCCTGCACCTATCAAAGTTTGCAACAATCAAATGCTTGTAACTTTTTACTGGAGCGTCATAAAATCTGGAAATTTTGTGACAATAAAGTCCTCGTGCCTCTTGTCAATTTAAGCTTTCGCTCATAGCTATGCTACCCTTGAGTCCCAAATCAAAGACTGATAAAGCTTCAAATGGCCGTAACTTCTATACAGTGCGTCCTACACCTATCAAAGTTTGCAACAATCAAATGCTTGTAACTTTTTACTGGAGCGTCATAAAATCGTGAAATTTTGTGGCAATAAAATTCTCGAGCCTCTTGTCAATTAAAGTAATCGCTCATAGCTGTGCTACCCTTGAGTCCCAAAACAAACACTGATAATACTCCAAATGGCCCTAACTTCTATATGGTGCGTCCTACACCTATCAAAGTTTGCAACAATCAAATGCTTGTAATTTTTTACTGGAGCGTCATAAAATCTTGAAATTTCGTGGCAATAAAATACTCGAGCCTCTTGTCAATTAAAGTAATCGCTCATAGCTGTGCTACCCTTGAGTCCCAAAACAAACACTGATAATACTCCAAATGGCCCTAACTTCTATATGGTGCGTCCTACACCTATCAAAGTTTGCAACAATCAAATGCTTGTAATTTTTTACTGGAGCGTCATAAAATCGTGAAATTTTCTGACAATAAAGTACTCGAGCCTCTTGTCAATTAAAGTTATCGTCATAGCTTTGCTACCCTTGAGTCCCAAAACAAACACACTCTTCTGACACTTTACTGGAGCGCCCTACACCTATCAAAGTTGGAACAATCAAATGCTTGTAACTTTTTACTGGAGCGTCATAAAATATTGAAATTATGTGACAATAAAGTACTCGTGCCTCTTGTCAATTTGAGATATCGCTCATAGCTATGCTACCCCTGAGTCCCAAATCAAACACTGATAAAACTTCAAATGGCCCTAACTTCTATGTGGTGCGTCCTACACCTATCAAAGTTTGTCACAATCAAATGCTTTTAAAACTTTACTGGAGCGTCCTACACCTATCAAAGTTGCAACAATCAAATGCTTGTAACTTTTCACTGGAGCGTCATAAAATCTTGTAATTTTGTGACAACAAAGTCCTCGTGCTTCTTGTCAATTTAAGCTTTCGCTCATAGCTACGCTACCCTTGAGTCCCAAATCAAACACTGATAAAACTTCAAATGGCCTTATTTCACTACTGTGCGTCCTATACCTATCAAAGTTTGCAACATTGAAGTGCTTGTAACTTTTTACTGGAGCGTCATAAAATCGTGAAATTTTGTGACAATAAAGTACTCGAGCCTCTTGTCAATTAAAGTTATCGGTCACAGCTTTGCTACCCTTGAGTCCCAAAACACACACGGATAAAACTTCAAATGCCTCTAACTTCTATACGGTGCGTCCTACACCTATCAAAGTTTGCCACAATCAAATGCTTTGAACACTTTACTGGAGCGTCCTATACCTATCAAAGTTTGCAACAATCAAATGCTTGTAACTTTTTACTGGAGCGTCATAAAATATTGAAATTTTGTGACAATAAAGTCCTCGTGCCTCTTGTCAATTTAAGCTTTCGCTCATAGCTTTGCTAACCTTGAGTCCCAAATCAAACACTGATAAAACTTCAAATGGCCCTAATTCCTATACTGTGCGTCCTATACCTATCAAAGTTTGCCACAATCAAATGCTTTTAACACTTTACTGGAGCGTCCTACACCTATCAAAGTTGGAACAATCAAATGCTTATAACTTTTTACTGGAGCGTCATAAAATATTGAAATTTTGTGACAATAAAGTCCTCGCGCCTCTTGTCAATTTAAGCTTTCACTCATAGCTATGCTACCCTTAAATCCCAAATCAAAGACTGATAAAACTTCAAATGGCCCTAACTTCTATACGGGGCGGCCTACACCTATCAAAGTTTGCAACAATCAAATGCTTGTAACTTTTTACTGGAGCGTCATAAAATCTTGAAATTTTGTGACAATAAAGTCCTCGTGCCTCTTGTCAATTTAAGCTTTCGCTCATAGCTATGCTACCCTTGAGTCCCAAATCAAAGACTGATAAAGCTTCAAATGGCCGTAACTTCTATACAGTGCGTCCTACACCTATCAAAGTTTGCAACAATCAAATGCTTGTAACTTTTTACTGGAGCGTCATAAAATCGTGAAATTTTGTGGCAATAAAATACTCGAGCCTCTTGTCAATTAAAGTAATCGCTCATAGCTGTGCTACCCTTGAGTCCCAAAACAAACACTGATAATACTCCAAATGGCCCTAACTTCTATATGGTGCGTCCTACACCTACCAAAGTTTGCAACAATCAAATGCTTGTAATTTTTTACTGGAGCGTCATAAAATCTTGAAATTTCGTGGCAATAAAATACTCGAGCCTCTTGTCAAATAAAGTTATCGCTCATAGCTGTGCTACCCTTGAGTACCAATACAAACACTGATAAAACTTCAAGTGGCCCTAATTTCTATACTGTGCGTCCTATACCTATCAAAGTTTGCAACTTTGAAATGCTTGTAACTTTTTACTGGAGTGTAATAAAATCGTGAAATTTTGTGACAATAAAGTACTCGAGCGTCTTGTCAATTGAAGCTTTCGCTCATAGCTATGCTACCATTGAGTCCCAAATCAAACACTGATAAAACTTCAAATTGCCCTAACTTCTATACGGTGCGTCCTACACCTATCAAAGTTTGCAACAATCAATTGGTTGTAACTTTTTACTGGAGCGTCATAAAATCTTGAAATTTTGAGACAATAAAGTACTCGTGCCTCTTGTCAATTAAAGTTATCGGTCATAGCTTTGCTACCCTTGAGTCCCAACACAAACACTGATAAAACTTCAAATGGGACTAGCGTCATAAAGTCATGAAATTTCGTGACAATAAAATATTCGAGCCTCTTGTCAATTAAAGTTATCGCTCATAGCTAAGCTACCCTTGAGTCCAAAATAAAACACTGATAAAACTTCAAATCGCCCTAATTCCTATACTGTGCGTCCTACAACTATCAAAGTTTGCAACAATCAAATGCTTGTAACTTTTAACTGGAGCGTCATAAAATATTGAAATTTTGTGACAATAAAGTCCTCTTGCCTCTTGTCAATTTAAGCTTTCGCTCATAGCTATGCTACCCTTAAGTCCCAAATCAAAGACTGATAAAACTTCAAACGGCCCTAACTTCGATACGGTGCGTCCTACACCTATCAAAGTTTGCAACAATCAAATGCTTGTAATTTTTTACTGGAGCGTCATGAAATCTTGAAATTATGTGACAATAAAGTACTCGTGCCTCTTGTCAATTTGAGCTGTCGCTCATAACTATGCTACCCTTGAGTCCCAAATCAAACACTGATAAAACTTCAAATGGCCCTAACTTCTATGTGGTGCGTCCTACACCTATCAAAGTTTGCAACAATCAAATACTTGTAACTTTTTACTGGAGCGTCATAAAATCTTGAAATTTTGTGACAATAAAGTACTCGAGCCTCTTATCAATTTAAGATATCGCTCTTAGCTATGCTACCATTGAGTCCCAAATCAAACACTGATAAATCTTCAAGTGGCCCTAATTTCTATACTGTGCGTCCTATACCTATCAAAGTTTGCAACATTGAAATGCTTGTAACTTTTTACTGGAGCGTCATAAAATCGTGAAATTTTGTGATAATAAAGTACTCGAGCCTCTTGCCAATTAAAGTTATCGCTCATAGCTTAGCTACCCTTGAGTCCCAAAACAATCACTGATAAAACTTCAAATGGCCCTAACTTCTATACGGTGCTTCCTACACATATCAAAGTTTGCCACAATCAAATGCTTTTAACACTTTACTGGAGCGTCCTACACCTATCAAAGTTGCAACAATCAAATGCTTGTAACTTTTTACTGGAGCGTCATAGAATATTGAAATTTTGTGACAATAAAGTTCTCGTGCCTCTTGTCAATTTAAGCTTTCGCTCATAGCTATGCAACTCTTGAGTCCCAAATCAAACACTGATAAAACTTCAAGTGGCCCTAATTTCTATACTGTGCGTCCTATACCTATCAAAGTTTGCAACATTGAAATGCTTGTAACTTTTTACTGGAGCGTCTTAAAATCGTGAAATTTTATGACAATAAAGTACTCGAGCCTCTTTTCAATTAAAGTCATCGCTCATAGCTTTGCTACCCTTGAGTCCCGAAACAAACACTGATAAAACTTCAAATGGCACTAACTTCTATACGGTGCCTCCTACACCTATCAAAGTTTGCCACAATCAAATGCTTTTAACACTTTACTCAATCAAATGCTTGTAATTTTTTACTGGAGCGTCATGAAATCTTGAAATTATGTGACAATAAAGTACTCGTGCCTCTTGTCAATTTGAGCTGTCGCTCATAGCTATGCTACCCTTGAGTCCCAAATCAAACACTGATAAAACTTCAAATGGCCCTAACTTCTATGTGGTGCGTCCTACACCTATCACAGTTTGCAACAATCAAATACTTGTAACTTTTTACTGGAGCGTCATAAAATCTTGAAATTTTGTGACAATAAAGTACTCGAGCCTCTTATCAATTTAAGCTATCGCTCTTAGCTATGCTAGCATTGAGTCCCAAATCAAACACTGATAAATCTTCAAGTGGCCCTAATTTCTATACTGTGCATCCTACACCTATCAAAGTTTGCAACAATCAAATGCTTGTAATTTTTTACTGGAGCGTCATAAAATCTTGAAATTTCGTGACAATAAAATACTCGAGCCTCTTATCACTTAAAGTTATCGCTCATTGCTATGCTACCCCTGAGTCCCAAAACAAGCATTGATAAAACTTCAAATGGCCCTAACTTCTATACGGTGCGTCTTACACCTATCAAAGTTTGCCACAATCAAATCCTTTTAACACTTTACTGGAGCGTCCTACACCTATCAAAGTTGCAACAATCAAATGCTTGTAACTTCTTACTGGAGCGTCATGAAATCTTGAAATTATGTGACAATAAAGTACTCGTGCCTCTTGTCAATTTGAGCTATCGCTCATAGCTATGCTACCCTTGAGTCCCAAATCAAACACTGATAAAATTTCAAATGGCTCTAACTTCTATAAGGTGCGTCCTACACCTATCAAAGTTTGCAGCATTCAAATGCTTGTAACTTTTTACTGGAGCGTCATAAAATCTTGAAATTTTGTGACAATAAAGTACTCGTGCCTCTTGCCAATTTAAGCTATCGCTCATAGCTATGCTACCATTGAGTCCCAAATGAAACACTTATAAAACTTCAAATGGCACTAACTTCTATACGGTGCGTCCTACACCTATCAAAGTTTGCCACAATCAAATGCTTTTACCACTTTACTGGAGCGTCCTACACCTATCAAAGTTGCAACAATCAAATGCTTGTAACTTTTTACTGGAGCGTCATAAGATATTGAAATTTTGTAACAATAAAGTCCTCGTGCCTCTTGTCAATTTAAGCTATTGCTTATAGCTATGGTACCCTTGAGTCCCAAATCAAACACTGATAAAACTTCAAATGGCCCTAACTTCTATGTGGTGCGTCCTACACCTATCACAGTTTGCAACAATCAAATACTTGTAACTTTTCACTGGAGCGTCATAAAATCTTGAAATTTTGTGACAATAAAGTACTCGAGCCTCTTATCAATTTAAGCTATCGCTCTTAGCTATGCTACCATTGAGTCCCAAATCAAACACTGATAAATCTTAAAGTGGCCCTAATTTCTATACTGTCCATCCTACACCTATCAAAGTTTGCAACAATCAAATGCTTGTAATTTTTTACTGGAGCGTCATAAAATCTTGAAATTTCGTGACAATAAAATACTCGAGCCTCTTGTCAATTAAAGTTATCGCTCATAGCTTTGCTACCCTTGAGTCCCAAATGAAACACTTATAAAACTTCAAATGGCACTAACTTCTATACGGTGCGTCCTACACCTATCAAACTTTGCCACAATCAAATGCTTTTAACACTTTACTGGAGCGTCCTACACCTATCAAAGTTGCAACAATCAAATGCTTGTAACTTTTTACTGGAGCGTCTTAAAATATTGAAATTTTGTGACAATAAAGTCCTCGTGCCTCTTGTCAATTTAAGCTTTCGCTCATAGCTATGCTACCCTTGAGTCCCAAATCAAACACTGATAAAACTTCAAATGTCCCTAACTTCTATACGGTGCGTCCTACACCTATCAAAGTTTGCAACAATCAAATGCTTGTAACTTTTCACTGGAGCGTCATAAAATCTTGAAATTTTGTGACAATAAAGTACTCGTGCCTCTTGTCAATTTAAGCTATCGCTCATAGCTATGCTACCATTGAGTCCCAAATCAAACACTGATAAAACTTCAAATGGCCCTAACTTCTATACGGTGCGTCCTACACCTATCAAAGTTTGCAACAATCAAATGCTTGTAACTTTTCACTGGAGCGTCATAAAATCTTGAAATTTTGTGACAATAAAATACTCGTGCCTCTTGTCAATTTAACCTATCGCTCATAGCTATGCTACCATTGAGTCCCAAATGAAACATTTATAAAACTTCAAATGGCACTAACTTCTATACGGTGCGTCCTACACCTATCAAAGTTTGCCACAATCAAATGCTTTTAACACTTTACTGGAGCCTCCTACACCTATCAAAGTTGTAACAATCAAATGCTTGTAACTTTTTACTGGAGCGTCATAGGATATTGAAATTTTGTTACAATAAAGTCCTCGTGCCTCTTGTCAATTTAAGCTATTGCTTATAGCTATGCTACCCTTGAGCCCCAAATCAAACACTGATAAAACTTCAAATGGCCCTAACTTCTATGTGGTGCGTCCTACACCTATCACAGTTTGCAACAATCAAATACTTGTAACTTTTCACTGGAGCGTCATAAAATCTTGAAATTTTGTGACAATAAAGTACTCGAGCCTCTTATCAATTTAAGCTATCGCTCTTAGCTATGCTACCATTGAGTCCCAAATCAAACACTGATAAAACTTCAAGTGGCCCTAATTTCTATACTGTGCATCCTACACCTATCAAAGTTTGCAACAATCAAATGCTTGTAATTTTTTACTGGAGCGTCATAAAATCTTGAAATTTCGTGACAATAAAATACTCGAGCCTCTTGTCAATTAAAGTTATCGCTCATAGCTATGCTACCCTTGAGTCCCAAAACAAACACTGATAAAACTTCAAATGGCACTAACTTCTATACGGTGCCTCCTACACCTATCAAAGTTTGCCACAATCAAATGCTTTTAACACTTTACTGGTGCGGCCTACACCTATCAAAGTTGCAACAATCAAATGCTTGTAACTTCTTACTGGAGCGTCATAAAATCTTGAAATTTTGTGACAATAAAGTACTCGTGCCTCTTGTCAATTTAAGCTATCGCTCATTGCTATGCTACCATTGAGTCCCAAATGAAACACTTATAAAACTTCAAATGGTACTAACTTCTATACGGTGCGTCCTACACCTATCAAACTTTGCCACAATCAAATGCTTTTAACACTTTACTGGAGCGTCCTACACCTATCAAAGTTGCAACAATCAAATGCTTGTAACTTTTTACTGGAGCGTCATAAGATATTGAAATTTTGTGACAATAAAGTCCTCGTGCCTCTTGTCAATTTAAGCTTTCGCTCATAGCTATGCTACCCTTGAGTCCCAAATCAAACACTGATAAAACTTCAAATGCCCCTAACTTCTATACGGTGCGTCCTACACCTATCAAAGTTTGCAACAATCAAATGCTTGTAACTTTTCACTGGAGCATCATAAAATCTTGAAATTTTGTGACAATAAAGTACTCGTGCCTCTTGTCAATTTAAGCTATCGCTCATAGCTATGCTACCATTGAGTCCCAAATCAAACACTGATAAAACTTCAAATGGCCCTAACTTCTATACGGTGCGTCCTACACCTATCAAAGTTTGCAACAATCAAATGCTTGTAACTTTTCACTGGAGCGTCATAAAATCTTGAAATTTTGTGACAATAAAGTACTCGTGCCTCTTGTCAATTTAACCTATCGCTCATAGCTATGCTACCATTGAGTCCCAAATGAAACATTTATAAAACTTCAAATGGCACTAACTTCTATACGGTGCGTCCTACACCTATCAAAGTTTGCCACAATCAAATGCTTTTAACACTTTACTGGAGCCTCCTACACCTATCAAAGTTGTAACAATCAAATGCTTGTAACTTTTTACTGGAGCGTCATAGGATATTGAAATTTTGTAACAATAAAGTCCTCGTGCCTCTTGTCAATTTAAGCTATTGCTTATAGCTATGCTACCCTTGAGTCCCAAATCAAACACTGATAAAACTTCAAATGGCCCTAACTTCTATGTGGTGCGTCCTACACCTATCACAGTTTGCAACAATCAAATACTTGTAACTTTTCACTGGAGCGTCATAAAATCTTGAAATTTTGTGACAATAAAGTACTCGAGCCTCTTATCAATTTAAGCTATCGCTCTTAGCTATGCTAGCATTGAGTCCCAAATCAAACACTGATAAATCTTCAAGTGGCCCTAATTTCTATACTGTGCATCCTACACCTATCAAAGTTTGCAACAATCAAATGCTTGTAATTTTTTACTGGAGCGTCATAAAATCTTGAAATTTCGTGACAATAAAATACTCGAGCCTCTTATCACTTAAAGTTATCGCTCATTGCTATGCTACCCCTGAGTCCCAAAACAAGCATTGATAAAACTTCAAAAGGCCCTAACTTCTATACGGTGCGTCTTACACCTATCAAAGTTTGCCACAATCAAATCCTTTTAACACTTTACTGGAGCGTCCTACACCTATCAAAGTTGCAACAATCAAATGCTTGTAACTTCTTACTGGAGCGTCATGAAATCTTGAAATTTTGTGACAATAAAGTACTCGTGCCTCTTGTCAATTTGAGCTATCGCTCATAGCTATGCTACCCTTGAGTCCCAAATCAAACACTGATAAAACTTCAAATGGCTCTAACTTCTATACGGTGCGTCCTACACCTATCAAAGTTTGCAACAATCAAATGCTTGTAATTTTTTACTGGAGCGTCATAAAATCTTGAAATTTTGTGACAATAAAGTACTCGTGCCTCTTGCCAATTTAAGCTATCGCTCATAGCTATGCTACCATTGAGTCCCAAATGAAACACTTATAAAACTTCAAATGGCACTAACTTCTATACGGTGCGTCCTACACCTATCAAAGTTTGCCACAATCAAATGCTTTTACCACTTTACTGGAGCGTCCTACACCTATCAAAGTTGCAACAATCAAATGCTTGTAACTTTTTACTGGAGCGTCATAAGATATTGAAATTTTGTAACAATAAAGTCCTCGTGCCTCTTGTCAATTTAAGATATTGCTTATAGCTATGCTACCCTTGAGCCCCAAATCAAACACTGATAAAACTTCAAATGGCCCTAACTTCTATGTGGTGCGTCCTACACCTATCACAGTTTGCAACAATCAAATACTTGTAACTTTTCACTGGAGCGTCATAAAATCTTGAAATTTTGTGACAATAAAGTACTCGAGCCTCTTATCAATTTAAGCTATCGCTCTTAGCTATGCTACCATTGAGTCCCAAATCAAACACTGATAAAACTTCAAGTGGCCCTAATTTCTATACTGTCCATCCTACACCTATCAAAGTTTGCAACAATCAAATGCTTGTAATTTTTTACTGGAGCGTCATAAAATCTTGAAATTTCGTGACAATAAAATACTCGAGCCTCTTGTCAATTAAAGTTATCGCTCATAGCTTTGCTACCCTTGAGTCCCAAATGAAACACTTATAAAACTTCAAATGGCACTAACTTCTATACGGTGCGTCCTACACCTATCAAACTTTGCCACAATCAAATGCTTTTAACACTTTACTGGAGCGTCCTACACCTATCAAAGTTGCAACAATCAAATGCTTGTAACTTTTTACTGGAGCGTCATAAGATATTGAAATTTTGTGACAATAAAGTCCTCGTGCCTCTTGTCAATTTAAGCTTTCGCTCATAGCTATGCTACCCTTGAGTCCCAAATCAAACACTGATAAAACTTCAAATGCCCCTAACTTCTATACGGTGCGTCCTACACCTATCAAAGTTTGCAACAATCAAATGCTTGTAACTTTTCACTGGAGCGTCATAAAATCTTGAAATTATAGCTATGCTACCCTTGAGTCCCAAATCAAACACTGATAAAACTTCAAATGGCCCTAACTTCTATGTGGTGCGTCCTACACCTATCAAAGTTTGCAACAATCAAATACTTGTAACTTTTTACTGGAGCGTCATAAAATCTTGAAATTTTGTGACAATAAAGTACTCGAGCCTCTTATCAATTTAAGATATCGCTCTTAGCTATGCTACCATTGAGTCCCAAATCAAACACTGATAAATCTTCAAGTGGCCCTAATTTCTATACTGTGCGTCCTATACCTATCAAAGTTTGCAACATTGAAATGCTTGTAACTTTTTACTGGAGCGTCATAAAATCGTGAAATTTTGTGATAATAAAGTACTCGAGCCTCTTGCCAATTAAAGTTATCGCTCATAGCTTAGCTACCCTTGAGTCCCAAAACAATCACTGATAAAACTTCAAATGGCCCTAACTTCTATACGGTGCTTCCTACACATATCAAAGTTTGCCACAATCAAATGCTTTTAACACTTTACTGGAGCGTCCTACACCTATCAAAGTTGCAACAATCAAATGCTTGTAACTTTTTACTGGAGCGTCATAGAATATTGAAATTTTGTGACAATAAAGTTCTCGTGCCTCTTGTCAATTTAAGCTTTCGCTCATAGCTATGCAACTCTTGAGTCCCAAATCAAACACTGATAAAACTTCAAATGGCCCTAATTTCTATACTGTGCGTCCTATACCTATCAAAGTTTGCAACATTGAAATGCTTGTAACTTTTTACTGGAGCGTCATAAAATCGTGAAATTTTGTGATAATAAAGTCCTCGAGCCTCTTTTCAATTAAAGTCATCGCTCATAGCTTTGCTACCCTTGAGTCCCGAAACAAACACTCATAAAACTTCAAATGGCACTAACTTCTATACGGTGCCTCCTACACCTATCAAAGTTTGCCACAATCAAATGCTTTTAACACTTTACTCAATCAAATGCTTGTAATTTTTTACTGGAGCGTCATGAAATCTTGAAATTATGTGACAATAAAGTACTCGTGCCTCTTGTCAATTTGAGCTATCGCTCATAGCTATGCTACCCCTGAGTCCCAAATCAAACACTGATAAAACTTCAAATGGCCCTAACTTCTATGTGGTGCGTCCTACACCTATCAAAGTTTGCAACAATCAAATACTTGTAACTTTTTACTGGAGCGTCATAAAATCTTGAAATTTTGTGACAATAAAGTACTCGAGCCTCTTATCAATTTAAGCTATCGCTCTTAGCTATGCTAGCATTGAGTCCCAAATCAAACACTGATAAATCTTCAAGTGGCCCTAATTTCTATACTGTGCATCCTACACCTATCAAAGTTTGCAACAATCAAATGCTTGTAATTTTTTACTGGAGCGTCATAAAATCTTGAAATTTCGTGACAATAAAATACTCGAGCCTCTTATCACTTAAAGTTATCGCTCATTGCTATGCTACCCCTGAGTCCCAAAACAAGCATTGATAAAACTTCAAATGGCCCTAACTTCTATACGGTGCGTCTTACACCTATCAAAGTTTGCCACAATCAAATCCTTTTAACACTTTACTGGAGCGTCCTACACCTATCAAAGTTGCAACAATCAAATGCTTGTAACTTCTTACTGGAGCGTCATGAAATCTTGAAATTATGTGACAATAAAGTACTCGTGCCTCTTGTCAATTTGAGCTATCGCTCATAGCTATGCTACCCTTGAGTCCCAAATCAAACACTGATAAAATTTCAAATGGCTCTAACTTCTATACGGTGCGTCCTACACCTATCAAAGTTTGCAACAATCAAATGCTTGTAACTTTTTACTGGAGCGTCATAAAATCTTGAAATTTTGTGACAATAAAGTACTCGTGCCTCTTGCCAATTTAAGCTATCGCTCATAGCTATGCTACCATTGAGTCCCAAATGAAACACTTATAAAACTTCAAATGGCACTAACTTCTATACGGTGCGTCCTACACCTATCAAAGTTTGCCACAATCAAATGCTTTTACCACTTTACTGGAGCGTCCTACACCTATCAAAGTTGCAACAATCAAATGCTTGTAACTTTTTACTGGAGCGTCATAAGATATTGAAATTTTGTAACAATAAAGTCCTCGTGCCTCTTGTCAATTTAAGCTATTGCTTATAGCTATGGTACCCTTGAGTCCCAAATCAAACACTGATAAAACTTCAAATGGCCCTAACTTCTATGTGGTGCGTCCTACACCTATCAAAGTTTGCAACAATCAAATACTTGTAACTTTTCACTGGAGCGTCATAAAATCTTGAAATTTTGTGACAATAAAGTACTCGAGCCTCTTATCAATTTAAGCTATCGCTCTTAGCTATGCTACCATTGAGTCCCAAATCAAACACTGATAAATCTTAAAGTGGCCCTAATTTCTATACTGTCCATCCTACACCTATCAAAGTTTGCAACAATCAAATGCTTGTAATTTTTTACTGGAGCGTCATAAAATCTTGAAATTTCGTGACAATAAAATACTCGAGCCTCTTGTCAATTAAAGTTATCGCTCATAGCTTTGCTACCCTTGAGTCCCAAATGAAACACTTATAAAACTTCAAATGGCACTAACTTCTATACGGTGCGTCCTACACCTATCAAACTTTGCCACAATCAAATGCTTTTAACACTTTACTGGAGCGTCCTACACCTATCAAAGTTGCAACAATCAAATGCTTGTAACTTTTTACTGGAGCGTCATAAGATATTGAAATTTTGTGACAATAAAGTCCTCGTGCCTCTTGTCAATTTAAGCTTTCGCTCATAGCTATGCTACCCTTGAGTCCCAAATCAAACACTGATAAAACTTCAAATGCCCCTAACTTCTATACGGTGCGTCCTACACCTATCAAAGTTTGCAACAATCAAATGCTTGTAACTTTTCACTGGAGCGTCATAAAATCTTGAAATTTTGTGACAATAAAGTACTCGTGCCTCTTGTCAATTTAAGCTATCGCTCATAGCTATGCTACCATTGAGTCCCAAATCAAACACTGATAAAACTTCAAATGGCCCTAACTTCTATACGGTGCGTCCTACACCTATCAAAGTTTGCAACAATCAAATGCTTGTAACTTTTCACTGGAGCGTCATAAAATCTTGAAATTTTGTGACAATAAAATACTCGTGCCTCTTGTCAATTTAACCTATCGCTCATAGCTATGCTACCATTGAGTCCCAAATGAAACATTTATAAAACTTCAAATGGCACTAACTTCTATACGGTGCGTCCTACACCTATCAAAGTTTGCCACAATCAAATGCTTTTAACACTTTACTGGAGCCTCCTACACCTATCAAAGTTGTAACAATCAAATGCTTGTAACTTTTTACTGGAGCGTCATAGGATATTGAAATTTTGTTACAATAAAGTCCTCGTGCCTCTTGTCAATTTAAGCTATTGCTTATAGCTATGCTACCCTTGAGCCCCAAATCAAACACTGATAAAACTTCAAATGGCCCTAACTTCTATGTGGTGCGTCCTACACCTATCAAAGTTTGCAACAATCAAATACTTGTAACTTTTCACTGGAGCGTCATAAAATCTTGAAATTTTGTGACAATAAAGTACTCGAGCCTCTTATCAATTTAAGCTATCGCTCTTAGCTATGCTACCATTGAGTCCCAAATCAAACACTGATAAATCTTCAAGTGGCCCTAATTTCTATACTGTGCATCCTACACCTATCAAAGTTTGTAACAATCAAATGCTTGGCATTTTTCACTGGAGCGTCATAAAATCTTGAAATTTCGTGACAATAAAATACTCGAGCCTCTTGTCAATTAAAGTTATCCCTCATAGCTATACTACCCTTGAGTCCCAAATCAAACATTGATAAAACTTCAAATGGCCCTAACTTCTATACGGTGCATCCTACACCTATCAAAGTTTGCCACAATCAAATGCTTTTAACACTTTACTGGTGCGGCCTACACCTATCAAAGTTGCAACAATCAAATGCTTGTAACTTCTTACTGGAGCGTCATAAAATCTTGAAATTTTGTGACAATAAAGTACTCGTGCCTCTTGTCAATTTAAGCTATCGCTCATTGCTATGCTACCATTGAGTCCCAAATGAAACACTTATAAAACTTCAAATGGTACTAACTTCTATACGGTGCGTCCTACACCTATCAAACTTTGCCACAATCAAATGCTTTTAACACTTTACTGGAGCGTCCTACACCTATCAAAGTTGCAACAATCAAATGCTTGTAACTTTTTACTGGAGCGTCATAAGATATTGAAATTTTGTGACAATAAAGTCCTCGTGCCTCTTGTCAATTTAAGCTTTCGCTCATAGCTATGCTACCCTTGAGTCCCAAATCAAACACTGATAAAACTTCAAATGGCCCTAACTTCTATACGGTGCGTCCTACACCTATCAAAGTTTGCAACAATCAAATGCTTGTAACTTTTCACTGGAGCATCATAAAATCTTGAAATTTTGTGACAATAAAGTACTCGTGCCTCTTGTCAATTTAAGCTATCGCTCATAGCTATGCTACCATTGAGTCCCAAATCAAACACTGATAAAACTTCAAATGGCCCTAACTTCTATACGGTGCGTCCTACACCTATCAAAGTTTGCAACAATCAAATGCTTGTAACTTTTCACTGGAGCGTCATAAAATCTTGAAATTTTGTGACAATAAAATACTCGTGCCTCTTGTCAATTTAAGCTATCGCTCATAGCTATGCTACCATTGAGTCCCAAATGAAACATTTATAAAACTTCAAATGGCACTAACTTCTATACGGTGCGTCCTACACCTATCAAAGTTTGCCACAATCAAATGCTTTTAACACTTTACTGGAGCCTCCTACACCTATCAAAGTTGTAACAATCAAATGCTTGTAACTTTTTACTGGAGCGTCATAGGATATTGAAATTTTGTAACAATAAAGTCCTCGTGCCTCTTGTCAATTTAAGCTATTGCTTATAGCTATGCTACCCTTGAGTCCCAAATCAAACACTGATAAAACTTCAAATGGCCCTAACTTCTATGTGGTGCGTCCTACACCTATCACAGTTTGCAACAATCAAATACTTGTAACTTTTCACTGGAGCGTCATAAAATCTTGAAATTTTGTGACAATAAAGTACTCGAGCCTCTTATCAATTTAAGCTATCGCTCTTAGCTATGCTAGCATTGAGTCCCAAATCAAACACTGATAAATCTTCAAGTGGCCCTAATTTCTATACTGTGCATCCTACACCTATCAAAGTTTGCAACAATCAAATGCTTGTAATTTTTTACTGGAGCGTCATAAAATCTTGAAATTTCGTGACAATAAAATACTCGAGCCTCTTATCACTTAAAGTTATCGCTCATTGCTATGCTACCCCTGAGTCCCAAAACAAGCATTGATAAAACTTCAAAAGGCCCTAACTTCTATACGGTGCGTCTTACACCTATCAAAGTTTGCCACAATCAAATCCTTTTAACACTTTACTGGAGCGTCCTACACCTATCAAAGTTGCAACAATCAAATGCTTGTAACTTCTTACTGGAGCGTCATGAAATCTTGAAATTATGTGACAATAAAGTACTCGTGCCTCTTGTCAATTTGAGCTATCGCTCATAGCTATGCTACCCTTGAGTCCCAAATCAAACACTGATAAAACTTCAAAAGGCCCTAACTTCTATACGGTGCGTCCTACACCTATCAAAGTTTGTAACAATCAAATGCTTGTAATTTTCTACTGGAGCGTCATAAAATCTTGAAATTTTGTGACAATAAAGTACTCGTGCCTCTTGCCAATTTAAGCTATCGCTCATAGCTATGCTACCATTGAGTCCCAAATGAAACACTTATAAAACTTCAAATGGCACTAACTTCTATACGGTGCGTCCTACACCTATCAAAGTTTGCCACAATCAAATGCTTTTACCACTTTACTGGAGCGTCCTACACCTATCAAAGTTGCAACAATCAAATGCTTGTAACTTTTTACTGGAGCGTCATAAGATATTGAAATTTTGTAACAATAAAGTCCTCGTGCCTCTTGTCAATTTAAGATATTGCTTATAGCTATGGTACCCTTGAGTCCCAAATCAAACACTGATAAAACTTCAAATGGCCCTAACTTCTATGTGGTGCGTCCTACACCTATCACAGTTTGCAACAATCAAATACTTGTAACTTTTCACTGGAGCGTCATAAAATCTTGAAATTTTGTGACAATAAAGTACTCGAGCCTCTTATCAATTTAAGCTATCGCTCTTAGCTATGCTACCATTGAGTCCCAAATCAAACACTGATAAATCTTCAAGTGGCCCTAATTTCTATACTGTCCATCCTACACCTATCAAAGTTTGCAACAATCAAATGCTTGTAATTTTTTACTGGAGCGTCATAAAATCTTGAAATTTCGTGACAATAAAATACTCGAGCCTCTTGTCAATTAAAGTTATCGCTCATAGCTTTGCTACCCTTGAGTCCCAAATGAAACACTTATAAAACTTCAAATGGCACTAACTTCTATACGGTGCGTCCTACACCTATCAAACTTTGCCACAATCAAATGCTTTTAACACTTTACTGGAGCGTCCTACACCTATCAAAGTTGCAACAATCAAATGCTTGTAACTTTTTACTGGAGCGTCATAAGATATTGAAATTTTGTGACAATAAAGTCCTCGTGCCTCTTGTCAATTTAAGCTTTCGCTCATAGCTATGCTACCCTTGAGTCCCAAATCAAACACTGATAAAACTTCAAATGCCCCTAACTTCTATACGGTGCGTCCTACACCTATCAAAGTTTGCAACAATCAAATGCTTGTAACTTTTCACTGGAGCGTCATAAAATCTTGAAATTTTGTGACAATAAAGTCCTCGTGCCTCTTGTCAATTTAAGCTATTGCTTATAGCTATGCTACCCTTGAGTCCCAAATCAAACACTGATAAAACTTCAAATGGCCCTAACTTCTATGTGGTGCGTCCTACACCTATCACAGTTTGCAACAATCAAATACTTGTAACTTTTCACTGGAGCGTCATAAAATCTTGAAATTTTGTGACAATAAAGTACTCGAGCCTCTTATCAATTTAAGCTATCGCTCTTAGCTATGCTAGCATTGAGTCCCAAATCAAACACTGATAAATCTTCAAGTGGCCCTAATTTCTATACTGTGCATCCTACACCTATCAAAGTTTGCAACAATCAAATGCTTGTAATTTTTTACTGGAGCGTCATAAAATCTTGAAATTTCGTGACAATAAAATACTCGAGCCTCTTATCACTTAAAGTTATCGCTCATTGCTATGCTACCCCTGAGTCCCAAAACAAGCATTGATAAAACTTCAAATGGCCCTAACTTCTATACGGTGCGTCTTACACCTATCAAAGTTTGCCACAATCAAATCCTTTTAACACTTTACTGGAGCGTCCTACACCTATCAAAGTTGCAACAATCAAATGCTTGTAACTTCTTACTGGAGCGTCATGAAATCTTGAAATTTTGTGACAATAAAGTACTCGTGCCTCTTGTCAATTTGAGCTATCGCTCATAGCTATGCTACCCTTGAGTCCCAAATCAAACACTGATAAAACTTCAAATGGCTCTAACTTCTATACGGTGCGTCCTACACCTATCAAAGTTTGCAACAATCAAATGCTTGTAATTTTCTACTGGAGCGTCATCAAATCTTGAAATTTTGTGACAATAAAGTACTCGTGCCTCTTGCCAATTTAAGCTATCGCTCATAGCTATGCTACCATTGAGTCCCAAATGAAACACTTATAAAACTTCAAATGGCACTAACTTCTATACGGTGCGTCCTACACCTATCAAAGTTTGCCACAATCAAATGCTTTTACCACTTTACTGGAGCGTCCTACACCTATCAAAGTTGCAACAATCAAATGCTTGTAACTTTTTACTGGAGCGTCATAAGATATTGAAATTTTGTAACAATAAAGTCCTCGTGCCTCTTGTCAATTTAAGCTATTGCTTATAGCTATGGTACCCTTGAGTCCCAAATCAAACACTGATAAAACTTCAAATGGCCCTAACTTCTATGTGGTGCGTCCTACACCTATCACAGTTTGCAACAATCAAATACTTGTAACTTTTCACTGGAGCGTCATAAAGTCTTGAAATTTTGTGACAATAAAGTACTCGAGCCTCTTATCAATTTAAGCTATCGCTCTTAGCTATGCTACCATTGAGTCCCAAATCAAACACTGATAAATCTTCAAGTGGCCCTAATTTCTATACTGTGCATCCTACACCTATCAAAGTTTGCAACAATCAAATGCTTGTAATTTTTTACTGGAGCGTCATAAAATCTTGAAATTTCGTGACAATAAAATACTCGTGCCTCTTGTCAATTAAAGTTATCGCTCATAGCTTTGCTACCCTTGAGTCCCAAATGAAACACTTATAAAACTTCAAATGGCACTAACTTCTATACGGTGCGTCCTACACCTATCAAACTTTGCCACAATCAAATGCTTTTAACACTTTACTGGAGCGTCCTACACCTATCAAAGTTGCAACAATCAAATGCTTGTAACTTTTTACTGGAGCGTCATAAGATATTGAAATTTTGTGACAATAAAGTCCTCGTGCCTCTTGTCAATTTAAGCTTTCGCTCATAGCTATGCTACCCTTGAGTCCCAAATCAAACACTGATAAAACTTCAAATGCCCCTAACTTCTATACGGTGCGTCCTACACCTATCAAAGTTTGCAACAATCAAATGCTTGTAACTTTTCACTGGAGCGTCATAAAATCTTGAAATTTTGTGACAATAAAGTACTCGTGCCTCTTGTCAATTTAAGCTATCGCTCATAGCTATGCTACCATTGAGTCCCAAATCAAACACTGATAAAACTTCAAATGGCCCTAACTTCTATACGGTGCGTCCTACACCTATCAAAGTTTGCAACAATCAAATGCTTGTAACTTTTCACTGGAGCGTCATAAAATCTTGAAATTTTGTGACAATAAAGTACTCGTGCCTCTTGTCAATTTAACCTATCGCTCATAGCTATGCTACCATTGAGTCCCAAATGAAACATTTATAAAACTTCAAATGGCACTAACTTCTATACGGTGCGTCCTACACCTATCAAAGTTTGCCACAATCAAATGCTTTTAACACTTTACTGGAGCCTCCTACACCTATCAAAGTTGTAACAATCAAATGCTTGTAACTTTTTACTGGAGCGTCATAGGATATTGAAATTTTGTAACAATAAAGTCCTCGTGCCTCTTGTCAATTTAAGCTATTGCTTATAGCTATGCTACCCTTGAGTCCCAAATCAAACACTGATAAAACTTCAAATGGCCCTAACTTCTATGTGGTGCGTCCTACACCTATCACAGTTTGCAACAATCAAATACTTGTAACTTTTCACTGGAGCGTCATAAAATCTTGAAATTTTGTGACAATAAAGTACTCGAGCCTCTTATCAATTTAAGCTATCGCTCTTAGCTATGCTACCATTGAGTCCCAAATCAAACACTGATAAATCTTCAAGTGGCCCTAATTTCTATACTGTGCATCCTACACCTATCAAAGTTTGCAACAATCAAATGCTTGTAATTTTTTACTGGAGCGTCATAAAATCTTGAAATTTCGTGACAATAAAATACTCGAGCCTCTTGTCAATTAAAGTTATCGCTCATAGCTTTGCTACCCTTGAGTCCCGAAACAAACACTGATAAAACTTCAAATGGCCCTAACTTCTATACGGTGCCTCCTACACCTATCAAAGTTTGCCACAATCAAATGCTTTTAACACTTTACTGGTGCGGCCTACACCTATCAAAGTTGCAACAATCAAATGCTTGTAACTTCTTACTGGAGCGTCATAAAATCTTGAAATTTTGTGACAATAAAGTACTCGTGCCTCTTGTCAATTTAAGCTATCGCTCATTGCTATGCTACCATTGAGTCCCAAATGAAACACTTATAAAACTTCAAATGGCACTAACTTCTATACGGTGCGTCCTACACCTATCAAACTTTGCCACAATCAAATGCTTTTAACACTTTACTGGAGCGTCCTACACCTATCAAAGTTGCAACAATCAAATGCTTGTAACTTTTTACTGGAGCGTCATAAGATATTGAAATTTTGTGACAATAAAGTCCTCGTGCCTCTTGTCAATTTAAGCTTTCGCTCATAGCTATGCTACCCTTGAGTCCCAAATCAAACACTGATAAAACTTCAAATGCCGCTAACTTCTATACGGTGCGTCCTACACCTATCAAAGTTTGCAACAATCAAATGCTTGTAACTTTTCACTGGAGCATCATAAAATCTTGAAATTTTGTGACAATAAAGTACTCGTGCCTCTTGTCAATTTAAGCTAACGCTCATAGCTATGCTACCATTGAGTCCCAAATCAAACACTGATAAAACTTCAAATGGCCCTAACTTCTATACGGTGCGTCCTACACCTATCAAAGTTTGCAACAATCAAATGCTTGTAACTTTTCACTGGAGCGTCATAAAATCTTGAAATTTTGTGACAATAAAATACTCGTGCCTCTTGTCAATTTAACCTATCGCTCATAGCTATGCTACCATTGAGTCCCAAATTAAACATTTATAAAACTTCAAATGGCACTAACTTCTATACGGTGCGTCCTACACCTATCAAAGTTTGCCACAATCAAATGCTTTTAACACTTTACTGGAGCCTCCTACACCTATCAAAGTTGTAACAATCAAATGCTTGTAACTTTTTACTGGAGCGTCATAGGATATTGAAATTTTGTAACAATAAAGTCCTCGTGCCTCTTGTCAATTTAAGCTATTGCTTATAGCTATGCTACCCTTGAGTCCCAAATCAAACACTGATAAAACTTCAAATGGCCCTAACTTCTATGTGGTGCGTCCTACACCTATCACAGTTTGCAACAATCAAATACTTGTAACTTTTCACTGGAGCGTCATAAAATCTTGAAATTTTGTGACAATAAAGTACTCGAGCCTCTTATCAATTTAAGCTATCGCTCTTAGCTATGCTACCATTGAGTCCCAAATCAAACACTGATAAATCTTCAAGTGGCCTTAATTTCTATACTGTGCGTCCTACACCTATCAAAGTTTGCAACAATCAAATGCTTGTAATTTTTTACTGGAGCGTCATAAAATCTTGAAATTTCGTGACAATAAAATACTCGAGCCTCTTATCACTTAAAGTTATCGCTCATTGCTATGCTACCCTTGAGTCCCAAAACAAGCACTGATAAAACTTCAAATGGCCCTAACTTCTATACGGTGCGTCTTACACCTATCAAAGTTTGCCACAATCAAATGCTTTTAACACTTTACTGGAGCGTCCTACACCTATCAAAATTGCAACAATCAAATGCTTGTAACTTTTTACTGGAGCGTCATAAAATATTGAAATTTTGAGACAATAAAGTACTCGTGCCTCTTGTCAATTTAAGCCATTGCTCATAGCTATGCTACCCTTGAGTCCCAAATCAAACACTGATAAAACTTCAAATGGCCCTAACTTCTATGTGGTGCGTCCTACACCTATCACAGTTTGCAACAATCAAATACTTGTAACTTTTCACTGGAGCGTCATAAAATCTTGAAATTTTGGGACAATAAAGTACTCGAGCCTCTTATCAATTTAAGCTATCGCTCTTAGCTATGCTACCATTGAGTCCCAAATCAAACACTGATAAATCTTCAAGTGGCCCTGATTTCTATACTGTCTGTCCTACACCTATCAAAGTTTGCAACAATCAAATGCTTGTAATTTTTTACTGGAGCGTCATAAAATCTTGAAATTTCGTGACAATAGAGTACTCGTGCCTCTTGTCAATTAAAGTTATCGCTCATAGCTTTGCTACCCTTGAGTCCCGAAACAAACACTGATAAAATTTCAAATGGCACTAACTTCTATACGGTGCCTCCTACACCTATCAAAGTTTGCCACAATCAAATGCTTTTAACACTTTACTGGTGCGGCCTACACCTATCAAAGTTTGCAACAATCAAATGTTTGTAACTTTTCACTGGAGCGTCATAAAATCTTGGAATTTTGTGACAATAAAGTACTCGTGCCTCTTGTCAATTTAAGCTATCGCTCATAGCTATGCTACCATTGAGTCCCAAATCAAACACTGATAAAACTTCAAATGGCCCTAACTTCTATACGGTGCGTCCTACACCTATCAAACTTTTCCACAATCAAATGCTTTTAACACTTTACTGGAGCGTCCTACACCTATCAAAGTTGCAACAATCAAATGCTTGTAACTTTTTACTGGAGCGTCATAAGATATTGAAATTTTGTGACAATAAAGTCCTCGTGCCTCTTGTCAATTTAAGCTTTCGCTCATAGCTATTCTACCCTTGAGTCCCAAATCAAACACTGATAAAACTTCAAATGCCCCTAACTTCTATACGGTGCGTCCTACACCTATCAAAGTTTGCAACATTGAAATGCTTGTAACTTTTTACTGGAGCGTCATAAAATCGTGAAATTTTGTGACAATAAAGTGCTCGAGCCTCTTGTCAATTAAAGTTGTCGCTCATAGCTTTGCTACCCTTGAGTCCCAAAACAATCACTGATAAAACTTCAAATGGCCCTAACTTCTATACGGTGCGTCCTACACCTATCAAAGTATGCCACAATCAAATGCTTTTAACACTTTACTGGAGCGTCCTACACCTATCAAAGTTGCAACAATCAAATGCTTGTAACTTTTTAATGGAGCGTCATAAGATATTTAAATTTTGTGACAATAAAGTACTCGTGCCTCTTGTCAATTTAAGCTATCGCTCATAGCTATGCTACCATTGAGTCCCAAATGAAACACTTATAAAACTTCAAATGGCACTAACTTCTATACGGTGCGTCCTACACCTATCAAACTTTTCCACAATCAAATGCTTTTAACACTTTACTGGAGCGTCCTACACCTATCAAAGTTGCAACAATCAAATGCTTGTAACTTTTTACTGGAGCGTCATAAGATATTGAAATTTTGTGACAATAAAGTCCTCGTGCCTCTTGTCAATTTAAGCTTTCGGTCATAGCTATGCTACCCTTGAGTCCCAAATCAAACACTGATAAAACTTCAAATGCCCCTAACTTCTATACGGTGCGTCCTACACCTATCAAAGTTTGCAACAATCAAATGCTTGTAACTTTTCACTGGAGCTTCATAAAATCTTGAAATTTTGTGACAATAAAGTACTCGTGCCTCTTGTCAATTTAAGCTATTGCTTATAGCTATGCTACCCTTGAGTCCCAAATCAAACACTGATAAAACTTCAAATGGCCCTAACTTCTATGTGGTGCGTCCTACACCTATCAAAGTTTGCAACAATCAAATGCTTGTAACTTTTCACTGGAGCGTCATAAAATCTTGACATTTTGTGACAATAAAGTACTCGAGCCTCTTATCAATTTAAGCTATCGCTCTTAGCTATGCTACCATTGAGTCCCAAATAAAACACTGATAAATCTTTAAGTGGTCCTAATTTCTATACTGTGCGTCCTACACCTATCAAAGTTTGCAACAATCAAATGCTTGTAATTTTTTACTGGAGCGTCATAAAATCTTGAAATTTCGTGACAATAAAGTACTCGTGCCTCTTGTCAATTAAAGTTATCGCTCATAGCTTTGCTACCCTTGAGTCCCGAAACAAACACTGATAAAACTTCAAATGGCACTAACTTCTATACGGTGCCTCCTACACCTATCAAAGTTTGCCACAATCAAATGCTTTTAACACTTTACTGGTGCGTCCTACACCTATCAAAGTTGCAACAATCAAATGCTTGTAACTTTTTAATGGAGCGTCATAAGATATTTAAATTTTGTGACAATAAAGTCCTCGTGCCTCTTGTCAATTTAAGCTTTCGCTCATAGCTATTCTACCCTTGAGTCCCAAATCAAACACTGATAAAACTTCAAATGCCCCTAACTTCTATACGGTGCGTCCTACACCTATCAAAGTTTGCAACATTGAAATGCTTGTAACTTTTTACGGGAGCGTCATAAAATCGTGAAATTTTGTGACATTAAAGTGCTCGAGCCTCTTGTCAATTAAAGTTGTCGCTCATAGCTTTGCTACCCTTGAGTCCCAAAACAATCACTGATAAAACTTCAAATGGCCCTAACTTCTATACGGTGCGTCCTACACCTATCAAAGTATGCCACAATCAAATGCTTTTAACACTTTACTGGAGCGTCCTACACCTATCAAAGTTGCAACAATCAAATGCTTGTAACTTTTTAATGGAGCGTCATAAGATATTTAAATTTTGTGACAATAAAGTCCTCGTGCCTCTTGTCAATTTAAGCTTTCGCTCATAGCTATTCTACCCTTGAGTCCCAAATCAAACACTGATACAACTTCAAATGGCCCTAACTTCCATACGGTGCCTCCTACACCTATCAAAGTTTGCCACAATCAAATGCTTTTAACACTTTACTGGTGCGTCCTACACCTATCAAAGTTGCAGCAATCAAATGCTTGTAACTTTTTAATGGAGCGTCATAAGATATTGAAATTTTGTGACAATAAAGTCCTCGTGGCTCTTGTCAATTTAAGCTTTCGCTCATAGCTATGCTACCATTGAGTCCCAAATCAAATACTGATAAATCTTCAAGTGGCCCTAATTTCTATACTGTGCGTCCTATACCTATCAAAGTTTGCAACATTGAAATGCTTGTAACTTTTTACTGGAGCGTCATAAAATCGTGAAATTTTGTGACAATAAAGTGCTCGAGCCTCTTGTCAATTAAAGTTGTCGCTCATAGCTTTGCTACCCTTGAGTCCCAAAACAATCACTGATAAAACTTCAAATGGCCCTAACTTCTATACGGTGCGTCCTACACCTATCAAAGTATGCCACAATCAAATGCTTTTAACACTTTACTGGAGCGTCCTACACCTATCAAAGTTGCAACAATCAAATGCTTGTAACTTTTTAATGGAGCGTCATAAGATATTTAAATTTTGTGACAATAAAGTTCTCGTGCCTCTTGTCAATTTAAGCTTTCGCTCATAGCTATTCTACCCTTGAGTCCCAAATCAAACACTGATACAACTTCAAATGGCCCTAACTTCCATACGGTGCGTCCTACACCTATCAAAGTTTGCAACATTGAAATGCTTGTAACTTTTTACTGGTGCACCATAAAATCGTGAAATTTTGTGACAATAAAGTACTCGAGCCTCTTGTTAATTAAAGTTATCGCTCATAGCTTTGCTACCCTTGAGTCCCAAAATAAACACTGATAAAACTTCAAATGGCCCTAACTTCTATACTGTGCGCCCTACACCTATCAAAAATTGCCACAATCAAATGCTTTTAACACTTTACTGGAGCGTCCTACACCTATCAAAGTTGCAACAATCAAATGCTTGTAACTTTTAACTGGAGCGTCATAAAATATTGAAATTTTGTGACAATAAAGTCCTCGTGCTTCTTGTCAATTTAAGCTTTCGCTCATAGCTACCCTGAGTCCCAAATCAAACACTGATAAAACTTCAAATGGCCCTAACTTCTATACGGTGCGTCCTATACCTATCAAAGTTTGCAACATTGAAATGCTTGTAACTTTTTACTGGAGCGTCATAAAATCGTGAAATTTTGTGACAATAAGTACTCGAGCCTCTTGTCAATTAAAGTTATCGCTCATAGCTTTGCTACCCTTGAGTCCCGAAACAAACACTGATAAAACTTCAAATGGCACTAACTTCTATACGGTGCCTCCTACACCTATCAAAGTTTGCCACAATCAAATGCTTTTAACACTTTACTGGTGCGGCCTACACCTATCAAAGTTGCAACAATCAAATGCTTGTAACTTCTTACTGGAGCGTCATAAAATCTTGAAATTTTGTGACAATAAAGTACTCGTGCCTCTTGTCAATTTAAGCTATCGCTCATTGCTATGCTACCATTGAGTCCCAAATGAAACACTTATAAAACTTCAAATAGCACTAACTTCTATACGGTGCGTCCTACAACTATCAAACTTTGCCACAATCAAATGCTTTTAACACTTTACTGGAGCGTCCTACACCTATCAAAGTTGCAACAATCAAATGCTTGTAACTTTTTACTGGAGCGTCATAAGATATTGAAATTTTGTGACAATAAAGTCCTCGTGCCTCTTGTCAATTTAAGCTTTCGGTCATAGCTATGCTACCCTTGAGTCCCAAATCAAACACTGATAAAACTTCAAATGCCCCTAACTTCTATACGGTGCGTCCTACACCTATCAAAGTTTGCAACAATCAAATGCTTGTAACTTTTCACTGGAGCGTCATAAAATCTTGAAATTTTGTGACAATAAAGTACTCGTGCCTCTTGTCAATTTAAGCTATTGCTTATAGCTATGCTACCCTTGAGTCCCAAATCAAACACTGATAAAACTTCAAATGGCCCTAACTTCTATGTGGTGCGTCCTACACCTATCAAAGTTTGCAACAATCAAATACTTGTAACTTTTCACTGGAGCGTCATAAAATCTTGACATTTTGTGACAATAAAGTACTCGAGCCTCTTATCAATTTAAGCTATCGCTCTTAGCTATGCTACCATTGAGTCCCAAATAAAACACTGATAAATCTTTAAGTGGTCCTAATTTCTATACTGTGCGTCCTACACCTATCAAAGTTTGCAACAATCAAATGCTTGTAATTTTTTACTGGAGCGTCATAAAATCTTGAAATTTCGTGACAATAAAGTACTCGTGCCTCTTGTCAATTAAAGTTATCGCTCATAGCTTTGCTACCCTTGAGTCCCGAAACAAACACTGATAAAACTTCAAATGGCACTAACTTCTATACGGTGCCTCCTACACCTATCAAAGTTTGCCACAATCAAATGCTTTTAACACTTTACTGGTGCGTCCTACACCTATCAAAGTTGCAACAATCAAATGCTTGTAACTTTTTAATGGAGCGTCATAAGATATTTAAATTTTGTGACAATAAAGTCCTCGTGCCTCTTGTCAATTTAAGCTTTCGCTTATAGCTATACTACCCTTGAGTCCCAAATCAAACACTGATAAAACTTCAAATGCCCCTAACTTCTATACGGTGCGTCCTACACCTATCAAAGTTTGCAACATTGAAATGCTTGTAACTTTTTACGGGAGCGTAATAAAATCGTGAAATTTTGTGACAATAAAGTGCTCGAGCCTCTTGTCAATTAAAGTTGTCGCTCATAGCTTTGCTACCCTTGAGTCCCAAAACAATCACTGATAAAACTTCAAATGGCCCTAACTTCTATACGGTGCGTCCTACACCTATCAAAGTATGCCACAATCAAATGCTTTTAACACTTTACTGGAGCGTCCTACACCTATCAAAGTTGCAACAATCAAATGCTTGTAACTTTTTAATGGAGCGTCATAAGATATTTAAAATTTGTGACAATAAAGTCCTCGTGCCTCTTGTCAATTTAAGCTTTCGCTCATAGCTATTCTACCCTTGAGTCCCAAATCAAACACTGATACAACTTCAAATGGCCCTAACTTCCATACGGTGCCTCCTACACCTATCAAAGTTTGCCACAATCAAATGCTTTTAACACTTTACTGGTGCGTCCTACACCTATCAAAGTTGCAACAATCAAATGCTTGTAACTTTTTAATGGAGCGTCATAAGATATTGAAATTTTGTGACAATAAAGTCCTCGTGGCTCTTGTCAATTTAAGCTTTCGCTCATAGCTAAGCTACCATTGAGTCCCAAATCAAATACTGATAAATCTTCAAGTGGCCCTAATTTCTATACTGTGCGTCCTACACCTATCAAAGTTTGCAACATTGAAATGCTTGTAACTTTTTACTGGAGCGTCATAAAATCGTGAAATTTTGTGACAATAAAGTGCTCGAGCCTCTTGTCAATTAAAGTTGTCGCTCATAGCTTTGCTACCCTTGAGTCCCAAAACAATCACTGATAAAACTTCAAATGGCCCTAACTTCTATACGGTGCGTCCTACACCTATCAAAGTATGCCACAATCAAATGCTTTTAACACTTTACTGGAGCGTCCTACACCTATCAAAGTTGCAACAATCAAATGCTTGTAACTTTTTAATGGAGCGTCATAAGATATTTAAATTTTGTGACAATAAAGTTCTCGTGCCTCTTGTCAATTTAAGCTTTCGCTCATAGCTATTCTACCCTTGAGTCCCAAATCAAACACTGATACAACTTCAAATGGCCCTAACTTCCATACGGTGCGTCCTACACCTATCAAAGTTTGCAACATTGAAATGCTTGTAACTTTTTACTGGTGCGCCATAAAATCGTGAAATTTTGTGACAATAAAGTACTCGAGCCTCTTGTTAATTAAAGTTATCGCTCATAGCTTTGCTACCCTTGAGTCCCAAAATAAACACTGATAAAACTTCAAATGGCCCTAACTTCTACACGGTGCGCCCTACACGTATCAAAAATTGCCACAATCAAATGCTTTTAACACTTTACTGGAGCGTCCTACACCTATCAAAGTTGCAACAATCAAATGCTTGTAACTTTTAACTGGAGCGTCATAAAATATTGAAATTTTGTGACAATAAAGTCCTCGTGCTTCTTGTCAATTTAAGCTTTCGCTCATAGCTACCCTGAGTCCCAAATCAAACACTGATAAAACTTCAAATGGCCCTAACTTCTATACGGTGCGTCCTATACCTATCAAAGTTTGCAACATTGAAATGCTTGTAACTTTTTACTGGAGCGTCATAAAATCGTGAAATTTTGTGACAATAAGTACTCGAGCCTCTTGTCAATTAAAGTTATCGCTCATAGCTTTGCTACCCTTGAGTCCCGAAACAAACACTGATAAAACTTCAAATGGCACTAACTTCTATACGGTGCCTCCTACACCTATCAAAGTTTGCCACAATCAAATGCTTTTAACACTTTACTGGTGCGTCCTACACCTATCAAAGTTGCAACAATCAAATGCTTGTAACTTCTTACTGGAGCGTCATAAAATCTTGAAATTTTGTGACAATAAAGTACTCGTGCCTCTTGTCAATTTAAGCTATCGCTCATTGCTATGCTACCATTGAGTCCCAAATGAAACACTTATAAAACTTCAAATAGCACTAACTTCTATACGGTGCGTCCTACAACTATCAAACTTTGCCACAATCAAATGCTTTTAACACTTTACTGGAGCGTCCTACACCTATCAAAGTTGCAACAATCAAATGCTTGTAACTTTTTACTGGAGCGTCATAAGATATTGAAATTTTGTGACAATAAAGTCCTCGTGCCTCTTGTCAATTTAAGCTTTCGCTCATAGCTATTCTACCCTTGAGTCCCAAATCAAACACTGATACAACTTCAAATGGCCCTAACTTCCATACGGTGCCTCCTACACCTATCAAAGTTTGCCACAATCAAATGCTTTTAACACTTTACTGGTGCGTCCTACACCTATCAAAGTTGCAACAATCAAATGCTTGTAACTTTTTAATGGAGCGTCATAAGATATTGAAATTTTGTGACAATAAAGTCCTCGTGGCTCTTGTCAATTTAAGCTTTCGCTCAAAGCTAAGCTACCATTGAGTCCCAAATCAAATACTGATAAATCTTCAAGTGGCCCTAATTTCTATACTGTGCGTCCTATACCTATCAAAGTTTGCAACATTGAAATGCTTGTAACTTTTTACTGGAGCGTCATAAAATCGTGAAATTTTGTGACAATAAAGTGCTCGAGCCTCTTGTCAATTAAAGTTGTCGCTCATAGCTTTGCTACCCTTGAGTCCCAAAACAATCACTGATAAAACTTCAAATGGCCCTAACTTCTATACGGTGCGTCCTACACCTATCAAAGTTTGCCACAATCAAATGCTTTTAACACTTTACTGGAGCGTCCTACACCTATCAAAGTTGCAACAATCAAATGCTTGTAACTTTTTAATGGAGCGTCATAAGATATTTAAATTTTGTGACAATAAAGTTCTCGTGCCTCTTGTCAATTTAAGCTTTCGCTCATAGCTATTCTACCCTTGAGTCCCAAATCAAACACTGATACAACTTCAAATGGCCCTAACTTCCATACGGTGCGTCCTACACCTATCAAAGTTTGCAACATTGAAATGCTTGTAACTTTTTACTGGTGCGCCATAAAATCGTGAAATTTTGTGACAATAAAGTACTCGAGCCTCTTGTTAATTAAAGTTATCGCTCATAGCTTTGCTACCCTTGAGTCCCAAAATAAACACTGATAAAACTTCAAATGGCCCTAACTTCTATACTGTGCGCCCTACACCTATCAAAAATTGCCACAATCAAATGCTTTTAACACTTTACTGGAGCGTCCTACACCTATCAAAGTTGCAACAATCAAATGCTTGTAACTTTTAACTGGAGCGTCATAAAATATTGAAATTTTGTGACAATAAAGTCCTCGTGCTTCTTGTCAATTTAAGCTTTCGCTCATAGCTACCCTGAGTCCCAAATCAAACACTGATAAAACTTCAAATGGCCCTAACTTCTATACGGTGCGTCCTATACCTATCAAAGTTTGCAACATTGAAATGCTTGTAACTTTTTACTGGAGCGTCATAAAATCGTGAAATTTTGTGACAATAAGTACTCGAGCCTCTTGTCAATTAAAGTTTTCGCTCATAGCTTTGCTACCCTTGAGTCCCGAAACAAACACTGATAAAACTTCAAATGGCACTAACTTCTATACGGTGCCTCCTACACCTATCAAAGTTTGCCACAATCAAATGCTTTTAACACTTTACTGGTGCGGCCTACACCTATCAAAGTTGCAACAATCAAATGCTTGTAACTTCTTACTGGAGCGTCATAAAATCTTGAAATTTTGTGACAATAAAGTACTCGTGCCTCTTGTCAATTTAAGCTATCGCTCATTGCTATGCTACCATTGAGTCCCAAATGAAACACTTATAAAACTTCAAATAGCACTAACTTCTATACGGTGCGTCCTACAACTATCAAACTTTGCCACAATCAAATGCTTTTAACACTTTACTGGAGCGTCCTACACCTATCAAAGTTGCAACAATCAAATGCTTGTAACTTTTTACTGGAGCGTCATAAGATATTGAAATTTTGTGACAATAAAGTCCTCGTGCCTCTTGTCAATTTAAGCTTTCGCTCATAGCTATGCTACCCTTGAGTCCCAAATCAAACACTGATAAAACTTCAAATGCCCCTAACTTCTATACGGTGCGTCCTACACCTATCAAAGTTTGCAACAATCAAATGCTTGTAACTTTTCACTGGAGCGTCATAAAATCTTGAATTTTAGTGACAATAAAGTACTCGTGCCTCTTGTCAATTTAAGCTATCGCTCATAGCTATGCTACCATTGAGTCCCAAATCAAACACTGATAAAACTTCAAATGGCCCTAATTTCTATACTGTGCGTCCTATACCTATCAAAGTTTGCAACATTGAATTGCTTGTAACTTTTTACTGGAGCGTCATAAAATCGTGAAATTTTGTGACAATAAAGTACTTGAGCCTCTTGTCAATTAAAGTTATCGCTCATAGCTTTGCTACCCTTGAGTCCCAAAACAAACACTGATAAAACTTCAAATGGCCCTAACTTCTATACGGTGCCTCCTACACCTATCAAAGTTTGCCACAATCAAATGCTTTTAACACTTTACTGGAGCGTTCTACACCTATCAAAGTTGCAACAATTAAATGCTTGTAACTTTTTACTGGAGCGTCATAAAATAGTGAAATTTTTTGACAATAAAGTACTCGTGCCACTTGTCAATTTACGCTTGCGCTCATAGCTATGCAACCCTTGAGTCCCAAATCAAACACTGATAAAACTTCCAACGGCCCTAATTTCTATACTGTGCGTCCTATACATATCAAAGTTTGCAAAATTGAAATGCTTGTAACTTTTTACTGGAGCGTCTTAAAGTCGTGAAATTTTGTGACAATAAAGTACTCGAGCCTCTTTTCAATTAAAGACATCGCTCATAGCTTTGGTACCCTTGAGTCCCGAAACAAACACTGATAAAACTTCAAATGGCACTAACTTCTATACGGTGCCTCCTACACCTATCAAAGTTTGCCACAATCAAATGCTTTTAACACTTTTCTGGTGCGTCCTACACCTATCAAAGTTGCAACAATCAAATGCTTGTAACTTTTTACTGGAGCGTCATAAGATATTGAAATTTTGTGACAATAAAGTCCTCGTGCCTCTTGTCAATTTAAGATTTCGGTCATAGCTATGCTACCCTTGAGTCCCAAATCAAACACTGATAAAACTTCAAATGGCCCTAACTTCTATACGGTGCGTCCTACACCTATCAAAGTTGCAACAATCAAATGCTTGTAACTTCTTACTGGAGCGTCATAAAATCTTGAAATTTTGTGACAATAAAGTACTCGTGCCTCTTGTCAATTTAAGCTATCGCTCATTGCTATGCTACCATTGAGTCCCAAATGAAACACTTATAAAACTTCAAATAGCACTAACTTCTATACGGTGCGTCCTACAACTATCAAACTTTGCCACAATCAAATGCTTTTAACACTTTACTGGAGCGTCCTACACCTATCAAAGTTGCAACAATCAAATGCTTGTAACTTTTTACTGGAGCGTCATAAGATATTGAAATTTTGTGACAATAAAGTCCTCGTGCCTCTTGTCAATTTAAGCTTTCGCTCATAGCTATGCTACCCTTGAGTCCAAATCAAACACTGATAAAACTTCAAATGCCCCTAACTTCTATACGGTGCGTCCTACACCTATCAAAGTTTGCAACAATCAAATGCTTGTAACTTTTCACTGGAGCGTCATAAAATCTTGAATTTTAGTGACAATAAAGTACTCGTGCCTCTTGTCAATTTAAGCTATCGCTCATAGCTATGCTACCATTGAGTCCCAAATCAAACACTGATAAAACTTCAAATGGCCCTAATTTCTATACTGTGCGTCCTATACCTATCAAAGTTTGCAACATTGAATTGCTTGTAACTTTTTACTGGAGCGTCATAAAATCGTGAAATTTTGTGACAATAAAGTACTTGAGCCTCTTGTCAATTAAAGTTATCGCTCATAGCTTTGCTACCCTTGAGTCCCAAAACAAACACTGATAAAACTTCAAATGGCCCTAACTTCTATACGGTGGGTCCTACACCTATCAAAGTTTGCCACAATCAAATGCTTTTAACACTTTACTGGAGCGTTCTACACCTATCAAAGTTGCAACAATTAAATGCTTGTAACTTTTTACTGGAGCGTCATAAAATAGTGAAATTTTTTGACAATAAAGTCCTCGTGCCACTTGTCAATTTACGCTTGCGCTCATGGCTATGCAACCCTTGAGTCCCAAATCAAACACTGATAAAACTTCCAACGGCCCTAATTTCTATACTGTGCGTCCTATACATATCAAAGTTTGCAAAATTGAAATGCTTGTAACTTTTTACTGGAGCGTCTTAAAGTCGTGAAATTTTGTGACAATAAAGTACTCGAGCCTCTTTTCAATTAAAGACATCGCTCATAGCTTTGGTACCCTTGAGTCCCGAAACAAACACTGATAAAACTTCAAATGGCACTAACTTCTATACGGTGCCTCCTACACCTATCAAAGTTTGCCACAATCAAATGCTTTTAACACTTTACTGGTGCGTCCTACACCTATCAAAGTTGCAACAATCAAATGCTTGTAACTTTTTACTGGAGCGTCATAAGATATTGAAATTTTGTGACAATAAAGTCCTCGTGCCTCTTGTCAATTTAAGATTTCGGTCATAGCTATGCTACCCTTGAGTCCCAAATCAAACACTGATAAAACTTCAAATGGCCCTAACTTCTATACGGTGCGTCCTACACCTATCAAAGTTTGCAACAATCAAATTTTGTAACTTTTCACTGGAGCTTCATAAAATCTTGAAATTTTGTGACAATAAAGTACTCGTGCCTCTTGTCAATTTAAGCTATCGCTCATTGCTATGCTACCATTGAGTCCCAAATGAAACACTTATAAAACTTCAAATAGCACTAACTTATATACGGTGCGTCCTACAACTATCAAACTTTGCCACAATCAAATGCTTTTAACACTTTACTGGAGCGTCCTACACCTATCAAAGTTGCAACAATCAAATGCTTGTAACTTTTTACTGGAGCGTCATAAGATATTGAAATTTTGTGACAATAAAGTCCTCGTGCCACTTGTCAATTTAAGCTTTCGCTCATAGCTATGCTACCCTTGAGTCCCAAATCAAACACTGATAAAACTTCAAAGGCCCCTAAGTTCTATACGGTGCATCCTACACATATCAAAGTTTGCAACAATCAAATGCTTGTAACTTTTCACTGGAGCGTCATAAAATCTTGAAATTTTGTGACAATAAAGTACTCGTGCCTCTTGTCAATTTAAGCTATCGCTCATAGCTATGCTACCATTGAGTCCCAAATCAAACACTGATAAAACTTCAAATGGCCCTAATTTCTATACTGTGCGTCCTATACCTATCAAAGTTTGCAACATTGAAATGCTTGTAACTTTTTACTGGAGCGTCATAAAATCGTGAAATTTTGTGACAATAAAGTACTCGAGCCTCTTGTCAATTAAAGTTATCGCTCATAGCTATGCTACCCTTGAGTCCCAAAACAAACACTGATAAAACTTCAAATGGCCCTAACTTTTATACGGTGCGTCCTACACCTATCAAAGTTTGCCACAATCAAATGCTTTTAACACTTTACTGGAGCGTTCTACACCTATCAAAGTTGCAACAATTAAATGCTTGTAACTTTTTACTGGAGCGTCATAAAATAGTGAAATTTTTTGACAATAAAGTCCTCGTGCCACTTGTCAATTTACGCTTGCGCTCATAGCTATGCAACCCTTGAGTCCCAAATCAAACACTGATAAAACTTCCAACGGCCCTAATTTCTATACTGTGCGTCCTATACATATCAAAGTTTGCAAAATTGAAATGCTTGTAACTTTTTACTGGAGCGTCTTAAAGTCGTGAAATTTTGTGACAATAAAGTACTCGAGCCTCTTTTCAATTAAAGACATCGCTCATAGCTTTGGTACCCTTGAGTCCCGAAACAAACACTGATAAAACTTCAAATGGCACTAACTTCTATACGGTGCGTCCTACACCTATCAAAGTTTGCCACAATCAAATGCTTTTAACACTTTACTGGTGCGTCCTACACCTATCAAAGTTGCAACAATCAAATGCTTGTAACTTTTTACTGGAGCGTCATAAGATATTGAAATTTTGTGACAATAAAGTCCTCGTGCCTCTTGTCAATTTAAGATTTCGGTCATAGCTATGCTACCCTTGAGTCCCAAATCAAACACTGATAAAACTTCAAATGGCCCTAACTTCTATACGGTGCGTCCTACACCTATCAAAGTTTGCAACAATCAAATTTTGTAACTTTTCACTGGAGCTTCATAAAATCTTGAAATTTTGTGACAATAAAGTACTCGTGCCTCTTGTCAATTTAAGCTATCGCTCATTGCTATGCTACCATTGAGTCCCAAATGAAACACTTATAAAACTTCAAATAGCACTAACTTATATACGGTGCGTCCTACAACTATCAAACTTTGCCACAATCAAATGCTTTTAACACTTTACTGGAGCGTCCTACACCTATCAAAGTTGCAACAATCAAATGCTTGTAACTTTTTACTGGAGCGTCATAAGATATTGAAATTTTGTGACAATAAAGTCCTCGTGCCACTTGTCAATTTAAGCTTTCGCTCATAGCTATGCTACCCTTGAGTCCCAAATCAAACACTGATAAAACTTCAAATGCCCCTAAGTTCTATACGGTGCGTCCTACACCTATCAAAGTTTGCAACAATCAAATGCTTGTAACTTTTCACTGGAGCGTCATAAAATCTTGAAATTTTGTGACAATAAAGTACTCGTGCCTCTTGTCAATTTAAGCTATCGCTCATAGCTATGCTACCATTGAGTCCCAAATCAAACACTGATAAAACTTCAAATGGCCCTAATTTCTATACTGTGCGTCCTATACCTATCAAAGTTTGCAACATTGAAATGCTTGTAACTTTTTACTGGAGCGTCATAAAATCGTGAAATTTTGTGACAATAAAGTACTCGAGCCTCTTGTCAATTAAAGTTATCGCTCATAGCTATGCTACCCTTGAGTTCCAAAACAAACACTGATAAAACTTCAAATGGCCCTAACTTTTATACGGTGCGTCCTACACCTATCAAAGTTTGCCACAATCAAATGCTTTTAACACTTTACTGGAGCGTCCTACACCTATCAAAGTTGCAACAATTAAATGCTTGTAACTTTTTACTGGAGCGTCATAAAATAGTGAAATTTTTTGACAATAAAGTCCTCGTGCCACTTGTCAATTTACGCTTGCGCTCATAGCTATGCAACCCTTGAGTCCCAAATCAAACACTGATAAAACTTCCAACGGCCCTAATTTCTATACTGTGCGTCCTATACATATCAAAGTTTGCAAAATTGAAATGCTTGTAACTTTTTACTGGAGCGTCTTAAAGTCGTGAAATTTTGTGACAATAAAGTACTCGAGCCTCTTTTCAATTAAAGACATCGCTCATAGCTTTGGTACCCTTGAGTCCCGAAACAAACACTGATAAAACTTCAAATGGCACTAACTTCTATACGGTGCCTCCTACACCTATCAAAGTTTGCCACAATCAAATGCTTTTAACACTTTTCTGGTGCGTCCTACACCTATCAAAGTTGCAACAATCAAATGCTTGTAACTTTTTACTGGAGCGTCATAAGATATTGAAATTTTGTGACAATAAAGTCCTCGTGCCTCTTGTCAATTTAAGATTTCGGTCATAGCTATGCTACCCTTGAGTCCCAAATCAAACACTGATAAAACTTCAAATGGCCCTAACTTCTATACGGTGCGTCCTACACCTATCAAAGTTTGCAACAATCAAATGCTTGTAACTTTTCACTGGAGCTTCATAAAATCTTGAAATTTTGTGACAATAAAGTACTCGTGCCTCTTGTCAATTTAAGCTATTGCTTATAGCTATGCTACCCTTGAGTCCCAAATCAAACACTGATAAAACTTCAAATGGCCCTAACTTCTATGTGGTGCGTCCTACACCTATCAAAGTTTGCAACAATCAAATACTTGTAACTTTTCACTGGAGAGTCATAAAATCTTGAAATTTTGTGACAATAAAGTACTCGAGCCTCTTATCAATTTAAGCTATCGCTCTTAGCTATGCTACCATTGAGTCCCAAATAAAACACTGATAAATCTTCAAGTGGTCCTAATTTCTATACTGTGCGTCCTACACCTATCAAAGTTTGCAACAATCAAATGCTTGTAATTTTTTACTGGAGCGTCATAAAATCTTGAAATTTCGTGACAATAAAGTACTCGTGCCTCTTGTCAATTAAAGTTATCGCTCATAGGTTTGCTACCCTTGAGTCCCGAAACAAACACTGATAAAACTTCAAATGGCACTAACTTCTATACGGTGCCTCCTACACCTATCAAAGTTTGCCACAATCAAATGCTTTTAACACTTTACTGGTGCGTCCTACACCTATCAAAGTTGCAACAATCAAATGCTTGTAACTTTTTACTGGAGCGTCATAAGATATTGAAATTTTGTGAAATTTAAGCTTTCGCTCAAAGCTAAGCTACCATTGAGTCCCAAATCAAATACTGATAAATCTTCAAGTGGCCCTAATTTCTATACTGTGCGTCCTATACCTATCAAAGTTTGCAACATTGAAATGCTTGTAACTTTTTACTGGAGCGTCATAAAATCGTGAAATTTTGTGACAATAAAGTGCTCGAGCCTCTTGTCAATTAAAGTTGTCGCTCATAGCTTTGCTACCCTTGAGTCCCAAAACAATCACTGATAAAACTTCAAATGGCCCTAACTTCTATACGGTGCGTCCTACACCTATCAAAGTTTGCCACAATCAAATGCTTTTAACACTTTACTGGAGCGTCCTACACCTATCAAAGTTGCAACAATCAAATGCTTGTAACTTTTTAATGGAGCGTCATAAGATATTTAAATTTTGTGACAATAAAGTCCTCGTGCCTCTTGTCAATTTAAGCTTTCGCTCATAGCTATTCTACCCTTGAGTCCCAAATCAAACACTGATACAACTTCAAATGGCCCTAACTTCCATACGGTGCGTCCTACACCTATCAAAGTTTGCAACATTGAAATGCTTGTAACTTTTTACTGGTGCGCCATAAAATCGTGAAATTTTGTGACAATAAAGTACTCGAGCCTCTTGTTAATTAAAGTTATCGCTCATAGCTTTGCTACCCTTGAGTCCAAAAATAAACACTGATAAAACTTCAAATGGCCCTAACTTCTATACGGTGCGCCCTACACCTATCAAAAATTGCCACAATCAAATGCTTTTAACACTTTACTGGAGCGTCCTACACCTATCAAAGTTGCAACAATCAAATGCTTGTAACTTTTAACTGGAGCGTCATAAAATATTGAAATTTTTTGACAATAAAGTCCTCGTGCTTCTTGTCAATTTAAGCTTTCGCTCATAGCTACCCTGAGTCCCAAATCAAACACTGATAAAACTTCAAATGGCCCTAACTTCTATACGGTGCGTCCTATACCTATCAAAGTTTGCAACATTGAAATGCTTGTAACTTTTTACTGTAGCGTCATAAAATCGTGAAATTTTGTGACAATAAGTACTCGAGCCTCTTGTCAATTAAAGTTATCGCTCATAGCTTTGCTACCCTTGAGTCCCGAAACAAACACTGATAAAACTTCAAATGGCACTAACTTCTATACGGTGCCTCCTACACCTATCAAAGTTTGCCACATTAAAATGCTTTTAACACTTTACTGGTGCGGCCTACACCTATCAAAGTTGCAGCAATCAAATGCTTGTAACTTCTTACTGGAGCGTCATAAAATCTTGAAATTTTGTGACAATAAAGTACTCGTGCCTCTTGTCAATTTAAGCTATCGCTCATTGCTATGCTACCATTGAGTCCCAAATGAAACACTTATAAAAATTCAAATGGCACTAACTTCTATACGGTGCGTCCTACACCTATCAAACTTTGCCACAATCAAATGCTTTTAACACTTTACTGGAGCGTCCTACACCTATCAAAGTTGCAACAATCAAATGCTTCTAACTTTTTACTGGAGCGTCATAAGATATTGAAATTTTGTGACAATAAAGTCCTCGTGCGTCTTGTCAATTTAAGCTTTCGCTCATAGCTATGCTACCCTTGAGTCCCAAATCAAACACTGATAAAACTTCAAATGCCCCTAACTTCTATACGGTGCGTCCTACACCTATCAAAGTTTGCAACAATCAAATGCTTGTAACTTTTCACTGGAGCGTCATAAAATCTTGAATTTTAGTGACAATAAAGTACTCGTGCCTCTTGTCCATTTAAGCTATCGCTCATAGCTATGCTACCATTGAGTCCCAAATCAAACACTGATAAAACTTCAAATGGCCCTAATTTCTATACTGTGCGTCCTATACCTATCAAAGTTTGCAGCATTGAAATGCTTGTAACTTTTTACTGGAGCGTCATAAAATCGTGAAATTTTGTGACAATAAAGTACTTGAGCCTCTTGTCAATTAAAGTTATCGCTCATAGCTTTGCTACCCTTGAGTCCCAAAAAAAAACACTGATAAAACTTCAAATGGCCCTAACTTCTATACGGTGGGTCCTACACCTATCAAAGTTTGCCACAATCAAATGCTTTTAACACTTTACTGGAGCGTTCTACACCTATCAAAGTTGCAACAATTAAATGCTTGTAACTTTTTACTGGAGCGTCATAAAATAGTGAAATTTTTTGGCAATAAAGTCCTCGTGCCACTTGTCAATTTACGCTTGCGCTCATAGCTATGCAACCCTTGAGTCCCAAATCAAACACTGATAAAACTTCCAATGGCCCTAATTTCTATACTGTGCGTCCTATACCTATCAAAGTTTGCAAAATTGAAATGCTTGTAACTTTTTACTGGAGCGTCTTAAAGTCGTGAAATTTTGTGACAATAAAGTACTCGAGCCTCTTTTCAATTAAAGACATCGCTCATAGCTTTGCTACCCTTGAGTCCCGAAACAAACACTGATAAAACTTCAAATGGCACTAACTTCTATACGGTGCCTCCTACACCTATCAAAGTTTGCCACAATCAAATGCTTTTAACACTTTTCTGGTGCGTCCTACACCTATCAAAGTTTACAACAATCAAATACTTGTAACTTTTTACTGGAGCGTTATAAAATCTTGAAATATTGTGACAATAAAGTACTCGTGCCTGTTGTCAATTAAAGTTATCGCTCATAGCTTTGCTACCCTTGAGTCCCGAAACAAACACTGAAAAAACTTTAAATGGCACTAAATTCTATACGGTGCCTCCTACACCTATCTAAGTTTGCCACAATCAAATGCTTTTAACACTTTACTGGAGCGTCCTACACCTATCAAAGTACGGTGCCTCCTACACCTATCAAAGTTTGCCACAATCAAATGCTTTTAACACTTTACTGGTGCGTCCTACACCTATCAGAGTTGCAACAATCAAATGCTGTAACTTCTTACTGGAGCGTCATAAAATCTTGAAATTTTGTGACAATAAAGTACTCGTGCCTCTTGACAATTTAAGCTATCGCTCATAGCTATGCTACCATTGAGTCCCAAATGAAACACTTATAAAACTTAAAATGGCACTAACTTCTATACGGTGCGTCCTACACCTATCAGCTTGTAACTTTTTACTGGAGCGTCATAAGATATTGAAATTTTGTGACAATAAAGTCCTCGTGCCTCTTGTCAATTTAAGCTTTCGCTCATAGCTACCCTTGAGTACCAAATCAAACACTGATAAAACTTCAAATGGTCCTTACTTCTATACGGTGCGTCCTACACCTATCAAAGTTTTCAACAATCAAATGCTTGTAATTTTTCACTGGAGCGTCATAAAATCTTGAAATTTTCTGACAATAAAGTCCTCGTTCCTCTTGTCAATTTAAGCATTCGCTCATAGCTATGCTACCCTTGAGTCCCAAATCAAAGACTGATAAAACTTCAAATGGCTCTAACTTTTATACAGTGCGTCCTACACCTATCAAAGTTTGCAACAATCAAATGATTGTAACTTTTTACTGGAGCGTCATAAAATCGTGAAATTTTGTCGCAAAAAAGTAATCGAGCCTCTTGTCAATTAAAGTTATCGCTCATAGCTGTGCTACCCTTGACTCCCAAAATAAAACACTGATAAAACTTCATATTGCCCTAACTTCTATACGGTGCGTCCTATACCTATCAAAGTTTGCAACAATCAAATGCTTGTAATTTTTTACTGGAGCGTCATAAAGTCTTGAACTTTCGTGACAATAAAATACTCGAGCCTCTTATCAATTAAAGTTATCGCTCATAGCTATGCTACCCTTGAGTACCAAAACAAACACTGATAAAACTTCAAATGGCCCTAACTTCTATACGGTGCGTCCTACACCTATCAAAGTTTGCAACAATCAAATGCTTGTAACTTTTTACTGGAGCGTCATAAAACCTTGAAATTTTGTGACAAGAAAGTACTCGTGCCTCTTGGCACTTTACGCTATGGCTCATAGCTATGCTACCCTTGAGTCCCAAATAAAACACTGATAAAAAACTTCAAATGGCCCTAACTTCTATACGGTGCATCCTATACCTATCAATGTTTGCAACATTCAAATGCTTGTAACTTTTTACTGGACCGTCATAAAACCTTGAAATTTTGTAACAATAAAGAACTCGTGCCTCTTGTCAATTTAAGCTATCGCTCAAAGCTTTGCTACCCTTGAGTCCCAAATCAAACACTGATAAAACTTCAAATGGCCCTAACTTCTATACGATACGTCCTACACCTATCAAAGTTTGGGACATTTAAATGCTTCTAACTTTTTCTGGAGCGTCATAAAACCTTGTAATTTTGTAACAATAAAGTACTCGAGCCTCTTGTCAATTTAAGCTATTGCTCAAAGCTATGCTACCCTTGAGTCCCAAATCAAACACTGATAATAGTTCAAATGCCCTAACTTCTATACGGTAAGTCCTACACCTATCAAAGTTTGTAACATACAAATGCTTGTAACTTTTTAATGGAGCGTCATAAAACCTTGAAATTTTGTAACAATAAAGTACTCGAGCCTCTAGTCAATTTAAGCTATCGCTCAAAGCTATGCTACCCTTGAATCCCAAATAAAACACTGATAAGACTTCAAATGGCCCTAACTTCTAAACGGTACGTCGTACACCTATCAATGTTTGCAACATTCAAATGCTTGTAGCTTTTTACTGGACCGTCATAAAACCTTGAAATTTTGTAACAATATAGAACTCGAGCCTCTTGTCAATTTAAGTTATCGCTTTAAGCTATGCCACCCTTGAGTCCCAAATCAACCACTGATAATACTTCAAATGCCCTAACTTCTATACGGTACGTCCTACACCTATCAAAGTTTGTAACATACAAATGCTTGTAACTTTTTACTGGAGAGTCATAAAACCTTGAAATTTTGTAACAATAAAGTACTCGAGCCTCTAGTCAATTTAAGATATCGCTCAAAGCTATGCTACCCTTGAGTCCCAAATAAAACACTGATAAGACTTCAAATGGCCCTAACTTCTATACGGTACGTCCTACTCCTATCAATGTTTGCAACATTCAAGTGCTTGTAACTTTTTACTGGACCGTCATAAAACCTTGAAATTTTGTAACAATAAAGAACTCGAGCCTCTTGTCAATTTAAGCTATCGCTCAAAGCTATGCTATCCTTGAGTCCCAAATCAAACACTGATAAAACTTCAAATGGCCCTAACTTCTATACGGTACGTCCTACACCTATCAAAGTTTGCAACATACAAATGCTTGTAACTTTTTACTGGAGCGTCATAAAACCTTGAAATTGTGTAACAAATCAGTACTCGAGCCTCTTGTCTATTTAAGCTATCGCTCAAAGCTATGCTATCCTTGAGTCCCAAATAAAACACTGATAAAACTTCAAATGGCCCTAACTTCTATGCGGTACGTCCTACACCTATCAATGTTTGCAACATTCAAATGCTTGTAACTTTTTACTGGACCGTCATAAAACCTTGAAATTTTGTAACAATAAAGAACTCGAGCCTCTTGTCAATTTAAGCTATCGCTCAAAGCTATGCTGTTTGCTACATTCAAATGCTTGTAACTTTTTACTGGACCGTCAAAAAACCTTGAAATTTTGTAACAATAAAGAACTCGAGCCTCTTGTCAATTTAAGCTATCGCTCAAAGCTATGCTATCCTTGAGTCCCAAATCTAACACTGATAAAACTTCAAATGGCCCTAACTTCTATACGGTACGTCCTACACCTATCAAAGTTTGCAACATACAAATGCTTGTAACTTTTTACTGGAGCGTCATAAAACCTTGAAATTTTGTAACAATAAAGTACTCGAGCCTCTAGTCAATTTAAGCTATCGCTCAAAGCTATACTACCCTTGAGTCCCAAATAAAACACTGATAAAACTTCAAATGGCCCTAACTTCTGTACGGTACGTCCTATACCTATCAAAGTTTGCAACATACAAATGCTTGTAACTTTTTACTGGAGCGTCATAAAACCTTGAAATTTTGTAACAATAAAGTACTCGAGCCTCTAGTCAATTTAAGATATCGCTCAAAGCTATACTACCCTTGAGTCCCAAATAAAACACTGATAAAACTTCAAATGGCCCTAACTTCTGTACGGTACGTCCTATACCTATCAAAGTTTTCAACATACAAATGTTTGTAACTTTTTACTGGAGCGTCATAAAACCTTGAAATTTTGTAACAATAAAGTACTCGAACCTCTTGTCAATTTAAGCTATCGCTCAAAGCTATGCTACCCTTGAGTCCCAAATCAAACACTGATAAGACTTCAAATGGCCCTAACTTCTATACGGTACGTCCTACACCTATCAATGTTTGCAACATACAAATGCTTGTAACTTTTTACTGGAGCGTCATATAACCTTGAAATTTTATAACAATAAAGCCTCTTGTCAATTTAAGCTATAGCTCAAAGCTATGCTACCCTTGAGTCCCAAATCAAACACTGATAAAACTTCAAATGGCCCTAACTTCTATACGGTACGTCCTACACCTATCAAAGTTTGCAACATACAAATGCTTGTAAATTTTTACTTGAGCGTCATAAAACCTTGACATTTTGTAACAATAAAGTACTCGAGCCTCTTGTCAATTTAAGCTATCGCTCAAAGCTATGCTACCCTTGAGTCCCAAATCAAACACTGATAATACTTCAAATGCCCTAACTTCAATACGGTACGTCCTACACCTATCAAAGTTTGTAATATACAAATGCTTGTAAGTTTTTACTGGAGCGTCATAAAACCTTGAAATTTTTTAACAATAAAGTACTCGAGCCTCTAGTCAGTTTAAGCTATCGCTCAAAGCTATGCTACCCTTGAGTCCCAAATCAAACACTGATAAGATTTCAAATGGACCTAACTTCTATACGGTAAGTCCTACACCTATCAATGTTTGCAACATTCAAATGCTTGTAACTTTTTACTGGACCGTCGAAAAACCTTGAAATTTTGTAACAATAAAGAACTCGAGCCTCTTGTCAATTTAAGCTATCGCTCAAAGCTATGCTATCCTTGAGTCCCAAATCTAACACTGATAAAACTTCAAATGGCCCTAACTTCTATACGGTACGTCCTACACCTATCAAAGTTTGCAACATACAAATGCTTGTAAATTTTTACTGGAGCGTCATAAAACCTTGAAATTTTGTAACAATAAAGTACTCGAGCCTCTAGTCAATTTAAGCTATCGCTCAAAGCTATACTACCCTTGAGTCCCAAATAAAACACTGATAAAACTTCAAATGGCCCTAACTTCTGTACGGTACGTCCCATACCTATCAAAGATTGCAACATACAAATGCTTGTAACTTTTTACTGGAGCGTCATAAAACCTTGAAATTTTGTAACAATAAACTACTCGAGCCTCTAGTCAATTTAAGATATCGCTCAAAGCTATACTACCCTTGACTCCCAAATAAAACACTGATAAAACTTCAAATGGCCCTAACTTCTGTACGGTACGTCCTATACCTATCAAAGTTTGCAACATACAAATGTTTGTAACTTTTTACTGGAGCGTCATAAAACCTTGAAATTTGGTAACAATAAAGTACTCGAGCCGCTTGTCAATTTAAGCTATCGCTCAAAGCTATGCTACCCTTGAGTCCCAAATCAAACACTGATAAGACTTCAAATGGCCCTAACTTCTATACGGTACGTCCTACACCTATCAATGTTTGCAACATACAAATGCTTGTAACTTTTTACTGGAGCGTCATAAAACCTTGAAATTTTGTAACAATAAAGAACTCGAGCCTCTTGTCAATTTAAGCTATAGCTCAAAGCTATGCTACCCTTGAGTCCCAAATCAAACACTGATAAAACTTCAAATGGCCCTAACTTCTATACTTTACGTCCTACACCTATCAAAGTTTGCAACATACAAATGCTTGTAAATTTTTACTTGAGCGTCATAAAACCTTGACATTTTGTAACAATAAAGTACTCGAGCCTCTTGTCAATTTAAGCTATCGCTCAAAGCTATGCTACCCTTGAGTCCCAAATCAAACACTGATAATACTTCAAATGCCCTAACTTCAATACGGTACGTCCTACATCTATCAAAGTTTGTAACATACAAATGCTTGTAACTTTTTACTGGAGCGTCATAAAACCTTGAAATTTTTTAACAATAAAGTACTCGAGCCTCTAGTCAGTTTAAGCTATCGCTCAAAGCTATGCTACCCTTGAGTCCCAAATAAAACACTGATAAAACTTCAAATGGCCCTAACTTCTGTACGGTACGTCCTATACCTATCAAAGTTTGCAACATACAAATGTTTGTAACTTTTTACTGGAGCGTCATAAAACCTTGAAATTTTGTAACAATAAAGTACTCGAGCCTCTTGTCAATTTAAGCTATCGCTCAAAGCTATGCTACCCTTGAGTCCCAAATCAAACACTGATAAGACTTCAAATGGCCCTAACTTCTATACGGTACGTCCTACACCTATCAATGTTTGCAACATACAAATGCTTGTAACTTTTTACTGGAGCGTCATAAAACCTTGAAATTTTGTAACAAAAAAGAACTCGAGCCTCTTGTCAATTTAAGCTATAGCTCAAAGCTATGCTACCCTTGAGTCCCAAATCAAACACTGATAAAACTTCAAATGGCCCTAACTTCTATACTTTACGTCCTACACCTATCAAAGTTTGCAACATACAAATGCTTGTAAATTTTTACTTGAGCGTCATAAAACCTTGACATTTTGTAACAATAAAGTACTCGAGCCTCTTGTCAATTTAAGCTATCGCTCAAAGCTATGCTACCCTTGAGTCCCAAATCAAACACTGATAATACTTCAAATGCCCTAACTTCAATACGGTACGTCCTACACCTATCAAAGTTTGTAACATACAAATGCTTGTAACTTTTTACTGGAGCGTCATAAAACCTTGAAATTTTTTAACAATAAACTACTCGAGCCTCTAGTCAGTTTAAGCTATCGCTCAAAGCTATGCTACCCTTGAGTCCCAAATAAAACACTGATAAAACTTCAAATGGCCCTAACTTCTGTACGGTACGTCCTATACCTATCAAAGTTTCCAACATACAAATGTTTGTAACTTTTTACTGGAGCGTCATAAAACCTTGAAATTTTGTGACAATAAAGTACTCGTGCCTCTTGTCAATTTAAGCTATCGCTCATTGCTATGCTACCATTGAGTCCCAAATGAAACACTTATAAAAATTCAAATGGCACTAACTTCTATACGGTGCGTCCTACACCTATCAAACTTTGCCACAATCAAATGCTTTTAACACTTTACTGGAGCGTCCTACACCTATCAAAGTTGCAACAATCAAATGCTTGTAACTTTTTACTGGAGCGTCATAAGATATTGAAATTTTGTGACAATAAAGTCCTCGTGCCTCTTGTCAATTTAAGCTTTCGCTCATAGCTATGCTACCCTTGAGTCCCAAATCAAACACTGATAAAACTTCAAATGCCCCTAACTTCTATACGGTGCGTCCTACACCTATCAAAGTTTGCAACAATCAAATGCTTGTAACTTTTCACTGGAGCGTCATAAAATCTTGCATTTTAGTGACAATAAAGTACTCGTGCCTCTTGTCAATTTAAGCTATCGCTCATAGCTATGCTACCATTGAGTCCCAAATCAAACACTGATAAAACTTCAAATGGCCCTAATTTCTATACCGTGCGTCCTATACCTATCAAAGTTTGCAGCATTGAAATGCTTGTAACTTTTTACTGGAGCGTCATAAAATCGTGAAATTTTGTGACAATAAAGTACTTGAGCCTCTTGTCAATTAAAGTTATCGCTCATAGCTTTGCTACCCTTGAGTCCCAAAACAAACACTGATAAAACTTCAAATGGCCCTAACTTCTATACGGTGGGTCCTACACCTATCAAAGTTTGCCACAATCAAATGCTTTTAACACTTTACTGGAGCGTTCTACACCTATCAAAGTTGCAACAATTAAATGCTTGTAACTTTTTACTGGAGCGTCATAAAATAGTGAAATTTTTTGGCAATAAAGTCCTCGTGCCACTTGTCAATTTACGCTTGCGCTCATAGCTATGCAACCCTTGAGTCCCAAATCAAACACTGATAAAACTTCCAATGGCCCTAATTTCTATACTGTGCGTCCTATACCTATCAAAGTTTGCAAAATTGAAATGCTTGTAACTTTTTACTGGAGCGTCTTAAAGTCGTGAAATTTTGTGACAATAAAGTACTCGAGCCTCTTTTCAATTAAAGACATCGCTCATAGCTTTGCTACCCTTGAGTCCCGAAACAAACACTGATAAAACTTCACATGGCACTAACTTCTATACGGTGCCTCCTACACCTATCAAAGTTTGCCACAATCAAATGCTTTTAACACTTTTCTGGTGCGTCCTACACCTATCAAAGTTTACAACAATCAAATACTTGTAACTTTTTACTGGAGCGTTATAAAATCTTGAAATATTGTGACAATAAAGTACTCGTGCCTGTTGTCAATTAAAGTTATCGCTCATAGCTTTGCTACCCTTGAGTCCCGAAACAAACACTGAAAAAACTTTAAATGGCACTAAATTCTATACGGTGCCTCCTACACCTATCAAAGTTTGCCACAATCAAATGCTTTTAACACTTTACTGGTGCGTCCTACACCTATCAGAGTTGCAACAATCAAATGCTTGTAACTTCTTACGGGAGCGTCATAAAATCTTGAAATTTTGTGACAATAAAGTACTCGTGCCTCTTGTCAATTTAAGCTATCGCTCATAGCTATGCTACCATTGAGTCCCAAATGAAACACTTATAAAACTTATAATGGCACTAACTTCTATACGGTGCGTCCTACACCTATCTAAGTTTGCCACAATCAAATGCTTTTAACACTTTACTGGAGCGTCCTACACCTATCAAAGTACGGTGCCTCCTACACCTATCAAAGTTTGCCACAATCAAATGCTTTTAACACTTTACTGGTGCGTCCTACACCTATCAGAGTTGCAACAATCAAATGCTGTAACTTCTTACTGGAGCGTCATAAAATCTTGAAATTTTGTGACAATAAAGTACTCGTGCCTCTTGTCAATTTAAGCTATCGCTCATAGCTATGCTACCATTGAGTCCCAAATGAAACACTTATAAAACTTAAAATGGCACTAACTTCTATACGGTGCGTCCTACACCTATCAGCTTGTAACTTTTTACTGGAGCGTCATAAGATATTGAAATTTTGTGACAATAAAGTCCTCGTGCCTCTTGTCAATTTAAGCTTTCGCTCATAGCTATGCTACCCTTGAGTACCAAATCAAACACTGATAAAACTTCAAATGGTCCTAACTTCTATACGGTGCGTCCTACACCTATCAAAGTTTTCAACAATCAAATGCTTGTAATTTTTCACTGGAGCGTCATAAAATCTTGAAATTTTCTGACAATAAAGTCCTCGTTCCTCTTGTCAATTTAAGCATTCGCTCATAGCTATGCTACCCTTGAGTCCCAAATCAAAGACTGATAAAACTTCAAATGGCTCTAACTTTTATACAGTGCGTCCTACACCTATCAAAGTTTGCAACAATCAAATGATTGTAACTTTTTACTGGAGCGTCATAAAATCGTGAAATTTTGTCGCAAAAAAGTAATCGAGCCTCTTGTCAATTAAAGTTATCGCTCATAGCTGTGCTACCCTTGACTCCCAAAATAAAACACTGATAAAACTTCATATTGCCCTAACTTCTATACGGTGCGTCCTATACCTATCAAAGTTTGCAACAATCAAATGCTTGTAATTTTTTACTGGAGCGTCATAAAGTCTTGAACTTTCGTGACAATAAAATACTCGAGCCTCTTATCAATTAAAGTTATCGCTCATAGCTATGCTACCCTTGAATACCAAAACAAACACTGATAAAACTTCAAATGGCCCTAACTTCTATACGGTGCGTCCTACACCTATCAAACTTTGCAACAATCAAATGCTTGTAACTTTTTACTGGAGCGTCATAAAACCTTGAAATTTTGTGACAAGAAAGTACTCGTGCCTCTTGGCACTTTACGCTATGGCTCATAGCTATGCTACCCTTGAGTCCCAAATAAAACACTGATAAAAAACTTCAAATGGCCCTAACTTCTATACGGTGCATCCTATACCTATCAATGTTTGCAACATTCAAATGCTTGTAACTTTTTACTGGACCGTCATAAAACCTTGAAATTTTGTAACAATAAAGTACTCGTGCCTCTTGTCAATTTAAGCTATCGCTCAAAGCTTTGCTACCCTTGAGTCCCAAATCAAACACTGATAAAACTTCAAATGGCCCTAACTTCTATACGATACGTCCTACACCTATCAAAGTTTGGGACATTTAAATGCTTCTAACTTTTTCTGGAGCGTCATAAAACCTTGTAATTTTGTAACAATAAAGTACTCGAGCCTCTTGTCAATTTAAGCTATTGCTCAAAGCTATGCTACCCTTGAGTTCCAAATCAAACACTGATAATAGTTCAAGTGCCCTAACTTCTATACGGTAAGTCCTACACCTATCAAAGTTTGTAACATACAAATGCTTGTAACTGTTTAATGGAGCGTCATAAAACCTTGAAATTTTGTAACAATAAAGTACTCGAGCCTCTAGTCAATTTAAGCTATCGCTCAAAGCTATGCTACCCTTGAATCCCAAATAAAACACTGATAAGACTTCAAATGGCCCTAACTTCTAAACGGTACGTCGTACACCTATCAATGTTTGCAACATTCAAATGCTTGTAGCTTTTTACTGGACCGTCATAAAACCTTGAAATTTTGTAACAATAAAGAACTCGAGCCTCTTGTCAATTTAAGTTATCGCTTTAAGCTATGCCACCCTTGAGTCCCAAATCAACCACTGATAATACTTCAAATGCCCTAACTTCTATACGGTACGTCCTACACCTATCAAAGTTTGTAACATACAAATGCTTGTAACTTTTTACTGGAGAGTCATAAAACCTTGAAATTTTGTAACAATAAAGTACTCGAGCCTCTAGTCAATTTAAGATATCGCTCAAAGCTATGCTACCCTTGAGTCCCAAATAAAACACTGATAAGACTTCAAATGGCCCTAACTTCTATACGGTACGTCCTACTCCTATCAATGTTTGCAACATTCAAGTGCTTGTAACTTTTTACTGGACCGTCATAAAACCTTGAAATTTTGTAACAATAAAGAACTCGAGCCTCTTGTCAATTTAAGCTATCGCTCAAAGCTATGCTATCCTTGAGTCCCAAATCAAACACTGATAAAACTTCAAATGGCCCTAACTTCTATACGGTACGTCCTACACCTATCAAAGTTTGCAACATACAAATGCTTGTAACTTTTTACTGGAGCGTCATAAAACCTTGAAATTGTGTAACAAATCAGTACTCGAGCCTCTTGTCTATTTAAGCTATCGCTCAAAGCTATGCTATCCTTGAGTCCCAAATAAAACACTGATAAAACTTCAAATGGCCCTAACTTCTATGCGGTACGTCCTACACCTATCAATGTTTGCAACATTCAAATGCTTGTAACTTTTTACTGGACCGTCATAAAACCTTGAAATTTTGTAACAATAAAGAACTCGAGCCTCTTGTCAATTTAAGCTATCGCTCAAAGCTATGCTGTTTGCAACATTCAAATGCTTGTAACTTTTTACTGGACCGTCAAAAAACCTTGAAATTTTGTAACAATAAAGAACTCGAGCCTCTTGTCAATTTAAGCTATCGCTCAAAGCTATGCTATCCTTGAGTCCCAAATCTAACACTGATAAAACTTCAAATGGCCCTAACTTCTGTACGGTACGTCCTACACCTATCAAAGTTTGCAACATACAAATGCTTGTAACTTTTTACTGGAGCGTCATAAAACCTTGAAATTTTGTAACAATAAAGTACTCGAGCCTCTAGTCAATTTAAGCTATCGCTCAAAGCTATACTACCCTTGAGTCCCAAATAAAACACTGATAAAACTTCAAATGGCCCTAACTTCTGTACGGTACGTCCTATACCTATCAAAGTTTGCAACATACAAATGCTTGTAACTTTTTACTGGAGCGTCATAAAACCTTGAAATTTTGTAACAATAAAGTACTCGAGCCTCTAGTCAATTTAAGATATCGCTCAAAGCTATACTACCCTTGAGTCCCAAATAAAACACTGATAAAACTTCAAATGGCCCTAACTTCTGTACGGTACGTCCTATACCTATCAAAGTTTTCAACATACAAATGTTTGTAACTTTTTACTGGAGCGTCATAAAACCTTGAAATTTTGTAACAATAAAGTACTCGAACCTCTTGTCAATTTAAGCTATCGCTCAAAGCTATGCTACCCTTGAGTCCCAAATCAAACACTGATAAGACTTCAAATGGCCCTAACTTCTATACGGTACGTCCTACACCTATCAATGTTTGCAACATACAAATGCTTGTAACTTTTTACTGGAGCGTCATATAACCTTGAAATTTTGTAACAATAAAGCCTCTTGTCAATTTAAGCTATAGCTCAAAGCTATGCGACCCTTGAGTCCCAAATCAAACACTGATAAAACTTCAAATGGCCCTAACTTCTATACTTTACGTCCTACACCTATCAAAGTTTGCAACATACAAATGCTTGTAAATTTTTACTTGAGCGTCATAAAACCTTGACATTTTGTAACAATAAAGTACTCGAGCCTCTTGTCAATTTAAGCTATCGCTCAAAGCTATGCTACCCTTGAGTCCCAAATCAAACACTGATAATACTTCAAATGCCCTAACTTCAATACGGTACGTCCTACACCTATCAAAGTTTGTAATATACAAATGCTTGTAACTTTTTACTGGAGCGTCATAAAACCTTGAAATTTTTTAACAATAAAGTACTCGAGCCTCTAGTCAGTTTAAGCTATCGCTCAAAGCTATGCTACCCTTGAGTCCCAAATCAAACACTGATAAGATTTCAAATGGACCTAACTTCTATACGGTAAGTCCTACACCTATCAATGTTTGCAACATTCAAATGCTTGTAACTTTTTACTGGACCGTCAAAAAACCTTGAAATTTTGTAACAATAAAGAACTCGAGCCTCTTGTCAATTTAAGCTATCGCTCAAAGCTATGCTATCCTTGAGTCCCAAATCTAACACTGATAAAACTTCAAATGGCCCTAACTTCTATACGGTACGTCCTACACCTATCAAAGTTTGCAACATACAATTGCTTGTAAATTTTTACTGGAGCGTCATAAAACCTTGAAATTTTGTAACAATAAAGTACTCGAGCCTCTAGTCAATTTAAGCTATCGCTCAAAGCTATACTACCCTTGAGTCCCAAATAAAACACTGATAAAACTTCAAATGGCCCTAACTTCTGTACGGTACGTCCCATACCTATCAAAGATTGCAACATACAAATGCTTGTAACTTTTTACTGGAGCGTCATAAAACCTTGAAATTTTGTAACAATAAACTACTCGAGCCTCTAGTCAATTTAAGATATCGCTCAAAGCTATACTACCCTTGAGTCCCAAATAAAACACTGATAAAACTTCAAATGGCCCTAACTTCTGTACGGTACGTCCTATACCTATCAAAGTTTGCAACATACAAATGTTTGTAACTTTTTACTGGAGCGTCATAAAACCTTGAAATTTGGTAACAATAAAGTACTCGAGCCTCTTGTCAATTTAAGCTATCGCTCAAAGCTATGCTACCCTTGAGTCCCAAATCAAACACTGATAAGACTTCAAATGGCCCTAACTTCTATATGGTACGTCCTACACCTATCAATGTTTGCAACATACAAATGCTTGTAACTTTTTACTGGAGCGTCATAAAACCTTGAAATTTTGTAACAATAAAGAACTCGAGCCTCTTGTCAATTTAAGCTATAGCTCAAAGCTATGCTACCCTTGAGTCCCAAATCAAACACTGATAAAACTTCAAATGGCCCTAACTTCTATACTTTACGTCCTACACCTATCAAAGTTTGCAACATACAAATGCTTGTAAATTTTTACTTGAGCGTCATAAAACCTTGACATTTTGTAACAATAAAGTACTCGAGCCTCTTGTCAATTTAAGCTATCGCTCAAAGCTATGCTACCCTTGAGTCCCAAATCAAACACTGATAATACTTCAAATGCCCTAACTTCAATACGGTACGTCCTACATCTATCAAAGTTTGTAACATACAAATGCTTGTAACTTTTTACTGGAGCGTCATAAAACCTTGAAATTTTTTAACAATAAAGTACTCGAGCCTCTAGTCAGTTTAAGCTATCGCTCAAAGCTATGCTACCCTTGAGTCCCAAATAAAACACTGATAAAACTTCAAATGGCCCTAACTTCTGTACGGTACGTCCTATACCTATCAAAGTTTGCAACATACAAATGTTTGTAACTTTTTACTGGAGCGTCATAAAACCTTGAAATTTTGTAACAATAAAGTACTCGAGCCTCTTGTCAATTTAAGCTATCGCTCAAAGCTATGCTACCCTTGAGTCCCAAATCAAACACTGATAAGACTTCAAATGGCCCTAACTTCTATACGGTACGTCCTACACCTATCAATGTTTGCAACATACAAATGCTTGTAACTTTTTACTGGAGCGTCATAAAACCTTGAAATTTTGTAACAATAAAGAACTCGAGCCTCTTGTCAATTTAAGCTATAGCTCAAAGCTATGCTACCCTTGAGTCCCAAATCAAACACTGATAAAACTTCAAATGGCCCTAACTTCTATACTTTACGTCCTACACCTATCAAAGTTTGCAACATACAAATGCTTGTAAATTTTTACTTGAGCGTCATAAAACCTTGACATTTTGTAACAATAAAGTACTCGAGCCTCTTGTCAATTTAAGCTATCGCTCAAAGCTATGCTACCCTTGAGTCCCAAATCAAACACTGATAATACTTCAAATGCCCTAACTTCAATACGGTACGTCCTACACCTATCAAAGTTTGTAACATACAAATGCTTGTAACTTTTTACTGGAGCGTCATAAAACCTTGAAATTTTTTAACAATAAAGTACTCGAGCCTCTAGTCAGTTTAAGCTATCGCTCAAAGCTATGCTACCCTTGAGTCCCAAATAAAACACTGATAAAACTTCAAATGGCCCTAACTTCTGTACGGTACGTCCTATACCTATCAAAGTTTCCAACATACAAATGTTTGTAACTTTTTACTGGAGCGTCATAAAACCTTGAAATTTTGTAACAATAAAGTACTCGAGCCTCTAGTCAATTTAAGATATCGCTCAAAGCTATGCTATCCTTGAGTCCCAAATCTAACACTGATAAAACTTCAAATGGCCCTAACTTCTGTACGGTACGTCCTATACCTATCAAAGTTTGCAACATACAAATGTTTGTAACTTTTTACTGGAGCGTCATAAAACCTTGAAATTTGGTAACAATAAAGTACTCGAGCCGCTTGTCAATTTAAGCTATCGCTCAAAGCTATGCTACCCTTGAGTCCCAAATCAAACACTGATAAGACTTCAAATGGCCCTAACTTCTATACGGTACGTCCTACACCTATCAATGTTTGCAACATACAAATGCTTGTAACTTTTTACTGGAGCGTCATAAAACCTTGAAATTTTGTAACAATAAAGAACTCGAGCCTCTTGTCAATTTAAGCTATAGCTCAAAGCTATGCTACCCTTGAGTCCCAAATCAAACACTAATAAAACTTCAAATGGCCCTAACTTCTATACTTTACGTCCTACACCTATCAAAGTTTGCAACATACAAATGCTTGTAAATTTTTACTTGAGCGTCATAAAACCTTGACATTTTGTAACAATAAAGTACTCGAGCCTCTTGTCAATTTAAGGTATCGCTCAAAGCTATGCTACCCTTGAGTCCCAAATCAAACACTGATAATACTTCAAATGCCCTAACTTCAATACGGTACGTCCTACACCTATCAAAGTTTGTAACATACAAATGCTTGTAACTTTTTACTGGAGCGTCATAAAACCTTGAAATTTTTTAACAATAAAGTACTCGAGCCTCTAGTCAGTTTAAGCTATCGCTCAAAGCTATGCTACCCTTGAGTCCCAAATAAAACACTGATAAAACTTCAAATGGCCCTAACTTCTGTACGGTACGTCCTATACCTATCAAAGTTTGCCACATACAAATGTTTGTAACTTTTTACTGGAGCGTCATAAAACCTTGAAATTTTGTAACAATAAAGTACTCGAGCCTCTTGTCAATTTAAGCTATCGCTCAAAGCTATGCTACCCTTGAGTCCCAAATCAAACACTGATAAGACTTCAAATGGCCCTAACTTCTATACGGTACGTCCTACACCTATCAATGTTTGCAACATACAAATGCTTGTAACTTTTTACTGGAGCGTCATAAAACCTTGAAATTTTGTAACAATAAAGAACTCGAGCCTCTTGTCAATTTAAGCTATAGCTCAAAGCTATGCTACCCTTGAGTCCCAAATCAAACACTGATAAAACTTCAAATGGCCCTAACTTCTATACTTTACGTCCTATACCTATCAAAGTTTGCAACATACAAATGCTTGTAAATTTTTACTTGAGCGTCATAAAACCTTGACATTTTGTAACAATAAAGTACTCGAGCCGCTTGTCAATTTAAGCTATCGCTCAAAGCTATGCTACCCTTGAGTCCCAAATCAAACACTGATAATACTTCAAATGCCCTAACTTCAATACGGTACGTCCTACACCTATCAAAGTTTGTAACATACAAATGCTTGTAACTTTTTACTGGAGCTTCATAGAACCTTGGAATTTTTTAACAATAAAGTACTCGAGCCTCTAGTCAGTTTAAGCTATCGCTCAAAGCTATGCTACCCTTGAGTCCCAAATAAAACACTGATAAAACTTCAAATGGCCCTAACTTCTGTACGGTACGTCCTATACCTATCAAAGTTTGCAACATACAAATGTTTGTAACTTTTTACTGGAGCGTCATAAAACCTTGAAATTTTGTAACAATAAAGTACTCGAGCCTCTTGTCAATTTAAGCTATCGCTCAAAGCTATGCTACCCTTGAGTCCCAAATCAAACACTGATAAGACTTCAAATGGCCCTAACTTCTATACGGTACGTCCTACACCTATCAATGTTTGCAACATACAAATGCTTGTAACTTTTTACTGGAGCGTCATAAAACCTTGAAATTTTTTAACAATAAAGAACTCGAGCCTCTTGTCAATTTAAGCTGTAGCTCAAAGCTATGCTACCCTTGAGTCCCAAATCAAACACTGATAAAACTTCAAATGGCCCTAACTTCTATACTTTACGTCCTACACCTATCAAAGTTTGCAACATACAAATGCTTGTAACTTTTTACTGGAGCGTCATAAAACCTTGACATTTTGTAACAATAAAGTACTCGAGCCTCTTGTCAATTTAAGCTATCGCTCAAAGCTATGCTACCCTTGAGTCCCAAATCAAACACTGATAATACTTCAAATGCCCTAACTTCAATACGGTACGTCCTACACCTATCAAAGTTTGTAACATACAAATGCTTGTAACTTTTTACTGGAGCGTCATAAAACCTTGAAATTTTTTAACAATAAAGTACTCGAGCCTCTAGTCAGTTTAAGCTATCACTCAAAGCTATGCTACCCTTGAGTCCCAACTCAAACACTGATAAGATTTCAAATGGCCCTAACTTCTATACGGTAAGTCCTACACCTATCAATGTTTGCAACATTCAAATGCTTGTAACTTTTTACTGGACCGTCAAAAAACCTTGAAATTTTGTAACAATAAAGAACTCTAGCCTCTTGTCAATTTAAGCTATCGCTCAAAGCTATGCTATCCTTGAGTCCCAAATCTAACACTGATAAAACTTCAAATGGCCCTAACTTCTATACGGTACGTCCTACACCTATCAAAGTTTGCAACATACAAATGCTTGTAACTTTTTACTGGAGCGTCATAAAACCTTGAAATTTTGTAACAATAAAGTACTCGAGCCTCTAGTCAATTTAAGCTATCGTTCAAAGCTATACTACCCTTGAGTCCCAAATAAAACACTGATAAAACTTCAAATGGCCCTAACTTCTGTACGGTACGTCCTATACCTATCAAAGTTTGCAACATACAAATGCTTGTAACTTTTTACTGGAGCGTCATAAAACCTTGAAATTTTGTAACAATAAAGTACTCGAGCCTCTAGTCAATTTAAGATATCGCTCAAAGCTATATTACCCTTGACTCCCAAATAAAACACTGATAAAACTTCAAATGGCCCTAACTTCTGTACGGTACGTCCTATACCTATCAAAGTTTGCAACATACAAATGTTTGTAACTTTTTACTGGAGCGTCATAAAACCTTGAAATTTTGTAACAATAAAGTACTCGAGCCTCTTGTCAATTTAAGCTATCGCTCAAAGCTACGCTACCCTTGAGTCCCAAATCAAACACTGATAAAACTTCAAATGGCCCTAACTTCTATACGGTACTTCCTACACCTATCAATGTTTGCAACATACAAATGCTTGTAAATTTTTACTGGAGCGTCATAAAACCTTGAAATTTTGTAACAATAAAGAACTCGAGCCTCTTGTCAATTTAAGCTATAGCTCAAAGCTATGCTACCCTTGAGTCCCAAATCAAACACTGATAAAACTTCAAATGGCCCTAACTTCTATACTTTACGTCCGACACCTATCAAAGTTTGCAACATACAAATGCTTGTAAATTTTTACTTGAGCGTCATAAAACCTTGACATTTTGTAACAATAAAGTACTCGAGCCTCTTGTCAATTTAAGCTATCGCTCAAAGCTATGCTACCCTTGAGTCCCAAATCAAACACTGATAATACTTCAAATGCCCTAACTTCAATACGGTACGTCCTACACCTATCAAAGTTTGTAACATACAAATGCTTGTAACTTTTTACTGGAGCGTCATAAAACCTTGAAATTTTTTAACAATAAAGTACTCGAGCCTCTAGTCAGTTTAAGCTATCGCTCAAAGCTATGCTACCCTTGAGTCCCAAATCAAACACTGATAAGACTTCAAATGGCCCTAACTTCTATACGGTACTTCCTACACCTATCAATGTTTGCAACATACAAATGCTTGTAACTTTTTACTGGAGCGTCATAAAACCTTGAAATTTTGTAACAATAAAGAACTCGAGCCTCTTGTCAATTTAAGCTATAGCTCAAAGCTATGCTACCCTTGAGTCCCAAATCAAACACTGATAAAACTTCAAATGGCCCTAACTTCTATACTTTACGTCCGACACCTATCAAAGTTTGCAACATACAAATGCTTGTAAATTTTTACTTGAGCGTCATAAAACCTTGACATTTTGTAACAATAAAGTACTCGAGCCTCTTGTCAATTTAAGCTATCGCTCAAAGCTATGCTACCCTTGAGTCCCAAATCAAACACTGATAATACTTCAAATGCCCTAACTTCAATACGGTACGTCCTACACCTATCAAAGTTTGTAACATACAAATGCTTGTAACTTTTTACTGGAGCGTCATAAAACCTTGAAATTTTTTAACAATAAAGTACTCGAGCCTCTAGTCAGTTTAAGCTATCGCTCAAAGCTATGCTACCCTTGAGTCCCAAATAAAACACTGATAAAACTTCAAATGGCCCTAACTTCTGTACGGTACGTCCTATACCTATCAAAGTTTGCAACATACAAATGTTTGTAACTTTTTACTGGAGCGTCATAAAACCTTGAAATTTTGTAACAATAAAGTACTCGAGCCTCTTGTCAATTTAAGCTATCGCTCAAAGCTATGCTACCCTTGAGTCCCAAATCAAACACTGATAAGACTTCAAATGGCCCTAACTTCTATACGGTACGTCCTACACCTATCAATGTTTGCAACATACAAATGCTTGTAACTTTTTACTGGAGCGTCATAAAACCTTGAAATTTTGTAACAATAAAGAACTCGAGCCTCTTGTCAATTTAAGCTATAGCTCAAAGCTATGCTACCCTTGAGTCCCAAATCAAACACTGATAAAACTTCAAATGGCCCTAACTTCTATACTTTACGTCCTACACCTATCAAAGTTTGCAACATACAAATGCTTGTAAATTTTTACGTGAGCGTCATAAAACCTTGACATTTTGTAACAATAAAGTAATCGAGCCTCTTGTCAATTTAAGCTATCGCTCAAAGCTATGCTACCCTTGAGTCCCAAATCAAACACTGATAATACATCAAATGCCCTAACTTCAATACGGTACGTCCTACACCTATCAAAGTTTGTAACATACAAATGCTTGTAACTTTTTACTGGAGCGTCATAAAACCTTGAAATTTTTTAACAATAAAGTACTCGAGCCTCTAGTCAGTTTAAGCTATCGCTCAAAGCTATGCTACCCTTGAGTCCCAAATAAAACACTGATAAAACTTCAAATGGCCCTAACTTCTGTACGGTACGTCCTATACCTATCAAAGTTTGCAACATACAAATGTTTGTAACTTTTTACTGGAGCGTCATAAAACCTTGAAATTTTGTAACAATAAAGTACTCGAGCCTCTAGTCAATTTAAGCTATCGCTCAAAGCTATGCTATCCTTGAGTCCCAAATCTAACACTGATAAAACTTCAAATGGCCCTAACTTCTATACGGTACGTACTACACCTATCAAAGTTTGCAACATACAAATGCTTGTAACTTTTTACTGGAGCGTCATAAAACCTTGAAATTTTGTAACAATAAAGTACTCGAGCCTCTAGTCAATTTAAGCTATCGCTCAAAGCTATACTACCCTTGAGTCCCAAATAAAACACTGATAAAACTTCAAATGGCCCTAACTTCTGTACGGTACGTCCTATACCTATCAAAGTTTGCAACATACAAATGTTTGTAACTTTTTACTGGAGCGTCATAAAACCTTGAAATTTGGTAACAATAAAGTACTCGAGCCTCTTGTCAATTTAAGCTATCGCTCAAAGCTATGCTACCCTTGAGTCCCAAATCAAACACTGATAAGACTTCAAATGGCCCTAACTTCTATACGGTACGTCCTACACCTATCAATGTTTGCAACATACAAATGCTTGTAACTTTTTACTGGAGCGTCATAAAACCTTGAAATTTTGTAACAATAAAGAACTCGAGCCTCTTGTCAATTTAAGCTATAGCTCAAAGCTATGCTACCCTTGAGTCCCAAATCAAACACTGATAAAACTTCAAATGGCCCTAACTTCTATACTTTACGTCCTACACCTATCAAAGTTTGCAACATACAAATGCTTGTAAATTTTTACTTGAGCGTCATTAAACCTTGACATTTTGTAACAATAATGTACTCGAGCCTCTTGTCAATATAAGCTATCGCTCAAAGCTATGCTACCCTTGAGTCCCAAATCAAACACTGATAATACTTCAAATACCCTAACTTCAATACGGTACGTCCTACACCTATCAAAGTTTGTAACATACAAATGCTTGTAACTTTTTACTGGAGCGTCATAAAACCTTGGAATTTTTTAACAATAAAGTACTCGAGCCTCTAGTCAGTTTAAGCTATCGCTCAAAGCTATGCTACCCTTGAGTCCCAAATAAAACACTGATAAAACTTCAAATGGCCCTAACTTCTGTACGGTACGTCCTATACCTATCAAAGTTTGCAACATACAAATGTTTGTAACTTTTTACTGGAGCGTCATAAAACCTTGAAATTTTGTAACAATAAAGTACTCGAGCCTCTTGTCAATTTAAGCTATCGCTCAAAGCTATGCTACCCTTGAGTCCCAAATCAAACACTGATAAGACTTCAAATGGCCCTAACTTCTATACGGTACGTCCTACACCTATCAAAGTTTGCAACATACAAATGCTTGTAACTTTTTACTGGAGCGTCATAAAACCTTGAAATTTTGTAACAATAAAGTACTCGAGCCTCTAGTCAATTTAAGCTATCGCTCAAAGCTATGCTACCCTTGAGTCCCAAATAAAACACTGATAAAACTTCAAATAACCCTAACTTCTGTACGGTACGTCCTATACCTATCAAAGTTTGCAACATACAAATGCTTGTAACTTTTTACTGGAGCGTCATAAAACCTTGAAATTTTGTAACAATAAAGTACTCGAGCCTCTAGTCAATTTAAGCTATCGCTCAAAGCTATGCTATCCTTGAGTCCCAAATCTAACACTGATAAAACTTCAAATGGCCCTAACTTCTATACGGTACGTCCTACACCTATCAAAGTTTGCAACATACAAATGCTTGTAACTTTTTACTGGAGCGTCATAAAACCTTGAAATTTTGTATCAATAAAGTAGTCGAGCCTCTAGTCAATTTAAGCTATCGCTCAAAGCTATACTACCCTTGAGTCCCAAATAAAACACTGATAAAACTTCAAATGGCCCTAACTTCTGTACGGTACGTCCCATACCTATCAAAGTTTGCAACATACAAATGCTTGTAACTTTTTACTGGAGCGTCATAAAACCTTGAAATTTTGTAACAATAAAGTACTCGAGCCTCTAGTCAATTTAAGATATCGCTCAAAGCTATACTACCCTTGAGTCCCAAATAAAACACTGATAAAACTTCAAATAACCCTAACTTCTGTACGGTACGTCCTATACCTATCAAAGTTTGCAACATACAAATGTTTGTAACTTTTTACTGGAGCGTCATAAAACCTTGAAATTTGGTAACAATAAAGTACTCGAGCCTCTTGTCAATTTAAGCTATCGCTCAAAGCTATGCTACCCTTGAGTCCCAAATCAAACACTGATAAGACTTCAAATGGCCCTAACTTCTATACGGTACGTCCTACACCTATCAATGTTTGCAACATACAAATGCTTGTAACTTTTTACTGGAGCGTCATAAAACCTTGAAATTTTGTAACAATAAAGAACTCGAGCCTCTTGTCAATTTAAGCTATAGCTCAAAGCTATGCTACCCTTGAGTCCCAAATCAAACACTGATAAAACTTCAAATGGCCCTAACTTCTATACTTTACGTCCTACACCTATCAAAGTTTGCAACATACAAATGCTTGTAAATTTTTACTTGAGCGTCATAAAACCTTGACATTTTGTAACAATAAAGTACTCGAGCCTCTTGTCAATTTAAGGTATCGCTCAAAGCTATGCTACCCTTGAGTCCCAAATCAAACACTGATAATACTTCAAATGCCCTAACTTCAATACGGTACGTCCTACACCTATCAAAGTTTGTAACATACAAATGCTTGTAACTTTTTACTGGAGCGTTATAAAACCTTGAAATTTTTTAACAATAAAGTACTCGAGCCTCTAGTCAGTTTAAGCTATCGCTCAAAGCTATGCTACCCTTGAGTCCCAAATAAAACACTGATAAAACTTCAAATGGCCCTAACTTCTGTACGGTACGTCCTATACCTATCAAAGTTTGCAACATACAAATGTTTGTAACTTTTTACTGGAGCGTCATAAAACCTTGAAATTTGGTAACAATAAAGTACTCGAGCCTCTTGTCAATTTAAGCTATCGCTCAAAGCTATGCTACCCTTGAGTCCCAAATCAAACACTGATAAGACTTCAAATGGCCCAAACTTCTATACTTTACGTCCTACACCTATCAAAGTTTGCAACATACAAATGCTTGTAAATTTTTACTTGAGCGTCATTAAACCTTGACATTTTGTAACAATAATGTACTCGAGCCTCTTGTCAATTTAAGCTATCGCTCAAAGCTATGCTACCCTTGAGTCCCAAATCAAACACTGATAATACTTCAAATGCCCTAACTTCAATACGGTACGTCCTACACCTATCAAAGTTTGTAACATACAAATGCTTGTAACTTTTTACTGGAGCGTCATAAAACCTTGGAATTTTTTAACAATAAAGTACTCGAGCCTCTAGTCAGTTTAAGCTATCGCTCAAAGCTATGCTACCCTTGAGTCCCAAATAAAACACTGATAAAACTTCAAATGGCCCTAACTTCTGTACGGTACGTCCTATACCTATCAAAGTTTGCAACATACAAATGTTTGTAACTTTTTACTGGAGCGTCATAAAACCTTGAAATTTTGTAACAATAAAGTACTCGAGCCTCTTGTCAATTTAAGCTATCGCTCAAAGCTATGCTACCCTTGAGTCCCAAATCAAACACTGATAAGACTTCAAATGGCCCTAACTTCTATACGGTACGTCCTACACCTATCAATGTTTGCAACATACAAATGCTTGTAACTTTTTACTGGAGCGTCATAAAACCTTGAAATTTTGTAACAATAAAGAACTCGAGCCTCTTGTCAATTTAAGCTGTAGCTCAAAGCTATGCTACCCTTGAGTCCCAAATCAAACACTGATAAAACTTCAAATGGCCCTAACTTCTATACTTTACGTCCTACACCTATCAAAGTTTGCAACATACAAATGCTTGTAACTTTTTACTGGAGCGTCATAAAACCTTGAAATTTTGTAACAATAAAGTACTCGAGCCTCTTGTCAATTTAAGCTATCGCTCAAAGCTATGCTACCCTTGAGTCCCAAATCAAACACTGATAATACTTCAAATGCCCTAACTTCAATACGGTACGTCATACACCTATCAAAGTTTGTAACATACAAATGCTTGTAACTTTTTACTGGAGCGTCATAAAACCTTGAAATTTTTTAACAATAAAGTACTCGAGCCTCTAGTCAGTTTAAGCTATCGCTCAAAGCTATGCTACCCTTGAGTCCCAAATCAAACACTGATAAGATTTCAAATGGCCCTAACTTCTATACGGTAAGTCCTACACCTATCAATGTTTGCAACATTCAAATGCTTGTAACTTTTTACTGGACCGTCAAAAAACCTTGAAATTTTGTAACAATAAAGAACTCGAGCCTCTTGTCAATTTAAGCTATCGCTCAAAGCTATGCTATCCTTGAGTCCCAAATCTAACACTGATAAAATTCAAATGGCCCTAACTTCTATACGGTACGTCCTACACCTATCAAAGTTTGCAACATACAAATGCTTGTAACTTTTTACTGGAGCGTCATAAAACCTTGAAATTTTGTAACAATAAAGTACTCGAGCCTCTAGTCAATTTAAGCTATCGCTCAAAGCTATGCTACCCTTGAGTCCCAAATAAAACACTGATAAAACTTCAAATAACCCTAACTTCTGTACGGTACGTCCTATACCTATCAAAGTTTGCAACATACAAATGCTTGTAACTTTTTACTGGAGCGTCATAAAACCTTGAAATTTTGTAACAATAAAGTACTCGAGCCTCTAGTCAATTTAAGCTATCGCTCAAAGCTATGCTATCCTTGAGTCCCAAATCTAACACTGATAAAACTTCAAATGGCCCTAACTTCTATACGGTACGTCCTACACCTATCAAAGTTTGCAACATACAAATGCTTGTAACTTTTTACTGGAGCGTCATAAAACCTTGAAATTTTGTAACAATAAAGTACTCGAGCCTCTAGTCAATTTAAGCTATCGCTCAAAGCTATACTACCCTTGAGTCCCAAATAAAACACTGATAAAACTTCAAATGGCCCTAACTTCTGTACGGTACGTCCCATACCTATCAAAGTTTGCAACATACAAATGCTTGTAACTTTTTACTGGAGCGTCATAAAACCTTGAAATTTTGTAACAATAAAGTACTCGAGCCTCTAGTCAATTTAAGATATCGCTCAAAGCTATACTGCCCTTGAGTCCCAAATAAAACACTGATAAAACTTCAAATGACCCTAACTTCTGTACGGTACGTCCTATACCTATCAAAGTTTGCAACATACAAATGTTTGTAACTTTTTACTGGAGCGTCATAAAACCTTGAAATTTGGTAACAATAAAGTACTCGAGCCTCTTGTCAATTTAAGCTATCGCTCAAAGCTATGCTACCCTTGAGTCCCAAATCAAACACTGATAAGACTTCAAATGGCCCTAACTTCTATACGGTACGTCCTACACCTATCAATGTTTGCAACATACAAATGCTTGTAACTTTTTACTGGAGCGTCATAAAACCTTGAAATTTTGTAACAATAAAGAACTCGAGCCTCTTGTCAATTTAAGCTATAGCTCAAAGCTATGCTACCCTTGAGTCCCAAATCAAACACTGATAAAACTTCAAATGGCCCTAACTTCTATACTTTACGTCCTACACCTATCAAAGTTTGCAACATACAAATGCTTGTAAATTTTTACTTGAGCGTCATAAAACCTTGACATTTTGTAACAATAAAGTACTCGAGCCTCTTGTCAATTTAAGGTATCGCTCAAAGCTATGCTACCCTTGAGTCCCAAATCAAACACTGATAATACTTCAAATGCCCTAACTTCAATACGGTACGTCCTACACCTATCAAAGTTTGTAACATACAAATGCTTGTAACTTTTTACTGGAGCGTCATAAAACCTTGAAATTTTTTAACAATAAAGTACTCGAGCCTCTAGTCAGTTTAAGCTATCGCTCAAAGCTATGCTACCCTTGAGTCCCAAATAAAACACTGATAAAACTTCAAATGGCCCTAACTTCTGTACGGTACGTCCTATACCTATCAAAGTTTGCAACATACAAATGTTTGTAACTTTTTACTGGAGCGTCATAAAACCTTGAAATTTTGTAACAATAAAGTACTCGAGCCTCTTGTCAATTTAAGCTATCGCTCAAAGCTATGCTACCCTTGAGTCCCAAATCAAACACTGATAAGACTTCAAATGGCCCTAACTTCTATACGGTACGTCCTACACCTATCAATGTTTGCAACATACAAATGCTTGTAACTTTTTACTGGAGCGTCATAAAACCTTGAAATTTTGTAACAATAAAGAACTCGAGCCTCTTGTCAATTTAAGCTATAGCTCAAAGCTATGCTACCCTTGAGTCCCAAATCACACACTGATAAAACTTCAAATGGCCCTAACTTCTATACTTTACGTCCTACACCTATCAAAGTTTGCAACATACAAATGCTTGTAAATTTTTACTTGAGCGTCATTAAACCTTGACATTTTGTAACAATAATGTACTCGAGCCTCTTGTCAATTTAAGCTATCGCTCAAAGCTATGCTACCCTTGAGTCCCAAATCAAACACTGATAATACTTCAAATGCCCTAACTTCAATACGGTACGTCCTACACCTATCAAAGTTTGTAACATACAAATGCTTGTAACTTTTTACTGGAGCGTCATAAAACCTTGGAATTTTTTAACAATAAAGTACTCGAGCCTCTAGTCAGTTTAAGCTATCGCTCAAAGCTATGCTATCCTTGAGTCCCAAATAAAACACTGATAAAACTTCAAATGGCCCTAACTTCTGTACGGTACGTCCTATACCTATCAAAGTTTGCAACATACAAATGTTTGTAACTTTTTACTGGAGCGTCATAAAACCTTGAAATTTTGTAACAATAAAGTACTCGAGCCTCTTGTCAATTTAAGCTATCGCTCAAAGCTATGCTACCCTTGAGTCCCAAATCAAACACTGATAAGACTTCAAATGGCCCTAACTTCTATACGGTACGTCCTACACCTATCAATGTTTGCAACATACAAATGCTTGTAACTTTTTACTGGAGCGTCATAAAACCTTGAAATTTTGTAACAATAAAGAACTCGAGTCTCTTGTCAATTTAAGCTGTAGCTCAAAGCTATGCTACCCTTGAGTCCCAAATCAAACACTGATAAAACTTCAAATGGCCCTAACTTCTATACTTTACGTCCTACACCTATCAAAGTTTGCAACATACAAATGCTTGTAACTTTTTACTGGAGCGTCATAAAACCTTGACATTTTGTAACAATAAAGTACTCGAGCCTCTTGTCAATTTAAGCTATCGCTCAAAGCTATGCTACCCTTGAGTCCCAAATCAAACACTGATAATACTTCAAATGCCCTAACTTCAATACGGTACGTCCTACACCTATCAAAGTTTGTAACATACAAATGCTTGTAACTTTTTACTGGAGCGTCATAAAACCTTGAAATTTTTTAACAATAAAGTACTCGAGCCTCTAGTCAGTTTAAGCTATCGCTCAAAGCTATGCTACCCTTGAGTCCCAAATCAAACACTGATAAGATTTCAAATGGCCCTAACTTCTATACGGTAAGTCCTACACCTATCAATGTTTGCAACATTCAAATGCTTGTAACTTTTTACTGGACCGTCAAAAAACCTTGAAATTTTGTAACAATAAAGAACTCGAGCCTCTTGTCAATTTAAGCTATCGCTCAAAGCTATGCTATCCTTGAGTCCCAAATCTAACACTAATAAAATTCAAATGGCCCTAACTTCTATACGGTACGTCCTACACCTATCAAAGTTTGCAACATACAAATGCTTGTAACTTTTTACTGGAGCGTCATAAAACCTTGAAATTTTGTAACAATAAAGTACTCGAGCCTCTAGTCAATTTAAGCTATCGTTCAAAGCTATACTACTCTTGAGTCCCAAATAAAACACTGATAAAACTTCAAATAACCCTAACTTCTGTACGGTACGTCCTATACCTATCAAAGTTTGCAACATACAAATGCTTGTAACTTTTTACTGGAGCGTCATAAAACCTTGAAATTTTGTAACAATAAAGTACTCGAGCCTCTAGTCAATTTAAGATATCGCTCAAAGCTATACTACCCTTGACTCCCAAATAAAACACTGATAAAACTTCAAATGGCCCTAACTTCTGTACGGTACGTCCTATACCTATCAAAGTTTGCAACATACAAATGTTTGTAACTTTTTACTGGAGCGTCATAAAACCTTGAAATTTTGTAACAATAAAGTACTCGAGCCTCTTGTCAATTTAAGCTATCGCTCAAAGCTACGCTACCCTTGAGTCCCAAATCAAACACTGATAAGACTTCAAATGGCCCTAACTTCTATACGGTACTTCCTACACCTATCAATGTTTGCAACATACAAATGCTTGTAACTTTTTACTGGAGCGTCATAAAACTTTGAAATTTTGTAACAATAAAGAACTCGAGCCTCTTGTCAATTTAAGCTATAGCTCAAAGCTATGCTACCCTTGAGTCCCAAATCAAACACTGATAAAACTTCAAATGGCCCTAACTTCTATACTTTACGTCCTACACCTATCAAAGTTTGCAACATACAAATGCTTGCAAATTTTTACTTGAGCGTCATAAAACCTTGACATTTTGTAACAATAAAGTACTCGAGCCTCTTGTCAATTTAAGCTATCGCTCAAACCTATGCTACCCTTGAGTCCCAAATCAAACACTGATAATACTTCAAATGCCCTAACTTCAATACGGTACGTCCTACACCTATCAAAGTTTGTAACATACAAATGCTTGTAACTTTTTACTGGAGCGTCATAAAACCTTGAAATTTTTTAACAATAAAGTACTCGAGCCTCTAGTCAGTTTAAGCTATCGCTCAAAGCTATGCTACCCTTGAGTCCCAAATCAAACACTGATAAGATTTCAAATGGCCCTAACTTCTATACGGTAAGTCCTACACCTATCAATGTTTGCAACATACAAATGCTTGTAACTTTTTACTGGAGCGTCATAAAACCTTGAAATTTTGTAACAATAAAGAACTCGAGCCTCTTGTCAATTTAAGCTATCGCTTAAAGCTATGCTACCCATGAGTCCCAAATCAAACACTGATAAAACTTCAAATATCTCTAACTTCTATACGGTACGTCCTACACCTATCAAAATTTGCAACATACAAATGCTTGTAACTTTTTACTGGAGCGTCATAAAACCTTGAAATTTTGTAACAATAAAGAACTCGAGCCTCTTGTCAATTTAAGCTATCGCTCAAAGCTATGCTACCCTTGAGTCCCAAATCAAACACTGATAAAACTTCAAATGGCCCTAAGTTCTATACGGTACGTCGTACACCTATCAAAGTTTGCAACATGCAAATGCTTGTAACTTTTTGCTGGAGCGTCATAAAACCTTGAAATTTTGTAACAATAAAGTACTCGAGCCTCTTGTCAATTTAAGCTATCGCTCAAAGCTATGCTACCCTTGAGTCCCAAATCAAACACTGATAAAACTTCAAATGGCCCTAACTTCTATACGGTACGTCCTACACCTATCAAAGTTTGCAACATACAAATGCTCGTAAATTTTTACTTGAGCGTCATAAAACCTTGACATTTTGTAACAATAAAGTACTCGAGCCTCTTGTCAATTTAAGCTATCGCTCAAAGCTATGCTACCCTTGAGTCCCAAATCAAACACTGATAATACTTCAAATGCCCTAACTTCAATACGGTACGTCCTACACCTATCAAAGTTTGTAACATACAAATGCTTGTAACTTTTTACTGGAGCGTCATAAAACCTTGAAATTTTTTAACAATAAAGTACTCGAGCCTCTAGTCAGTTTAAGCTATCGCTCAAAGCTATGCTACCCTTGAGTCCCAAATCAAACACTGATAAGATTTCAAATGGCCCTAACTTCTATACGGTAAGTCCTACACCTATCAATGTTTGCAACATTCAAATGCTTGTAACTTTTTACTGGACCGTCAAAAAACCTTGAAATTTTGTAACAATAAAGAACTCGAGCCTCTTGTCAATTTAAGCTATCGCTCAAAGCTATGCTATCCTTGAGTCCCAAATCTAACACTGATAAAATTCAAATGGCCCTAACTTCTATACGGTACGTCCTACACCTATCAAAGTTTGCAACATACAAATGCTTGTAACTTTTTACTGGAGCGTCATAAAACCTTGAAATTTTGTAACAATAAAGTACTCGAGCCTCTAGTCAATTTAAGCTATCGCTCAAAGCTATGCTACCCTTGAGTCCCAAATAAAACACTGATAAAACTTCAAATAACCCTAACTTCTGTACGGTACGTCCTATACCTATCAAAGTTTGCAACATACAAATGCTTGTAACTTTTTACTGGAGCGTCATAAAACCTTGAAATTTTGTAACAATAAAGTACTCGAGCCTCTAGTCAATTTAAGCTATCGCTCAAAGCTATGCTATCCTTGAGTCCCAAATCTAACACTGATAAAACTTCAAATGGCCCTAACTTCTATACGGTACGTCCTACACCTATCAAAGTTTGCAACATACTAATGCTTGTAACTTTTTACTGGAGCGTCATAAAACCTTGAAATTTTGTAACAATAAAGTACTCGAGCCTCTAGTCAATTTAAGCTATCGCTCAAAGCTATACTACCCTTGAGTCCCAAATAAAACACTGATAAAACTTCAAATGGCCCTAACTTCTGTACGGTACGTCCCATACCTATCAAAGTTTGCAACATACAAATGCTTGTAACTTTTTACTGGAGCGTCATAAAACCTTGAAATTTTGTAACAATAAAGTACTCGAGCCTCTAGTCAATTTAAGATATCGCTCAAAGCTATACTACCCTTGAGTCCCAAATAAAACACTGATAAAACTTCAAATGACCCTAACTTCTGTACGGTACGTCCTATACCTATCAAAGTTTGCAACATACAAATGTTTGTAACTTTTTACTGGAGCGTCATAAAACCTTGAAATTTGGTAACAATAAAGTACTCGAGCCTCTTGTCAATTTAAGCTATCGCTCAAAGCTATGCTACCCTTGAGTCCCAAATCAAACACTGATAAGACTTCAAATGGCCCTAACTTCTATACGGTACGTCCTACACCTATCAATGTTTGCAACATACAAATGCTTGTAACTTTTTACTGGAGCGTCATAAAACCTTGAAATTTTGTAACAATAAAGAACTCGAGCCTCTTGTCAATTTAAGCTATAGCTCAAAGCTATGCTACCCTTGAGTCCCAAATCAAACACTGATAAAACTTCAAATGGCCCTAACTTCTATACTTTACGTCCTACACCTATCAAAGTTTGCAACATACAAATGCTTGTAAATTTTTACTTGAGCGTCATAAAACCTTGACATTTTGTAACAATAAAGTACTCGAGCCTCTTGTCAATTTAAGGTATCGCTCAAAGCTATGCTACCCTTGAGTCCCAAATCAAACACTGATAATACTTCAAATGCCCTAACTTCAATACGGTACGTCCTACACCTATCAAAGTTTGTAACATACAAATGCTTGTAACTTTTTACTGGAGCGTCATAAAACCTTGAAATTTTTTAACAATAAAGTACTCGAGCCTCTAGTCAGTTTAAGCTATCGCTCAAAGCTATGCTACCCTTGAGTCCCAAATAAAACACTGATAAAACTTCAAATGGCCCTAACTTCTGTACGGTACGTCCTATACCTATCAAAGTTTGCAACATACAAATGTTTGTAACTTTTTACTGGAGCGTCATAAAACCTTGAAATTTTGTAACAATAAAGTACTCGAGCCTCTTGTCAATTTAAGCTATCGCTCAAAGCTATGCTACCCTTGAGTCCCAAATCAAACACTGATAAGACTTCAAATGGCCCTAACTTCTATACGGTACGTCCTACACCTATCAATGTTTGCAACATACAAATGCTTGTAACTTTTTACTGGAGCGTCATAAAACCTTGAAATTTTGTAACAATAAAGAACTCGAGCCTCTTGTCAATTTAAGCTATAGCTCAAAGCTATGCTACCCTTGAGTCCCAAATCAAACACTGATAAAACTTCAAATGGCCCTAACTTCTATACTTTACGTCCTACACCTATCAAAGTTTGCAACATACAAATGCTTGTAAATTTTTACTTGAGCGTCATTAATCCTTGACATTTTGTAACAATAATGTACTCGAGCCTCTTGTCAATTTAAGCTATCGCTCAAAGCTATGCTACCCTTGAGTCCCAAATCAAACACTGATAATATTTCAAATGCCCTAACTTCAATACGGTACGTCCTACACCTATCAAAGTTTGTAACATACAAATGCTTGTAACTTTTTACTGGAGCGTCATAAAACCTTGGAATTTTTTAACAATAAAGTACTCGAGCCTCTAGTCAGTTTAAGCTATCGCTCAAAGCTATGCTACCCTTGAGTCCCAAATAAAACACTGATAAAACTTCAAATGGCCCTAACTTCTGTACGGTACGTCCTATACCTATCAAAGTTTGCAACATACAAATGTTTGTAACTTTTTACTGGAGCGTCATAAAACCTTGAAATTTTGTAACAATAAAGTACTCGAGCCTCTTGTCAATTTAAGCTATCGCTCAAAGCTATGCTACCCTTGAGTCCCAAATCAAACACTGATAAGACTTCAAATGGCCCTAACTTCTATACGGTACGTCCTACACCTATCAATGTTTGCAACATACAAATGCTTGTAACTTTTTACTGGAGCGTCATAAAACCTTGAAATTTTGTAACAATAAAGAACTCGAGCCTCTTGTCAATTTAAGCTGTAGCTCAAAGCTATGCTACCCTTGAGTCCCAAATCAAACACTGATAAAACTTCAAATGGCCCTAACTTCTATACTTTACGTCCTACACCTATCAAAGTTTGCAACATACAAATGCTTGTAACTTTTTACTGGAGCGTCATAAAACCTTGACATTTTGTAACAATAAAGTACTCGAGCCTCTTGTCAATTTAAGCTATCGCTCAAAGCTATGCTACCCTTGAGTCCCAAATCAAACACTGATAATACTTCAAATGCCCTAACTTCAATACGGTACGTCCTACACCTATCAAAGTTTGCAACATACAAATGCTTGTAACTTTTTACTGGAGCGTCATAAAACCTTGAAATTTTTTAACAATAAAGTACTCGAGCCTCTAGTCAGTTTAAGCTATCGCTCAAAGCTATGCTACCCTTGAGTCCCAAATAAAACACTGATAAAACTTCAAATGGCCCTAACTTCTGTACGGTACGTCCTATACCTATCAAAGTTTGCAACATACAAATGTTTGTAACTTTTTACTGGAGCGTCATAAAACCTTGAAATTTTGTAACAATAAAGTACTCGAGCCTCTTGTCAATTTAAGCTATCGCTCAAAGCTATGCTACCCTTGAGTCCCAAATCAAACACTGATAAGACTTCAAATGGCCCTAACTTCTATACGGTACGTCCTACACCTATCAATGTTTGCAACATACAAATGCTTGTAACTTTTTACTGGAGCGTCATAAAACCTTGAAATTTTGTAACAACAAAGAACTCGAGCCTCTTGTCAATTTAAGCTATAGCTCAAAGCTATGCTACCCTTGAGTCCCAAATCAAACACTGATAAAACTTCAAATGGCCCTAACTTCTATACTTTACGTCCTACACCTATCAAAGTTTGCAACATACAAATGCTTGTAAATTTTTACTTGAGCGTCATTAAACCTTGACATTTTGTAACAATAATGTACTCGAGCCTCTTGTCAATTTAAGCTATCGCTCAAAGCTATGCTACCCTTGAGTCCCAAATCAAACACTGATAATACTTCAAATGCCCTAACTTCAATACGGTACGTCTTACACCTATCAAAGTTTGTAACATACAAATGCTTGTAACTTTTTACTGGAGCGTCATAAAACCTTGGAATTTTTTAACAATAAAGTACTCGAGCCTCTAGTCAGTTTAAGCTATCGCTCAAAGCTATGCTACCCTTGAGTCCCAAATAAAACACTGATAAAACTTCAAATGGCCCTAACTTCTGTACGGTACGTCCTATACCTATCAAAGTTTGCAACATACAAATGTTTGTAACTTTTTACTGGAGCGTCATAAAACCTTGAAATTTTGTAACAATAAAGTACTCGAGCCTCTTGTCAATTTAAGCTATCGCTCAAAGCTATGCTACCCTTGAGTCCCAAATCAAACACTGATAAGACTTCAAATGGCCCTAACTTCTATACGGTACGTCTTACACCTATCAATGTTTGCAACATACAAATGCTTGTAACTTTTTACTGGAGCGTCATAAAACCTTGAAATTTTGTAACAATAAAGAACTCGAGCCTCTTGTCAATTTAAGCTGTAGCTCAAAGCTATGCTACCCTTGAGTCCCAAATCAAACACTGATAAAACTTCAAATGGCCCTAACTTCTATACTTTACGTCCTACTCCTATCAAAGTTTCCAACATACAAATGCTTGTAACTTTTTACTGGAGCGTCATAAAACCTTGACATTTTGTAACAATAAAGTACTCGAGCCTCTTGTCAATTTAAGCTATCGCTCAAAGCTATGCTACCCTTGAGTCCCAAATCAAACACTGATAATACTTCAAATGCCCTAACTTCAATACGGTACGTCCTACACCTATCAAAGTTTGTAACATACAAATGCTTGTAACTTTTTACTGGAGCGTCATAAAACCTTGAAATTTTTTAACAATAAAGTACTCGAGCCTCTAGTCAGTTTAAGCTATCGCTCAAAGCTATGCTACCCTTGAGTCCCAAATCAAACACTGATAAGATTTCAAATGGCCCTAACTTCTATACGGTAAGTCCTACACCTATCAATGTTTGCAACATTCAAATGCTTGTAACTTTTTACTGGACCGTCAAAAAACCTTGAAATTTTGTAACAATAAAGAACTCGAGCCTCTTGTCAATTTAAGCTATCGCTCAAAGCTATGCTATCCTTGAGTCCCAAATCTAACACTGATAAAATTCAAATGGCCCTAACTTCTATACGGTACGTCCTACACCTATCAAAGTTTGCAACATACAAATGCTTGTAACTTTTTACTGGAGCGTCATAAAACCTTGAAATTTTGTAACAATAAAGTACTCGAGCCTCTAGTCAATTTAAGCTATCGTTCAAAGCTATACTACTCTTGAGTCCCAAATAAAACACTGATAAAACTTCAAATAACCCTAACTTCTGTACGGTACGTCCTATACCTATCAAAGTTTGCAACATACAAATGCTTGTAACTTTTTACTGGAGCGTCATAAAACCTTGAAATTTTGTAACAATAAAGTACTCGAGCCTCTAGTCAATTTAAGATATCGCTCAAAGCTATACTACCCTTGACTCCCAAATAAAACACTGATAAAACTTCAAATGGCCCTAACTTCTGTACGGTACGTCCTATACCTATCAAAGTTTGCAACATACAAATGCTTGCAAATTTTTACTTGAGCGTCATAAAACCTTGAAATTTTGTAACAATAAAGAACTCGAGCCTCTTGTCAATTTAAGCTATCGCTCAAAGCTATGCTACCCTTGAGTCCCAAATCAAACACTGATAAAACTTCAAATGGCCCTAACTTCTATACGGTACGTCGTACACCTATCAAAGTTTGCAACATACAAATGCTTGTAACTTTTTACTGGAGCGTCATAAAACCTTGAAATTTTGTAACAATAAAGTACTCGAGCCTCTTGTCAATTTAAGCTATCGCTCAAAGCTATGCTACCCTTGAGTCCCAAATCAAACACTGATAAAACTTCAAATGGCCCTAACTTCTATACGGTACGTCCTACACCTATCAAAGTTTGCAACATACAAATGCTCGTAAATTTTTACTTGAGCGTCATAAAACCTTGACATTTTGTAACAATAAAGTACTCGAGCCTCTTGTCAATTTAAGCTATCGCTCAAAGCTATGCTACCCTTGAGTCCCAAATCAAACACTGATAATACTTCAAATGCCCTAACTTCAATACGGTACGTCCTACACCTATCAAAGTTTGTAACATACAAATGCTTGTAACTTTTTACTGGAGCGTCATAAAACCTTGAAATTTTGTAACAATAAAGTACTCGAGCCTCTAGTCAATTTAAGCTATCGCTCAAAGCTATGCTATCCTTGAGTCCCAAATCTAACACTGATAAAACTTCAAATGGCCCTAACTTCTATACGGTACGTCCTACACCTATCAAAGTTTGCAACATACAAATGCTTGTAACTTTTTACTGGAGCGTCATAAAACCTTGAAATTTTGTAACAATAAAGTACTCGAGCCTCTAGTCAATTTAAGCTATCGCTCTAAGCTATACTACCCTTGAGTCCCAAATAAAACACTGATAAAACTTCAAATGGCCCTAACTTCTGTACGGTACGTCCCATACCTATCAAAGTTTGCAACATACAAATGCTTGTAACTTTTTACTGGAGCATCATAAAACCTTGAAATTTTGTAACAATAAAGTACTCGAGCCTCTAGTCAATTTAAGATATCGCTCAAAGCTATACTACCCTTAAGTCCCAAATAAAACACTGATAAAACTTCAAATGACCCTAACTTCTGTACGGTACGTCCTATACCTATCAAAGTTTGCAACATACAAATGTTTGTAACTTTTTACTGGAGCGTCATAAAACCTTGAAATTTGGTAACAATAAAGTACTCGAGCCTCTTGTCAATTTAAGCTATCGCTCAAAGCTATGCTACCCTTGAGTCCCAAATCAAACACTGATAAGACTTCAAATGGCCCTAACTTCTATACGGTACGTCCTACACCTATCAATGTTTGCAACATACAAATGCTTGTAACTTTTTACTGGAGCGTCATAAAACCTTGAAATTTTGTAACAATAAAGAACTCGAGCCTCTTGTCAATTTAAGCTATAGCTCAAAGCTATGCTACCCTTGAGTCCCAAATCAAACACTGATAAAACTTCAAATGGCCCTAACTTCTATACTTTACGTCCTACACCTATCAAAGTTTGCAACATACAAATACTTGTAAATTTTTACTTGAGCGTCATAAAACCTTGACATTTTGTAACAATAAAGTACTCGAGCCTCTTGTCAATTTAAGGTATCGCTCAAAGCTATGCTACCCTTGAGTCCCAAATCAAACACTGATAATACTTCAAATGCCCTAACTTCAATACGGTACGTCCTACACCTATCAAAGTTTGTAACATACAAATGCTTGTAACTTTTTACTGGAGCGTCATAAAACCTTGAAATTTTTTAACAATAAAGTACTCGAGTCTCTAGTCAGTTTAAGCTATCGCTCAAAGCTATGCTACCCTTGAGTCCCAAATAAAACACTGATAAAACTTCAAATGGCCCTAACTTCTGTACGGTACGTCCTATACCTATCAAAGTTTGCAACATACAAATGTTTGTAACTTTTTACTGGAGCGTCATAAAACCTTGAAATTTTGTAACAATAAAGTACTCGAGCCTCTTGTCAATTTAAGCTATCGCTCAAAGCTATGCTACCCTTGAGTCCCAAATCAAACACTGATAAGACTTCAAATGGCCCTAACTTCTATACGGTACGTCCTACACCTATCAATGTTTGCAACATACAAATGCTTGTAACTTTTTACTGGAGCGTCATAAAACCTTGAAATTTTGTAACAATAAAGAACTCGAGCCTCTTGTCAATTTAAGCTATAGCTCAAAGCTATGCTACCCTTGAGTCCCAAATCAAACACTGATAAAACTTCAAATGGCCCTAACTTCTATACTTTACGTCCTACACCTATCAAAGTTTGCAACATACAAATGCTTGTAAATTTTTACTTGAGCGTCATTAAACCTTGACATTTTGTAACAATAATGTACTCGAGCCTCTTGTCAATTTAAGCTATCGCTCAAAGCTATGCTACCCTTGAGTCCCAAATCAAACACTGATAATACTTCAAATGCCCTAACTTCAATACGGTACGTCCTACACCTATCAAAGTTTGTAACATACAAATGCTTGTAACTTTTTACTGGAGCGTCATAAAACCTTGGAATTTTTTAACAATAAAGTACTCGAGCCTCTAGTCAGTTTAAGCTATCGCTCAAAGCTATGCTACCCTTGAGTCCCAAATAAAACACTGATAAAACTTCAAATGGCCCTAACTTCTGTACGGTACGTCCTATACCTATCAAAGTTTGCAACATACAAATGTTTGTAACTTTTTACTGGAGCGTCATAAAACCTTGAAATTTTGTAACAATAAAGTACTCGAGCCTCTTGTCAATTTAAGCTATCGCTCAAAGCTATGCTACCCTTGAGTCCCAAATCAAACACTGATAAGACTTCAAATGGCCCTAACTTCTATACGGTACGTCCTACACCTATCAATGTTTGCAACATACAAATGCTTGTAACTTTTTACTGGAGCGTCATAAAACCTTGAAATTTTGTAACAATAAAGAACTCGAGCCTCTTGTCAATTTAAGCTGTAGCTCAAAGCTATGCTACCCTTGAGTCCCAAATCAAACACTGATAAAACTTCAAATGGCCCTAACTTCTATACTTTACGTCCTACACCTATCAAAGTTTGCAACATACAAATGCTTGTAACTTTTTACTGGAGCGTCATAAAACCTTGACATTTTGTAACAATAAAGTACTCGAGCCTCTTGTCAATTTAAGCTATCGCTCAAAGCTATGCTACCCTTGAGTCCCAAATCAAACACTGATAATACTTCAAATGCCCTAACTTCAATACGGTACGTCCTACACCTATCAAAGTTTGTAACATACAAATGCTTGTAACTTTTTACTGGAGCGTCATAAAACCTTGAAATTTTTTAACAATAAAGTACTCGAGCCTCTAGTCAGTTTAAGCTATCGCTCAAAGCTATGCTACCCTTGAGTCCCAAATCAAACACTGATAAGATTTCAAATGGCCCTAACTTCTATACGGTAAGTCCTACACCTATCAATGTTTGCAACATTCAAATGCTTGTAACTTTTTACTGGACCGTCAAAAAACCTTGAAATTTTGTAACAATAAAGAACTCGAGCCTCTTGTCAATTTAAGCTATCGCTCAAAGCTATGCTATCCTTGAGTCCCAAATCTAACACTGATAAAATTCAAATGGCCCTAACTTCTATACGGTACGTCCTACACCTATCAAAGTTTGCAACATACAAATGCTTGTAACTTTTTACTGGAGCGTCATAAAACCTTGAAATTTTGTAACAATAAAGTACTCGAGCCTCTAGTCAATTTAAGCTATCGTTCAAAGCTATACTACTCTTGAGTCCCAAATAAAACACTGATAAAACTTCAAATAACCCTAACTTCTGTACGGTACGTCCTATACCTATCAAAGTTTGCAACATACAAATGCTTGTAACTTTTTACTGGAGCGTCATAAAACCTTGAAATTTTGTAACAATAAAGTACTCGAGCCTCTTGTCAATTTAAGATATCGCTCAAAGCTATACTACCCTTGACTCCCAAATAAAACACTGATAAAACTTCAAATGGCCCTAACTTCTGTACGGTACGTCCTATACCTATCAAAGTTTGCAACATACAAATGTTTGTAACTTTTTACTGGAGCGTCATAAAACCTTGAAATTTTGTAACAATAAAGTACTCGAGCCTCTTGTCAATTTAAGCTATCGCTCAAAGCTACGCTACCCTTGAGTCCCAAATCAAACACTGATAAGACTTCAAATGGCCCTAACTTCTATACGGTACTTCCTACACCTATCAATGTTTGCAACATACAAATGCTTGTAACTTTTTACTGGAGCGTCATAAAACCTTGAAATTTTGTAACAATAAAGAACTCGAGCCTCTTGTCAATTTAAGCTATAGCTCAAAGCTATGCTACCCTTGAGTCCCAAATCAAACACTGATAAAACTTCAAATGGCCCTAACTTCTATACTTTACGTCCTACACCTATCAAAGTTTGCAACATACAAATGCTTGCAAATTTTTACTTGAGCGTCATAAAACCTTGACATTTTGTAACAATAAAGTACTCGAGCCTCTTGTCAATTTAAGCTATCGCTCAAAGCTATGCTACCCTTGAGTCCCAAATCAAACACTGATAATACTTCAAATGCCCTAACTTCAATACGGTACGTCCTACACCTATCAAAGTTTGTAACATACAAATGCTTGTAACTTTTTACTGGAGCGTCATAAAACCTTGAAATTTTTTAACAATAAAGTACTCGAGCCTCTAGTCAGTTTAAGCTATCGCTCAAAGCTATGCTACCCTTGAGTCCCAAATCAAACACTGATAAGATTTCAAATGGCCCTAACTTCTATACGGTAAGTCCTACACCTATCAATGTTTGCAACATACAAATGCTTGTAACTTTTTACTGGAGCGTCATAAAACCTTGAAATTTTGTAACAATAAAGAACTCGAGCCTCTTGTCAATTTAAGCTATCGCTTAAAGCTATGCTACCCATGAGTCCCAAATCAAACACTGATAAAACTTCAAATATCTCTAACTTCTATACGGTACGTCCTACACCTATCAAAATTTGCAACATACAAATGCTTGTAACTTTTTACTGGAGCGTCATAAAACCTTGAAATTTTGTAACAATAAAGAACTCGAGCCTCTTGTCAATTTAAGCTATCGCTCAAAGCTATGCTACCCTTGAGTCCCAAATCAAACACTGATAAAACTTCAAATGGCCCTAACTTCTATACGGTACGTCGTACACCTATCAAAGTTTGCAACATACAAATGCTTGTAACTTTTTACTGGAGCGTCATAAAACCTTGAAATTTTGTAACAATAAAGTACTCGAGCCTCTTGTCAATTTAAGCTATCGCTCAAAGCTATGCTACCCTTGAGTCCCAAATCAAACACTGATAAAACTTCAAATGGCCCTAACTTCTATACGGTACGTCCTACACCTATCAAAGTTTGCAACATACAAATGCTCGTTAATTTTTACTTGAGCGTCATAAAACCTTGACATTTTGTAACAATAAAGTACTCGAGCCTCTTGTCAATTTAAGCTATCGCTCAAAGCTATGCTACCCTTGAGTCCCAAATCAAACACTGATAAAATTTCAAATATCTCTAACTTCTATACGGTACGTCCTACACCTATCAAAATTTGCAACATACAAATGCTTGTAACTTTTTACTGGAGCGTCATAAAACCTTGAAATTTTGTAACAATAAAGAACTCGAGCCTCTTGTCAATTTAAGCTATCGCTCAAAGCTATGCTACCCTTGAGTCCCAAATCAAACACTGATAAAACTTCAAATGGCCCTAACTTCTATACGGTACGTCGTACACCTATCAAAGTTTGCAACATACAAATACTTGTAACTTTTTACTGGAGCGTCATAAAACCTTGACATTTTGTAACAATAAAGTACTCGAGCCTCTTGTCAATTTATGCTATCGCTCAAAGCTATGCTACCCTTGAGTCCCAAATCAAACACTGATAAAACTTCAAATGGCCCTAACTTCTATACGGTACGTCGTACACCTATCAAAGTTTGCAACATACAAATACTTGTAACTTTTTACTGGAGCGTCATAAAACCTTGACATTTTGTAACAATAAAGAACTCGAGCCTCTTGTCAATTTAAACTATCGCTCAAAGCTATGCTGTTTGCAACATTCAAATGCTTGTAACTTTTTACTGGAACGCCAAAAACCCTTGAAATTTTGTAACAATAAAGAACTCGAGCCTCTTGTCAATTTAAGCTATCGCTCAAAGCTATGCTACCCTTGAGTCCCAAATCAAACACTGATAAAACTTCAAATGGCACCTATCAAAGTTTGCAACATACAAATGCTTGTAACTTTTTACTGAAGCGTCATAAAACGTTGAAATTTTGTAACAATAAAGTACTCGAGCCTCTTGTCAATTTAAGCTATCGCTCAAAGCTATGCTACCCTTGAGTCCCAAATCAAACACTGATAAAACTTCAAATGGCCCTAACTTCTATACGGTACGTCCTACTCCTATCAAAGTTTGCAACATACCAATGCTTGTAACTTTTTACTGGAGCGTCATAAAACCTTGAAATTTTGTAACAATAAAGTACTCGAGCCTCTAGTCAATTTAAGCTATCGCTCAAAGCTATACTACACTTGAGTCCCAAATAAAACACTGATAAAACTTCAAATGGCCCTAACTTCTGTACGGTACGTCCTATACCTATCAAAGTTTGCAACATACAAATGTTTGTAACTTTTTACTGGAGCGTCATAAAACCTTGAAATTTTGTAACAATAAAGTACTCGAGCCTCTAGTCAATTTAAGCTATCGCTCAAAGCTATGCTACCCTTGAGTCCCAAATCAAACACTGATAAGACTTCAAATGGCCCTAACTTCTATACGGTACGTCCTACACCTATCAATGTTTGCAACATACAAATGCTTGTAACTTTTTACTGGAGCGTCATAAAACCTTGAAATTTTGTAACAATAAAGAACTCGAGCCTCTTGTCAATTTAAGCTATCGCTCAAAGCTATGCTACCCTTGAGTCCCAAGTCAAACACTGATTAAACTTCAAATGGCCCTAACTTCTATACTTTACGTCCTACACCTATCAAAGTTTGCAACATACAAATGCTTGTAAATTTTTACTTGAGCGTCATAAAACCTTGACATTTTGTATCAATAAAGTACTCGAGCCTCTTGTCAATTTAAGCTATCGCTCAAAGCTATGCTACCCTTGAGTCCCAAATCAAACACTGATAATACTTCAAATGCCCTAACTTCAATACGGTACGTGCTACACCTATCAAAGTTTGTAACATACAAATGCTTGTAACTTTTTACTGGAGCGTCATAAAACCTTGAAATTTTGTAACAATAAAGTACTCGAGCCTCTAGTCAATTTAAGCTATCGCTCAAAGCTATGCTACCCTTGAGTCCCAAATCAAACACTGATAAAACTTCAAATGGCCCTAACTTCTAAACAGTACGTCCTACACCTATCAAAGTTTGCAACATACAAATGCTTGTAAATTTTTACTTGAGCGTCATAAAACCTTGACATTTTGTAACAATAAAGTACTCGAGCCTCTTGTCAATTTAAGCTATCCCTCAAAGCTATGCTGCCCTTGAGTCCCAAATCAAACACTGATAAAACTTCAAATGGCCCTAACTTCTATAAGGTACGTCCTACACCTATCAAAATTTGCAACATACAAATGCGTGTAACTTTTTACTGGAGCGTCATAAAACCTTGAAATTTTGTAACAATAAAGTACTCGAGCCTCTAGTCAATTTAAGCTATCGCTCAAAGCTATGCTACCCTTGAGTCCCAAATCAAACACTGATAAGACTTCAAATGGCCCTAGCTTCTATACGGTACGTCCTACACCTATCAAAGTTTGCAGCATACAAATGCTTGTAACTTTTTACTGGAGCGTCATAAAACCTTGAAATTTTGTAACAATAAAGTACTCGAGCCTCTTGTCAATTTAAGCTATCGCTCAAAGCTATGCTACCCTTGAGTCCCAAATAAAACACTGATAAAACTTCAAATGGCCCTAACTTCTATACGGTACGTCCTACTCCTATCAAAGTTTGCAACATACAAATGCTTGTAACTATTTACTGGAGCGTCATAAAACCTTGAAATTTTGTAACAATAAAGAACTCGAGCCTCTTGTCAATTTAAGCTATCGCTCAAAGCTATGCTACCCTTGAGTCCCAAATCAAACACTGATAAAACTTCAAATGGCCCTAACTTCTATACGGTACGTCCTACACCTATCAAAGTTTGCAACATACAAATGCTTGTAAATTTTTACTTGAGCGTCATAAAACCTTGACATTTTGTAACAATAAAGTAGTCGAGCCTCTTGTCAATTTAAGCTATCGCTCAAAGCTATGCTGCCCTTGAGTCTCAAATCAAACACTGAAAAGACTTCAAATGGCCCTAACTTCTATACGGTACGTCCTACACCTATCAATGTTTGCAACATACAAATGCTTGTAACTTTTTACTGGAGCGTCATAAAAATTTGAAATTTTGTAACAATAAAGTACTCGAGCCTCTAGTCAATTTAAGCTATCGCTCAAAGCTATGCTACCCTTGAGTCCCAAATCAAACACTGATAATACTTCAAATGCCCTAACTTCAATACGGTACGTTCTACACCTATCAAAGTTTGTAACATACAAATGCTTGTAACTTTTTACTGGAGCGTCATAAAACCTTGAAATTTTGTGACAATAAAGTACTCGAGCCTCTAGTCAATTTAAGCTATCGCTCAAAGCTATGCTACCCTTGAGTCCCAAATCAAACACTGATAAAACTTCAAATGGCCCTAACTTCTAAACGGTACGTCCTACACCTATCAAAGTTTGCAACATACAAATGCTTGTAAATTTTTACTTGAGCGTCATAAAACCTTGACATTTTGTAACAATAAAGTACTCGAGCCTCTTGTCAATTTAAGCTATCCCTCAAAGCTATGCTGCCCTTGAGTCCCAAATCAAACACTGATAAAACTTCAAATGGCCCTAACTTCTATAAGGTATGTCCTACACCTATCAAAATTTGCAACATACAAATGCTTGTAACTTTTTACTGGAGCGTCATAAAACCTTGAAATTTTGTAACAATAAAGTACTCGAGCCTCTAGTCAATTTAAGATATCGCTCAAAGCTATACTACCATTGAGTCCCAAATAAAACACTGATAAAACTTCAAATGGCCCTAACTTCTGTACGGTACGTCCTATACCTATCAAAGTTTGCAACATACAAATGTTTGTAACTTTTTACTGGAGCGTCATAAAACCTTGAAATTTGGTAACAATAAAGTACTCGAGCCTCTTGTCAATTTAAGCTATCGCTCAAAGCTATGCTACCCTTGAGTCCCAAATCAAACACTGATAAGACTTCAAATGGCCCTAACTTCTATACGGTACGTCCTACACCTATCAATGTTTGCAACATATAAATGCTTGTAACTTTTTACTGGAGCGTCATAAAACCTTGAAATTTTGTAACAATAAAGAACTCGAGCCTCTTGTCAATTTAAGCTATAGCTCAAAGCTATCCTACCCTTGAGTCCCAAATCAAACACTGATAAAACTTCAAATGGCCCTAACTTCTATACTTTACGTCCTACACCTATCAAAGTTTGCAACATACAAATGCTTGTAAATTTTTACTTGAGCGTCATAAAACCTTGACATTTTGTAACAATAAAGTACTCGAGCCTCTTGTCAATTTAAGCTATCGCTCAAAGCTATGCTACCCTTGAGTCCCAAATCAAACACTGATAATACTTCAAATGCCCTAACTTCAATACGGTACGTCCTACACCTATCAAAGTTTGTAACATACAAATGCTTGTAACTTTTTACTGGAGCGTCATAAAACCTTGAAATTTTTTAACAATAAAGTACTCGAGCCTCTAGTCAGTTTAAGCTATCGCTCAAAGCTATGCTACCCTTGAGTCCCAAATAAAACACTGATAAAACTTCAAATGGCCCTAACTTCTGTTCGGTACGTCCTATACCTATCAAAGTTTGCAACATACAAATGTTTGTAACTTTTTACTGGAGCGTCATAAAACCTTGAAATTTTGTAACAATAATGTACTCGAGCCTCTTGTCAATTTAAGCTATCGCTCAAAGCTATGCTACCCTTGAGTCCCAAATAAAACACTGATAAAACTTCAAATGGCCCTAACTTCTATACGGTACGTCCTACTCCTATCAAAGTTTGCAACATACAAATGCTTGTAACTATTTACTGGACCGTCATAAAACCTTGAAATTTTGTAACAATAAAGAACTCGAGCCTCTTGTCAATTTAAGCTATCGCTCAAAGCTATGCTACCCTTGAGTCCCAAATCAAACACTGATAAAACTTCAAATGGCCCTAACTTCTATACGGTACGTCCTACACCTATCAAAGTTTGCAACATACAAATGCTTGTAAATTTTTACTTGAGCGTCATAAAACCTTGACATTTTGTAACAATAAAGTAGTCGAGCCTCTTGTCAATTTAAGCTACCGCTCAAAGCTATGCTGCCCTTGAGTCTCAAATCAAACACTGAAAAGACTTCAAATGGCCCTAACTTCTATACGGTACGTCCTACACCTATCAATGTTTGCAACATACAAATGCTTGTAACTTTTTACTGGAGCGTCATAAAAATTTGAAATTTTGTAACAATAAAGTACTCGAGCCTCTAGTCAATTTAAGCTATCGCTCAAAGCTATGCTACCCTTGAGTCCCAAATCAAACACTGATAATACTTCAAATGCCCTAACTTCAATACGGTACGTTCTACACCTATCAAAGTTTGTAACATACAAATGCTTGTAACTTTTTACTGGAGCGTCATAAAACCTTGAAATTTTGTGACAATAAAGTACTCGAGCCTCTAGTCAATTTAAGCTATCGCTCAAAGCTATGCTACCCTTGAGTCCCAAATCAAACACTGATAAAACTTCAAATGGCCCTAACTTCTAAACGGTACGTCCTACACCTATCAAAGTTTGCAACATACAAATGCTTGTAAATTTTTACTTGAGCGTCATAAAACCTTGACATTTTGTAACAATAAAGTACTCGAGCCTCTTGTCAATTTAAGCTATCCCTCAAAGCTATGCTGCCCTTGAGTACCAAATCAAACACTGATAAAACTTCAAATGGCCCTAACTTCTATAAGGTACGTCCTACACCTATCAAAATTTGCAACATACAAATGCTTGTAACTTTTTACTGGAGCGTCATAAAACCTTGAAATTTTGTAACAATAAAGTACTCGAGCCTCTAGTCAATTTAAGATATCGCTCAAAGCTATACTACCCTTGAGTCCCAAATAAAACACTGATAAAACTTCAAATGGCCCTAACTTCTGTACGGTACGTCCTATACCTATCAAAGTTTGCAACATACAAATGTTTGTAACTTTTTACTGGAGCGTCATAAAACCTTGAAATTTGGTAACAATAAAGTACTCGAGCCTCTTGTCAATTTAAGCTATCGCTCAAAGCTATGCTACCCTTGAGTCCCAAATCAAACACTGATAAGACTTCAAATGGCCCTAACTTCTATACGGTACGTCCTACACCTATCAATGTTTGCAACATACAAATGCTTGTAACTTTTTACTGGAGCGTCATAAAACCTTGAAATTTTGTAACAATAAAGAACTCGAGCCTCTTGTCAATTTAAGCTATAGCTCAAAGCTATGCTACCCTTGAGTCCCAAATCAAACACTGATAAAACTTCAAATGGCCCTAACTTCTATACTTTACGTCCTACACCTATCAAAGTTTGCAACATACAAATGCTTGTAAATTTTTACTTGAGCGTCATAAAACCTTGACATTTTGTAACAATAAAGTACTCGAGCCTCTTGTCAATTTAAGCTATCGCTCAAAGCTATGCTACCCTTGAGTCCCAAATCAAACACTGATAATACTTCAAATGCCCTAACTTCAATACGGTACGTCCTACACCTATCAAAGTTTGTAACATACAAATGCTTGTAACTTTTTACTGGAGCGTCATAAAACCTTGAAATTTTTTAACAATAAAGTACTCGAGCCTCTAGTCAGTTTAAGCTATCGCTCAAAGCTATGCTACCCTTGAGTCCCAAATAAAACACTGATAAAACTTCAAATGGCCCTAACTTCTGTACGGTACGTCCTATACCTATCAAAGTTTGCAACATACAAATGTTTGTAACTTTTTACTGGAGCGTCATAAAACCTTGAAATTTTGTAACAATAATGTACTCGAGCCTCTTGTCAATTTAAGCTATCGCTCAAAGCTATGCTACCCTTGAGTCCCAAATCAAACACTGATAAGACTTCAAATGGCCCTAACTTCTATACGGTACGTCCTACACCTATCAAAGTTTGCAACATACAAATGCTTGTAACTTTTTACTGGAGCGTCATAAAACCTTGAAATTTTGTAACAATAAAGAACTCGAGCCTCTTGTCAATTTAAGCTATAGCTCAAAGCTATGCTACCCTTGAGTCCCAAATCAAACACTGATAAAACTTCAAATGGCCCTAACTTCTATACTTTACGTCCTACACCTATCAAAGTTTGCAACATACAAATGCTTGTAAATTTTTACTTGAGCGTCATAAAACCTTGACATTTTGTAACAATAAAGTACTCGAGCCTCTTGTCAATTTAAGCTATCGCTCAAAGCTATGCTACCCTTGAGTCCCAAATCAAACACTGATAATACTTCAAATGCCCTAACTTCAATACGGTACGTCCTACACCTATCAAAGTTTGTAACATACAAATGCTTGTAACTTTTTACTGGAGCGTCATAAAACCTTGGAATTTTTTAACAATAAAGTACTCGAGCCTCTAGTCAGTTTAAGCTACCGCTCAAAGCTATGCTACCCTTGAGTCCCAAATAAAACACTGATAAAACTTCAAATGGCCCTAACTTCTGTACGGTACGTCCTATACCTATCAAAGTTTGCAACATACAAATGTTTGTAACTTTTTACTGGAGCGTCATAAAACCTTGAAATTTTGTAACAATAAAGTACTCGAGCCTCTTGTCAATTTAAGCTATCGCTCAAAGCTATGCTACTCTTGAGTCCCAAATCAAACACTGATAAGACTTCAAATGGCCCTAACTTCTATACGGTACGTCCTACACCTATCAATGTTTGCAACATACAAATGCTTGTAACTTTTTACTGGAGCGTCATAAAACCTTGAAATTTTGTAACAATAAAGAACTCGAGCCTCTTGTCAATTTAAGCTGTAGCTCAAAGCTATGCTACCCTTGAGTCCCAAATCAAACACTGATAAAACTTCAAATGGCCCTAACTTCTATACTTTACGTCCTACACCTATCAAAGTTTGCAACATACAAATGCTTGTAACTTTTTACTGGAGCGTCATAAAACCTTGACATTTTGTAACAATAAAGTACTCGAGCCTCTTGTCAATTTAAGCTATCGCTCAAAGCTATGCTACCCTTGAGTCCCAAATCAAACACTGATAATACTTCAAATGCCCTAACTTCAATACGGTACGTCCTACACCTATCAAAGTTTGTAACATACAAATGCTTGTAACTTTTTACTGGAGCGTCATAAAACCTTGAAATTTTTTAACAATAAAGTACTCGAGCCTCTAGTCAGTTTAAGCTATCGCTCAAAGCTATGCTACCCTTGAGTCCCAAATCAAACACTGATAAGATTTCAAATGGCCCTAACTTCTATACGGTAAGTCCTACACCTATCAATGTTTGCAACATTCAAATGCTTGTAACTTTTTACTGGACCGTCAAAAAACCTTGAAATTTTGTAACAATAAAGAACTCGAGCCTCTTGTCAATTTAAGCTATCGCTCAAAGCTATGCTATCCTTGAGTCCCAAATCTAACACTGATAAAACTTCAAATGGCCCTAACTTCTATACGGTACGTCCTACACCTATCAAAGTTTGCAACATACAAATGCTTGTAACTTTTTACTGGAGCGTCATAAAACCTTGAAATTTTGTAACAATAAAGTACTCGAGCCTCTAGTCAATTTAAGCTATCGTTCAAAGCTATACTTCCCTTGAGTCCCAAATAAAACACTGATAAAACTTCAAATGGCCCTAACTTCTGTACGGTACGTCCTATACCTATCAAAGTTTGCAACATACAAATGCTTGTAACTTTTTACTGGAGCGTCATAAAACCTTGAAATTTTGTAACAATAAAGTACTCGAGCCTCTAGTCAATTTAAGATATCGCTCAAAGCTATACTACCCTTGACTCCCAAATAAAACACTGATAAAACTTCAAATGGCCCTAACTTCTGTACGGTACGTCCTATACCTATCAAAGTTTGCAACATACAAATGTTTGTAACTTTTTACTGGAGCGTCATAAAACCTTGAAATTTGGTAACAATAAAGTACTCGAGCCGCTTGTCAATTTAAGCTATCGCTCAAAGCTATGCTACCCTTGAGTCCCAAATCAAACACTGATAAGACTTCAAATGGCCCTAACTTCTATACGGTACTTCCTACACCTATCAATGTTTGCAACATACAAATGCTTGTAACTTTTTACTGGAGCGTCATAAAACCTTGAAATTTTGTAACAATAAAGAACTCGAGCCTCTTGTCAATTTAAGCTATAGCTCAAAGCTATGCTACCCTTGAGTCCCAAATCAAACACTGATAAAACTTCAAATGGCCCTAACTTCTATACTTTACGTCCTACACCTATCAAAGTTTGCAACATACAAATGCTTGTAAATTTTTACTTGAGCGTCATAAAACCTTGACATTTTGTGACAATAAAGTACTCGAGCCTCTTGTCAATTGAAGCTATCGCTCAAAGCTATGCTACCCTTGAGTCCCAAATCAAACACTGATAATACTTCAAATGCCCTAACTTCAATACGGTACGTCCTACACCTATCAAAGTTTGTAACATACAAATGCTTGTAACTTTTTACTGGAGCGTCATAAAACCTTGAAATTTTTTAACAATAAAGTACTCGAGCCTCTAGTCAGTTTAAGCTATCGCTCAAAGCTATGCTACCCTTGAGGCCCAAATCAAACACTGATAAGATTTCAAATGGCCCTAACTTCTATACGGTAAGTCCTACACCTATCAATGTTTGCAACATACAAATGCTTGTAACTTTTTACTGGAGCGTCATAAAACCTTGAAATTTTGTAACAATAAAGTACTCGAGCCTCTAGTCAATTTAAGATATCGCTCAAAGCTATACTACCCTTGAGTCCCAAATAAAACACTGATAAAACTTCAAATGACCCTAACTTCTGTACGGTACGTCCTATACCTATCAAAGTTTGCAACATACAAATGTTTGTAACTTTTTACTGGAGCGTCATAAAACCTTGAAATTTGGTAACAATAAAGTACTCGAGCCTCTTGTCAATTTAAGCTATCGCTCAAAGCTATGCTACCCTTGAGTCCCAAATCAAACACTGATAAGACTTCAAATGGCCCTAACTTCTATACGGTACGTCCTACACCTATCAATGTTTGCAACATACAAATGCTTGTAACTTTTTACTGGAGCGTCATAAAACCTTGAAATTTTGTAACAATAAAGAACTCGAGCCTCTTGTCAATTTAAGCTATAGCTCAAAGCTATGCTACCCTTGAGTCCCAAATCAAACACTGATAAAACTTCAAATGGCGCTAACTTCTATACTTTACGTCCTACACCTATCAAAGTTTGCAACATACAAATACTTGTAAATTTTTACTTGAGCGTCATAAAACCTTGACATTTTGTAACAATAAAGTACTCGAGCCTCTTGTCAATTTAAGGTATCGCTCAAAGCTATGCTACCCTTGAGTCCCAAATCAAACATTGATAATACTTCAAATGCCCTAACTTCAATACGGTACGTCCTACACCTATCAAAGTTTGTAACATACAAATGCTTGTAACTTTTTACTGGAGCGTCATAAAACCTTGAAATTTTTTAACAATAAAGTACTCGAGTCTCTAGTCAGTTTAAGCTATCGCTCAAAGCTATGGTACCCTTGAGTCCCAAATAAAACACTGATAAAACTTCAAATGGCCCTAACTTCTGTACGGTACGTCCTATACCTATCAAAGTTTGCAACATACAAATGTTTGTAACTTTTTACTGGAGCGTCATAAAACCTTGAAATTTTGTAACAATAAAGTACTCGAGCCTCTTGTCAATTTAAGCTATCGCTCAAAGCTATGCTACCCTTGAGTCCCAAATCAAACACTGATAAGACTTCAAATGGCCCTAACTTCTATACGGTACGTCCTACACCTATCAATGTTTGCAACATACAAATGCTTGTAACTTTTTACTGGAGCGTCATAAAACCTTGAAATTTTGTAACAATAAAGGACTCGAGCCTCTTGTCAATTTAAGCTATAGCTCAAAGCTATGCTACCCTTGAGTCCCAAATCAAACACTGATAAAACTTCAAATGGCCCTAACTTCTATACTTTACGTCCTACACCTATCAAAGTTTGCAACATACAAATGCTTGTAAATTTTTACTTGAGCGTCATTAAACCTTGACATTTTGTAACAATAATGTACTCGAGCCTCTTGTCAATTTAAGCTATCGCTCAAAGCTATGCTACCCTTGAGTCCCAAATCAAACACTGATAATACTTCAAATGCCCTAACTTCAATACGGTACGTCCTACACCTATCAAAGTTTGTAACATACAAATGCTTGTAACTTTTTACTGGAGCGTCATAAAACCTTGGAATTTTTTAACAATAAAGTACTCGAGCCTCTAGTCAGTTTAAGCTATCGCTCAAAGCTATGCTACCCTTGAGTCCCAAATAAAACACTGATAAAACTTCAAATGGCCCTAACTTCTGTACGGTACGTCCTATACCTATCAAAGTTTGCAACATACAAATGTTTGTAACTTTTTACTGGAGCGTCATAAAACCTTGAAATTTTGTAACAATAAAGTACTCGAGCCTCTTGTCAATTTAAGCTATCGCTCAAAGCTATGCTACCCTTGAGCCCCAAATCAAACACTGATAAGACTTCAAATGGCCCTAACTTCTATACGGTACGTCCTACACCTATCAATGTTTGCAACATACAAATGCTTGTAACTTTTTACTGGAGCGTCATAAAACCTTGAAATTTTGTAACAATAAAGAACTCGAGCCTCTTGTCAATTTAAGCTGTAGCTCAAAGCTATGCTACCCTTGAGTCCCAAATCAAACACTGATAAAACTTCAAATGGCCCTAACTTCTATACTTTACGTCCTACACCTATCAAAGTTTGCAACATACAAATGCTTGTAACTTTTTACTGGAGCGTCATAAAACCTTGACATTTTGTAACAATAAAGTACTCGAGCCTCTTGTCAATTTAAGCTATCGCTCAAAGCTATGCTACCCTTGAGTCCCAAATCAAACACTGATAATACTTCAAATGCCCTAACTTCAATACGGTACGTCCTACACCTATCAAAGTTTGTAACATACAAATGCTTGTAACTTTTTACTGGAGCGTCATAAAACCTTGAAATTTTTTAACAATAAAGTACTCGAGCCTCTAGTCAGTTTAAGCTATCGCTCAAAGCTATGCTACCCTTGAGTCCCAAATCAAACACTGATAAGATTTCAAATGGCCCTAACTTCTATACGGTAAGTCCTACACCTATCAATGTTTGCAACATTCAAATGCTTGTAACTTTTTACTGGACCGTCAAAAAACCTTGAAATTTTGTAACAATAAAGAACTCGAGCCTCTTGTCAATTTAAGCTATCGCTCAAAGCTATGCTATCCTTGAGTCCCAAATCTAACACTGATAAAATTCAAATGGCCCTAACTTCTATACGGTACGTCCTACACCTATCAAAGTTTGCAACATACAAATGCTTGTAACTTTTTACTGGAGCGTCATAAAACCTTGAAATTTTGTAACAATAAAGTACTCGAGCCTCTAGTCAATTTAAGCTATCGTTCAAAGCTATACTACTCTTGAGTCCCAAATAAAACACTGATAAAACTTCAAATAACCCTAACTTCTGTACGGTACGTCCTATACCTATCAAAGTTTGCAACATACAAATGCTTGTAACTTTTTACTGGAGCGTCATAAAACCTTGAAATTTTGTAACAATAAAGTACTCGAGCCTCTAGTCAATTTAAGATATCGCTCAAAGCTATACTACCCTTGACTCCCAAATAAAACACTGATAAAACTTCAAATGGCCCTAACTTCTGTACGGTACGTCCTATACCTATCAAAGTTTGCAACATACAAATGTTTGTAACTTTTTACTGGAGCGTCATAAAACCTTGAAATTTTGTAACAATAAAGTACTCGAGCCTCTTGTCAATTTAAGCTATCGCTCAAAGCTACGCTACCCTTGAGTCCCAAATCAAACACTGATAAGACTTCAAATGGCCCTAACTTCTATACGGTACTTCCTACACCTATCAATGTTTGCAACATACAAATGCTTGTAACTTTTTACTGGAGCCTCATAAAACCTTGAAATTTTGTAACAATAAAGAACTCGAGCCTCTTGTCAATTTAAGCTATAGCTCAAAGCTATGCTACCCTTGAGTCCCAAATCAAACACTGATAAAACTTCAAATGGCCCTAACTACTATACTTTACGTCCTACACCTATCAAAGTTTGCAACATACAAATGCTTGCAAATTTTTACTTGAGCGTCATAAAACCTTGACATTTTGTAACAATAAAGTACTCGAGCCTCTTGTCAATTTAAGCTATCGCTCAAAGCTATGCTACCCTTGAGTCCCAAATCAAACACTGATAATACTTCAAATGCCCTAACTTCAATACGGTACGTCCTACACCTATCAAAGTTTGTAACATACAAATGCTTGTAACTTTTTACTGGAGCGTCATAAAACCTTGAAATTTTTTAACAATAAAGTACTCGAGCCTCTAGTCAGTTTAAGCTATCGCTCAAAGCTATGCTACCCTTGAGTCCCAAATCAAACACTGATAAGATTTCAAATGGCCCTAACTTCTATACGGTAAGTCCTACACCTATCAATGTTTGCAACATACAAATGCTTGTAACTTTTTACTGGAGCGTCATAAAACCTTGAAATTTTGTAACAATAAAGAACTCGAGCCTCTTGTCAATTTAAGCTATCGCTTAAAGCTATGCTACCCATGAGTCCCAAATCAAACACTGATAAAACTTCAAATATCTCTAACTTCTATACGGTACGTCCTACACCTATCAAAATTTGCAACATACAAATGCTTGTAACTTTTTACTGGAGCGTCATAAAACCTTGAAATTTTGTAACAATAAAGAACTCGAGCCTCTTGTCAATTTAAGCTATCGCTCAAAGCTATGCTACCCTTGAGTCCCAAATCAAACACTGATAAAACTTCAAATGGCCCTAACTTCTATACGGTACGTCGTACACCTATCAAAGTTTGCAACATACAAATGCTTGTAACTTTTTACTGGAGCGTCATAAAACCTTGAAATTTTGTAACAATAAAGTACTCGAGCCTCTTGTCAATTTAAGCTATCGCTCAAAGCTATGCTACCCTTGAGTCCCAAATCAAACACTGATAAAACTTCAAATGGCCCTAACTTCTATACGGTACGTCCTACACCTATCAAAGTTTGCAACATACAAATGCTCGTTAATTTTTACTTGAGCGTCATAAAACCTTGACATTTTGTAACAATAAAGTACTCGAGCCTCTTGTCAATTTAAGCTATCGCTCAAAGCTATGCTACCCTTGAGTCCCAAATCAAACACTGATAAAATTTCAAATATCTCTAACTTCTATACGGTACGTCCTACACCTATCAAAATTTGCAACATACAAATGCTTGTAACTTTTTACTGGAGCGTCATAAAACCTTGAAATTTTGTAACAATAAAGAACTCGAGCCTCTTGTCAATTTAAGCTATCGCTCAAAGCTATGCTACCCTTGAGTCCCAAATCAAACACTGATAAAACTTCAAATGGCCCTAAATGCTATACGGTACGTCGTACACCTATCAAAGTTTGCAACATACAAATACTTGTAACTTTTTACTGGAGCGTCATAAAACCTTGACATTTTGTAACAATAAAGTACTCGAGCCTCTTGTCAATTTATGCTATCGCTCAAAGCTATGCTACCCTTGAGTCCCAAATCAAACACTGATAATACTTCAAATTCCCTGACTTCTATACGGTACGTCCTACACCTATCAAAGTTTGTAACATACAAATGCTTGAAAATTTTACTGGAGCGTCATAAAACCTTGAAATTTTGTAACAATAAAGCACTCGAGCCTTTAGTCAATTTAAGCTATCGCTCAAAGCTATTCTACCCTTGAGTCCCAAATAAAACACTGATAAGACTTCAAATGGCCCTAACTTCTATGCGGTACGTCCTACACCTATCAATGTTTGCAACATTCAAATGCTTGTAACTTTTTACTGGACCGTCATAAAACCTTGAAATTTTGTAACAATAAAGAACTCGAGCCTCTTGTCAATTTAAACTATCGCTCAAAGCTATGCTGTTTGCAACATTCAAATGCTTGTAACTTTTTACTGGAACGCCAAAAAACCTTGAAATTTTGTAACAATAAAGAACTCGAGCCTCTTGTCAATTTAAGCTATCGCTCAAAGCTATGCTACCCTTGAGTCCCAAATCAAACACTGATAAAACTTCAAATGGCACCTATCAAAGTTTGCAACATACAAATGCTTGTAACTTTTTACTGAAGCGTCATAAAACGTTGAAATTTTGTAACAATAAAGTACTCGAGCCTCTTGTCAATTTAAGCTATCGCTCAAAGCTATGCTACCCTTGAGTCCCAAATCAAACACTGATAAAACTTCAAATGGCCCTAACTTCTATACGGTACGTCCTACTCCTATCAAAGTTTGCAACATACCAATGCTTGTAACTTTTTACTGGAGCGTCATAAAACCTTGAAATTTTGTAACAATAAAGTACTCGAGCCTCTAGTCAATTTAAGCTATCGCTCAAAGCTATACTACACTTGAGTCCCAAATAAAACACTGATAAAACTTCAAATGGCCCTAACTTCTGTACGGTACGTCCTATACCTATCAAAGTTTGCAACATACAAATGTTTGTAACTTTTTACTGGAGCGTCATAAAACCTTGAAATTTTGTAACAATAAAGTACTCGAGCCTCTAGTCAATTTAAGCTATCGCTCAAAGCTATGCTACCCTTGAGTCCCAAATCAAACACTGATAAGACTTCAAATGGCCCTAACTTCTATACGGTACGTCCTACACCTATCAATGTTTGCAACATACAAATGCTTGTAACTTTTTACTGGAGCGTCATAAAACCTTGAAATTTTGTAACAATAAAGAACTCGAGCCTCTTGTCAATTTAAGCTATCGCTCAAAGCTATGCTACCCTTGAGTCCCAAGTCAAACACTGATTAAACTTCAAATGGCCCTAACTTCTATACTTTACGTCCTACACCTATCAAAGTTTGCAACATACAAATGCTTGTAAATTTTTACTTGAGCGTCATAAAACCTTGACATTTTGTATCAATAAAGTACTCGAGCCTCTTGTCAATTTAAGCTATCGCTCAAAGCTATGCTACCCTTGAGTCCCAAATCAAACACTGATAATACTTCAAATGCCCTAACTTCAATACGGTACGTGCTACACCTATCAAAGTTTGTAACATACAAATGCTTGTAACTTTTTACTGGAGCGTCATAAAACCTTGAAATTTTGTAACAATAAAGTACTCGAGCCTCTAGTCAATTTAAGCTATCGCTCAAAGCTATGCTACCCTTGAGTCCCAAATCAAACACTGATAAAACTTCAAATGGCCCTAACTTCTAAACGGTACGTCCTACATCTATCAAAGTTTGCAACATACAAATGCTTGTAAATTTTTACTTGAGCGTCATAAAACCTTGACATTTTGTAACAATAAAGTACTCGAGCCTCTTGTCAATTTAAGCTATCCCTCAAAGCTATGCTGCCCTTGAGTCCCAAATCAAACACTGATAAAACTTCAAATGGCCCTAACTTCTATAAGGTACGTCCTACACCTATCAAAATTTGCAACATACAAATGCGTGTAACTTTTTACTGGAGCGTCATAAAACCTTGAAATTTTGTAACAATAAAGTACTCGAGCCTCTAGTCAATTTAAGCTATCGCTCAAAGCTATGCTACCCTTGAGTCCCAAATCAAACACTGATAAGACTTCAAATGGCCCTAACTTCTATACGGTACGTCCTACACCTATCAAAGTTTGCAGCATACAAATGCTTGTAACTTTTTACTGGAGCGTCATAAAACCTTGAAATTTTGTAACAATAAAGTACTCGAGCCTCTTGTCAATTTAAGCTATCGCTCAAAGCTATGCTACCCTTGAGTCCCAAATAAAACACTGATAAAACTTCAAATGGCCCTAACTTCTATACGGTACGTCCTACTCCTATCAAAGTTTGCAACATACAAATGCTTGTAACTATTTACTGGAGCGTCATAAAACCTTGAAATTTTGTAACAATAAAGAACTCGAGCCTCTTGTCAATTTAAGCTATCGCTCAAAGCTATGCTACCCTTGAGTCCCAAATCAAACACTGATAAAACTTCAAATGGCCCTAACTTCTATACGGTACGTCCTACACCTATCAAAGTTTGCAACATACAAATGCTTGTAAATTTTTACTTGAGCGTCATAAAACCTTGACATTTTGTAACAATAAAGTAGTCGAGCCTCTTGTCAATTTAAGCTATCGCTCAAAGCTATGCTGCCCTTGAGTCTCAAATCAAACACTGAAAAGACTTCAAATGGCCCTAACTTCTATACGGTACGTCCTACACCTATCAATGTTTGCAACATACAAATGCTTGTAACTTTTTACTGGAGCGTCATAAAAATTTGAAATTTTGTAACAATAAAGTACTCGAGCCTCTAGTCAATTTAAGCTATCGCTCAAAGCTATGCTACCCTTGAGTCCCAAATCAAACACTGATAATACTTCAAATGCCCTAACTTCAATACGGTACGTTCTACACCTATCAAAGTTTGTAACATACAAATGCTTGTAACTTTTTACTGGAGCGTCATAAAACCTTGAAATTTTGTGACAATAAAGTACTCGAGCCTCTAGTCAATTTAAGCTATCGCTCAAAGCTATGCTACCCTTGAGTCCCAAATCAAACACTGATAAAACTTCAAATGGCCCTAACTTCTAAACGGTACGTCCTACACCTATCAAAGTTTGCAACATACAAATGCTTGTAAATTTTTACTTGAGCGTCATAAAACCTTGACATTTTGTAACAATAAAGTACTCGAGCCTCTTGTCAATTTAAGCTATCCCTCAAAGCTATGCTGCCCTTGAGTCCCAAATCAAACACTGATAAAGCTTCAAATGGCCCTAACTTCTATAAGGTATGTCCTACACCTATCAAAATTTGCAACATACAAATGCTTGTAACTTTTTACTGGAGCGTCATAAAACCTTGAAATTTTGTAACAATAAAGTACTCGAGCCTCTAGTCAATTTAAGATATCGCTCAAAGCTATACTACCATTGAGTCCCAAATAAAACACTGATAAAACTTCAAATGGCCCTAACTTCTGTACGGTACGTCCTATACCTATCAAAGTTTGCAACATACAAATGCTTGTAACTTTTTACTGGAGCGTCATAAAACCTTGAAATTTGGTAACAATAAAGTACTCGAGCCTCTTGTCAATTTAAGCTATCGCTCAAAGCTATGCTACCCTTGAGTCCCAAATCAAACACTGATAAGACTTCAAATGGCCCTAACTTCTATACGGTACGTCCTACACCTATCAATGTTTGCAACATATAAATGCTTGTAACTTTTTACTGGAGCGTCATAAAACCTTGAAATTTTGTAACAATAAAGAACTCGAGCCTCTTGTCAATTTAAGCTATAGCTCAAAGCTATCCTACCCTTGAGTCCCAAATCAAACACTGATAAAACTTCAAATGGCCCTAACTTCTATACTTTACGTCCTACACCTATCAAAGTTTGCAACATACAAATGCTTGTAAATTTTTACTTGAGCGTCATAAAACCTTGACATTTTGTAACAATAAAGTACTCGAGCCTCTTGTCAATTTAAGCTATCGCTCAAAGCTATGCTACCCTTGAGTCCCAAATCAAACACTGATAAAACTTCAAATGGCCCTAACTTCTATACGGTACGTCCTACACCTATCAAAGTTTGCAACATACAAATGCTTGTAAATTTTTACTTGAGCGTCATAAAACCTTGACATTTTGTAACAATAAAGTAGTCGAGCCTCTTGTCAATTTAAGCTACCGCTCAAAGCTATGCTGCCCTTGAGTCTCAAATCAAACACTGAAAAGACTTCAAATGGCCCTAACTTCTATACGGTACGTCCTACACCTATCAATGTTTGCAACATACAAATGCTTGTAACTTTTTACTGGAGCGTCATAAAAATTTGAAATTTTGTAACAATAAAGTACTCGAGCCTCTAGTCAATTTAAGCTATCGCTCAAAGCTATGCTACCCTTGAGTCCCAAATCAAACACTGATAATACTTCAAATGCCCTAACTTCAATACGGTACGTTCTACACCTATCAAAGTTTGTAACATACAAATGCTTGTAACTTTTTACTGGAGCGTCATAAAACCTTGAAATTTTGTGACAATAAAGTACTCGAGCCTCTAGTCAATTTAAGCTATCGCTCAAAGCTATGCTACCCTTGAGTCCCAAATCAAACACTGATAAAACTTCAAATGGCCCTAACTTCTAAACGGTACGTCCTACACCTATCAAAGTTTGCAACATACAAATGCTTGTAAATTTTTACTTGAGCGTCATAAAACCTTGACATTTTGTAACAATAAAGTACTCGAGCCTCTTGTCAATTTAAGCTATCCCTCAAAGCTATGCTGCCCTTGAGTACCAAATCAAACACTGATAAAACTTCAAATGGCCCTAACTTCTATAAGGTACGTCCTACACCTATCAAAATTTGCAACATACAAATGCTTGTAACTTTTTACTGGAGCGTCATAAAACCTTGAAATTTTGTAACAATAAAGAACTCGAGCCTCTTGTCAATTTAAGCTATAGCTCAAAGCTATGCTACCCTTGAGTCCCAAATCAAACACTGATAAAACTTCAAATGGCCCTAACTTCTATACTTTACGTCCTACACCTATCAAAGTTTGCAACATACAAATGCTTGTAAATTTTTACTTGAGCGTCATAAAACCTTGACATTTTGTAACAATAAAGTACTCGAGCCTCTTGTCAATTTAAGCTATCGCTCAAAGCTATGCTACCCTTGAGTCCCAAATCAAACACTGATAATACTTCAAATGCCCTAACTTCAATACGGTACGTCCTACACCTATCAAAGTTTGTAACATACAAATGCTTGTAACTTTTTACTGGAGCGTCATAAAACCTTGAAATTTTTTAACAATAAAGTACTCGAGCCTCTAGTCAGTTTAAGCTATCGCTCAAAGCTATGCTACCCTTGAGTCCCAAATAAAACACTGATAAAACTTCAAATGGCCCTAACTTCTGTACGGTACGTCCTATACCTATCAAAGTTTGCAACATACAAATGTTTGTAACTTTTTACTGGAGCGTCATAAAACCTTGAAATTTTGTAACAATAATGTACTCGAGCCTCTTGTCAATTTAAGCTATCGCTCAAAGCTATGCTACCCTTGAGTCCCAAATCAAACACTGATAAGACTTCAAATGGCCCTAACTTCTATACGGTACGTCCTACACCTATCAATGTTTGCAACATACAAATGCTTGTAACTTTTTACTGGAGCGTCATAAAACCTTGAAATTTTGTAACAATAAAGAACTCGAGCCTCTTGTCAATTTAAGCTGTAGCTCAAAGCTATGCTACCCTTGAGTCCCAAATCAAACACTGATAAAACTTCAAATGGCCCTAACTTCTATACTTTACGTCCTACACCTATCAAAGTTTGCAACATACAAATGCTTGTAACTTTTTACTGGAGCGTCATAAAACCTTGAAATTTTGTAACAATAAAGTACTCGAGCCTCTTGTCAATTTAAGCTATCGCTCAAAGCTATGCTACCCTTGAGTCCCAAATCAAACACTGATAATACTTCAAATGCCCTAACTTCAATACGGTACGTCCTACACCTATCAAAGTTTGTAACATACAAATGCTTGTAACTTTTTACTGGAGCGTCATAAAACCTTGAAATTTTTTAACAATAAAGTACTCGAGCCTCTAGTCAGTTTAAGCTATCGCTCAAAGCTATGCTACCCTTGAGTCCCAAATCAAACACTGATAAGATTTCAAATGGCCCTAACTTCTATACGGTAAGTCCTACACCTATCAATGTTTGCAACATTCAAATGCTTGTAACTTTTTACTGGACCGTCAAAAAACCTTGAAATTTTGTAACAATAAAGAACTCGAGCCTCTTGTCAATTTAAGCTATCGCTCAAAGCTATGCTATCCTTGAGTCCCAAATCTAACACTGATAAAACTTCAAATGGCCCTAACTTCTATACGGTACGTCCTACACCTATCAAAGTTTGCAACATACAAATGCTTGTAACTTTTTACTGGAGCGTCATAAAACCTTGAAATTTTGTAACAATAAAGTACTCGAGCCTCTAGTCAATTTAAGCTATCGTTCAAAGCTATACTACCATTGAGTCCCAAATAAAACACTGATAAAACTTCAAATGGCCCTAACTTCTGTACGGTACGTCCTATACCTATCAAAGTTTGCAACATACAAATGCTTGTAACTTTTTACTGGAGCGTCATAAAACCTTGAAATTTTGTAACAATAAAGTACTCGAGCCTCTAGTCAATTTAAGATATCGCTCAAAGCTATACTACCCTTGACTCCCAAATAAAACACTGATAAAACTTCAAATGGCCCTAACTTCTGTACGGTACGTCCTATACCTATCAAAGTTTGCAACATACAAATGTTTGTAACTTTTTACTGGAGCGTCATAAAACCTTGAAATTTTGTAACAATAAAGTACTCGAGCCTCTTGTCAATTTAAGCTATCGCTCAAAGCTATGCTACCCTTGAGTCCCAAATCAAACACTGATAAGACTTCAAATGGCCCTAACTTCTATACGGTACTTCCTACACCTATCAATGTTTGCAACATACAAATGCTTGTAACTTTTTACTGGAGCGTCATAAAACCTTGAAATTTTGTAACAATAAAGAACTCGAGCCTCTTGTCAATTTAAGCTATAGCTCAAAGCTATGCTACCCTTGAGTCCCAAATCAAACACTGATAAAACTTCAAATGGCCCTAACTTCTATACTTTACGTCCTACACCTATCAAAGTTTGCAACATACAAATGCTTGTAAATTTTTACTTGAGCGTCATAAAACCTTGACATTTTGTGACAATAAAGTACTCGAGCCTCTTGTCAATTGAAGCTATCGCTCAAAGCTATGCTACCCTTGAGTCCCAAATCAAACACTGATAATACTTCAAATGCCCTAACTTCAATACGGTACGTCCTACACCTATCAAAGTTTGTAACATACAAATGCTTGTAACTTTTTACTGGAGCGTCATAAAACCTTGAAATTTTTTAACAATAAAGTACTCGAGCCTCTAGTCAGTTTAAGCTATCGCTCAAAGCTATGCTACCCTTGAGTCCCAAATCAAACACTGATAAGATTTCAAATGGCCCTAACTTCTATACGGTAAGTCCTACACCTATCAATGTTTGCAACATACAAATGCTTGTAACTTTTTACTGGAGCGTCATAAAACCTTGAAATTTTGTAACAATAAAGTACTCGAGCCTCTTGTCAATATAAGCTATCGCTTAAAGCTATGCTACCCATGAGTCCCAAATCAAACACTGATAAAACTTCAAATATCTCTAACTTCTATACGGTACGTCCTACACCTATCAAAATTTGCAACATACAAATGCTTGTAACTTTTTACTGGAGCGTCATAAAACCTTGAAATTTTGTAACAATAAAGAACTCGAGACTCTTGTCAATTTAAGCTATCGCTCAAAGCTATGCTACCCTTGAGTCCCAAATCAAACACTGATGAAACTTCAAATGGCCCTAACTTCTATACGGTACGTCCTACTCCTATCAAAGTTTGCAACATACCAATGCTTTTAACTTTTTACTGGAGCGTCATAAAACCTTGAAATTTTGTAACAATTAAGTACTCGAGCCTCTAGTCAATTTAAGCTATCGCTCAAAGCTATACTACCCTTGAGTCCCAAATAAAACACTGAGAAAACTTCAAATGGCCCTAACTTCTGTACGGTACGTCCTATACCTATCAAAGTTTGCAACATACAAATGTTTGTAACTTTTTACTGGAGCGTCATAAAACCTTGAAATTTTGTATCAATAAAGTACTCGAGCCTCTTGTCAATTTAAGCTATCGCTCAAAGCTATGCTACCCTTGAGTCCCAAATCAAACACTGATAAGACTTCAAATGGCCCTAACTTCTATACGGTACGTCCTACACCTATCAATGTTTGCAACATACAAATGCTTGTAACTTTTTACTGGAGCGTCATAAAAATTTGAAATTTTGTAACAATAAAGAACTCGAGCCTCTTGTCAATTTAAGCTATCGCTCAAAGCTATGCTACCCTTGAGTCCCAAATCAAACACTGATAAAACTTCAAATGGCCCTAACTTCTATACTTTACGTCCTACACCCATCAAAGTTTGCAACATACAAATGCTTGTAAATTTTTACTGGAGCGTCATAAAACCTTGACATTTTGTAACAATAAAGTACTCGAGCCTCTTTTCAATTTAAGCTATCGCTCAAAGCTATGCTACCCTTGAGTCCCAAATCAAACACTGATAATACTTCAAATGCCCTAACTTCAATACGGTACGTCCTACAACTATCAAAGTTCTATACGGTACGTCGTACACCTATCAAAGTTTGCAACATACAAATGCTTGTAACTTTTTACTGGAGCGTCATAAAACCTTGAAATTTTGTAACAATAAAGTACTCGAGCCTCTTGTCAATTTAAGCTATCGCTCAAAGCTATGCTACCCTTGAGTCCCAAATCAAACACTGATAAAACTTCAAATGGCCCTAACTTCTATACGGTACGTCCTACACCTATCAAAGTTTGCAACATACAAATGCTCGTAAATTTTTACTTGAGCGTCATAAAACCTTGACATTTTGTAACAATAAAGTACTCGAGCCTCTTGTCAATTTAAGCTATCGCTCAAAGCTATGCTACCTTGAAATTTTGTAACAATTAAGTACTCGAGCCTCTAGTCAATTTAAGCTATCGCTCAAAGCTATACTACCCTTGAGTCCCAAATAAAACACTGAGAAAACTTCAAATGGCCCTAACTTCTGTACGGTACGTCCTATACCTATCAAAGTTTGCAACATACAAATGTTTGTAACTTTTTACTGGAGCGTCATAAAACCTTGAAATTTTGTATCAATAAAGTACTCGAGCCTCTTGTCAATTTAAGCTATCGCTCAAAGCTATGCTACCCTTGAGTCCCAAATCAAACACTGATAAGACTTCAAATGGCCCTAACTTCTATACGGTACGTCCAACACCTATCAATGTTTGCAACATACAAATGCTTGTAACTTTTTACTGGAGCGTCATAAAAATTTGAAATTTTGTAACAATAAAGAACTCGAGTCTCTTGTCAATTTAAGCTATCGCTCAAAGCTATGCTACCCTTGAGTCCCAAATCAAACACTGATAAAACTTCAAATGGCCCTAACTTCTATACTTTACGTCCTACACCTATCAAAGTTTGCAACATACAAATGCTTGTAAATTTTTACTGGAGCGTCATAAAACCTTGACATTTTGTAACAATAAAGTACTCGAGCCTCTTTTCAATTTAAGCTATCGCTCAAAGCTATGCTACCCTTGAGTCCCAAATCAAACACTGATAATACTTCAAATGCCCTAACTTCAATACGGTACGTCCTACAACTATCAAAGTTCTATACGGTACGTCCTACACCTATCAAAATTTGCAACATACATATGCTTGTAACTTTTTACTGGAGCGTCATAAAACCTTGAAATTTTGTAACAATAAAGAACTCGAGCCTCTTGTCAATTTAAGCTATCGCTCAAAGCTATGCTACCCTTGAGTCCCAAATCAAACACTGATAAAACTTCAAATGGCCCTAACTTCTATACGGTACGTCGTACACCTATCAAAGTTTGCAACATACAAATACTTGTAACTTTTTACTGGAGCGTCATAAAACCTTGACATTTTGTAACAATAAAGTACTCGAGCCTCTTGTCAATTTATGCTATCGCTCAAAGCTATGCTACCCTTGAGTCCCAAATCAAACACTGATAATACTTCAAATGCCCTAACTTCTATACGGTACGTCCTACACCTATCAAAGTTTGTAACATACAAATGCTTGAAAATTTTACTGGAGCGTCATAAAACCTTGAAATTTTGTAACAATAAAGTACTCGAGCCTCTAGTCAATTTAAGCTATCGCTCAAAGCTATGCTACCCTTGAGTCCCAAATAAAACACTGATAAGATTTCAAATGGCCCTAACTTCTATACGGTACGTCCTACACCTATCAATTATTGCAACATTCAAATGCTTGTAACTTTTTACTGGACCGTCATAAAACCTTGAAATTTTGTAACAATAAAGAACTCGAGCCTCTTGTCAATTTAAGCTATCGCTCAAAGCTATGCTACCCTTGAGTCCCAAATCAAACACTGATAAAACTTCAAATGGCCCTAACTTCTATACGGTACGTCCCACACCTATCAAAGTTTGCAACATACAAATGCTTGTAACTTTTTACTGGAGCGTCATAAAACGGTAAAAATTTGTAACAATAAAGTACTCGAGCCTCTTGTCAATTTAAACTATCGCTCAAAGCTATGCTGTTTGCAACATTCAAATGCTTGTAACTTTTTACTGGAACGTCAAAAAACCTTGAAATTTTGTAACAATAAAGAACTCGAGCCTCTTGTCAATTTAAGCTATCGCTCAAAGCTATGCTACCCTTGAGTCCCAAATCAAACACTGATAAAACTTCAAATGGCCCTAACTTCTATACGGTACGTCCCACACCTATCAAAGTTTGCAACATACAAATGCTTGTAACTTTTTACTGGAGCGTCATAAAACCTTGAAATTTTGTAACAATAAAGTACTCGAGCCTCTAGTCAATTTAAGCTATCGCTCAAAGCTATGCTACCCTTGAGTCCCAAATCAAACACTGATAAGACTTCAAATGGCCCTAACTTCTCTACGGTACGTCCTACACCTATCAATGTTTGCAACATACAAATGCTTGTAACTTTTTACTGGAGCGTCATAAAACCTTGAAATTTTGTAACAATAAAGAACTCGAGCCTCTTGTCAATTTAAGCTATCGCTCAAAGCTATGCTACCCTTGAGTCCCAAGTCAAACACTGATAAAACTTCAAATGGCCCTAACTTCTATACTTTACGTCCTACACCTATCAAAGTTTGCAACATACAAATGCTTGTAAATTTTTACTTGAGCGTCATAAAACCTTGACATTTTGTAACAATAAAGTACTCGAGCCTCTTGTCAATTTAAGCTATCGCTCAAAGCTATGCTACCCTTGAGTCCCAAATCAAACACTGATAATACTTCAAATGCCCTAACTTCAATACGGTACGTCCTACACCTATCAAAGTTTGTAACATACAAATGCTTGTAACTTTTTACTGGAGCGTCATAAAAATTTGAAATTTTGTAACAATAAAGTACTCGAGCCTCTAGTCAATTTAAGCTATCGCTCAAAGCTATGCTACCCTTGAGTCCCAAATCAAACACTGAAAATACTTCAAATGCCCTAACTTCAATACGGTACGTGCTACACCTATCAAAGTTTGTAACATACAAATGCTTGTAACTTTTTACTGGAGCGTCATAAAACCTTGAAATTTTGTAACAATAAAGTACTCGAGCCTCTAGTCAATTTAAGCTATCGCTCAAAGCTATGCTACCCTTGAGTCCCAAATCAAACACTGATAAAACTTCAAATGGCCCTAACTTCTAAACGGTACGTCCTACACCTATCAAAGTTTGCAACATACAAATGCTTGTAAATTTTTACTTGAGCGTCATAAAACCTTGACATTTTGTAACAATAAAGTACTCGAGCCTCTTGTCAGTTTAAGCTATCCCTCAAAGCTATGCTGCCCTTGAGTCCCAAATCAAACACTGATAAAACTTCAAATGGCCCTAACTTCTATAAGGTACGTCCTACACCTATCAAAATTTGCAACATACAAATGCTTGTAACTTTTTACTGGAGCGTCATAAAACCTTGAAATTTTGTAACAATAAAGTACTCGAGCCTCTTGTCAATTTAAGCTCTCGCTCAAAGCTATGCTATCCTTGAGTCCCAAATCAAACACTGATAAAACTTCAAATGGCCCTAACTTCTATACGGTACGTCCTACACCTATCAAAGTTTGCAACATACAAATGCTTGTAAATTTTTACTTGAGCGTCATGAAAACTTGACATTTTGTAACAATAAAGTACTCGAGCCTCTTGTCAATTTAAGCTGTGGCTCAAAGCTATGCTACCCTTGAGTCCCAAATCAAACACTGATAAAACTTCAAATGGCTCTAACTTCAATACGGTACGTCCTACACCTATCAAAGTTTGTAACATACAAATGCTTGTAACTTTTTACTGGAGCGTCATAAAACCTTGAAATTTTGTAACAATAAAGTACTCGAGCCTCTAGTCAATTTAAGCTATCGCTCAAAGCTATGCTACCCTTGAGTCCCAAATCAAACACTGATAAGACTTCAAATGGCCCTAACTTCTATACGGTACGTCCTACACCTATCAAAGTTTGCAGCATACAAATGCTTGTAACTTTTTACTGGAGCGTCATAAAACCTTGAAATTTTGTAACAATAAAGTACTCGAGCCTCTTGTCAATTTAAGCTATCGCTCAAAGCTATGCTACCCTTGAGTCCCAAATAAAACACTGATAAAACTTCAAATGGCCCTAACTTCTATACGGTACGTCCTACTCCTATCAAAGTTTGCAACATACAAATGCTTGTAACTATTTACTGGAGCGTCATAAAACCTTGAAATTTTGTAACAATAAAGAACTCGAGCCTCTTGTCAATTTAAGCTATCGCTCAAAGCTATGCTACCCTTGAGTCCCAAATCAAACACTGATAAAACTTCAAATGGCCCTAACTTCTATACGGTACGTCCTACACCTATCAAAGTTTGCAACATACAAATGCTTGTAAATTTTTACTTGAGCGTCATAAAACCTTGACACATTTTGTAACAATAAAGTACTCGAGCCTCTTGTCAATTTAAGCTATCGCTCAAAGCTATGCTGCCCTTGAGTCCCAAATCAAACACTGAAAAGACTTCAAATGGCCCTAACTTCTATACGGTACGTCCTACACCTATCAATATTTGCAACATACAAATGCTTGTAACTTTTTACTGGACCGTCATAAAACCTTGAAATTTTGTAACAATAAAGAACTCGAGCCTCTTGTCAATTTAAGCTATCGCTCAAAGCTATGGTACCCTTGAGTCCCAAATCAAACACTGATAAAACTTCAAATGGCCCTAACTTCTATACGGTACGTCGTACACTATCAAAGTTTGCAACATACAAATGCTTGTAACTCTTTACTGGAGCGTCATAAAACCTTGAAATTTTGTAACAATAAAGTACTCGAGCCTCTTGTCAATTTAAGCTATCGCTCAAAGCTATGCTACCATTGAGTCCCAAATCAAACACTGATAATACTTCAAATGCCCTAACTTCTATACGGTACGTCCTACACCTATCAAAGTTTGTAACATACAAATGCTTGTAACTTTTTACTGGAGCGTCATAAAACCTTGAAATTTTGTAATAATAAAGCACTCGAGCCTCTAGTCAATTTAAGCTATCGCTCAAAGCTATTCTACCCTTGAGTCCCAAATAAAACACTGATAAGACTTCAAATGGCCCTAACTTCTATGCGGTACGTCCTACACCTATCAATGTTTGCAACATTCAAATGCTTGTAACTTTTTACTGGACCGTCATAAAACCTTGAAATTTTGTAACAATAAAGAACTCGAGCCTCTTGTCAATTTAAACTATCGCTCAAAGCTATGCTGTTTGCAACATTCAAATGCTTGTAACTTTTTACTGGAACGTCAAAAAACCTTGAAATTTTGTAACAATAAAGAACTCGAGCCTCTTGTCAATTTAAGCTATCGCTCAAAGCTATGCTACCCTTGAGTCCCAAATCAAACACTGATAAAACTTCAAATGGCCCTAACTTCTATACGGTACGTCCCACACCTATCAAAGTTTGCAACATACAAATGCTTGTAACTTTTTACTGGAGCGTCATAAAACGTTGAAATTTTGTAACAATAAAGTACTCGAGCCTCTTGTCAATTTAAGCTATCGCTCAAAGCTATGCTACCCTTGAGTCCCAAATCAAACACTGATAAAACTTCAAATGGCCCTAACTTCTATACGGTACGTCCTACTCCTATCAAAGTTTGCAACATACCAATGCTTGTAACTTTTTACTGGAGCGTCATAAAACCTTGAAATTTTGTAACAATAAAGTACTCGAGCCTCTAGTCAATTTAAGCTATCGCTCAAAGCTATACTACACTTGAGTCCCAAATAAAACACTGATAAAACTTCAAATGGCCCTAACTTCTGTACGGTACGTCCTATACCTATCAAAGTTTGCAACATACAAATGTTTGTAACTTTTTACTGGAGCGTCATAAAACCTTGAAATTTTGTAACAATAAAGTACTCGAGCCTCTAGTCAATTTAAGCTATCGCTCAAAGCTATGCTACCCTTGAGTCCCAAATCAAACACTGATAAGACTTCAAATGGCCCTAACTTCTCTACGGTACGTCCTACACCTATCAATGTTTGCAACATACAAATGCTTGTAACTTTTTACTGGAGCGTCATAAAACCTTGAAATTTTGTAACAATAAAGAACTCGAGCCTCTTGTCAATTTAAGCTATCGGTCAAAGCTATGCTATCCTTGAGTCCCAAATCAAACACTGATAAAACTTCAAATGGCCCTAACTTCTATACGGTACGTCCTACACCTATCAAAGTTTGCAACATACAAATGCTTGTAAATTTTTACTTGAGCGTCATGAAAACTTGACATTTTGTAACAATAAAGTACTCGAGCCTCTTGTCAATTTAAGCTGTCGCTCAAAGCTATGCTACCCTTGAGTCCCAAATCAAACACTGATAAAACTTCAAATGGCTCTAACTTCAATACGGTACGTCCTACACCTATCAAAGTTTGTAACATACAAATGCTTGTAACTTTTTACTGGAGCGTCATAAAACCTTGAAATTTTGTAACAATAAAGTACTCGAGCCTCTAGTCAATTTAAGCTATCGCTCAAAGCTATGCTACCCTTGAGTCCCAAATCAAACACTGATAAGACTTCAAATGGCCCTAACTTCTATACGGTACGTCCTACTCCTATCAAAGTTTGCAACATACAAATGCTTGTAACTATTTACTGGAGCGTCATAAAACCTTGAAATTTTGTAACAATAAAGAACTCGAGCCTCTTGTCAATTTAAGCTATCGCTCAAAGCTATGCTACCCTTGAGTCCCAAATCAAACACTGATAAAACTTCAAATGGCCCTAACTTCTATACGGTACGTCCTACACCTATCAAAGTTTGCAACATACAAATGCTTGTAAATTTTTACTTGAGCGTCATAAAACCTTGACATTTTGTAACAATAAAGTACTCGAGCCTCTTGTCAATTTAAGCTATCGCTCAAAGCTATGCTGCCCTTGAGTCCCAAATCAAACACTGAAAAGACTTCAAATGGCCCTAACTTCTATACGGTACGTCCTACACCTATCAATATTTGCAACATACAAATGCTTGTAACTTTTTACTGGACCGTCATAAAACCTTGAAATTTTGTAACAATAAAGAACTCGAGCCTCTTGTCAATTTAAGCTATCGCTCAAAGCTATGGTACCCTTGAGTCCCAAATCAAACACTGATAAAACTTCAAATGGCCCTAACTTCTATACGGTACGTCGTACACTATCAAAGTTTGCAACATACAAATGCTTGTAACTCTTTACTGGAGCGTCATAAAACCTTGAAATTTTGTAACAATAAAGTACTCGAGCCTCTTGTCAATTTAAGCTATCGCTCAAAGCTATGCTACCATTGAGTCCCAAATCAAACACTGATAATACTTCAAATGCCCTAACTTCTATACGGTACGTCCTACACCTATCAAAGTTTGTAACATACAAATGCTTGTAACTTTTTACTGGAGCGTCATAAAACCTTGAAATTTTGTAATAATAAAGCACTCGAGCCTCTAGTCAATTTAAGCTATCGCTCAAAGCTATTCTACCCTTGAGTCCCAAATAAAACACTGATAAGACATCAAATGGCCCTAACTTCTATGCTGTACGTCCTACACCTATCAATGTTTGCAACATTCAAATGCTTGTAACTTTTTACTGGACCGTCATAAAACCTTGAAATTTTGTAACAATAAAGAACTCGAGCCTCTTGTCAATTTAAACTATCGCTCAAAGCTATGCTGTTTGCAACATTCAAATGCTTGTAACTTTTTACTGGAACGTCAAAAAACCTTGAAATTTTGTAACAATAAAGAACTCGAGCCTCTTGTCAATTTAAGCTATCGTTCAAAGCTATGCTACCCTTGAGTCCCAAATCAAACACTGATAAAACTTCAAATGGCCCTAACTTCTATACGGTACGTCCCACACCTATCAAAGTTTGCAACATACCAATGCTTGTAACTTTTTACTGGAGCGTCATAAAACCTTGAAATTTTGTAACAATAAAGTACTCGAGCCTCTAGTCAATTTAAGCTATCGCTCAAAGCTATACTACACTTGAGTCCCAAATAAAACACTGATAAAACTTCAAATGGCCCTAACTTCTGTACGGTACGTCCTATACCTATCAAAGTTTGCAACATACAAATGTTTGTAACTTTTTACTGGAGCGTCATAAAACCTTGAAATTTTGTAACAATAAAGTACTCGAGCCTCTAGTCAATTTAAGCTATCGCTCAAAGCTATGCTACCCTTGAGTCCCAAATCAAACACTGATAAGACTTCAAATGGCCCTAACTTCTATACGGTACGTCCTACACCTATCAATGTTTGCAACATACAAATGCTTGTAACTTTTTACTGGAGCGTCATAAAACCTTGAAATTTTGTAACAATAAAGAACTCGAGCCTCTTGTCAATTTAAGCTATCGCTCAAAGCTATGCTACCCTTGAGTCCCAAGTCAAACACTGATAAAACTTCAAATGGCCCTAACTTCTATACTTTACGTCCTACACCTATCAAAGTTTGCAACATACAAATGCTTGTAAATTTTTACTTGAGCGTCATAAAACCTTGACATTTTGTAACAATAAAGTACTCGAGCCTCTTGTCAATTTAAGCTATCGCTCAAAGCTATGCTACCCTTGAGTCCCAAATCAAACACTGATAATACTTCAAATGCCCTAACTTCAATACGGTACGTCCTACACCTATCAAAGTTTGTAACATACAAATGCTTGTAACTTTTTACTGGAGCGTCATAAAACCTTGAAATTTTGTAACAATAAAGTACTCGAGCCTCTAGTCAATTTAAGCTATCGCTCAAAGCTATGCTACCCTTGAGTCCCAAATCAAACACTGATAAGACTTCAAATGGCCCTAACTTCTATACGGTACGTCCTACTCCTATCAAAGTTTGCAACATACAAATGCTTGTAACTATTTACTGGAGCGTCATAAAACCTTGAAATTTTGTAACAATAAAGAACTCGAGCCTCTTGTCAATTTAAGCTATCGTCAAAGCTATGCTACCCTTGAGTCCCAAATCAAACACTGATAAAACTTCAAATGGCCCTAACTTCTAAACGGTACGTCCTACACCTATCAAAGTTTGCAACATACAAATGCTTGTAAATTTTTACTTGAGCGTCATAAAACCTTGACATTTTGTAACAATAAAGTACTCGAGCCTCTTGTCAATTTAAGCTATCCCTCAAAGCTATGCTGCCCTTGAGTCCCAAATCAAACACTGATAAAACTTCAAATGGCCCTAACTTCTATAAGGTACGTCCTACACCTATCAAAATTTGCAACATACAAATGCTTGTAACTTTTTACTGGAGCGTCATAAAACCTTGAAATTTTGTAACAATAAAGTACTCGAGCCTCTTGTCAATTTAAGCTCTCGCTCAAAGCTATGCTATCCTTGAGTCCCAAATCAAACACTGATAAAACTTCAAATGGCCCTAACTTCTATACGGTACGTCCTACACCTATCAAAGTTTGCAACATACAAATGCTTGTAAATTTTTACTTGAGCGTCATGAAAACTTGACATTTTGTAACAATAAAGTACTCGAGCCTCTTGTCAATTTAAGCTGTCGCTCAAAGCTATGCTACCCTTGAGTCCCAAATCAAACACTGATAAAACTTCAAATGGCTCTAACTTCAATACGGTACGTCCTACACCTATCAAAGTTTGTAACATACAAATGCTTGTAACTTTTTACTGGAGCGTCATAAAACCTTGAAATTTTGTAACAATAAAGTACTCGAGCCTCTAGTCAATTTAAGCTATCGCTCAAAGCTATGCTACCCTTGAGTCCCAAATCAAACACTGATAAGACTTCAAATGGCCCTAACTTCTATACGGTACGTCCTACACCTATCAAAGTTTGCAGCATACAAATGCTTGTAACTTTTTATTGGAGCGTCATAAAACCTTGAAATTTTGTAACAATAAAGTACTCGAGCCTCTTGTCAATTTAAGCTATCGCTCAAAGCTATGCTACCCTTGAGTCCCAAATGAAACACTGATAAAACTTCAAATGGCCCTAACTTCTATACGGTACGTCCTACTCCTATCAAAGTTTGCAACATACAAATGCTTGTAACTATTTACTGGAGCGTCATAAAACCTTGAAATTTTGTAACAATAAAGAACTCGAGCCTCTTGTCAATTTAAGCTATCGCTCAAAGCTATGCTACCCTTGAGTCCCAAATCAAACACTGATAAAACTTCAAATGGCCCTGACTTCTATACGGTACGTCCTACACCTATCAAAGTTTGCAACATACAAATGCTTGTAAATTTTTACTTGAGCGTCATAAAACCTTGACATTTTGTAACAATAAAGTACTCGAGCCTCTTGTCAATTTAAGCTATCGCTCAAAGCTATGCTGCCCTTGAGTCCCAAATCAAACACTGAAAAGACTTCAAATGGCCCTAACTTCTATACGGTACGTCCTACACCTATCAATATTTGCAACATACAAATGCTTGTAACTTTTTACTGGACCGTCATAAAACCTTGAAATTTTGTAACAATAAAGAACTCGAGCCTCTTGTCAATTTAAGCTATCGCTCAAAGCTATGGTACCCTTGAGTCCCAAATCAAACACTGATAAAACTTGAAATGGCCCTAACTTCTATACGGTACTTCCTACACCTATCAAAGTTTGCAACATACAAATGCTTGTAACTTTTTACTGGAGCGTCATAAAACCTTGAAATTTTGTAACAATAAAGAACTCGAGCCTCTTGTCAATTTAAGCTATCGCTCAAAGCTATGCTATCCTTGAGTCCCAAATCAAACACTGATAAAACTTCAAATGGCCCTAACTTCTATACGGTACGTCCTACACCTATCAAAGTTTGCAACATACAAATGCTTGTAAATTTTTACTTGAGCGTCATGAAAACTTGACATTTTGTAACAATAAAGTACTCGAGCCTCTTGTCAATTTAAGCTGTCGCTCAAAGCTATGCTACCCTTGAGTCCCAAATCAAACACTGATAAAACTTCAAATGGCTCTAACTTCAATACGGTACGTCCTACACCTATCAAAGTTTGTAACATACAAATGCTTGTAACTTTTTACTGGAGCGTCATAAAACCTTGAAATTTTGTAACAATAAAGTACTCGAGCCTCTAGTCAATTTAAGCTATCGCTCAAAGCTATGCTACCCTTGAGTCCCAAATCAAACACTGATAAGACTTCAAATGGCCCTAACTTCTATACGGTACGTCCTACACCTATCAAAGTTTGCAGCATACAAATGCTTGTAACTTTTTACTGGAGCGTCATAAAACCTTGAAATTTTGTAACAATAAAGTACTCGAGCCTCTTGTCAATTTAAGCTATCGCTCAAAGCTATGCTACCCTTGAGTCCCAAATAAAACACTGATAAAACTTCAAATGGCCCTAACTTCTATACGGTACGTCCTACTCCTATCAAAGTTTGCAACATACAAATGCTTGTAACTATTTACTGGAGCGTCATAAAACCTTGAAATTTTGTAACAATAAAGAACTCGAGCCTCTTGTCAATTTAAGCTATCGCTCAAAGCTATGCTACCCTTGAGTCCCAAATCAAACACTGATAAAACTTCAAATGGCCCTGACTTCTATACGGTACGTCCTACACCTATCAAAGTTTGCAACATACAAATGCTTGTAAATTTTTACTTGAGCGTCATAAAACCTTGACATTTTGTAACAATAAAGTACTCGAGCCTCTTGTCAATTTAAGCTATCGCTCAAAGCTATGCTGCCCTTGAGTCCCAAATCAAACACTGAAAAGACTTCAAATGGCCCTAACTTCTATACGGTACGTCCTACACCTATCAATATTTGCAACATACAAATGCTTGTAACTTTTTACTGGACCGTCATAAAACCTTGAAATTTTGTAACAATAAAGAACTCGAGCCTCTTGTCAATTTAAGCTATCGCTCAAAGCTATGGTACCCTTGAGTCCCAAATCAAACACTGATAAAACTTGAAATGGCCCTAACTTCTATACGGTACTTCCTACACCTATCAAAGTTTGCAACATACAAATGCTTGTAACTTTTTACTGGAGCGTCATAAAACCTTGAAATTTTGTAACAATAAAGAACTCGAGCCTCTTGTCAATTTAAGCTATCGCTCAAAGCTATGCTACCCTTGAGTCCCAAATCAAACACTGATAATACTTCAAATGCCCTAACTTCAATACGGTACGTGCTACACCTATCAAAGTTTGTAACATACAAATGCTTGTAACTTTTTACTGGAGCGTCATAAAACCTTGAAATTTTGTAACAATAAAGTACTCGAGCCTCTAGTCAATTTAAGCTATCGCTCAAAGCTATGCTACCCTTGAGTCCCAAATCAAACACTGATAAAACTTCAAATGGCCCTAACTTCTAAACGGTACGTCCTACACCTATCAAAGTTTGCAACATACAAATGCTTGTAAATTTTTACTTGAGCGTCATAAAACCTTGACATTTTGTAACAATAAAGTACTCGAGCCTCTTGTCAATTTAAGCTATCCCTCAAAGCTATGCTGCCCTTGAGTCCCAAATCAAACACTGATAAAACTTCAAATGGCCCTAACTTCTATAAGGTACGTCCTACACCTATCAAAATTTGCAACATACAAATGCTTGTAACTTTTTACTGGAGCGTCATAAAACCTTGAAATTTTGTAACAATAAAGTACTCGAGCCTCTTGTCAATTTAAGCTCTCGCTCAAAGCTATGCTATCCTTGAGTCCCAAATCAAACACTGATAAAACTTCAAATGGCCCTAACTTCTATACGGTACGTCCTACACCTATCAAAGTTTGCAACATACAAATGCTTGTAAATTTTTACTTGAGCGTCATGAAAACTTGACATTTTGTAACAATAAAGTACTCGAGCCTCTTGTCAATTTAAGCTGTCGCTCAAAGCTATGCTACCCTTGAGTCCCAAATCAAACACTGATAAAACTTCAAATGGCTCTAACTTCAATACGGTACGTCCTACACCTATCAAAGTTTGTAACATACAAATGCTTGTAACTTTTTACTGGAGCGTCATAAAACCTTGAAATTTTGTAACAATAAAGTAATCGAGCCTCTAGTCAATTTAAGCTATCGCTCAAAGCTATGCTACCCTTGAGTCCCAAATCAAACACTGATAAGACTTCAAATGGCCCTAACTTCTATACGGTACGTCCTACACCTATCAAAGTTTGCAGCATACAAATGCTTGTAACTTTTTACTGGAGCGTCATAAAACCTTGAAATTTTGTAACAATAAAGTACTCGAGCCTCTTGTCAATTTAAGCTATCGCTCAAAGCTATGCTACCCTTGAGTCCCAAATAAAACACTGATAAAACTTCAAATGGCCCTAACTTCTATACGGTACGTCCTACTCCTATCAAAGTTTGCAACATACAAATGCTTGTAACTATTTACTGGAGCGTCATAAAACCTTGAAATTTTGTAACAATAAAGAACTCGAGCCTCTTGTCAATTTAAGCTATCGCTCAAAGCTATGCTACCCTTGAGTCCCAAATCAAACACTGATAAAACTTCAAATGGCATTGACTTCTATACGGTACGTCCTACACCTATCAAAGTTTGCAACATACAAATGCTTGTAAATTTTTACTTGAGCGTCATAAAACCTTGACATTTTGTAACAATAAAGTACTCGAGCCTCTTGTCAATTTAAGCTATCGCTCAAAGCTATGCTGCCCTTGAGTCCCAAATCAAACACTGAAAAGACTTCAAATGGCCCTAACTTCTATACGGTACGTCCTACACCTATCAATATTTGCAACATACAAATGCTTGTAACTTTTTACTGGACCGTCATAAAACCTTGAAATTTTGTAACAATAAAGAACTCGAGCCTCTTGTCAATTTAAGCTATCGCTCAAAGCTATGGTACCCTTGAGTCCCAAATCAAACACTGATAAAACTTGAAATGGCCCTAACTTCTATATGGTACTTCCTACACCTATCAAAGTTTGCAACATACAAATGCTTGTAACTTTTTACTGGAGCGTCATAAAACCTTGAAATTTTGTAACAATAAAGAACTCGAGCCTCTTGTCAATTTAAGCTATCGCTCAAAGCTATGCTACCCTTGAGTCCCAAATCAAACACTGATAAAACTTCAAATGGCCCTAACTGCTATACGGTACGTCCTACACCTATCAAAGTTTGCAACATACAAATGCTTGTAACTTTTTACTGGAGCGTCATACAACCTTGAAATTTTGTAACAATAAAGTACTCGAGCCTCTTGTCAATTTAAGCTATCGCTCAAAGCTATGCTACCCTTGAGTCCCAAATCAAACACTGATAAAACTTCAAATGGCCCTAACTTCTATACGGTACGTCCTACACCTATCAAAGTTTGCAACATACAAATGCTTGTAACTTTTTACTGGAGCGTCATAAAACCTTGCAATTTTGTAACAATAAAGTACTCGAGCCTCTTGTCAATTTAAGCTTTCGCTCAAAGCTATACTACCCTTGAGTCCCAAATAAAACACTGATAAAACTTCAAATGGCCCTAACTTCTATTCGGTACGTCCTACACCTATCAATGTTTGCAACATTCAAATGCTTGTAACTTTTTACTGGACCGTCATAAAACCTTGAAATTTTGTAACAATAAAGAAGTCGAGCCTCTTGTCAATTTAAGCTATCGTTCAAAGCTATGCTACCCTTGAGTCCCAAATCAAACACTGATAAAACTTCAAATGGCCCTAACTTCTATACGGTACGTCCTACATCTATCAAAGTTTGCAACATACAAATGCTTGTAACTTTTTACTGGAGCGTCATAAAACCTTGAAATTTTGTAACAATAAAGTACTCGAGCCTCTTGTCAATTTAAGCTATCGCTCAAAGCTATGCTACCCTTGAGTCCCAAATCAAACACTGATAAAACTTCAAATGGCCCTAACTGCTATACGGTACGTCCTACACCTATCAAAGTTTGCAACATACAAATGCTTGTAAATTTTTACTTGAGCGTCATAAAACCTTGACATTTTGTAACAATAAAGTACTCGAGCCTCTTGTCAATTTAAGCTATCGCTCAAAGCTATGCTGCCCTTGAGTCCCAAATCAAACACTGATAAGACTTCAAATGGCCCTAACTTCTATACGGTACGTCCTACACCTATCAATGTTTGCAACATACAAATGCTTGTAACTTTTTACTGGACCGTCATAAAACCTTGAAATTTTGTAACAATAAAGAACTCGAGCCTCTTGTCAATTTAAGCTATCGCTCAAAGCTATGCTACCCTTGAGTCCCAAATCAAACACTGATAAAACTTCAAATGGCCCTAACTGCTATACGGTACGTCCTACACCTATCAAAGTTTGCAACATACAAATGGTTGTAACTTTTTACTGGAGCGTCATAAAACCTTGAAATTTGTAACAATAAAGAACTTGAGCCTCTTGTCAATTTAAGCTATCGCTCAAAGCTATGCTACCCTTGAGTCCCAAATCAAACACTGATAAAACTTCAAATGGACCTAACTTCTATACGGTACGTCCAACACCTATCAAAGTTTGCAACATACAAATGCTTGTAACTTTTTACTGGAGCGTCATAAAACCTTGCAATTTTGTAACAATAAAGTACTCCAGCCTCTTGTCAATTTAAGCTATCGCTCAAAGCTATACTACCCTTGAGTCCCAAATAAAACACTGATAAAACTTCAAATGGCCCTAACTTCTATACGGTACGTCCTACACCTATCAATGTTTGCAACATTCAAATGCTTGTAACTTTTTACTGGACCGTCATAAAACCTTGAAATTTTGTAACAATAAAGAAGTCGAGCCTCTTGTCAATTTAAGCTATCGCTCAAAGCTATACTACCCTTGAGTCCGAAATCAAACACTGATAGAACTTCAAATGGCCCTAACTTCTATACGGTACGTCCTACACCTATCAAAGTTTGCAACATAGAAATGCTTGTAACTTTTTACTGGAGCGTCATAAAACCTTGAAATTTTGTGACAATAAAGTACTCGAGCCTCTTGTCAATTTAAGCTATCGCTCAAAGCTATGCTACCCTTGAGTCCCAAATAAAACACTGATAAAACTTGAAATGGCCCTAACTTCTATACGGTACGTCCTACTCCTATCAAAGTTTGCAACATACAAATGCTTGTAACTATTTACTGGAGCGTCATAAAACCTTGAAATTTTGTAACAATAAAGAACTCGAGCCTCCTGTCAATTTAAGCTATCGCTCAAAGCTATGCTACCCTTGAGTCCCAAATCAAACACTGATAAAACTTCAAATGGCCCTAACTTCTATACGGTACGTCCTACACCGATCAAAGTTTGCAACATACAAATGCTTGTAGCTTTTTACTGGAGCGTCATAAAACCTTGAAATTTTGTAACAATAAAGTACTCGAGCCTCTTGTCAATTTAAGCTATCGCTCAAAGCTATGCTACCCTTGAGTCTTAAATAAAACACTGATAAAACTTCAAATGGCCCTAACTTCTATACGGTACGTCCTACACCTATCAAAGTTTGCAACATACAAATGCTTGTAAACTTTTACTTGAGCGTCATGAAACCTTGACATTTTGTAACAATAAAGTACTCGAGCCTCTTGTCAATTTAAGCTATCGCTCAAAGCTATGCTACCCTTGAGTCCCAAATCAAACACTTATAATACTTCAAATGCCCTAACTTCTATACGGTACGTCCTACACCTATCAAAGTTTGTAACATACAAATGCTTGTAACTTTTTACTGGAGCGTCATAAAACCTTGAAATTTGGTAACAATAAAGAAGTCGAGCCTCTTGTCAATTTAAGCTATCGCTCAAAGCTATGCTACCCTTGAGTCCCAAATCAAACACTGATAGAACGTCAAATGGCCCTAACTTCTATACGGTACGTCCTACACCTATCAAAGTTTGCAACATACAAATGCTTGTAACTTTTTACTGGAGCGTCATAAAACCTTGAAATTTTGTAACAATAAAGTACTCGAGCCTCTTGTCAATTTAAGCTATCGCTCAAAGCTATGCTACCCTTGAGTCCCAAATCAAACACTGATAAAACTTCAAATGGCCCTAACTGCTATACGGTACGTCCTACACCTATCAAAGTTTGCAACATACAAATGCTTGTAAATTTTTACTTGAGCGTCATAAAACCTTGACATTTTGTAACAATAAAGTACTCGAGCCTCTTGTCAATTTAAGCTATCGCTCAAAGCTATGCTGCCCTTGAGTCCCAAATCAAACACTGATAAGACTTCAAATGGCCCTAACTTCTATACGGTACGTCCTACACCTATCAATGTTTGCAACATACAAATGCTTGTAACTTTTTACTGGACCGTCATAAAACCTTGAAATTTTGTAACAATAAAGAACTCGAGCCTCTTGTCAATTTAAGCTATCGCTCAAAGCTATGCTACCCTTGAGTCCCAAATCAAACACTGATAAAACTTGAAATGGTCCTAACTTCTATACGGTACTTCCTACACCTATCAAAGTTTGCAGCATACAAATGCTTGTAACTTTTTACTGGAGCGTCATAAAACCTTGAAATTTTGTAACAATAAAGTATTCGAGCCTCTTTTCAATTTAAGCTATCGCTCAAAGCTATGCTACCCTTGAGTCCCAAATAAAACACTGATAAAACTTCAAATGGCCCTAACTTCTATACGGTACGTCCTACTCCTATCAAAGTTTGCAACATACAAATGCTTGTAACTATTTACTGGAGCGTCATAAAACCTTGAAATTTTGTAACAATAAAGAACTCGAGCCTCCTGTCAATTTAAGCTATCGCTCAAAGCTATGCTACCCTTGAGTCCCAAATCAAACACTGATAAAACTTCAAATGGCCCTAACTTCTATACGGTATGTCCTACACCGATCAAAGTTTGCAACATACATATGCTTGTAAACTTTTACTTGAGCGTCATGAAACCTTGACATTTTGTAACAATAAAGTACTCGAGCCTCTTGTCAATTTAAGCTATCGCTCAAAGCTATGCTACCCTTGAGTCCCAAATCAAACACTGATAGAACTTCAAATGGCCCTAACTTCTATACGGTACGTCCTACACCTATTAAAGTTTGCAACATACAAATGCTTGTAACTTTTTACTGGAGCGTCATAAAACCTTGAAATTTTGTAACAATAAAGTACTCGAGCCTCTTGTCAATTTAAGCTATCGCTCAAAGCTATGCTACCCTTGAGTCCCAAATCAAACACTGATAAAACTTCAAATGGCCCTAACTGCTATACGGTACGTCCTACACCTATCAAAGTTTGCAACATACAAATGCTTGTAAATTTTTACTTGAGCGTCATAAAACCTTGACATTTTGTAACAATAAAGTACTCGAGCCTCTTGTCAATTTAAGCTATCGCTCAAAGCTATGCTGTCCTTGAGTCCCAAATCAAACACTGATAAGACTTCAAATGGCCCTAACTTCTATACGGTACGTCCTACACCTATCAATGTTTGCAACATACAAATGCTTGTAACTTTTTACTGGACCGTCATAAAACCTTGAAATTTTGTAACAATAAAGATCTCGAGCCTCTTGTCAATTTAAGCTATCGCTCAAAGCTATGCTACCCTTGAGTCCCAAATCAAACACTGATAAAACTTGAAATGGCCCTAACTTCTATACGGTACTTCCTACACCTATCAAAGTTTGCAGCATACAAATGCTTGTAACTTTTTACTGGAGCGTCATAAAACCTTGAAATTTTGTAACAATAAAGTATTCGAGCCTCTTTTCAATTTAAGCTATCGCTCAAAGCTATGCTTCCCTTGAGTCCCAAATAAAACACTGATAAAACTTCAAATGGCCCTAACTTCTATACGGTACGTCCTACTCCTATCAAAGTTTGCAACATACAAATGCTTGTAACTATTTACTGGAGCGTCATAAAACCTTGAAATTTTGTAACAATAAAGAACTCGAGCCTCCTGTCAATTTAAGCTATCGCTCAAAGCTATGCTACCCTTGAGTCCCAAATCAAACACTGATAAAACTTCAAATGGCCCTAACTTCTATACGGTACGTCCTACACCGATCAAAGTTTGCAACATACATATGCTTGTAAACTTTTACTTGAGCGTCATGAAACCTTGACATTTTGTAACAATAAAGTACTCGAGCCTCTTGTCAATTTAAGCTATCGCTCAAAGCTATGCTACCCTTGAGTCCCAAATCAAACACTGATAATACTTCAAATGCCCTAACTTCTATACGGTACGTCCTACACCTATCAAAGTTTGTAACATACAAATGCTTGTAACTTTTTACTGGAGCGTCATAAAATATTGAAATTTTGTAACAATAAAGTACTCGAGCCTCTTGTCAATTTAAGCTATCGCTCAAAGCTATGCTACCCTTGAGTCCTAAATCAAACGCTGATAAAACTTGAAATGGCCCTAACTTCTATACGGTACTTCCTACACCTATCAAAGTTTGCAACATACAAATGCTTGTAACTTTTTACTGGAGCGTCATAAAACCTGGAAATTTTGTAACAATAAAGAACTCGAGCCTCTTGTCAATTTAAGCTATCGCTCAAAGCTATGCTACCCTTGAGTCCCAAATCAAACACTGATAAAACTTAAAATGGCCCTAACTTCTATACGGTACGTCCTACACCTATCAAAGTTTGCAACATACAAATGCTTGTAACTTTTTACTGGAGCGTCATAAAACCTTGAAATTTTGTAACAATAAAGTACTCGAGCCTCTTGTCAATTTAAGCTATCGCTCAAAGCTATGCTACCCTTGAGTCCCAAATCAAACACTGATAAAACTTCAAATGGCCCTAACTTCTATACGGTACGTCCTACACCTATCAAAGTTTGCAACATACAAATGGTTGTAACTTTTTACTTGAGCGTCAAAAAACCTTGAAATTTTGTAACAATAAAGTACTTGAGCCTCTTGTCAATTTAAGCTATCGCTCAAAGCTATGCTACCCTTGAGTCCCAAATAAAACACTGATAAAACTTCAAATGGCCCTAACTTCTATACGGTACGTCCTACACCTATCAATGTTTGCAACATTCAAATGCTTGTAACTTTTTACTGGACCGTCATAAAACCTTGAAATTTTGTAACAATAAAGAAGTCGAGCCTCTTGTCAATTTAAGCTATCGCTCAAAGCTATACTACCCTTGAGTCCGAAATCAAACACTGATAGAACTTCAAATGGCCCTAACTTCTATACGGTACGTCCTACACCTATCAAAGTTTGCAACATACAAATGCTTGTAACTTTTTACTGGAGCGTCATAAAACCTTGAAATTTTGTGACAATAAAGTACTCGAGCCTCTTGTCAATTTAAGCTATCGCTCAAAGCTATGCTACCCTTGAGTCCCAAATCAAACACTGATAAAACTTCAAATGGCCCTAACTTCTATACGGTACGTCCTACACCTATCAAAGTTTGCAACATACAAATGCTTGTAACTTTTTACTGGAGCGTCATAAAACCTTGCAATTTTGTAACAATAAAGTACTCGAGCCTCTTGTCAATTTAAGCTTTCGCTCAAAGCTATACTACCCTTGAGTCCCAAATAAAACACTGATAAAACTTCAAATGGCCCTAACTTCTATTCGGTACGTCCTACACCTATCAATGTTTGCAACATTCAAATGCTTGTAACTTTTTACTGGACCGTCATAAAACCTTGAAATTTTGTAACAATAAAGAAGTCGAGCCTCTTGTCAATTTAAGCTATCGTTCAAAGCTATGCTACCCTTGAGTCCCAAATCAAACACTGATAGAACTTCAAATGGCCCTAACTTCTATACGGTACGTCCTACATCTATCAAAGTTTGCAACATACAAATGCTTGTAACTTTTTACTGGAGCGTCATAAAACCTTGAAATTTTGTAACAATAAAGTACTCGAGCCTCTTGTCAATTTAAGCTATCGCTCAAAGCTATGCTACCCTTGAGTCCCAAATCAAACACTGATAAAACTTCAAATGGCCCTAACTGCTATACGGTACGTCCTACACCTATCAAAGTTTGCAACATACAAATGCTTGTAAATTTTTACTTGAGCGTCATAAAACCTTGACATTTTGTAACAATAAAGTACTCGAGCCTCTTGTCAATTTAAGCTATCGCTCAAAGCTATGCTGCCCTTGAGTCCCAAATCAAACACTGATAAGACTTCAAATGGCCCTAACTTCTATACGGTACGTCCTACACCTATCAATGTTTGCAACATACAAATGCTTGTAACTTTTTACTGGACCGTCATAAAACCTTGAAATTTTGTAACAATAAAGAACTCGAGCCTCTTGTCAATTTAAGCTATCGCTCAAAGCTATGCTACCCTTGAGTCCCAAATCAAACACTGATAAAACTTCAAATGGCCCTAACTGCTATACGGTACGTCCTACACCTATCAAAGTTTGCAACATACAAATGGTTGTAACTTTTTACTGGAGCGTCATAAAACCTTGAAATTTGTAACAATAAAGTACTTGAGCCTCTTGTCAATTTAAGCTATCGCTCAAAGCTATGCTACCCTTGAGTCCCAAATCAAACACTGATAAAACTTCAAATGGACCTAACTTCTATACGGTACGTCCAACACCTATCAAAGTTTGCAACATACAAATGCTTGTAACTTTTTACTGGAGCGTCATAAAACCTTGCAATTTTGTAACAATAAAGTACTCCAGCCTCTTGTCAATTTAAGCTATCGCTCAAAGCTATACTACCCTTGAGTCCCAAATAAAACACTGATAAAACTTCAAATGGCCCTAACTTCTATACGGTACGTCCTACACCTATCAATGTTTGCAACATTCAAATGCTTGTAACTTTTTACTGGACCGTCATAAAACCTTGAAATTTTGTAACAATAAAGAAGTCGAGCCTCTTGTCAATTTAAGCTATCGCTCAAAGCTATACTACCCTTGAGTCCGAAATCAAACACTGATAGAACTTCAAATGGCCCTAACTTCTATACGGTACGTCCTACACCTATCAAAGTTTGCAACATACAAATGCTTGTAACTTTTTACTGGAGCGTCATAAAACCTTGAAATTTTGTGACAATAAAGTACTCGAGCCTCTTGTCAATTTAAGCTATCGCTCAAAGCTATGCTACCCTTGAGTCCCAAATAAAACACTGATAAAACTTGAAATGGCCCTAACTTCTATACGGTACGTCCTACTCCTATCAAAGTTTGCAACATACAAATGCTTGTAACTATTTACTGGAGCGTCATAAAACCTTGAAATTTTGTAACAATAAAGAACTCGAGCCTCCTGTCAATTTAAGCTATCGCTCAAAGCTATGCTACCCTTGAGTCCCAAATCAAACACTGATAAAACTTCAAATGGCCCTAACTTCTATACGGTACGTCCTACACCGATCAAAGTTTGCAACATACAAATGCTTGTAGCTTTTTACTGGAGCGTCATAAAACCTTGAAATTTTGTAACAATAAAGTACTCGAGCCTCTTGTCAATTTAAGCTATCGCTCAAAGCTATGCTACCCTTGAGTCTTAAATAAAACACTGATAAAACTTCAAATGGCCCTAACTTCTATATGGTACGTCCTACACCTATCAAAGTTTGCAACATACAAATGCTTGTAAACTTTTACTTGAGCGTCATGAAACCTTGACATTTTGTAACAATAAAGTACTCGAGCCTCTTGTCAATTTAAGCTATCGCTCAAAGCTATGCTACCCTTGAGTCCCAAATCAAACACTGATAATACTTCAAATGCCCTAACTTCTATACGGTACGTCCTACACCTATCAAAGTTTGTAACATACAAATGCTTGTAACTTTTTACTGGAGCGTCATAAAACCTTGAAATTTGGTAACAATAAAGAAGTCGAGCCTCTTGTCAATTTAAGCTATCGCTCCAAGCTATGCTACCCTTGAGTCCCAAATCAAACACTGATAGAACTTCAAATGGCCCTAACTTCTATACGGTACGTCCTACACCTATCAAAGTTTGCAACATACAAATGCTTGTAACTTTTTACTGGAGCGTCATAAAACCTTGAAATTTTGTAACAATAAAGTACTCGAGCCTCTTGTCAATTTAAGCTATCGCTCAAAGCTATGCTACCCTTGAGTCCCAAATCAAACACTGATAAAACTTCAAATGGCCCTAACTGCTATACGGTACGTCCTACACCTATCAAAGTTTGCAACATATAAATGCTTGTAAATTTTTACTTGAGCGTCATAAAACCTTGACATTTTGTAACAATAAAGTACTCGAGCCTCTTGTCAATTTAAGCTATCGCTCAAAGCTATGCTGCCCTTGAGTCCCAAATCAAACACTGATAAGACTTCAAAAGGCCCTAACTTCTATACGGTACGTCCTACACCTATCAATGTTTGCAACATACAAATGCTTGTAACTTTTTACTGGACCGTCATAAAACCTTGAAATTTTGTAACAATAAAGAACTCGAGCCTCTTGTCAATTTAAGCTATCGCTCAAAGCTATGCTACCCTTGAGTCCCAAATCAAACACTGATAAAACTTGAAATGGCCCTAACTTCTATACGGTACTTCCTACACCTATCAAAGTTTGCAGCATACAAATGCTTGTAACTTTTTACTGGAGCGTCATAAAACCTTGAAATTTTGTAACAATAAAGTACTCGAGCCTCTTGTCAATTTAAGCTATCGCTCAAAGCTATGCTACCCTTGAGTCCCAAATAAAACACTGATAAAACTTCAAATGGCCCTAACTTCTATACGGTACGTCCTACTCCTATCAAAGTTTGCAACATACAAATGCTTGTAACTATTTACTGGAGCGTCATAAAACCTTGAAATTTTGTAACAATAAAGAACTCGAGCCTCCTGTCAATTTAAGCTATCGCTCAAAGCTATGCTACCCTTGAGTCCCAAATCAAACACTGATAAAACTTCAAATGGCCCTAACTTCTATACGGTACGTCCTACACCGATCAAAGTTTGCAACATACATATGCTTGTAAACTTTTACTTGAGCGTCATGAAACCTTGACATTTTGTAACAATAAAGTACTCGAGCCTCTTGTCAATTTAAGCTATCGCTCAAAGCTATGCTACCCTTGAGTCCCAAATCAAACACTGATAGAACTTCAAATGGCCCTAACTTCTATACGGTACGTCCTACACCTATTAAAGTTTGCAACATACAAATGCTTGTAACTTTTTACTGGAGCGTCATAAAACCTTGAAATTTTGTAACAATAAAGTAATCGAGCCTCTTGTCAATTTAAGCTATCGCTCAAAGCTATGCTACCCTTGAGTCCCAAATCAAACACTGATAAAACTTCAAATGGCCCTAACTGCTATACGGTACGTCCTACACCTATCAAAGTTTGCAACATACAAATGCTTGTAAATTTTTACTTGAGCGTCATAAAACCTTGACATTTTGTAACAATAAAGTACTCGAGCCTCTTGTCAATTTAAGCTATCGCTCAAAGCTATGCTGTCCTTGAGTCCCAAATCAAACACTGATAAGACTTCAAATGGCCCTAACTTCTATACGGTACGTCCTACACCTATCAATGTTTGCAACATACAAATGCTTGTAACTTTTTACTGGACCGTCATAAAACCTTGAAATTTTGTAACAATAAAGATCTCGAGCCTCTTGTCAATTTAAGCTATCGCTCAAAGCTATGCTACCCTTGAGTCCCAAATCAAACACTGATAAAACTTGAAATGGCCCTAACTTCTATACGGTACTTCCTACACCTATCAAAGTTTGCAGCATACAAATGCTTGTAACTTTTTACTGGAGCGTCATAAAACCTTGAAATTTTGTAACAATAAAGTACTCGAGCCTCTTGTCAATTTAAGCTATCGCTCAAAGCTATGCTACCCTTGAGTCCCAAATAAAACACTGATAAAACTTCAAATGGCCCTAACTTCTATACGGTACGTCCTACTCCTATCAAAGTTTGCAACATACAAATGCTTGTAACTATTTACTGGAGCGTCATAAAACCTTGAAATTTTGTAACAATAAAGAACTCGAGCCTCCTGTCAATTTAAGCTATCGCTCAAAGCTATGCTACCCTTGAGTCCCAAATCAAACACTGATAAAACTTCAAATGGCCCTAACTTCTATACGGTACGTCCTACACCGATCAAAGTTTGCAACATACATATGCTTGTAAACTTTTACTTGAGCGTCATGAAACCTTGACATTTTGTAACAATAAAGTACTCGAGCCTCTTGTCAATTTAAGCTATCGCTCAAAGCTATGCTACCCTTGAGTCCCAAATCAAACACTGATAATACTTCAAATGCCCTAACTTCTATACGGTACGTCCTACACCTATCAAAGTTTGCAACATACAAATGCTTGTAACTATTTACTGGAGCGTCATAAAACCTTGAAATTTTGTAACAATAAAGAACTCGAGCCTCCTGTCAATTTAAGCTATCGCTCAAAGCTATGCTACCCTTGAGTCCCAAATCAAACACTGATAAAACTTCAAATGGCCCTAACTTCTATACGGTACGTCCTACACCGATCAAAGTTTGCAACATACATATGCTTGTAAACTTTTACTTGAGCGTCATGAAACCTTGACATTTTGTAACAATAAAGTACTCGAGCCTCTTGTCAATTTAAGCTATCGCTCAAAGCTATGCTACCCTTGAGTCCCAAATCAAACACTGATAGAACTTCAAATGGCCCTAACTTCTATACGGTACGTCCTACACCTATTAAAGTTTGCAACATACAAATGCTTGTAACTTTTTACTGGAGCGTCATAAAACCTTGAAATTTTGTAACAATAAAGTACTCGAGCCTCTTGTCAATTTAAGCTATCGCTCAAAGCTATGCTACCCTTGAGTCCCAAATCAAACACTGATAAAACTTCAAATGGCCCTAACTGCTATACGGTACGTCCTACACCTATCAAAGTTTGCAACATACAAATGCTTGTAAATTTTTACTTGAGCGTCATAAAACCTTGACATTTTGTAACAATAAAGTACTCGAGCCTCTTGTCAATTTAAGCTATCGCTCAAAGCTATGCTGTCCTTGAGTCCCAAATCAAACACTGATAAGACTTCAAATGGCCCTAACTTCTATACGGTACGTCCTACACCTATCAATGTTTGCAACATACAAATGCTTGTAACTTTTTACTGGACCGTCATAAAACCTTGAAATTTTGTAACAATAAAGATCTCGAGCCTCTTGTCAATTTAAGCTATCGCTCAAAGCTATGCTACCCTTGAGTCCCAAATCAAACACTGATAAAACTTGAAATGGCCCTAACTTCTATACGGTACTTCCTACACCTATCAAAGTTTGCAGCATACAAATGCTTGTAACTTTTTACTGGAGCGTCATAAAAGCTTGAAATTTTGTAACAATAAAGTACTCGAGCCTCTTGTCAATTTAAGCTATCGCTCAAAGCTATGCTACCCTTGAGTCCCAAATAAAACACTGATAAAACTTCAAATGGCCCTAACTTCTATACGGTACGTCCTACTCCTATCAAAGTTTGCAACATACAAATGCTTGTAACTATTTACTGGAGCGTCATAAAACCTTGAAATTTTGTAACAATAAAGAACTCGAGCCTCCTGTCAATTTAAGATATCGCTCAAAGCTATGCTACCCTTGAGTCCCAAATCAAACACTGATAAAACTTCAAATGGCCCTAACTTCTATACGGTACGTCCTACACCGATCAAAGTTTGCAACATACATATGCTTGTAAACTTTTACTTGAGCGTCATAAAACCTTGACATTTTGTAACAATAAAGTACTCGAGCCTCTTGTCAATTTAAGCTATCGCTCAAAGCTATGCTGTCCTTGAGTCCCAAATCAAACACTGATAATACTTCAAATGCCCTAACTTCTATACGGTACGTCCTACACCTATCAATGTTTGCAACATACAAATGCTTGTAACTTTTTACTGGACCGTCATAAAATATTGAAATTTTGTAACAATAAAGTACTCGAGCCTCTTGTCAATTTAAGCTATCGCTCAAAGCTATGCTACCCTTGAGTCCCAAATCAAACACTGATAAAACTTGAAATGGCCCTAACTTCTATACGGTACTTCCTACACCTATCAAAGTTTGCAGCATACAAATGCTTGTAACTTTTTACTGGAGCGTCATAAAAGCTTGAAATTTTGTAACAATAAAGTACTCGAGCCTCTTGTCAATTTAAGCTATCGCTCAAAGCTATGCTACCCTTGAGTCCCAAATAAAACACTGATAAAACTTCAAATGGCCCTAACTTCTATACGGTACGTCCTACTCCTATCAAAGTTTGCAACATACAAATGCTTGTAACTATTTACTGGAGCGTCATAAAACCTTGAAATTTTGTAACAATAAAGAACTCGAGCCTCCTGTCAATTTAAGATATCGCTCAAAGCTATGCTACCCTTGAGTCCCAAATCAAACACTGATAAAACTTCAAATGGCCCTAACTTCTATACGGTACGTCCTACACCGATCAAAGTTTGCAACATACATATGCTTGTAAACTTTTACTTGAGCGTCATGAAACCTTGACATTTTGTAACAATAAAGTACTCGAGCCTCTTGTCAATTTAAGCTATCGCTCAAAGCTATGCTACCCTTGAGTCCCAAATCAAACACTGATAATACTTCAAATGCCCTAACTTCTATACGGTACGTCCTACACCTATCAAAGTTTGTAACATACAAATGCTTGTAACTTTTTACTGGAGCGTCATAAAATATTGAAATTTTGTAACAATAAAGTACTCGAGCCTCTTGTCAATTTAAGCTATCGCTCAAAGCTATGCTACCCTTGAGTCCTAAATCAAACGCTGATAAAACTTGAAATGGCCCTAACTTCTATACGGTACTTCCTACACCTATCAAAGTTTGCAACATACAAATGCTTGTAACTTTTTACTGGAGCGTCATAAAACCTGGAAATTTTGTAACAATAAAGAACTCGAGCCTCTTGTCAATTTAAGCTATCGCTCAAAGCTATGCTACCCTTGAGTCCCAAATCAAACACTGATAAAACTTAAAATGGCCCTAACTTCTATACGGTACGTCCTACACCTATCAAAGTTTGCAACATACAAATGCTTGTAACTTTTTACTGGAGCGTTATAAAACCTTGAAATTTTGTAACAATAAAGTACTCGAGCCTCTTGTCAATTTAAGCTATCGCTCAAAGCTATGCTACCCTTGAGTCCCAAATCAAACACTGATAAAACTTCAAATGGCCCTAACTTCTATACGGTACGTCCTACACCTATCAAAGTTTGCAACATACAAATGGTTGTAACTTTTTACTTGAGCGTCAAAAAACCTTGAAATTTTGTAACAATAAAGTACTTGAGCCTCTTGTCAATTTAAGCTATCGCTCAAAGCTATGCTACCCTTGAGTCCCAAATCAAACACTGATAAAACTTCAAATGGCCCTAACTTCTATACGGTACGTCCTACACCTATCAAAGTTTGCAACATACAAATGCTTGTAACTTTTTACTGGAGCGTCATAAAACCTTGCAATTTTGTAACAATAAAGTACTCCAGCCTCTTGTCAATTTAAGCTATCGCTCAAAGCTATACTGCCCTTGAGTCCCAAATAAAACACTGATAAAACTTCAAATGGCCCTAACTTCTATACGGTACGTCCTACACCTATCAATGTTTGCAACATTCAAATGCTTGTAACTTTTTACTGGACCGTCATAAAACCTTGAAATTTTGTAACAATAAAGAAGTCGAGCCTCTTGTCAATTTAAGCTATCGCTCAAAGCTATACTACCCTTGAGTCCGAAATCAAACACTGATAGAACTTCAAATGGCCCTAACTTCTATACGGTACGTCCTACACCTATCAAAGTTTGCAACATACAAATGCTTGTAACTTTTTACTGGAGCGTCATAAAACCTTGAAATTTTGTGACAATAAAGTACTCGAGCCTCTTGTCAATTTAAGCTATCGCTCAAAGCTATGCTACCCTTGAGTCCCAAATAAAACACTGATAAAACTTGAAATGGCCCTAACTTCTATACGGTACGTCCTACTCCTATCAAAGTTTGCAACATACAAATGCTTGTAACTATTTACTGGAGCGTCATAAAACCTTGAAATTTTGTAACAATAAAGAACTCGAGCCTCCTGTCAATTTAAGCTATCGCTCAAAGCTATGCTACTCTTGAGTCCCAAATCAAACACTGATAAAACTTCAAATGGCCCTAACTTCTATACGGTACGTCCTACACCGATCAAAGTTTGCAACATACAAATGCTTGTAAACTTTTACTTGAGCGTCATGAAACCTTGACATTTTGTAACAATAAAGTACTCGAGCCTCTTGTCAATTTAAGCTATCGCTCAAAGCTATGCTACCCTTGAGTCCCAAATCAAACACTGATAATACTTCAAATGCCCTAACTTCTATACGGTACGTCCTACACCTATCAAAGTTTGTAACATACAAATGCTTGTAACTTTTTACTGGAGCGTCATAAAACCTTGAAATTTGGTAACAATAAAGAAGTCGAGCCTCTTGTCAATTTAAGCTATCGCTCAAAGCTATGCTACCCTTGAGTCCCAAATCAAACACTGATAGAACTTCAAATGGCCCTAACTTCTATACGGTACGTCCTACACCTATCAAAGTTTGCAACATACAAATGCTTGTAACTTTTTACTGGAGCGTCATAAAACCTTGAAATTTTGTAACAATAAAGTACTCGAGCCTCTTGTCAATTTAAACTATCGCTCAAAGCTATGCTACCCTTGAGTCCCAAATCAAACACTGATAAAACTTCAAATGGCCCTAACTGCTATACGGTACGTCCTACACCTATCAAAGTTTGCAACATACAAATGCTTGTAAATTTTTACTTGAGCGTCATAAAACCTTGACATTTTGTAACAATAAAGTACTCGAGCCTCTTGTCAATTTAAGCTATCGCTCAAAGCTATGCTGCCCTTGAGTCCCAAATCAAACACTGATAAGACTTCAAATGGCCCTAACTTCTATACGGTACGTCCTACACCTATCAATGTTTGCAACATACAAATGCTTGTAACTTTTTACTGGACCGTCATAAAACCTTGAAATTTTGTAACAATAAAGAACTCGAGCCTCTTGTCAATTTAAGCTATCGCTCAAAGCTATGCTACCCTTGAGTCCCAAATCAAACACTGATAAAACTTCAAATGGTCCTAACTTCTATACGGTACTTCCTACACCTATCAAAGTTTGCAGCATACAAATGCTTGTAACTTTTTACTGGAGCGTCATAAAACCTTGAAATTTTGTAACAATAAAGTACTCGAGCCTCTTGTCAATTTAAGCTATCGCTCAAAGCTATGCTACCCTTGAGTCCCAAATAAAACACTGATAAAACTTCAAATGGCCCTAACTTCTATACGGTACGTCCTACTCCTTTCAAAGTTTGCAACATACAAATGCTTGTAACTATTTACTGGAGCGTCATAAAACCTTGAAATTTTGTAACAATAAAGAACTCGAGCCTCCTGTCAATTTAAGCTATCGCTCAAAGCTATGCTACCCTTGAGTCCCAAATCAAACACTGATAAAACTTCAAATGGCCCTAACTTCTATACGGTACGTCCTACACCGATCAAAGTTTGCAACATACATATGCTTGTAAACTTTTACTTGAGCGTCATGAAACCTTGACATTTTGTAACAATAAAGTACTCGAGCCTCTTGTCAATTTAAGCTATCGCTCAAAGCTATGCTACCCTTGAGTCCCAAATCAAACACTGATAATACTTCAAATGCCCTAACTTCTATATGGTACGTCCTACACCTATCAAAGTTTGTAACATACAAATGCTTGTAACTTTTTACTGGATCGTCATAAAACCTTGAAATTTTGTAACAATAAAGTACTCGAGCCTCTAGTCAATTTAAGCTATTGCTCAAAGCTATGCTATCCTTGAGTCCCAAATCAAACACTGATAAGGCTTCGAATGGCCCTAACTTCTATACGGTACGTCCTACACCTATCAATGTTTGCAACATACAAATGCTTGTAACTTTTTACTGGACCGTCATAAAACCTTGAAATTTTGTAGCAATAAAGAACTCGAGCCTCTTGTCAATTTAAGCTATCGCTCAAAGCTATGCTACCCTTGAGTCCCAAATCAAACGCTGATAAAACTTGAAATGGCCCTAACTTCTATACGGTACTTCCTACACCTATCAAAGTTTGCAACATACAAATGCTTGTAACTTTTTACTGGAGCGTCATAAAACCTGGAAATTTTGTAACAATAAAGAACTCGAGCCTCTTGTCAATTTAAGCTATCGCTCAAAGCTATGCTACCCTTGAGTCCCAAATAAAACACTGATAAAACTTCAAATGGCCCTAACAGCTATACGGTACGTCCTACACCTATCAAAGTTTACAACATACAAATGCTTGTAACTTTTTACTGGAGCGTCATAAAACCTTGAAATTTTGTAACAATAAAGTACTCGAGCCTCTTGTCAATTTAAGCTATCGCTCAAAGCTATGCTACCCTTGAGTCCCAAATCAAACACTGATAAAACTTCAAATGGCCCTAACTTCTATACGGTACGTCCTACACCTATCAAAGTTTGCAACATACAAATGCTTGTAACTTTTTACTGGAGCGTCATAAAACCTTGAAATTTTGTAACAATAAAGTACTCGAGCCTCTTGTCAATTTAAGCTATCGCTCAAAGCTATGCTACCCTTGAGTCCCAAATCAAACACTGATAAAACTTCAAATGGCCCTAACTTCTTTACGGTACGTCCTACCCCTATCAAAGTTTGCAACATAAAAATGGTTGTAACTTTTTACTTGAGCGTCAAAAAACCTTGAAATTTTGTAACAATAAAGAACTCGAGCCTCTTGTCAATTTAAGCTATCGCTTAAAGCTATGCTACCCTTGAGTCCCAAATCAAACACTGATAAAACTTCAAATGGCCCTAACTTCTATACGGTACGTCGTACACCTATCAAAGTTTGCAACATACAAATGCTTGTAACTTTTTACTGGAGCGTCATAAAACCTTGAAATTTTGTAACAATAAAGTACTCGAGTCTCTTGTCAATTTAAGCTATCGCACAAAGCTATGCTACCCTTGAGTCCCAAATCAAACACTGATAAAACTTCAAATGGCCCTAACTTCTATACGGTACGTCCTACACCTATCAAAGTTTGCAACATACAAATGCTTGTAACTTTTTATTGGAGCGTCATAAAACCTTGAAATTTTGTAACAATAAAGTACTCGAGCCTTCTGTCAATTTAAGCTATCGCTCAATGCTATACTACCCTTGAGTCCCAAATTAAACACTTATAAAACTTCAAATGGCCCTAACTTCTATACGGTACGTCCTACACCTATCAATATTTGCAACATTCAAATGCTTGTAACTTTTTCCTGGACCGTCATAAAACTTGAAATTTTGTAACAATAAAGAACTCGAGCCTCTTGTCAATTTAAGCTATCGCTCAAAGCTATGCTACCCTTGAGTCCCAAATCAAACACTGATAAAACTTCAAATGGCCCTAACTTCTATACGGTACGTCCTACACCTATCAAAGTTTGCAACATACAAATGCTTGTAACTTTTTACTGGAGCGTCATAAAACCTTGAAATTTTGTAACAATAAAGTACTCGAGACTCGTGTCAATTTAAGCTATCGCTCAAAGCTATGCTACCCTTGAGTCCCAAATAAAACACTGATAAAACTTCAAATGGCCCTAACTTCTATACGGTACGTCCTACACCTATCAAAGTTTGCAACATACAAATGCTTGTAACTATTTACTGGAGCGTCATAAAACCTTGAAATTTTGTAACAATAAAGAACTCGAGCCTCCTGTCAATTTAAGTTATCGCTCAAAGCTATGCTACCCTTGAGTCCCAAATCAAACACTGATAAAACTTCAAATGGCCCTAACTTCTATACGGTACGTCCTACACCGATCAAAGTTTGCAACATACATATGCTTGTAGCTTTTTACTGGAGCGTCATAAAACCTTGAAATTTTGTAACAATAAAGTACTCGAGCCTCTTGTCAATTTAAGCTATCGCTCAAAGCTATGCTACCCTTGAGTCTTAAATAAAACACTGATAAAACTTTAAATGGCCCTAACTTCTATACGGTACGTCCTACACCTATCAAAGTTTGCAACATACAAATGCTTGTAAACTTTTACTTGAGCGTCATGAAACCTTGACATTTTGTAACAATAAAGTACTCGAGCCTCTTGTCAATTTAAGCTATCGCTCAAAGCTATGCTACCCTTGAGTCCCAAATCAAACACTGATAATACTTCAAATGCCCTAACTTCTATACGGTACGTCCTACACCTATCAAAGTTTGTAACATACAAATGCTTGTAACTTTTTACTGGAGCGTCATAAAACCTTGAAATTTTGTAACAATAAAGTACTCGAGCCTCTAGTCAATTTAAGCTATTGCTCAAAGCTATGCTACCCTTGAGTCCCAAAACAAACACTGATAAGGCTTCGAATGGCCCTAACTTCTATACGGTACGTCCTACACCTATCAATGGTTGCAACATACAAATGCTTGTAACTTTTTACTGGACCGTCATAAAACCTTGAAATTTTGTAGCAATAAAGAACTCGAGCCTCTTGTCAATTTAAGCTATCGCTCAAAGCTATGCTACCCTTGAGTCCCAAATCAAACGCTGATAAAACTTGAAATGGCCCTAACTTCTATACGGTACTTCCTACACCTATCAAAGTTTGCAACATACAAATGCTTGTAACTTTTTACTGGAGCGTCATAAAACCTGGAAATTTTGTAACAATAAAGAACTCGAGCCTCTTGTCAATTTAAGCTATCGCTCAAAGCTATGCTACCCTTGAGTCCCAAATAAAACACTGATAAAACTTCAAATGGCCCTAACAGCTATACGGTACGTCCTACACCTATCAAAGTTTACAACATACAAATGCTTGTAACTTTTTACTGGAGCGTCATAAAACCTTGAAATTTTGTAACAATAAAGTACTCGAGCCTCTTGTCAATTTAAGCTATCGCTCAAAGCTATGCTACCCTTGAGTCCCAAATCAAACACTGATAAAACTTCAAATGGCCCTAACTTCTATACGGTACGTCCTACACCTATCAAAGTTTGCAACATACAAATGCTTGTAACTTTTTACTGGAGCGTCATAAAACCTTGAAATTTTGTAACAATAAAGTACTCGAGCCTCTTGTCAATTTAAGCTATCGCACAAAGCTATGCTACCCTTGAGTCCCAAATCAAACACTGATAAAACTTCAAATGGCCCTAACTTCTATACGGTACGTCCTACACCTATCAAAGTTTGCAACATACAAATGCTTGTAACTTTTTATTGGAGCGTCATAAAACCTTGAAATTTTGTAACAATAAAGTACTCGAGCCTTCTGTCAATTTAAGCTATCGCTCAATGCTATACTACCCTTGAGTCCCAAATTAAACACTGATAAAACTTCAAATGGCCCTAACTTCTATACGGTACGTCCTACACCTATCAATATTTGCAACATTCAAATGCTTGTAACTTTTTCCTGGACCGTCATAAAACTTGAAATTTTGTAACAATAAAGAACTCGAGCCTCTTGTCAGTTTAAGCTATCGCTCAAAGCTATGCTACCCTTGAGTCCCAAATCAAACACTGATAAAACTTCAAATGGCCCTAACTTCTATACGGTACGTCCTACACCTATCAAAGTTTGCAACATACAAATGCTTGTAACTTTTTACTGGAGCGTCATAAAACCTTGAAATTTTTTAACAATAAAGTACTCGAGACTCGTGTCAATTTAAGCTATCGCTCAAAGCTATGCTACCCTTGAGTCCCAAATCAAACACTGATAAAACTTCAAATGGCCCTAACTTCTATACGGTACGTCCTACACCTATCAAAGTTTGCAACATACAAATGCTTGTAACTTTTTACTGGAGCGTCATGAAATTTTGAAATTTTGTAACAATAAAGTACTCGAGCCTCTTGTCAATTTAAGCTATCGCTCAAAGCTATGCTACCCTTGAGTCCCAAATCAAACACTGATAAAACTTCAAATGGCCCTAACTTCTCTACGGTACGTCCTACACCTATCAAAGTTTGCAACATACAAATGCTTGTAACTTTTTACTGGAGCGTCATAAAACCTTGAAATTTTGTAACAATAAAGAACTCGAGCCTCTTGTCAATTTAAGCTATCGCTCAAAGCTATGCTACCCTTGAGTCCCAAATCAAACACTGGTAAAACTTCAAATGGCCCTAACTTCTATACGGTACGTCCTACACCTATCAAAGTTTGCAACATACAAATGCTTGTAACTTTTTACTGTAGCGTCATAAAACCTTGAAATTTTGTAACAATAAAGACCTCGAGCCTCTTGTCAATTTAAGCTATCGCTCAAAGCTATGCTACCCTTGAGTCCCAAATCAAACACTGATAAAACTACAAATGGCCCCAACTTTTATACGGTACGTCCTACACCTATCAAAGTTTGCAACATACAAATGCTTGTAACTTTTTACTGGAGCGTCATAAAACCTTGAAATTTTGTAACAATAAAGTACTCGAGCCTCTTGTCAATTTAAGCTATCGCTCAAAGCTATGCTACCCTTGAGTCCCAAATCAAACACTGATAAGACTTCAAATGGCCCTAACTTCTATACGGTACGTCCTATACCTATCAATGTTTGCAACATACAAATGCTTGTAACTTTTTACTGGAGCGTCATAAAACCTTGAAATTTTTTAACATTAAAGAACTGGAGCCTCTTGTCAATTTAAGCTATCGCTTAAAGCTATGCTACCCTTGAGTCCCAAATCAAACACTGATAAAACTTCAAATGGCCCTAACTTCTATACGGTGCGTCCTACACCTATCAAAGTTTGCAACATACAAATGCTTGTAAATTTTTACTTGAGCGTCATAAAACCTTGACATTTTGTAACAATAAAGTACTCGAGCCTCTTGTCAATTTAAGCTATCGCTCAAAGCTATGCTACCCTTGAGTCCCAAATAAAACACTGATAAAACTTCAAATGGCCCTAACTTCTATACGGTACGTCCTATACCTATCAAAGTTTGCAACATACAAATGTTTGTAACTATTTACTGGAGCGTCATAAAACCTTGAAATTTTGTAACAATAAAGTACTCGCGCCTCTTGTCAATTTAAGCTATCGCTCAAAGCTATGCTACCCTTGAGTCCCAAATCAAACACTGATAAGACTTCAAATGGCCCTAACTTCTATACGGTACGTCCTACACCTATCAATGTTTGCAACATACAAATGCTTGTAACTTTTTACTGGAGCGTCATAAAACCTTGAAATTTGTTAACAATAAAGAACTGGAGCCTCTTGTCAATTTAATCTATCGCTTAAAGCTATGCTACCCTTGAGTCCCAAATCAAACACTGATAAAACTTCAAATGGCCCTAACTTCTATACGGTACGTCGTACACCTATCAAAGTTTGCAACATACAAATGCTTGTAACTTTTTACTGGAGCGTCATAAAACCTTGAAATTTTGTAACAATAAAGTACTCGAGCCTTCTGTCAATTTAAGCTATCGCTCAATGCTATACTACCCTTGAGTCCCAAATTAAACACTGATAAAACTTCAAATGGCCCTAACTTCTATACGGTACGTCCTACACCTATCAATATTTGCAACATTCAAATGCTTGTAACTTTTTCCTGGACCGTCATAAAACTTGAAATTTTGTAACAATAAAGAACTCGGGCCTCTTGTCAATTTAAGCTATCGCTCAAAGCTATGCTACCCTTGAGTCCCAAATCAAACACTGATAAAACTTCAAATGGCCCTAACTTCTATACGGTACGTCCTACACCTATCAAAGTTTGCAACATACAAATGCTTGTAACTTTTTACTGGAGCGTCATAAAACCTTGAAATTTTGTAACAATAAAGTACTCGAGACTCGTGTCAATTTAAGCTATCGCTCAAAGCTATGCTACCCTTGAGTCCCAAATAAAACACTGATAAAACTTCAAATGGCCCTAACTTCTATACGGTACGTCCTACACCTATCAAAGTTTGCAACATACAAATGCTTGTAACTTTTTACTGGAGCGTCATGAAATTTTGAAATTTTGTAACAATAAAGTACTCGAGCCTCTTGTCAATTTAAGCTATCGCTCAAAGCTATGCTACCCTTGAGTCCCAAATCAAACACTGATAAAACTTCAAATGGCCCTAACTTCTCTACGGTACGTCCTACTCCTATCAAAGTTTGCAACATACAAATGCTTGTAACTATTTACTGGAGCGTCATAAAACCTTGAAATTTTGTAACAATAAAGAACTCGAGCCTCCTGTCAATTTAAGTTATCGCTCAAAGCTATGCTACCCTTGAGTCCCAAATCAAACACTGATAAAACTTCAAATGGCCCTAACTTCTATACGGTACGTCCTACACCGATCAAAGTTTGCAACATACATATGCTTGTAGCTTTTTACTGGAGCGTCATAAAACCTTGAAATTTTGTAACAATAAAGTACTCGAGCCTCTTGTCAATTTAAGCTATCGCTCAAAGCTATGCTACCCTTGAATCTTAAATAAAACACTGATAAAACTTTAAATGGCCCTAACTTCTATACGGTACGTCCTACACCTATCAAAGTTTGCAACATACAAATGCTTGTAAACTTTTACTTGAGCGTCATGAAACCTTGACATTTTGTAACAATAAAGTACTCGAGCCTCTTGTCAATTTAAGCTATCGCTCAAAGCTATGCTACCCTTGAGTCCCAAATCAAACACTGATAATACTTCAAATGCCCTAACTTCTATACGGTACGTCCTACACCTATCAAAGTTTGTAACATACAAATGCTTGTAACTTTTTACTGGAGCGTCATAAAACCTTGAAATTTTGTAACAATAAAGTACTCGAGCCTCTAGTCAATTTAAGCTATTGCTCAAAGCTATGCTACCCTTGAGTCCCAAATCAAACACTGATAAGGCTTCGAATGGCCCTAACTTCTATACGGTACGTCCTACACCTATCAATGTTTGCAACATACAAATGCTTGTAACTTTTTACTGGACCGTCATAAAACCTTGAAATTTTGTAGCAATAAAGAACTCGAGCCTCTTGTCAATTTAAGCTATCGCTCAAAGCTATGCTACCCTTGAGTCCCAAATCAAACGCTGATAAAACTTGAAATGGCCCTAACTTCTATACGGTACTTCCTACACCTATCAAAGTTTGCAACATACAAATGCTTGTAACTTTTTACTGGAGCGTCATAAAACCTGGAAATTTTGTAACAATAAAGAACTCGAGCCTCTCGTCAATTTAAGCTATCGCTCAAAGCTATGCTACCCTTGAGTCCCAAATAAAACACTGATAAAACTTCAAATGGCCCTAACAGCTATACGGTACGTCCTACACCTATCAAAGTTTACAACATACAAATGCTTGTAACTTTTTACTGGAGCGTCATAAAACCTTGAAATTTTGTAACAATAAAGTACTCGAGCCTCTTGTCAATTTAAGCTATCGCTCAAAGCTATGCTACCCTTGAGTCCCAAATCAAACACTGATAAAACTTCAAATGGCCCTAACTTCTATACGGTACGTCCTACACCTATCAAAGTTTGCAACATACAAATGCTTGTAACTTTTTACTGGAGCGTCATAAAACCTTGAAATTTTGTAACAATAAAGTACTCGAGCCTCTTGTCAATTTAAGCTATCGCTCAAAGCTATGCTACCCTTGAGTCCCAAATCAAACACTGATAAAACTTCAAATGGCCCTAACTTCTATACGGTACGTCCTACACCTATCAAAGTTTGCAACATACAAATGGTTGTAACTTTTTACTTGAGCGTCAAAAAACCTTGAAATTTTGTAACAATAAAGAACTCGAGCCTCTTGTCAATTTAAGCTATCGCTTAAAGCTATGCTACCCTAGAGTCCCAAATCAAACACTGATAAAACTTCAAATGGCCCTAACTTCTATACGGTACGTCGTACACCTATCAAAGTTTGCAACATACAAATGCTTGTAACTTTTTACTGGAGCGTCATAAAACCTTGAAATTTTGTAACAATAAAGTACTCGAGCCTCTTGTCAATTTAAGCTATCGCACAGAGCTATGCTACCCTTGAGTCCCAAATCAAACACTGATAAAACTTCAAATGGCCCTAACTTCTATACGGTACGTCCTACACCTATCAAAGTTTGCAACATACAAATGCTTGTAACTTTTTATTGGAGCGTCATAAAACCTTGAAATTTTGTAACAATAAAGTACTCGAGCCTTCTGTCAATTTAAGCTATCGCTCAATGCTATACTACCCTTGAGTCCCAAATTAAACACTGATAAAACTTCAAATGGCCCTAACTTCTATACGGTACGTCCTACACCTATCAATATTTGCAACATTCAAATGCTTGTAACTTTTTCCTGGACCGTCATAAAACTTGAAATTTTGTAACAATAAAGAACTCGAGCCTCTTGTCAATTTAAGCTATCGCTCAAAGCTATGCTACCCTTGAGTCCCAAATCAAACACTGATAAAACTTCAAATGGCCCTAACTTCTATACGGTACGTCCTACACCTATCAAAGTTTGCAACATACAAATGCTTGTACCTTTTTATTGGAGCGTCATAAAACCTTGAAATTTTGTAACAATAAAGTACTCGAGCCTTCTGTCAATTTAAGCTATCGCTCAATGCTATACTACCCTTGAGTCCCAAATTAAACACTGATAAAACTTCAAATGGCCCTAACTTCTATACGGTACGTCCTACACCTATCAATATTTGCAACATTCAAATGCTTGTAACTTTTTACTGGAGCGTCATGAAATTTTGAAATTTTGTAACAATAAAGTACTCGAGCCTCTTGTCAATTTAAGCTATCGCTCAAAGCTATGCTACCCTTGAGTCCCAAATCAAACACTGATAAAACTTCAAATGGCCCTAACTTCTCTACGGTACGTCCTACTCCTATCAAAGTTTGCAACATACAAATGCTTGTAACTATTTACTGGAGCGTCATAAAACCTTGAAATTTTGTAACAATAAAGAACTCGAGCCTCCTGTCAATTTAAGTTATCGCTCAAAGCTATGCTACCCTTGAGTCCCAAATCAAACACTGATAAAACTTCAAATGGCCCTAACTTCTATACGGTACGTCCTACACCGATCAAAGTTTGCAACATACATATGCTTGTAGCTTTTTACTGGAGCGTCATAAAACCTTGAAATTTTGTAACAATAAAGTACTCGAGCCTCTTGTCAATTTAAGCTATCGCTCAAAGCTATGCTACCCTTGAATCTTAAATAAAACACTGATAAAACTTTAAATGGCCCTAACTTCTATACGGTACGTCCTACACCTATCAAAGTTTGCAACATACAAATGTTTGTAAACTTTTACTTGAGCGTCATGAAACCTTGACATTTTGTAACAATAAAGTACTCGAGCCTCTTGTCAATTTAAGCTATCGCTCAAAGCTATGCTACCCTTGAGTCCCAAATCAAACACTGATAAAACTTCAAATGGCCCTAACTTCTATACGGTACGTCCTACACCTATCAAAGTTTGCAACATACAAATGCTTGTAACTTTTTACTGGAGCGTCATAAAACCTTGAAATTTTGTAACAATAAAGTACTCGAGCCTCTTGTCAATTTAAGCTATCGCTCAAAGCTATGCTACCCTTGAGTCCCAAATCAAACACTGATAAAACTTCAAATGGCCCTAACTTCTATACGGTACGTCCTACACCTATCAAAGTTTGCAACATACAAATGGTTGTAACTTTTTACTTGAGCGTCAAAAAACCTTGAAATTTTGTAACAATAAAGAACTCGAGCCTCTTGTCAATTTAAGCTATCGCTTAAAGCTATGCTACCCTTGAGTCCCAAATCAAACACTGATAAAACTTCAAATGGCCCTAACTTCTATACGGTACGTCGTACACCTATCAAAGTTTGCAACATACAAATGCTTGTAACTTTTTACTGGAGCGTCATAAAACCTTGAAATTTTGTAACAATAAAGTACTCGAGCCTCTTGTCAATTTAAGCTATCGCACAGAGCTATGCTACCCTTGAGTCCCAAATCAAACACTGATAAAACTTCAAATGGCCCTAACTTCTATACGGTACGTCCTACACCTATCAAAGTTTGCAACATACAAATGCTTGTAACTTTTTATTGGAGCGTCATAAAACCTTGAAATTTTGTAACAATAAAGTACTCGAGCCTTCTGTCAATTTAAGCTATCGCTCAATGCTATACTACCCTTGAGTCCCAAATTAAACACTGATAAAACTTCAAATGGCCCTAACTTCTATACGGTACGTCCTACACCTATCAATATTTGCAACATTCAAATGCTTGTAACTTTTTCCTGGACCGTCATAAAACTTGAAATTTTGTAACAATAAAGAACTCGAGCCTCTTGTCAATTTAAGCTATCGCTCAAAGCTATGCTACCCTTGAGTCCCAAATCAAACACTGATAAAACTTCAAATGGCCCTAACTTCTATACGGTACGTCCTACACCTATCAAAGTTTGCAACATACAAAAGCTTGTAATTTTTTACTGGAGCGTCTTAAAACCTTGAAATTTTTTAACAATAAAGTACTCGAGACTCGTGTCAATTTAAGCTATCGCTCAAAGCTATGCTACCCTTGAGTCCCAAATAAAACACTGATAAAACTTCAAATGGCCCTAACTTCTATACGGTACGTCCTACACATATCAAAGTTTGCAACATACAAATGCTTGTAACTTTTTACTGGAGCGTCATGAAATTTTGAAATTTTGTAACAATAAAGTACTCGAGCCTCTTGTCAATTTAAGCTATCGCTCAAAGCTATGCTACCCTTGAGTCCCAAATCAAACACTGATAAAACTTCAAATGGCCCTAACTTCTCTACGGTACGTCCTACACCTATCAAAGTTTGCAACATACAAATGCTTGTAACTTTTTACTGGAGCGTCATAAAACCTTGAAATTTTGTAACAATAAAGAACTCGAGCCTCTTGTCAATTTAAGCTATCGCTCAAAGCTATGCTACCCTTGAGTCCCAAATCAAACACTGGTAAGACTTCAAATGGCCCTAACTTCTATACGGTACGTCCTACACCTATCAAAGTTTGCAACATACAAATGCTTGTAACTTTTTACTGTAGCGTCAAAAAACCTTGAAATTTTGTAACAATAAAGACCTCGAGCCTCTTGTCAATTTAAGCTATCGCTCAAAGCTATGCTACCCTTGAGTCCCAAATCAAACACTGATAAAACTACAAATGGCCCTAACTTTTATACGGTACGTCCTACACCTATCAAAGTTTGCAACATACAAATGCTTGTAACTTTTTACTGGAGCGTCATAAAACCTTGAAATTTTGTAACAATAAAGTACTCGAGCCTCTTGTTAATTTAAGCTATCTCTCAAAGCTATACTACCCTTGAGTCCCAAATAAAACACTGACAAAACTTCAAATGGCCCTAACTTCTATACGGTACGTCCTATACCAATCAAAGTTTGCAACATACAAATGTTTGTAACTTTTTACTGGAGCGTCATAAAACCTTGAAATTTTGTAACAATAAAGTACTCGAGCCTCTTGTCAATTTAAGCTATCGCTCAAAGCTATGCTACCCTTGAGTCCCAAATCAAACACTGATAAGACTTCAAATGGCCCTAACTTCTATACGGTACGTCCTACACCTATCAATGTTTGCAACATACAAATGCTTGTAACTTTTTACTGGAGCGTCATAAAACCTTGAAATTTTTTAACACTAAAGAACTGGAGCCTCTTGTCAATTTAAGCTATCGCTCAAAGCTATGCTACCCTTGAGTCCCAAATCAAACACTGATAAAACTACAAATGGCCCTAACTTTTATACGGTACGTCCTACACCTATCAAAGTGTGCAACATACAAATGCTTGTAACTTTTTACTGGAGCGTCATAAAACCTTGAAATTTTGTAACAATAAAGTACTCGAGCCTCTTGTTAATTTAAGCTATCTCTCAAAGCTATACTACCCTTGAGTCCCAAATAAAACACTGATAAAACTTCAAATGGCCCTAACTTCTATACGATACGTCCTATACCAATCAAAGTTTGCAACATACAAATGTTTGTAACTTTTTACTGGAGCGTCATAAAACCTTGAAATTTTGTAACAATAAAGTACTCGAGCCTCTTGTCAATTTAAGCTATCGCTCAAAGCTATGCTACCCTTGAGTCCCAAATCAAACACTGATAAGACTTCAAATGGCCCTAACTTCTATACGGTACGTCCTATACCTATCAAAGTTTGCAACATACAAATGTTTGTAACTATTTACTGGAGCGTCATAAAACCTTGAAATTTTGTAACAATAAAGTACTCGCGCCTCTTGTCAATTTAAGCTATCGCTCAAAGCTATGCTACCCTTGAGTCCCAAATCAAACACTGATAAGACTTCAAATGGCCCTAACTTCTATACGGTACGTCCTACACCTATCAATGTTTGCAACATACAAATGCTTGTAACTTTTTACTGGAGCGTCATAAAACCTTGAAATTTGTTAACAATAAAGAACTGGAGCCTCTTGTCAATTTAATCTATCGCTTAAAGCTATGCTACCCTTGAGTCCCAAATCAAACACTGATAAAACTTCAAATGGCCCTAACTTCTATACGGTACGTCGTACACCTAACAAAGTTTGCAACATACAAATGCTTGTAACTTTTTACTGGAGCGTCATAAAACCTTGAAATTTTGTAACAATAAAGTATTCGAGCCTCTTGTCAATTTAAGCTATCGCTCAAAGCTATGCTACCGTTGAGTCCCAAATCAAACACTGATAAAACTTCAAATGGCCCTAACTTCTATACGGTACGTCCTACACCTATCAAAGTTTGCAACATACAAATGCTTGTAACTTTTTACTGGAGCGTCATAAAACCTTGAAATTTTGTAACAATAAAGTACTCGAGCCTCTTGTCAATTTAAGCTATCGCTCAAAGCTATGCTACCCTTGAGTCCCAAATCAAACACTGATAAAACTTCAAATGGCCCTAACTTCTATACGGTACGTCCTACACCTATCAAAGTTTGCAACATACAAATGCTTGTAACTTTTTACTGGAGCGTCATAAAACCTTGAAATTTTGTAACAATAAAGTACTCGAGCCTCTTGTCAATTTAAGCTATCGCTCAAAGCTATACTACCCTTGAGTCCCAAATAAAACACTGATAAAACTTCAAATGGCCCTAACTTCTATACGTTACGTCCTATACCTATCAAAGTTTGCAACATACAAATGTTTGTAACTTTTTACTGGAGCGTCATAAAACCTTGAAATTTTGGAACAATAAAGTACTCGAGCCTCTTGTCAATATAAGCTATCGCTCAAAGCTATTCTACCCTTGAGTCCCAAATCAAACACTGATAAGACTTCAAATGGCCCTAACTTCTATACGGTACGTCCTACACCTATCAATGTTTGCAACATACAAATGCTTGTAACTTTTTACTGGAGCGTCATAAAACCTTGAAATTTTGTAACAATAAAGAACTCGAGCCTCTTGTCAATTTAAGCTATCGCTCAAAGCTATGCTGCCCGAGAGTCCCAAATCACACACTGATAAAACTTCAAATAGCCCTAACTTCTATACGGTACGTCTTACACCTATCAAAGTTTGCAACATACAAATGCTTGTAACTTTTTACTGGAGCGTCATAAAACCTTGAAATTTTGTAACAATAAAGTACTCGAGCCTCTTGTCAATTTAAGCTATCGCTCAAAGCTATGCTACCCTTGAGTCCCAAATCAAACACTGATAAGACTTCAATTGGCCCTAACTTCTATACGGTACGTCCTACACCTATCAATGTTTGCAACATACAAATGCTTGTAACTTTTTACTGGAGCGTCATAAAACCTTGAAATTTGTTAACAATAAAGAACTGGAGCCTCTTGTCAATTTAAGCTATCGCTTAAAGCTACTCTACCCTTGAGTCCCAAATCAAACACTGATAAGACTTCAAATGGCCCTAACTTCTATACGGTACGTCCTACACCTATCAATGTTTGCAACATACAAATGCTTGTAACTTTTTACTGGAGCGTCATAAAACCTTGAAATTTTGTAACAATAAAGAACTCGAGCCTCTTGTCAATTTAAGCTATCGCTCAAAGCTATGCTACCCTTGAGTCCCAAATCAAACACTGATAAAACTTCAAATGGCCCTAACTTCTATACGGTACGTCCTACACCTATCAAAGTTTGCAACATACAAATGCTTGTAACTTTTTACTGGAGCGTCATAAAACCTTGAAATTTTGTAACAATAAAGTACTCGAGCCTCTTGTCAATTTAAGCTATCGCTCAAAGCTATACTACCCTTGAGTCCCAAATAAAACACTGATAAAACTTCAAATGGCCCTAACTTCTATACGGTACGTCCTATACCTATCAAAGTTTGCAACATACAAATGTTTGTAACTTTTTACTGGAGCGTCACAAAACCTTGAAATTTTGGAACAATAAAGTACTCGAGCCTCTTGTCAATTTAAGCTATCGCTCAAAGCTATTCTACCCTTGAGTCCCAAATCAAACACTGATAAGACTTCAAATGGCCCTAACTTCTATACGGTACGTCCTACACCTATCAATGTTTGCAACATACAAATGCTTGTAACTTTTTACTGGAGCGTCATAAAACCTTGAAATTTTGTAACAATAAAGAACTCGAGCCTCTTGTCAATTTAAGCTATCGCTCAAAGCTATGCTGCCCGAGAGTCCCAAATCAACACTGATAAAACTTCAAATAGCCCTAACTTCTATACGGTACGTCTTACACCTATCAAAGTTTGCAACATACAAATGCTTGTAACTTTTTACTGGAGCGTCATAAAACCTTGAAATTTTGTAACAATAAAGTACTCGAGCCTCTTGTCAATTTAAGCTATCGCTCAAACCTATGCTACCCTTGAGTCCCAAATAAAACACTGATAAAACTTCAAATGGCCCTAACTTCTATACGGTACGTCCTACACCTATCAAAGTTTGCAACATACAAATGCTTGTAACTTTTTACTGGAGCGTCATAAAACTTTGAAATTTTGTAACAATAAAGAACTCGAGCCTCTTGTCAATTTAAGCTATCGCTCAAAGCTATGCTACCCTTGAGTCCCAAATCAAACACTGATAAAACTTCAAATGGCCCTAACTTCTATACGGTACGTCCTACACCTATCAATGTTTGCAACATACAAATGCTTGTAACTTTTTACTGGAGCGTCATAAAACCTTGAAATTTGTTAACAATAAAGAACTGGAGCCTCTTGTCAATTTAAGCTATCGCTTAAAGCTATGCTACCCTTGAGTCCCAAATCACACACTGATACAACTTCAAATGTCCCTAACTTCTATACGGTACGTCGTACACCTATCAAAGTTTGCAGCATACAAATGCTTGTAACTTTTTACTGGAGCGTCATAAAACCTTGAAATTTTGTAACAATAAAGTATTCGAGCCTCTTGTCAATTTAAGCTATCGCTCAAAGCTATGCTACCCTTGACTCCCAAATCAAACACTGATAAAACTTCAAATGGCCCTAACTTCTATACGGTACGTCCTACACCTATCAAAGTTTGCAACATACAAATGCTTGTAAATTTTTACTTGAGCGTCATAAAACCTTGACATTTTGTAACAATAAAGTACTCGAGCCTCTTGTCAATTTAAGCTATCGCTCAATGCTATGCTACCCTTGAGTCCCAAATAAAACACTGATAAGACTTCAAATGGCCCTAACTTCTATACGGTACGTCCTACACCTATCAAAGTTTGCAACATACAAATGCTTGTAACTTTTTACTGGAGCGTCATAAAACCTTGAAATATTGTAACAATAAAGTACTCGAGCCTCTTGTCAATTTAAGCTATCGCTCAAAGCTACTCTACCATTGAGTCCCAAATCAAACACTGATAAGACTTCAAATGGCCCTAACTTCTATACGGTACGTCCTACACCTATCAATGTTTGCAACATACAAATGCTTGTAACTTTTTACTGAAGCGTCATAAAACCTTGAAATTTTGTAACAATAAAGAACTCGAGCCTCTTGTCAATTTAAGCTATCGCTCAAAGCTATGCTACCCTTGAGTCCCAAATCAAACACTGATAAAACTTCAAATGGCCCTAACTTCTATACGGTACGTCTTACACCTATCAAAGTTTGCAACATACAAATGCTTGTAGCTTTTTACTGGAGCGTCATAAAACCTTGAAATTTTGTAACAATAAAGTACTCGAGCCTCTTGTCAATTTAAGCTATCGCTCAAAGCTATGCTACCCTTGAGTCCCAAATAAAACACTGATAAAACTTCAAATGGCCCTAACTTCTATACGGTACGTCCTACACCTATCAATGTTTGCAACATACAAATGCTTGTAACTTTTTACTGGAGCGTCATAAAACCTTGAAATTTGTTAACAATAAAGAACTGGAGCCTCTTGTCAATTTAATCTATCGCTTAAAGCTATGCTACCCTTGAGTCCCAAATCAAACACTGATAAAACTTCAAATGGCCCTAACTTCTATACGGTACGTCGTACACCTAACAAAGTTTGCAACATACAAATGCTTGTAACTTTTTACTGGAGCGTCATAAAACCTTGAAATTTTGTAACAATAAAGTATTCGAGCCTCTTGTCAATTTAAGCTATTGCTCAAAGCTATGCTACCGTTGAGTCCCAAATCAAACACTGATAAAACTTCAAATGGCCCTAACTTCTATACGGTACGTCCTACACCTATCAAAGTTTGCAACATACAAATGCTTGTAACTTTTTACTGGAGCGTCATAAAACCTTGAAATTTTGTAACAATAAAGTACTCGAGCCTCTTGTCAATTTAAGCTATCGCTCAAAGCTATGCTACCCTTGAGTCCCAAATCAAACACTGATAAAACTTCAAATGGCCCTAACTTCTATACGGTACGTCCTACACCTATCAAAGTTTGCAACATACAAATGCTTGTAACTTTTTACTGGAGCGTCATAAAACCTTGAAATTTTGTAACAATAAAGTACTCGAGCCTCTTGTCAATTTAAGCTATCGCTCAAAGCTATACTACCCTTGAGTCCCAAATAAAACACTGATAAAACTTCAAATGGCCCTAACTTCTATACGTTACGTCCTATACCTATCAAAGTTTGCAACATACAAATGTTTGTAACTTTTTACTGGAGCGTCATAAAACCTTGAAATTTTGGAACAATAAAGTACTCGAGCCTCTTGTCAATTTAAGCTATCGCTCAAAGCTATTCTACCCTTGAGTCCCAAATCAAACACTGATAAGACTTCAAATGGCCCTAACTTCTATACGGTACGTCCTACACCTATCAATGTTTGCAACATACAAATGCTTGTAACTTTTTACTGGAGCGTCATAAAACCTTGAAATTTTGTAACAATAAAGAACTCGAGCCTCTTGTCAATTTAAGCTATCGCTCAAAGCTATGCTGCCCGAGAGTCCCAAATCACACACTGATAAAACTTCAAATAGCCCTAACTTCTATACGGTACGTCTTACACCTATCAAAGTTTGCAACATACAAATGCTTGTAACTTTTTACTGGAGCGTCATAAAACCTTGAAATTTTGTAACAATAAAGTACTCGAGCCTCTTGTCAATTTAAGCTATCGCTCAAAGCTATGCTACCCTTGAGTCCCAAATCAAACACTGATAAGACTTCAATTGGCCCTAACTTCTATACGGTACGTCCTACACCTATCAATGTTTGCAACATACAAATGCTTGTAACTTTTTACTGGAGCGTCATAAAACCTTGAAATTTGTTAACAATAAAGAACTGGAGCCTCTTGTCAATTTAAGCTATCGCTTAAAGCTACTCTACCCTTGAGTCCCAAATCAAACACTGATAAGACTTCAAATGGCCCTAACTTCTATACGGTACGTCCTACACCTATCAATGTTTGCAACATACAAATGCTTGTAACTTTTTACTGGAGCGTCATAAAACCTTGAAATTTTGTAACAATAAAGAACTCGAGCCTCTTGTCAATTTAAGCTATCGCTCAAAGCTATGCTACCCTTGAGTCCCAAATCAAACACTTTTAAAACTTCAAATGGCCCTAACTTCTATACGGTACGTCCTACACCTATCAAAGTTTGCAACATACAAATGCTTGTAACTTTTTACTGGAGCGTCATAAAACCTTGAAATTTTGTAACAATAAAGTACTCGAGCCTCTTGTCAATTTAAGCTATCGCTCAAAGCTATACTACCCTTGAGTCCCAAATAAAACACTGATAAAACTTCAAATGGCCCTAACTTCTATACGGTACGTCCTATACCTATCAAAGTTTGCAACATACAAATGTTTGTAACTTTTTACTGGAGCGTCATAAAACCTTGAAATTTTGGAACAATAAAGTACTCGAGCCTCTTGTCAATTTAAGCTATCGCTCAAAGCTATTCTACCCTTGAGTCCCAAATCAAACACTGATAAGACTTCAAATGGCCCTAACTTCTATACGGTACGTCCTACACCTATCAATGTTTGCAACATACAAATGCTTGTAACTTTTTACTGGAGCGTCATAAAACCTTGAAATTTTGTAACAATAAAGTACTCGAGCCTCTTGTCAATTTAAGCTATCGCTCAAAGCTATGCTGCCCGAGAGTCCCAAATCAAACACTGATAAAACTTCAAATAGCCCTAACTTCTATACGGTACGTCTTACACCTATCAAAGTTTGCAACATACAAATGCTTGTAACTTTTTACTGGAGCGTCATAAAACCTTGAAATTTTGTAACAATAAAGTACTCGAGCCTCTTGTCAATTTAAGCTATCGCTCAAACCTATGCTACCCTTGAGTCCCAAATAAAACACTGATAAAACTTCAAATGGCCCTAACTTCTATACGGTACGTCCTACACCTATCAAAGTTTGCAACATACAAATGCTTGTAACTTTTTACTGGAGCGTCATAAAACTTTGAAATTTTGTAACAATAAAGAACTCGAGCCTCTTGTCAATTTAAGCTATCGCTCAAAGCTATGCTACCCTTGAGTCCCAAATCAAACACTGATAAAACTTCAAATGGCCCTAACTTCTATACGGTACGTCCTACACCTATCAATGTTTGCAACATACAAATGCTTGTAACTTTTTACTGGAGCGTCATAAAACCTTGAAATTTGTTAACAATAAAGAACTGGAGCCTCTTGTCAATTTAAGCTATCGCTTAAAGCTATGCTACCCTTGAGTCCCAAATCAAACACTGATAAAACTTCAAATGGCCCTAACTTCTATACGGTACGTCGTACACCTATCAAAGTTTGCAGCATACAAATGCTTGTAACTTTTTACTGGAGCGTCATAAAACCTTGAAATTTTGTAACAATAAAGTATTCGAGCCTCTTGTCAATTTAAGCTATCGCTCAAAGCTATGCTACCCTTGACTCCCAAATCAAACACTGATAAAACTTCAAATGGCCCTAACTTCTATACGGTACGTCCTACACCTATCAAAGTTTGCAACATACAAATGCTTGTAAATTTTTACTTGAGCGTCATAAAACCTTGACATTTTGTAACAATAAAGTACTCGAGCCTCTTGTCAATTTAAGCTATCGCTCAATGCTATGCTACCCTTGAGTCCCAAATAAAACACTGATAAGACTTCAAATGGCCCTAACTTCTATACGGTACGTCCTACACCTATCAAAGTTTGCAACATACAAATGCTTGTAACTTTTTACTGGAGCGTCATAAAACCTTGAAATATTGTAACAATAAAGTACTCGAGCCTCTTGTCAATTTAAGCTATCGCTCAAAGCTACTCTACCCTTGAGTCCCAAATCAAACACTGATAAGACTTCAAATGGCCCTAACTTCTATACGGTACGTCCTACACCTATCAATGTTTGCAACATACAAATGCTTGTAACTTTTTACTGGAGCATCATAAAACCTTGAAATTTTGTAACAATAAAGAACTCGAGCCTCTTGTCAATTTAAGCTATCGCTCAAAGCTATGCTACCCTTGAGTCCCAAATCAAACACTGATAAAACTTCAAATGGCCCTAACTTCTATACGGTACGTCTTACACCTATCAAAGTTTGCAACATACAAATGCTTGTAGCTTTTTACTGGAGCGTCATAAAACCTTGAAATTTTGTAACAATAAAGTACTCGAGCCTCTTGTCAATTTAAGCTATCGCTCAAAGCTATGCTACCCTTGAGTCCCAAATAAAACACTGATAAAACTTCAAATGGCCCTAACTTCTATACGGTACGTCCTACACCTATCAAAGTTTGCAACATACAAATGCTTGTAACTTTTTACTGGAGCGTCATAAAACCTTGAAATTTTGTAACAATAAAGAACTCGAGCCTGTTGTCAATTTAAGCTATCGCTCAAAGCTATGCTACCCTTGAGTCCCAAATAAAACACTGATAAAACTTCAAATGGCCCTAACTTCTATACGGTACGTCCTACACCTATCAAAGTTTGCAACATACAAATGCTTGTAACTTTTTACTGGAGCGTCATAAAACCTTGAAATTTTGTAACAATAAAGAACTCGAGCCTGTTGTCAATTTAAGCTATCGCTCAAAGCTATGCTACCCTTGAGTCCCAAATAAAACACTGATAAAACTTCAAATGGCCCTAACTTCTATACGGTACGTCCTACACCTATCAAAGTTTGCAACATACAAATGCTTGTAAATTTTTACTTGAGCGTCATAAAACCTTGACATTTTGTAACAATAAAGTACTCGAGCTTCTTGTCAATTTAAGCTATCGCTCAATGCTATGCTACCCTTGAGTCCCAAATAAAACACTGATAAAACTTCAAATGGCCCTAACTTCTATACGGTATGTCCTACACCTATCAAAGTTTGCAACATACAAATGCTTGTAACTTTTTACTGGAGCGTCATAAAACCTTGAAATTTTGTAACAATAAAGAACTCGAGCCTGTTGTCAATTTAAGCTATCGCTCAAAGCTATGCTACCCTTGAGTCCCAAATAAAACACTGATAAAACTTCAAATGGCCCTAACTTCTATACGGTATGTCCTACACCTATCAAAGTTTGCAACATACAAATGCTTGTAACTTTTTACTGGAGCGTCATAAAACCTTGAAATTTTGTAACAATTAAGAACTCGAGCCTCTTGTCAATTTAAGCTATCGCTCAAAGCTATGCTACCCTTGAGTCCCAAATCAAACACTGATAAAACTTCAAATGGCCCTAACTTCTATACGGTACGTCCTACACCTATCAGAGTTTGCGACATACAAATGCTTTTAACTTTTTACTGGAGCGTCATAAAACCTTGAAATTTTGTAACAATAAAGTACTCGAGCCTCTTGTCAATGCAAGCTATCGCTCAAAGCTATGCTACCCTTGAGTCCCAAATCAAACACTGATAAAACTTCAAATGGTCCTAACTTCTATACGGTACGTCCTACACCTATCAAAACTTGCAACATACAAATGCTTGTAACTTTTTACTGGAGCGTCATAAAACCTTGAAATTTTGTAACAATAAAGTACTCGAGCCTCTTGTCAATTTAAGCTATCGCTCAAAGCTATGCTACCCTTGAGTCCCAAATCAAACACTGATAAAACTTCAAATAGCCGTAACTTCTATACGGTACGTCCTACACCTATCAAAGTTTGCAACATACAAATGCTTGTAAATTTTTACTTGAGCGTCATAAAACCTTGACATTTTGTAACAATAAAGTACTCGAGCCTCTTGTCAATTTAAGCTATCGCTCAATGCTATGCTACCCTTGAGTCCCAAATAAAACACTGAGAAGACTTCAAATGGCCCTAACTTCTATACGGTACGTCCTACACCTATCAAAGTTTGCAACATACGAATGCTTGTAACTTTTTACTGGAGCGTCATAAAACCTTGAAATATTGTAACAATAAAGTACTCGAGCCTCTTGTCAATTTAAGCTATCGCTCAAAGCTACTCTACCCTTGAGTCCCAAATCAAACACTGATAAGACTTCAAATGGCCCTAACTTCTATACGGTACGTCCTACATCTATCAATGTTTGCAACATACAAATGCTTGTAACTTTTACTGGAGCGTCATAAAACCTTGAAATTTTGTAACAATAAAGAACTCGAGTCAATTTAAGCTATCGCTCAAAGCTATGCTACCCTTGAGTCCCAAATCAAACACTGATAAAACTTCAAATGGCCCTAACTTCTATACGGTACGTCTTACACCTATCAAAGTTTGCAACATACAAATGCTTGTAGCTTTTTACTGGAGCGTCATAAAACCTTGAAATTTTGTAACAATAAAGTACTCGAGCCTCTTGTCAATTTAAGCTATCGCTCAAAGCTATGCTACCCTTGAGTCCCAAATAAAACACTGATAAAACTTCAAATGGCCCTAACTTCTATACGGTACGTCCTACACCTATCAAAGTTTGCAACATACAAATGCTTGTAACTTTTTACTGGAGCGTCATAAAACCTTGAAATTTTGTAACAATAAAGAACTCGAGCCTGTTGTCAATTTAAGCTATCGCTCAAAGCTATGCTACCCTTGAGTCCCAAATCAAACACTGATAAAACTTCAAATGGCCCTAACTTCTATACGGTACGTCCTACACCTATCAAAGTTTGCAACATACAAATGCTTGTAAATTTTTACTTGAGCGTCATAAAACCTTGACATTTTGTAACAATAAAGTACTCGAGCCTCTTGTCAATTTAAGCTATCGCTCAATGCTATGCTACCCTTGAGTCCCAAATAAAACACTGATAAGACTTCAAATGGCCCTAACTTCTATACGGTACGTCCTACACCTATCAAAGTTTGCAACATACAAATGCTTGTAACTTTTTACTGGAGCGTCATAAAACCTTGAAATTTTGTAACAACAAAGAACTCGAGCCTGTTGTCAATTTAAGCTATCGCTCAAAGCTATGCTACCCTTGAGTCCCAAATCAAACACTGATAAAACTTCAAATGGCTCTAACTTCTATACGGTACGTCCTACACCTATCAGAGTTTGCGACATACAAATGCTTGTAACTTTTTACTGGAGCGTCATAAAACCTTGAAATTTTGTAACAATAAAGTACTCGAGCCTCTTGTCAATGCAAGCTATCGCTCAAAGCTATGCTACCCTTGAGTCCCAAATCAAACACTGATAAAACTTCAAATGGTCCTAACTTCTATACGGTACGTCCTACACCTATCAAAGTTTGCAACATACAACTGCTTGTAAATTTTTACTTGAGCGTCATAAAACCTTGACATTTTGTAACAATAAAGTACTCGAGCCTCTTGTCAATTTAAACTATCGCTCAAAGCTATGCTACCATTGAGTCCCAAATCAAACACTGATAACACTTCAAATGCCCTAACTTCTATACGGTACGTCCTACACCTATCAATGTTTGCAACATACAAATGCTTGTAACTTTTTACTGGAACGTCATAAAACCTTGAAATTTTGTAACAATAAAGAACTCGAGCCTCTTGTCAGTTTAAGCTATCGCTCAATGCTATGCTACCCTTGAGTCCCAAATCAAACACTGATTAAACTTCAAATGGCCCTAACTTCTATACGGTACGTCCTACACCTATCAAAGTTTGCAACATACAAATGCTTGTAACTTTTTACTGGAGCGTCATAAAACCTTGAAATTTTGTAACAATAAAGAGCTCGAGCCTCTTGTCAATTTAAGCTATCGCTCAAAGCTATGCTACCCTTGAGTCCCAAATCAAACACTGATAAAGTTTCAAATGGCCCTAATTTCTATACGGTACGTCCTACACCTATCAAAGTTTGCAACATACAAATGCTTCTAACTTTTTGCTGGAGCGTCTTAAAACCATGAAATTTTGTAACAATAAAGTACTCGAGCCTCTTGTCAATTTAAGCTATCGCTCAAAGCTATGCTACCCTTGAGTCCCAAATAAAACACTGATAAAACTTCAAATGGCCCTAACTTCTATACGGTACGTCCTACACCTATCAAAGTTTGCAACATACAAATGTTTGTAAATTTTTACTTGAGCGTCATAAAACCTTGACATTTTGTAACAATAAAGTACTCGAGCCTCTTGTCAATTTAAGCTATCGCTCAATGCTATGCTACCCTTGAGTCCCAAATAAAACACTGATAAGACTTCAAATGGCCCTAACTTCTATACGGTACGTCGTACACCTATCAAAGTTTGCAACATACAAATGCTTGTAACTTTTTACTGGAGCGTCATAAAACCTTGAAATTTTGTAACAATAAAGTACTCGAGCCTCTTGTCAATTTAAGCTATCGCTCAAAGCTATTCTACCCTTGAGTCCCAAATCAAACACTGATAACACTTCAAATGGCCCTAACTTCTATACGGTACGTCCTACACCTATCAATGTTTGCAACATACAAATGCTTGTAACTTTTTACTGGAGCGTCATAAAATCTTGAAATTTTTTAACAATAAAGAACTCGAGCCTCTTGTCAATTTAAGCTATCGCTCAAAGCTATGCTACCCTTGAGTCCCAAATCAAACACTGATAAAACTTCAAATGGCCCTAACTTCTATACGGTACGTCTTACACCTATCAAAGTTTGCAACATACAAATGCTTGTAACTTTTTACTGGAGCGTCATAAAACCTTGAAATTTTGTAACAGTAAAGTACTCGAGCCTCTTGTCAATTTAAGCTATCGCTCAAAGCTACACTACCCTTGAGTCCCAAATAAAACACTGATAAAACTTCAAATGGCCCTAACTTCTATACGGTACGTCCTATACCTATCAAAGTTTGCAACATACAAATGCTTGTAACTTTTTACTGGAGCGTCATAAAACCTTGAAAATTTGTAACAATAAAGAACTCGAGCCTGTTGTCAATTTAAGCTATCGCTCAAAGCTATGCTACCCTTGAGTCCCAAATAAAACACTGATAAAACTTCAAATGGCCCTAACTTCTATACGGACGTCCTACACCTATCAAAGTTTGCAACATACAAATGCTTGTAAATTTTTACTTGAGCGTCATAAAACCTTGACATTTTGTAACAATAAAGTACTCGAGCCTCTTGTCAATTTAAGCTATCGCTCAATGCTATGCTACCCTTGAGTCCCAAATAAAACACTGATAAGACTTCAAATGGCCCTAACTTCTATACGGTACGTCCTACACCTATCAAAGTTTGCAACATACAAATGCTTGTAACTTTTTACTGGAGCGTCATAAAACCTTGAAATTTTGTAACAATAAAGTACTCGAGCCTCTTGTCAATTTAAGCTATCGCTCAAAGCTATTCTACCCTTGAGTCCCAAATCAAACACTGATAAGACTTCAAATGGCCCTAACTTCTATACGGTACGTCCTACACCTATCAATGTTTGCAACATACAAATGCTTGTAACTTTATACTGGAGCGTCATAAAATCTTGAAATTTTGTAACAATAAAGAACTCGAGCCTCTTGTCAATTTAAGCTATCGCTCAAAGCTATGCTACCCTTGAGTCCCAAATCAAACACTGATAAAACTTCAAATGGCCCTAACTTCTATACGGTACGTCTTACACCTATCAAAGTTTGCAACATACAAATGCTTGTAACTTTTTACTGGAGCGTCATAAAACCTTGAAATTTTGTAACAGTAAAGTACTCGAGCCTCTTGTCAATTTAAGCTATCGCTCAAAGCTATGCTACCCTTGAGTCCCAAATAAAACACTGATAAAACTTCAAATGGCCCTAACTTCTATACGGTATGTCCTACACCTATCAAAGTTTGCAACATACAAATGCTTGTTACTTTTTACTGGAGCGTCATAAAACCTTGAAATTTTGTAACAATAAAGAACTCGAGCCTCTTGTAAATTTAAGCTATCGCTCAAAGCTATGCTACCCTTGAGTCCCAAATCAAACACTGATAAACCTTCAAATGGCCCTAACTTCTATACGGTACGTCCTACACCTATCAGAGTTTGCGACATACAAATGCTTTTAACTTTTTACTGGAGCGTCATAAAACCTTGAAATTTTGTAACAATAAAGTACGCGAGCCTCTTGTCAAAGCAAGCTATCGCTCAAAGCTATGCTACCCTTGAGTCCCAAATCAAACACTGATAAAACTTCAAATGGTCCTAACTTCTATACGGTACGTCCTACACCTATCAAAACTTGCAACATACAAATGCTTGTAACTTTTTACTGGAGCGTCATAAAACCTTGAAATTTTGTAACAATAAAGTACTCGAGCCTCTTGTCAATTTAAGCTATCGCTCAAAGCTATGCTACCCTTGAGTCCCAAATCAAACACTGATAAGACTTCAAATGGCCGTAACTTCTATACGGTACGTCCTACACCTATCAAAGTTTGCAACATACAAATGCTTGTAACTTTTTACTGGAGCGTCATAAAACCTTGAAATTTTGTAACAATAAAGAACTCGAGTCAATTTAAGCTATCGCTCAAAGCTATGCTACCCTTGAGTCCCAAATCAAACACTGATAAAACTTCAAATGGCCCTAACTTCTATACGGTACGTATTACACCTATCAAAGTTTGCAACATTCAAATGCTTGTAGCTTTTTACTGGAGCGTCATAAAACCTTGAAATTTTGTAACAATAAAGTACTCGAGCCTCTTGTCAATTTAAGCTATCGCTCAAAGCTATGCTACCCTTGAGTCCCAAATAAAACACTGATAAAACTTCAAATGGCCCTAACTTCTATACGGTACGTCCTACACCTATCAAAGTTTGCAACATACAAATGCTTGTAACTTTTTACTGGAGCGTCATAAAACCTTGAAATTTTGTAACAATAAAGAACTCGAGCCTGTTGTCAATTTAAGCTATCGCTCAAAGCTATGCTACCCTTGAGTCCCAAATCAAACACTGATAAAACTTCAAATGGCCCTAACTTCTATACGGTACGTCCTACACCTATCAAAGTTTGCAACATACAAATGCTTGTAAATTTTTACTTGAGCGTCATAAAACCTTGACATTTTTTAACAATAAAGTACTCGAGCCTCTTGTCAATTTAAGCTATCGCTCAATGCTATGCTACCCTTGAGTCCCAAATAAAACACTGATAAGACTTCAAATGGCCCTAACTTCTATACGGTACGTCCTACACCTATCAAAGTTTGCAACATACAAATGCTTGTAACTTTTTACTGGAGCGTCATAAAACCTTGAAATTTTGTAACAATAAAGTACTCGAGCCTCTTGTCAATTTAAGCTATCGCTGAAAGCTATGCTACCCTTGAGTCCCAAATCAAACACTGATAAAACTTCAAATGGCCCTAACTTCTATACGGTACGTCCTACACCTATCAAAGTTTGCAACATACAACTGCTTGTAAAATTTTACTTGAGCGTCATAAAACCTTGACATTTTGTAACAATAAAGTACTCGAGCCTCTTGTCAATTTAAACTATCGCTCAAAGCTATGCTACCATTGAGTCCCAAATCAAACACTGATAACACTTCAAATGCCCTAACTTCTATACGGTACGTCCTACACCTATCAATGTTTGCAACATACAAATGCTTGTAACTTTTTACTGGAACGTCATAAAACCTTGAAATTTTGTAACAATAAAGAACTCGAGCCTCTTGTCAGTTTAAGCTATCGCTCAATGCTATGCTACCCTTGAGTCCCAAATCAAACACTGATTAAACTTCAAATGGCCCTAACTTCTATACGGTACGTCCTACACCTATCAAAGTTTGCAACATACAAATGCTTGTAACTTTTTACTGGAGCGTCATAAAACCTTGAAATTTTGTAACAATAAAGAGCTCGAGCCTCTTGTCAATTTAAGCTATCGCTCAAAGCTATGCTACCCTTGAGTCCCAAATCAAACACTGATAAAGCTTCAAATGGCCCTAATTTCTATACGGTACGTCCTACACCTATCAAAGTTTGCAACATACAAATGCTTCTAACTTTTTGCTGGAGCGTCATAAAACCTTGAAATTTTGTAACAATAAAGTACTCGAGCCTCTTGTCAATTTAAGCTATCGCTCAAAGCTATGCTACCCTTGAGTCCCAAACCAAACACTGATAAAACTTCAAATAGCCCTAACTTCTATACGGTACGTCCAACACCTATCAAAGTTTGCAACATACAAATGCTTGTAACTTTTTACTGGAGCGTCATAAAACCTTGAAATTTTGTAACAATAAAGTACTCGAGCCTCTTGTCAATTTAAGCTATCGCTCAAAGCTACTCTACCCTTGAGTCCCAAATAAAACACTGATAAAACTTCAAATGGCCCTAACTTCTATACGGTACGTCCTATACCTATCAAAGTTTGCAACATACAAATGTTTGTAACTTTTTACTGGAGCGTCATACAACCTTGAAATTTTGTAACAATAAAGTACTCGAGCCTCTTGTCAATTTAAGCTATCGCTCAAAGCTATGCTACCCTTGAGTCCCAAATCAAACACTGATAAGACTTCAAATGGCCCTAACTTCTATACGGTACGTCCTACACCTATCAATGTTTGCAACATACAAATGCTTGTAACTTTTTACTGGAGCGTCATAAAACCTTGAAATTTTGTAACAATAAAGTATTCGAGCCTCTTGTCAATTTAAGCTATCGCTCAAAGCTATGCTACCCTTGAGTCCCAATTCAAACACTGATAAAACTTCAAATGGCCCTAACTTCTATACGGTACGTCCTACACCTATCAAAGTTTGCAACATACAAATGCTTGTAAATTTTTACTTGAGCGTCATAAAACCTTGACATTTTGTAACAATAAAGTACTCGAGCCTCTTGTCAATTTAACCTATCGCTCAAACCTATGCTACCCTTGAGTCCCAAGTCAAACACTGATAATACTTCAAATGCCCTAACTTCTATACGGTACGTCCTACACCTATCAAAGTTTGTAACATACAAATGCTTGTAACTTTTTACTGGAGCGTCATAAAACCTTGAAATTTTGTAACAATAAAGTACTCGAGCCTCTAGTCAGTTTAAGCTATCGCTCAAAGCTATGCTACCCTTGAGTCCCAAATAAAACACTGATAAGACTTCAAATGGCGCTAACTTCTATACAGTACGTCCTACACCTATCAATGTTTGCAACATACAAATGCTTGTAACTTTTTACTGGAGCGTCATAAAACCTTGAATTTTGTAACAATAAAGTACTCGAGCCTCTTGTCAATTTAAGCTATCGCTCAAAGCTATGCTACCTTTGAGTCCCAAATCAAACACTGATAAAACTTCAAATGGTCCTAACTTCTATACGGTACGTCCTACACCTATCAAAACTTGCAACATACAAATGCTTGTAACTTTTTACTGGAGCGTCATAAAACCTTGAAATTTTGTAACAATTAAGTACTCGAGCCTCTTGTCAATTTAAGCTATCGCTCAAAGCTATGCTACCCTTGAGTCCCAAATGAAACACTGATAAAACTTCAAATGGCCCTAACTTCTATACGGTACGTCCTACACCTATCAAAGTTTGCAACATACAACTGCTTGTAAATTTTTACTTGAGCGTCATAAAACCTTGACATTTTGTAACAATAAAGTACTCGAGCCTCTTGTCAATTTAAACTATCGCTCAAAGCTATGCTACCATTGAGTCCCAAATCAAACACTGATAACACTTCAAATGCCCTAACTTCTATACGGTACGTCCTACACCTATCAATGTTTGCAACATACAAATGCTTGTAACTTTTTACTGGAACGTCATAAAACCTTGAAATTTTGTAACAATAAAGAACTCGAGCCTCTTGTCAGTTTAAGCTATCGCTCAATGCTATGCTACCCTTGAGTCCCAAATCAAACATTGATAAAACTTCAAATGGCCCTAACTTCTATACGGTACGTCCTGCACCTATCAAAGTTTGCAACATACAAATGCTTGTAACTTTTTACTGGAGCGTCATAAAACCTTGAAATTTTGTCACAAAATAAAGAGCTCGAGCCTCTTGTCAATTTAAGCTATCGCTCAAAGCTATGCTACCCTTGAGTCCCAAATCAAACACTGATAAAGCTTCAAATGGCCCTAACTTTTATACGGTACGTCCTACACCTATCAAAGTTTGCAACATACAAATGCTTCTAACTTTTTACTGGAGCGTCATAAAACCTTGAAATTTTGTAACAATAAAGTACTCGAGCCTCTTGTCAATTTAAGCTATCGCTCAAAGCTACACTACCCTTGAGTCCCAAATAAAACACTTATAAAACTTCAAATGGCCCTAACTTCTATACGGTACGTCCTATACCTATCAAAGTTTGCAACATACAAATATTTGTAACTTTTTACTGGAGCGTCATACAAACTTGAAATTTTGTAACAATAAAGTACTCGAGCCTCTTGTCAATTTAACCTATCGCTCAAACCTATGCTACCCTTGAGTCCCAAGTCAAACACTGATAATACTTCAAATGCCCTAACTTCTATACGGTACGTCCTACACCTATCAAAGTTTGTAACATACAAATGCTTGTAACTTTTTACTGGAGCGTCATAAAACCTTGAAATTTTGTAACAATAAAGTACTCGAGCCTCTAGTCAGTTTAAGCTATTGCTCAAAGCTATGCTACCCTTGAGTCCCAAATAAAACACTGATAAGACTTCAAATGGCCCTTACTTCTATACGGTATGTCCTACACCTATCAATGTATGCAACATACAAATGCTTGTAACTTTTTACTGGAGCGTCATAAAACCTTGAAATTTTGTAACAATAAAGTACTCGAGCCTCTTGTCAATTTAAGCTATCGCTCAAAGCTATGCTACCCTTGAGTCCAAAATCAAACACTGATAAAACTTCAAATGGTCCTAATTTCTATACCGTACGTCCTACACCTATCAAAACTTGCAACATACAAATGCTTGTAACTTTTTACTGGATCGTCATAAAACCTTGAAATTTTGTAACAATAAAGTACTCGAGCCTCTTGTCAATTTAAGATATCGCTCAAAGCTATGCTACCCTTGAGTCCCAAATCAAACACTGATAAGACTTCAAATGGCGCTAACTTCTATACGGTACGTCCTACACCTATCAAAGTTTGCAACATACAACTGCTTGTAAATTTTTACTTGAGCGTCATAAAACCTTGACATTTTGTAACAATAAAGTACTCGAGCCTCTTGTCAATTTAAACTATCGCTCAAAGCTATGCTACCATTGAGTCCCAAATCAAACACTGATAACACTTCAAATGCCCTAACTTCTATACGGTACGTCCTACACCTATCAATGTTTGCAACATACAAATGCTTGTAACTTTTTACTGGAACGTCATAAAACCTTGAAATTTTGTAACAATAAAGAACTCGAGCCTCTTGTCAGTTTAAGCTATCGCTCAATGCTATGCTACCCTTGAGTCCCAAATCAAACACTGATAAAACTTCAAATGGCCCTAACTACTATACGGTACGTCCTACACCTATCAAAGTTTGCAACATACAAATGCTTGTAACTTTTTACTGGAGCGTCATAAAACCTTGAAATTTTGTAACAATAAAGAGCTCGAGCCTCTTGTCAATTTAAGCTATCGCTCAAAGCTATGCTACCCTTGAGTCCCAAATCAAACACTGATAAAGCTTCAAATGGCCCTAACTATTATACGGTACGTCCTACACCTATCAAAGTTTGCAACATACAAATGCTTCTAACTTTTTACTGGAGCGTCATAAAACCTTGAAATTTTGTAACAATAAAGTACTCGAGCCTCTTGTCAATTTAAGCTATCGCTCAAAGCTATGCTACCCTTGAGTCCCAAATCAAACACTGGTAAAACTTCAAATGGCCCTAACTTCTATACGGTACGTCCAACACCTATCAAAGTTTGCAACATACAAATGCTTGTAACTTTTTACTGGAGCGTCATAAAACCTTGAAATTTTGTAACAATAAAGTAGTCGAGCCTCTTGTCAATTGAAGCTATCGCTCAAAGCTATGCTACCCTTGAGTCCCAAATCAAACACTGATAAAACTTCAAATGGCCCTAACTTCTATACGGTACGTCCAACACCTATCAAAGTTTGCAACATACAGATGCTTGTAAATTTTTACTTGAGCGTCATAAAACCTTGACATTTTGTAACAATAAAGTACTCGAGCCTCTTGTCTATTTAACCTATCGCTCAAACCTATGCTACCCTTGAGTCCCAAGTCAAACACTGATAATACTTGAAATGCCCTAACTTCTATACGGTACGTTCTACACCTATCAAAGTTTGTAACATACAAATGCTTGTAACTTTTTACTGGAGCGTCATAAAACCTTGAAATTTTGTAAAAATAAAGTACTCGAGCCTCTAGTCAGTTTAAGCTATCGCTCAAAGCTATGCTACCCTTGAGTCCCAAATAAAACACTGATAAGACTTCAAATGCCCTAACTTCTATACGGTGCGTCCTACACCTATCAAAGTTTGTAACATACAAATGCTTGTAACTTTTTACTGGAGCGTCATAAAACCTTGAAATTTTGTAACAATAAAGTACTCGAGCCTCTAGTCAGTTTAAGCTATCGCTCAAAGGTATGCTACCCTTGAGTCCCAAATAAAACACTGATAAGACTTCAAATGGCCCTTACTTCTATACGGTACGTCCTACACCTATCAATGTATGCAACATACAAATGCTTGTAACTTTTTACTGGAGCGTCATAAAACCTTGAAATTTTGTAACAATAAAGTACTCGAGCCTCTTGTCAATTTAAGCTATCGCTCAAAGCTATGCTACCCTTGAGTCCCAAATCAAACACTGATAAAACTTCAAATGGTCCTAACTTCTATACGGTACGTCCTACACCTATCAAAACTTGCAACATACAAATGCTTGTAACTTTTTACTGGAGCGTCATAAAACCTTGAAATTTTGTAACAATAAAGTACTCGAGCCTCTTGTCAATTTAAGCTATCGCTCAAAGCTATGCTACCCTTGAGTCCCAAATCAAACACTGATAAAACTTCAAATGGCCCTAACTTCTATACGGTACGTCCTACACCTATCAAAGTTTGCAACATACAACTGCTTGTAAATTTTTACTTGAGCGTCATAAAACCTTGACATTTTGTAACAATAAAGTACTCGAGACTCTTGTCAATTTAAACTATCGCTCAAAGCTATGCTACCATTGAGTCCCAAATCAAACACTGATAACACTTCAAATGCCCTAACTTCTATACGGTACGTCCTACACCTATCAATGTTTGCAACATACAAATGCTTGTAACTTTTTACTGGAACGTCATAAAACCTTGAAATTTTGTAACAATAAAGAACTCGAGCCTCTTGTCAGTTTAAGCTATCGCTCAATGCTATGCTACCCTTGAGTCCCAAATCAAACACTGATAAAACTTCAAGTGGCCCTAACTACTATACGGTACGTCCTACACCTATCAAAGTTTGCAACATACAAATGCTTGTAACTTTTTACTGGAGCGTCATAAAACCTTGAAATTTTGTAACAATAAAGAGCTCGAGCCTCTTGTCAATTTAAGCTATCGCTCAAAGCTATGCTACCCTTGAGTCCCAAATCAAACACTGATAAAGCTTCAAATGGCCCTAACTTCTATACGGTACGTCCTACACCTATCAAAGTTTGCAACATACAAATGCTTCTAACTTTTTACTGGAGCGTCATAAAACCTTGAAATTTTGTAACAATAAAGTACTCGAGCCTCTTGTCAGTTTAAGCTATCGCTCAATGCTATGCTACCCTTGAGTCCCAAATCAAACACTGATAAAACTTCAAATGGCCCTAACTACTATACGGTACGTCCTACACCTATCAAAGTTTTCAACATACAAATGCTTGTAACTTTTTACTGGAGCGTCATAAAACCTTGAAATTTTGTAACAATAAAGAGCTCGAGCCTCTTGTCAATTTAAGCTATCGCTCAAAGCTATGCTACTCTTGAGTCCCAAATCAAACACTGATAAAGCTTCAAATGGCCCTAACTTCTATACGGTACGTCCTACACCTATCAAAGTTTGCAACATACAAATGCTTCTAACTTTTTACTGGAGCGTCATAAAACCTTGAAATTTTGTAACAATAAAGTACTCGAGCCTCTTGTCAATTTAAGCTATCGCTCAGAGCTATGCTACCCTTGAGTCCCAAATCAAACACTGATAAAACTTCAAATGGCCCTAACTTCTATACGGTACGTCCAACACCTATCAAAGTTTGCAACATACAAATGCTTGTAACTTTTTACTGGAGCGTCATAAAACCTTGAAATTTTGTAACAATAAAGTAGTCGAGCCTCTTGTCAATTGAAGCTATCGCTCAAACCTATGCTACCCTTGAGTCCCAAGTCAAACACTGATAATACTTCAAATGCCCTAACTTCTATACGGTACGTCCTACTCCTATCAAAGTTTGTAACATACAAATGCTTGTAACTTTTTACTGGAGCGTCATAAAACCTTGAAATTTTGTAAAAATAAAGTACTCGAGCCTCTAGTCAGTTTAAGCTATCGCTCAAAGCTATGCTACCCTTGAGTCCCAAATAAAACACTGATAAGACTTCAAATGCCCTAACTTCTATACGGTACGTCCTACACCTATCAAAGTTTGTAACATACAAATGCTTGTAACTTTTTACTGGAGCGTCATAAAACCTTGAAATTTTGTAACAATAAAGTACTCGAGCCTCTAGTCAGTTTAAGCTATCGCTCAAAGGTATGCTACCCTTGAGTCCCAAATAAAACACTGATAAGACTTCAAATGGCCCTTACTTCTATACGGTACGTCCTACACCTATCAATGTATGCAACATACAAATGCTTGTAACTTTTTACTGGAGCGTCATAAAACCTTGAAATTTTGTAACAATAAAGTACTCGAGCCTCTTGTCAATTTAAGCTATCGCTCAAAGCTATGCTACCCTTGAGTCCCAAATCAAACACTGATAAAACTTCAAATGGTCCTAACTTCTATACGGTACGTCCTACACCTATCAAAACTTGCAACATACAAATGCTTGTAACTTTTTACTGGAGCGTCATCAAACCTTGAAATTTTGTAACAATAAAGTACTCGAGCCTCTTGTCAATTTAAGCTATCGCTCAAAGCTATGCTACCCTTGAGTCCCAAATCAAACACTGATAAAACTTCAAATGGCCCTAACTTCTATATGGTACGTCCTACACCTATCAAAGTTTGCAACATACAACTGCTTGTAAATTTTTACTTGAGCGTCATAAAACCTTGACATTTTGTAACAATAAAGTACTCGAGACTCTTGTCAATTTAAACTATCGCTCAAAGCTATGCTACCATTGAGTCCCAAATCAAACACTGATAACACTTCAAATGCCCTAACTTCTATACGGTACGTCCTACACCTATCAATGTTTGCAACATACAAATGCTTGTAACTTTTTACTGGAACGTCATAAAACCTTGAAATTTTGTAACAATAAAGAACTCGAGCCTCTTGTCAGTTTAAGCTATCGCTCAATGCTATGCTACCCTTGAGTCCCAAATCAAACACTGATAAAACTTCAAATGGCCCTAACTACTATACGGTACGTCCTACACCTATCAAAGTTTGCAACATACAAATGCTTGTAACTTTTTACTGGAGCGTCATAAAACCTTGAAATTTTGTAACAATAAAGAGCTCGAGCCTCTTGTCAATTTAAGCTATCGCTCAAAGCTATGCTACCCTTGAGTCCCAAATCAAACACTGAGAAAGCTTCAAATGGCCCTAACTTCTATACGGTACGTCCTACACCTATCAAAGTTTGCAACATACAAATGCTTCTAACTTTTTACTGGAGCGTCATAAAACCTTGAAATTTTGTAACAATAAAGTACTCGAGCCTCTTGTCAGTTTAAGCTATCGCTCAATGCTATGCTACCCTTGAGTCCCAAATCAAACACTGATAAAACTTCAAATCGCCCTAACTACTATACGGTACGTCCTACACCTATCAAAGTTTGCAACATACAAATGCTTGTAACTTTTTACTGGAGCGTCATAAAACCTTGAAATTTTGTAATAAAGAGCTCGAGCCTCTTGTCAATTTAAGCTATCGCTCAAAGCTATGCTACCCTTGAGTCCCAAATCAAACACTGATAAAGCTTCAAATGGCCCTAACTTCTATACGGTACGTCCTACACCTATCAAAGTTTGCAACATACAAATGCTTTTAACTTTTTACTGGAGCGTCATAAAACCTTGAAATTTTGTAACAATAAAGTACTCGAGCCTCTTGTCAATTTAAGCTATCGCTCAGAGCTATGCTACCCTTGAGTCCCAAATCAAACACTGATAAAACTTCAAATGGCCCTAACTTCTATACGGTACGTCCAACACCTATCAAAGTTTGCAACATACAAATGCTTGTAACTTTTTACTGGAGCGTCATAAAACCTTGAAATTTTGTAACAATAAAGTAGTCGAGCCTCTTGTCAATTGAAGCTATCGCTCAAACCTATGCTACCCTTGAGTCCCAAGTCAAACACTGATAATACTTCAAATGGCCCTAACTTCTATACGGTACGTCCAACACCTATCAAAGTTTGCAACATACAAATGCTTGTAACTTTTTACTGGAGCGTCATAAAACCTTGAAATTTTGTAACAATAAAGTACTCGAGCCTCTTGTCAATTTAAGCTATCGCTCAAAGCTATGCTACCCTTGAGTCCCAAATCAAACACTGATAAAACTTCAAATGGTCCTAACTTCTATACGGTACGTCCTACACCTATCAAAACTTGCAACATACAAATGCTTGTAACTTTTTACTGGAGCGTCATAAAACCTTGAAATTTTGTAACAATAAAGTACTCGAGCCTCTTGTCAATTTAAGCTATCGCTCAAAGCTATGCTACCCTTGAGTCCCAAATCAAACACTGATAAAACTTCAAATGGCCCTAACTTCTATACGTTACGTCCTACACCTATCAAAGTTTGCAACATACAACTGCTTGTAAATTTTTACTTGAGCGTCATAAAACCTTGACATTTTGTAACAATAAAGTACTCGAGCCTCTTGTCAATTTAAACTATCGCTCAAAGCTATGCTACCATTGAGTCCCAAATCAAAAGCTGATAACACTTCAAATGCCCTAACTTCTATACGGTACGTCCTACACCTATCAATGTTTGCAACATACAAATGCTTGTAACTTTTTACTGGAACGTCATAAAACCTTGAAATTTTGTAACAATAAAGAACTCGAGCCTCTTGTCAGTTTAAGCTATCGCTCAATGCTATGCTACCCTTGAGTCCCAAATCAAACACTGATAAAACTTCAAATGGCCCTAACTACTATACGGTACGTCCTACACCTATCAAAGTTTGCAACATACAAATGCTTGTAACTTTTTACTGGAGCGTCATAAAACCTTGAAATTTTGTAACAATAAAGAGCTCGAGCCTCTTGTCAATTTAAGCTATCGCTCAAAGCTATGCTACCCTTGAGTCCCAAATCAAACACTGATAAAGCTTCAAATGGTCCTAACTTCTATACGGTACGTCCTACACCTATCAAAGTTTGCAACATACAAATGCTTCTAACTTTTTACTGGAGCGTCATAAAACCTTGAAATTTTGTAACAATAAAGTACTCGAGCCTCTTGTCAATTTAAGCTATCGCTCAAAGCTATGCTACCCTTGAGTCCAAAATCAAACACTGATAAAACTTCAAATGGCCCTAACTTCTATACGGTACGTCCAACACCTATCAAAGTTTGCAACATACAAATGCTTGTAACTTTTTACTGGAGCGTCATAAAACCTTGAAATTTTGTAACAATAAAGTAGTCGAGCCTCTTGTCAATTGAAGCTATCGCTCAAAGCTATGCTACCCTTGAGTCCCAAATCAAACACTGATAAAACTTCAAATGGCCCTAACTTCTATACGGTACGTCCAACACCTATCAAAGTTTGCAACATACAAATGCTTGTAAATTTTTACTTGAGCGTCATAAAACCTTGACATTTTGTAACAATAAAGTACTCGAGCCTCTTGTCAATTTAACCTATCGCTCAAACCTATGCTACCCTTGAGTCCCAAATCAAACACTGATAAGACTTCAAATGGCCCTAACTTCTATACGGTACGTCCTACACCTATCAAAGTTTGCAACATACAAATGCTTGTAAATTTTTACTTGAGCGTCATAAAACCTTGACATTTTGTAACAATAAAGTACTCGAGCCTCTTGTCAATTTAACTTATCGCTCAAAGCTATGCTACCCTTGAGTCCCAAATCAAACACTGATAATACTTCAAATGCCCTAACTTATATACGGTACGCCCTACACCTATCAAAGATTGCAACATACAAATGCTTGTAACTTTTTACTGGAGCGTCATAAAGCCTTGAAATTTTGTAACAATAAAGTACTCGAGCCTCTTGTCAATTTAAGCTATCGCTCAAAGCTATGCTACCCTTGAGTCCCAAATCAAACACTGATAAAACTTCAAATGGCCCTAACTTCTATACGGTACGTCCTACACCTATCAAAGTTTGCAACATACAAATGTTTGTATCTTTTTACTGGAGCGTCATAAAACCTTGAAATTTTGTAACAATAAAGTACTCGAGCCTCTTGTCAATTTAAGCTATCGCTCAAAGCTATGCTACCCTTGAGTCCCAAATCAAACACTGATAAAACTTCAAATGGCCCTAACTTCTATACGGTACGTCCTACACCTATCAATGTTTGCAACATTCAAATGCTTGTAACTTTTTACTGGACCGTCATAAAACCTTGAAATTTTGTAACAATAAAGAACTCGAGCCTCTTGTCAATTTAAGCAATCGCTCAAAGCTAGGCTACCCTTGAGTCCCAAATCAAACACTGATAATACTTCAAATGCCCCAACTTCTATACGGTACGTCCTACACCTATCAAAGTTTGCAACATACAAATGTTTGTAACTTTTTACTGGAGCGTCATACAACCTTGAAATTTTGTAACAATAAAGTACTCGAGCCTCTTGTCAATTTAAGCTATCGCTCAAAGCTATGCTACCCTTGAGTCCCAAATCAAACACTGATAAGACTTCAAATGGCCCTAACTTCTATTCGGTACGTCCTACACCTATCAAAGTTTGCAACATACAAATGCTTGTAAATTTTTACTTGAGCGTCATAAAACCTTTACATTTTGTAACAATAAAGTACTCGAGCCTCTTGTCAATTTAACTTATCGCTCAAAGCTATGCTACCCTTGAGTCCCAAATCAAACACTGATAATACTTCAAATGCCCTAACTTCTATACGGTACGCCCTACACCTATCAAAGATTGCAACATACAAATGCTTGTAACTTTTTACTGGAGCGTAATAAAACCTTGAAATTTTGTGACAATAAAGTACTCGAGCCTCTTGTCAATTTAAGCTATCGCTCAAAGCTATGCTACCCTTGAGTCCCAAATCAAACACTGATAAAACTTCAAATGGCCCTAACTTCTATACGGTACGTCCTACACCTATCAAAGTTTGCAACATACAAATGTTTGTATCTTTTTACTGGAGCGTCATAAAACCTTGAAATTTTGTAACAATAAAGTACTCGAGCCTCTTGTCAATTTAAGCTATCGCTCAAAGCTATGCTACCCTTGAGTCCCAAATCAAACACTGATAAAACTTCAAATGGCCCTAACTTCTATACGGTACGTCCTACACCTATCAATGTTTGCAACATTCAAATGCTTGTAACTTTTTACTGGACCGTCATAAAACCTTGAAATTTTGTAACAATAAAGAACTCGAGCCTCTTGTCAATTTAAGCAATCGCTCAAAGCTAGGCTACCCTTGAGTCCCAAATCAAACATTGATAAAACTTCACATGGCCCTAACTTCTATACGGTACGTCCTACACCTATCAAAGTTTGCAACATACAAATGCTTGTAACTTTTTACTGGAGCGTCATAAAACCTTGAAATTTTGTAACAATAAAGTACTCGAGCCTCTTGTCAATTTAAGCTATCGCTCAAAGCTATGCTACCCTTGAGTCACAAATAAAACACTGATAAGTATTCAAATGGCCCTAGCTTCTATACGGTACGTCCTACACCTATCAAAGATTGCAACATACAAATGCTTGTAACTTTTTACTGGAGCGTCATAAAACCTTGAAATTTTGTAACAATAAAGAACTCGAGCCTCTTGTCAATTTAAGATATCGCTCAAAGCTATGCTACCCTTGAGTCCCAAATCAAACACTGATAAAACTTCAAATGGCCCTAACTTCTATACGGTACGTCCTACACCTATCAAAGTTTGCAACATACAAATGCTTGTAACTTTTTACTGGAGCGTAATAAAACCTTGAAATTTTGTAACAATAAAGTACTCGAGCCTCTTGTCAATTTAAGCTATCGCTCAAAGCTATGCTACCCTTGAGTCCCAAATAAAACACTGATAAAACTTCAAATGGCCCTAACTTCTATACGGTACGTCCTACACCTATCAAAGTTTGCAACATACAAATGCTTGTAACTTTTTACTGGAGCGTCATAAAACCTTGGAATTTTGTAACAATAAAAAACTCGAGCCTCTTGTCAATTTAAGCTATCGCTCAAAGCTATGCTACCCTTGAGTCCCAAATCAAACACTGATAAAACTTCAAATGGCCCTAACTTCTATACAGTACGTCCTACACCTATCAAAGTTTGCAACATACAAATGCTTGTAACTTTTTACTGGAGCGTCATAAAACCTTGAAACTTTGTAACAATAAAGTACTCGAGCCTCTTGTCAATTTAAGCTATCGCTCAAAGCTATGCTACCCTTGAGGCCCAAATCAAACACTGATAAAACTTCAAATGGCCCTAACTTCTATACGGTACGTCCTACACCTATCAAAGTTTGCAACATACAAATGCTTGTAAATTTTTACTTGAGCGTCATAAAACCTTGACATTTTGTAACAATAAAGTACACGAGCCTCTTGTCAATTTAAACTATCGCTCAAAGCTACGCTACCATTGAGTCCCAAATCAAACACTGATAATACTTCAAATGCCCCAACTTCTATACGGTACGTCCTACACCTATCAAAGTTTGCAACATACAAATGTTTGTAACTTTTTACTGGAGCGTCATACAACCTTGAAATTTTGTAACAATAAAGTACTCGAGCCTCTTGTCAATTTAAGCTATCGCTCAAAGCTATGCTACCCTTGAGTCCCAAATCAAACACTGATAAGACTTCAAATGGCCCTAACTTCTATACGGTACGTCCTACAATTATCAAAGTTTGCAACATACAAATGCTTGTAAATTTTTACTTGAGCGTCATAAAACCTTGACAATTTGTAACAATAAAGTACTCGAGCCTCTTGTCAATTTAACTTATCGCTCAAAGCTATGCTACCCTTGAGTCCCAAATCAAACACTGATAATACTTCAAATGCCCTAACTTCTATACGGTACGCCCTACACCTATCAAAGATTGCAACATACAAATGCTTGTAACTTTTTACTGGAGCGTCATAAAACCTTGAAATTTTGTAACAATAAAGTACTCGAGCCTCTTGTCACCTTGAAATTTTGTAACAATAAAATACTCGAGCCTCTTGTCAATTTAAGCTATCGCTCAAAGCTATGCTACCCTTGAGTCCCAAATAAAACACTGATAAAACTTCAAATGGCCCTAACTTCTATACGGTACGTCCTACACCTATCAAAGATTGCAACATACAAATGCTTGTAACTTTTTACTGGAGCGTCATAAAACCTTGGAATTTTGTAACAATAAAGAACTCGAGCCTCTTGTCAATTTAAGCTATCGCTCAAAGCTATGCTGCCCTTGAGTCCCAAATCAAACACTGATAACACTTCAAATGGCCCTAACTTCTATACAGTACGTCCAACACCTATCAAAGTTTGCAACATACAAATGCTTGTAACTTTTTACTGGAGCGTCATAAAACCTTGAAATTTTGTAACAATAAAGTACTCGAGCCTCTTGTCAATTTAAGCTATCGCTCAAAGCTATGCTACCCTTGAGTCCCAAATCAAACACTGATAAAACTTCAAATGGCCCTAACTTCTATACGGTACGTCCTACACCTATCAAAGTTTGCAACATACAAATGCTTGTAAATTTTTACTTGAGCGTCATAAAACCTTGACATTTTGTAACAATAAAGTACTCGAGCCTCTTGTCAATTTAAACTATCGCTCAAAGCTATGCTACCATTGAGTCCCAAATCAAACACTGATAATACTTCAAATGCCCTAACTTCTATACGGTACGTCCTGCACCTATCAAAATTTGCAACATACAAATATTTGTAACTTTTTACTGGAGCGTCATACAACTTTGAAATTTTGTAACAATAAAGTACTCGAGCCTCTTGTCAATTTAAGCTATCGCTCAAAGCTATGCTACCCTTGAGTCCCAAATCAAACACTGATAAGACTTCAAATGGCCCTAACTTCTATACGGTACGTCCTACACCTATCAATGTTTGCAACATACAAATGCGTGTAACTTTTTACTGGAGCGTCATAAAACCTTGAAATTTTGTAACAATAAAGTATTCGAGCCTCTTGTCAATTTAAGCTATCGCTCAAAGCTATGCTACCCTTGAGTCCCAAATCAAACACTGATAAAACTTCAAATGGCCCTAACTTCTATACGGTACGTCCAACACCTATCAAAGTTTGCAACATACAAATGCTTGTAACTTTTTACTGGAGCGTCATAAAACCTTGAAATTTTGTAACAATAAAGTAGTCGAGCCTCTTGTCAATTGAAGCTATCGCTCAAAGCTATGCTACCCTTGAGTCCCAAATCAAACACTGATAAAACTTCAAATGGCCCTAACTTCTATACGGTACGTCCAACACCTATCAAAGTTTGCAACATACAAATGCTTGTAAATTTTTACTTGAGCGTCATAAAACCTTGACATTTTGTAACAATAAAGTACTCGAGCCTCTTGTCAATTTAACCTATCGCTCAAACCTATGCTACCCTTGAGTCCCAAATCAAACACTGATAAGACTTCAAATGGCCCTAACTTCTATACGGTACGTCCTACACCTATCAAAGTTTGCAACATACAAATGCTTGTAAATTTTTACTTGAGCGTCATAAAACCTTGACATTTTGTAACAATAAAGTACTCGAGCCTCTTGTCAATTTAACTTATCGCTCAAAGCTATGCTACCCTTGAGTCCCAAATCAAACACTGATAATACTTCAAATGCCCTAACTTCTATACGGTACGCCCTACACCTATCAAAGATTGCAACATACAAATGCTTGTAACTTTTTACTGGAGCGTCATAAAGCCTTGAAATTTTGTAACAATAAAGTACTCGAGCCTCTTGTCAATTTAAGCTATCGCTCAAAGCTATGCTACCCTTGAGTCCCAAATCAAACACTGATAAAACTTCAAATGGCCCTAACTTCTATACGGTACGTCCTACACCTATCAAAGTTTGCAACATACAACTGTTTGTATCTTTTTACTGGAGCGTCATAAAACCTTGAAATTTTGTAACAATAAAGTACTCGAGCCTCTTGTCAATTTAAGCTATCGCTCAAAGCTATGCTACCCTTGAGTCCCAAATCAAACACTGATAAAACTTCAAATGGCCCTAACTTCTATACGGTACGTCCTACACCTATCAATGTTTGCAACATTCAAATGCTTGTAACTTTTTACTGGACCGTCATAAAACCTTGAAATTTTGTAACAATAAAGAACTCGAGCCTCTTGTCAATTTAAGCAATCGCTCAAAGCTAGGCTACCCTTGAGTCCCAAATCAAACACTGATAATACTTCAAATGCCCCAACTTCTATACGGTACGTCCTACACCTATCAAAGTTTGCAACATACAAATGTTTGTAACTTTTTACTGGAGCGTCATACAACCTTGAAATTTTGTAACAATAAAGTACTCGAGCCTCTTGTCAATTTAAGCTATCGCTCAAAGCTATGCTACCCTTGAGTCCCAAATCAAACACTGATAAGACTTCAAATGGCCCTAACTTCTATTCGGTACGTCCTACACCTATCAAAGTTTGCAACATACAAATGCTTGTAAATTTTTACTTGAGCGTCATAAAACCTTGACATTTTGTAACAATAAAGTACTCGAGCCTCTTGTCAATTTAACTTATCGCTCAAAGCTATGCTACCCTTGAGTCCCAAATCAAACACTGATAATACTTCAAATGCCCTAACTTCTATACGGTACGCCCTACACCTATCAAAGATTGCAACATACAAATGCTTGTAACTTTTTACTGGAGCGTAATAAAACCTTGAAATTTTGTGACAATAAAGTACTCGAGCCTCTTGTCAATTTAAGCTATCGCTCAAAGCTATGCTACCCTTGAGTCCCAAATCAAACACTGATAAAACTTCAAATGGCCCTAACTTCTATACGGTACGTCCTACACCTATCAAAGTTTGCAACATACAAATGTTTGTATCTTTTTACTGGAGCGTCATAAAACCTTGAAATTTTGTAACAATAAAGTACTCGAGCCTCTTGTCAATTTAAGCTATCGCTCAAAGCTATGCTACCCTTGAGTCCCAAATCAAACACTGATAAAACTTCAAATGGCCCTAACTTCTATACGGTACGTCCTACACCTATCAATGTTTGCAACATTCAAATGCTTGTAACTTTTTACTGGACCGTCATAAAACCTTGAAATTTTGTAACAATAAAGAACTCGAGCCTCTTGTCAATTTAAGCAATCGCTCAAAGCTAGGCTACCCTTGAGTCCCAAATCAAACATTGATAAAACTTCACATGGCCCTAACTTCTATACGGTACGTCCTACACCTATCAAAGTTTGCAACATACAAATGCTTGTAACTTTTTACTGGAGCGTCATAAAACCTTGAAATTTTGTAACAATAAAGTACTCGAGCCTCTTGTCAATTTAAGCTATCGCTCAAAGCTATGCTACCCTTGAGTCACAAATAAAACACTGATAAGTCTTCAAATGGCCCTAGCTTCTATACGGTACGTCCTACACCTATCAAAGATTGCAACATACAAATGCTTGTAACTTTTTACTGGAGCGTCATAAAACCTTGAAATTTTGTAACAATAAAGAACTCGAGCCTCTTGTCAATTTAAGCTATCGCTCAAAGCTATGCTACCCTTGAGTCCCAAATCAAACACTGATAAAACTTCAAATGGCCCTAACTTCTATACGGTACGTCCTACACCTATCAAAGTTTGCAACATACAAATGCTTGTAACTTTTTACTGGAGCGTAATAAAACCTTGAAATTTTGTAACAATAAAGTACTCGAGCCTCTTGTCAATTTAAGCTATCGCTCAAAGCTATGCTACCCTTGAGTCCCAAATTAAACACTGATAAAACTTCAAATGGCCCTAACTTCTATACGGTACGTCCTACACCTATCAAAGTTTGCAACATACAAATGCTTGTAACTTTTTACTGGAGCGTCATAAAACCTTGGAATTTTGTAACAATAAAAAACTCGAGCCTCTTGTCAATTTAAGCTATCGCTCAAAGCTATGCTACCCTTGAGTCCCAAATCAAACACTGATAAAACTTCAAATGGCCCTAACTTCTATACAGTACGTCCTACACCTATCAAAGTTTGCAACATACAAATGCTTGTAACTTTTTACTGGAGCGTCATAAAACCTTGAAACTTTGTAACAATAAAGTACTCGAGCCTCTTGTCAATTTAAGCTATCGCTCAAAGCTATGCTACCCTTGAGGCCCAAATCAAACACTGATAAAACTTCAAATGGCCCTAACTTCTATACGGTACGTCCTACACCTATCAAAGTTTGCAACATACAAATGCTTGTAAATTTTTACTTGAGCGTCATAAAACCTTGACATTTTGTAACAATAAAGGACACGAGCCTCTTGTCAATTTAAACTATCGCTCAAAGCTACGCTACCATTGAGTCCCAAATCAAACACTGATAATACTTCAAATGCCCCAACTTCTATACGGTACGTCCTACACCTATCAAAGTTTGCAACATACAAATGTTTGTAACTTTTTACTGGAGCGTCATACAACCTTGAAATTTTGTAACAATAAAGTACTCGAGCCTCTTGTCAATTTAAGCTATCGCTCAAAGCTATGCTACCCTTGAGTCCCAAATCAAACACTGATAAGACTTCAAATGGCCCTAACTTCTATACGGTACGTCCTACAATTATCAAAGTTTGCAACATACAAATGCTTGTAAATTTTTACTTGAGCGTCATAAAACCTTGACAATTTGTAACAATAAAGTACTCGAGCCTCTTGTCAATTTAACTTATCGCTCAAAGCTATGCTACCCTTGAGTCCCAAATCAAACACTGATAATACTTCAAATGCCCTAACTTCTATACGGTACGCCCTACACCTATCAAAGATTGCAACATACAAATGCTTGTAACTTTTTACTGGAGCGTCATAAAACCTTGAAATTTTGTAACAATAAACCTTGAAATTTTGTAACAATAAAGTACTCGAGCCTCTTGTCAATTTAAGCTATCGCTCAAAGCTATGCTACCCTTGAGTCCCAAATAAAACACTGATAAAACTTCAAATGGCCCTAACTTCTATACGGTACGTCCTACACCTATCAAAGATTGCAACATACAAATGCTTGTAACTTTTTACTGGAGCGTCATAAAACCTTGGAATTTTGTAACAATAAAGAACTCGAGCCTCTTGTCAATTTAAGCTATCGCTCAAAGCTATGCTGCCCTTGAGTCCCAAATCAAACACTGATAACACTTCAAATGGCCCTAACTTCTATACAGTACGTCCTACACCTATCAAAGTTTGCAACATACAAATGCTTGTAACTTTTTACTGGAGCGTCATAAAACCTTGAAATTTTGTAACAATAAAGTACTCGAGCCTCTTGTCAATTTAAGCTATCGCTCAAAGCTATGCTACCCTTGAGTCCCAAATCAAACACTGATAAAACTTCAAATGGCCCTAACTTCTATACGGTACGTCCTACACCTATCAAAGTTTGCAACATACAAATGCTTGTAAATTTTTACTTGAGCGTCATAAAACCTTGACATTTTGTAACAATAAAGTACTCGAGCCTCTTGTCAATTTAAACTATCGCTCAAAGCTATGCTACCATTGAGTCCCAAATCAAACACTGATAATACTTCAAATGCCCTAACTTCTATACGGTACGTCCTGCACCTATCAAAATTTGCAACATACAAATATTTGTAACTTTTTACTGGAGCGTCATACAACTTTGAAATTTTGTAACAATAAAGTACTCGAGCCTCTTGTCAATTTAAGCTATCGCTCAAAGCTATGCTACCCTTGAGTCCCAAATCAAACACTGATAAGACTTCAAATGGCCCTAACTTCTATACGGTACGTCCTACACCTATCAATGTTTGCAACATACAAATGCGTGTAACTTTTTACTGGAGCGTCATAAAACCTTGAAATTTTGTAACAATAAAGTATTCGAGCCTCTTGTCAATTTAAGCTATCGCTCAAAGCTATGCTACCCTTGAGTCCCAAATCAAACACTGATAAAACTTCAAATGGCCCTAACTTCTATACGGTACGTCCTACACCTATCAAAGTTTGCAACATACAAATGCTTGTAAATTTTTACTTGAGCGTCATAAAACCTTGACATTTTGTAACAACAAAGTACTCGAGCCTCTTGTCAATTTAACTTATCGGTCAAAGCTATGCTACCCTTGAGTCCCAAATCAAACACTGATAATACTTCAAATGCCCTAACTTCTATACGGTACGCCCTACACCTATCAAAGTTTGTAACATTCAAATGCTTGTAACTTTTTACTGGACCGTCATAAAACCTTGAAATTTTGTAACAATAAAGAACTCGAGCCTCTTGTCAATTTAAGCTATCGCTCAAAGCTATGCTACCCTTGAGTCCCAAATCAAACACTGATAAAACTTCAAATGGCCCTAACTTCTATATGGTACGTCCTACACCTATCAAAGTTTGCAACATACAAATGCTTGTAAATTTTTACTTGAGCGTCATAAAACCTTGACATTTTGTAACAATGAAGTACTCGAGCCTCTTGTCAATTTAAAATATCGCTCAAAGCTATGCTACCATTGAGTCCCAAATCAAACACTGATAATACTTCAAATGCCCTAACTTCTATACGGTACGTCCTACAACTATCAAAGTTTGCAACTTACAAATGTTTGTAACTTTTTACTGGAGCGTCATACAACCTTGAAATTTTGTAACAATAAAGTACTCGAGCCTCTTGTCAATTTAACTTATCGCTCAAAGCTATGCTACCCTTGAGTCCCAAATCAAACACTGATAATACTTCAAATGCCCTAACTTCTATACGGTACGCCCTACACCTATCAAAGTTTGTAACATACAAATGCTTGTAACTTTTTACTGGAGCGTCATAAAACCTTGAAATTTTGTAACAATAAAGTATTCGAGCCTCTTGTCAATTTAAGCTATCGCTCAAAGCTATGCTACCCTTGAGTCCCAAATCAAACACTGATAAAACTTCAAATGGCCCTAACTTCTATACGGTACGTCCTACACCTATCAAAGTTTGTAGCATACAAATGCTTGTAAATTTTTACTTGAGCGTCATAAAACCTTGACATTTTGTAACAATAAAGTACTCGAGCCTCTTGTCAATTTAACTTATCGCTCAAAGCTATGCTACCCTTGAGTCCCAAATCAAACACTGATAAAACTTCAAATGGCCCTAACTTCTATATGGTACGTCCTACACCTATCAAAGTTTGCAACATACAAATGCTTGTAACTTTTTACTGGACCGTCATAAAACCTTGAAATTTTGTAACAATAAAGAACTCGAGCCTCTTGTCAATTTAAGCTATCGCTCAAAGCTATGCTACCCTTGAGTCCCAAATCAAACACTGATAAGACTTCAAATGGCCCTAACTTCTATACGGTACGTCCTACACCTATCAATGTTTGCAACATACAAATGCTTGTAACTTTTTACTGGAGCGTCATAAAACCTTGAAATTTTGTAACAATAAAGTATTCGAGCCTCTTGTCAATTTAAGCTATCGCTCAAAGCTATGCTACCCTTGAGTCCCAAATCAAACACTGATAAAACTTCAAATGGCCCTAACTTCTATACGGTACGTCCTACACCTATCAAAGTTTGCAACATACAAATGCTTGTAAATTATTACTTGAGCGTCATAAAACCTTGACATTTTGTAACAATAAAGTACTCGAGCCTCTTGTCAATTTAACTTATCGCTCAAAGCTATGCTACCCTTGAGTCCCAAATCAAACACTGATAATACTTCAAATGCCCTAACTTCTATACGGTACGCCCTACACCTATCAAAGTTTGTAACATACAAATGCTTGTAACTTTTTACTGGACCGTCATAAAACCTTGAAATTTTGTAACAATAAAGAACTCGAGCCTCTTGTCAAATTAAGCTATCGCTCAAAGCTATGGTACCCTTGAGTCCCAAATCAAACACTGATAAAACTTCAAATGGCCCTAACTTCTATACGGTACGTCCTACACCTATCAAAGATTGCAACATACAAATGCTTGTAACTTTTTACTGGAGCGTCATAAAACCATGAAATTTTGTAACAATAAACCTTGAAATTTTGTAACAATAAAGTACTCGAGCCTCTTGTCAATTTAAGCTATCGCTCAAAGCTATGCTACCCTTGAGTCCCAAATCAAACACTGATAAAACTTCAAATGGCCCTAACTTCTATACGGTACGTCCTACACCTATCAAAGTTTGCAACATACAAATGCTTGTAAATTTTTACTTGAGCGTCATAAAACCTTGACATTTTGTAACAATAAAGTACTCGAGCCTCTTGTCAATTTAAACTATCGCTCAAAGCTATCCTACCATTGAGTCCCAAATCAAACACTGATAATACTTCAAATGCCCTAACTTCTATACGGTACGTCCTACACCTATCAAAGTTTGCAACATACAAATGTTTGTAACTTTTTACTGGAGCGTCATACAACCTTGAAATTTTGTAACAATAAAGTACTCGAGCCTCTTGTCAATTTAAGCTATCGCTCAAAGTTATGCTACCCTTGAGTCCCAAATCAAACACTGATAAGACTTCAAATGGCCCTAACTTCTATACGGTACGTCCTACACCTATCAAAGTTTGCAACATACAAATGCTTGTAACTTTTTACTGGAGCGTCATAAAACCTTGAAATTTTGTAACAATAAAGTACTCGAGCCTCTTGTCAATTTAAGCTATCGCTCAAAGCTATGCTACCCTTGAGTCCCAAATAAAACACTGATAAAACTTCAAATGGCCCTAACTTCTATACGGTACATCCTACACCTATCAAAGATTGCAACATACAAATGCTTGTAACTTTTTACTGGAGCGTCATTAAACCTTGAAATTTTGTAACAATAAACCTTTAAATTTTGTAACAATAAAGTACTCGAGCCTCTTGTCAATTTAAGCTATCGCTCAAAGCTATGCTACCCTTGAGTCCCAAATAAAACACTGATAAAACTTCAAATGGCCCTAACTTCTATACGGTACGTCCTACACCTATCAAAGATTGCAACATACAAATGCTTGTAACTTTTTACTGGAGCGTCATAAAACCTTGGAATTTTGTAACAATAAAGAACTCGAGCCTCTTGTCAATTTAAGCTATCGCTCAAAGCTATGCTACCCTTGAGTCCCAAATCAAACACTGATAAAACTTCAAATGGCCCTAACTTCTATACAGTACGTCCTACACCTATCAAAGTTTGCAACATACAAATGCTTGTAGCTTTTTACTGGAGCGTCATAAAACCTTGAAATTTTGTAACAATAAAGTACTCGAGCCTCTTGTCAATTTAAGCTATCGCTCAAAGCTATGCTACCCTTGAGTCCCAAATCAAACACTGATAAAACTTCAAATGGCCCTAACTTCTATACGGTACGTCCTACACCTATCAAAGTTTGCAACATACAAATGCTTGTAACTTTTTACTGGAGCGTAATAAAACCTTGAAATTTTGTAACAATAAAGTATTCGAGCCTCTTGTCAATTTAAGCTATCGCTCAAAGCTATGCTACCCTTGAGTCCCAAATCAAACACTGATAAAACTTCAAATTTCCCTAACTTCTATACGGTACGTCCTACACCTATCAAAGTTTGCAACATACAAATGCTTGTAAATTTTTACTTGAGCGTCATAAAACCTTGACATTTTGTAACAATAAAGTACTCGAGCCTCTTGTCAATTTAACTTATCGCTCAAAGCTATGCTACCCTTGAGTCCCAAATCAAACACTGATAATACTTCAAATGTCCTAACTTCTATACGGTACGCCCTACACCTATCAATGTTTGCAACATTCAATTGCTTGTAACTTTTTACTGGACCGTCATAAAACCTTGAAATTTTGTAACAATAAAGAACTCGAGCCTCTTGTCAATTTAAGCTATCGCTCAAAGCTATGGTACCCTTGAGTCCCAAATCAAACACTGATAAAACTTCAAATGGCCCTAACTTCTGTACGGTACGTCCTACACCTATCAAAGTTTGCAACATACAAATGCTTGTAACTTTTTACTGGAGCGTCATAAAACCTTGAAATTTTGTAACAATAAAAATTTAAATTTTGTAACAATAAAGTACTCGAGCCTCTTGTCAATTTAAGCTATCGCTCAAAGCTATGCTACCCTTGAGTCCCAAATAAAACACTGATAAAACTTCAAATGGCCCTAACTTCTATACGGTACGTCCTACACCTATCAAAGATTGCAACATACAAATGCTTGTAACTTTTTACTGGAGCGTCATAAAACCTTGGAATTTTGTAACAATAAAGAACTCGAGCCTCTTGTCAATTTAAGCTATCGCTCAAAGCTATGCTACCCTTGAGTCCCAAATCAAACACTGATAAAACTTCAAATGGCCCTAACTTCTATACAGTACGTCCTACACCTATCAAAGTTTGCAACATACAAATGCTTGTAACGTTTTACTGGAGCGTCATAATACCTTGAAATTTTGTAACAATAAAGTACTCGAGCCTCTTGTCAATTTAAGCTATCGCTCAAAGCTATGCTACCCTTGAGTCCAAAATAAAACACTGATAAAACTTCATATGGCCCTAACTTCTATACGGTACGTCCTACACCTATCAAAGATTGCAACATACAAATGCTTGTAACTTTTTACTGGAGCGTCATAAAACCTTGAAATTTTGTAACAATAAACCTTGAAATTTTGTAACAATAAAGTACTCGAGCCTCTTGTCAATTTAATCTATCGCTCAAAGCTATGCTACCCTTGAGTCCCAAATAAAACACTGATAAAACTTCAAATGGCCCTAACTTCTATACGGTACGTCCTACACCTATCAAAGATTGCAACATACAAATGCTTGTAACTTTTTACTGGAGCGTCATAAAACCTTGGAATTTTGTAACAATAAAGAACTCGAGCCTGTTGTCAATTTAAGCTATCGCTCAAAGCTATGCTACCCTTGAGTTCCAAATCAAACACTGATAAAACTTCAAATGGCCCTAACTTCTATACAGTACGTCCTACACCTATCAAAGTTTGCAACATACAAATGCTTGTAACTTTTTACTGGAGCGTCATAAAACCTTGAAATTTTGTAACAATAAAGTACTCGAGCCTCTTGTCAATTTAAGCTTTCGCTCAAAGCTATGCTACCCTTGAGTCCCAAATCAAACACTGATAAAACTTCAAATGGCCCTAACTTCTATACGGTACGTCCTACACCTATCAAAGTTTGCAACATACAAATGCTTGTAAATTTTTACTTGAGCGTCATAAAACCTTGACATTTTGTAACAATAAAGTACTCGAGCCTCTTGTCAATTTAAACTATCGCTCAAAGCTATGCTACCATTGAGTCCCAAATCAAACACTTATAAGACTTCAAATGGCCCTAACTTCTATACGGTACGTCCTACACCTATCAATGTTTGCAACATACAAATGCTTGTAACTTTTTACTGGAGCGTCATAAAACCTTGAAATTTTGTAACAATAAAGTATTCGAGCCTCTTGTCAATTTAAGCTATCGCTCAAAGCTATGCTACCCTTGAGTCCCAAATCAAACACTGATAAAACTTCAAATGGCCCAAACTTCTATACGGTACGTCCTACACCTATCAAAGTTTGCAACATACAAATGCTTGTAAATTTTTACTTGAGCGTCATAAAACCTTGACATTTTGTAACAATAAAGTACTCGAGCCTCTTGTCAATTTAACTTATCGCTCAAAGCTATGCTACCCTTGAGTCCCAAATCAAACACTGATAATACTTCAAATGCCCTAACTTCTATACGGTACGCCCTACACCTATCAAAGTTTGTAACATACAAATGCTTGTAACTTTTTACTGGAGCGTCATAAAACCTTGAAATTTTGTAACAATAAAGTACTCGAGCCTCTTGTCAATTTAAGCTATCGCTCAAAGCTATGCTACCCTTGAGTCCCAAATCAAACACTGATAAAACTTCAAATGGCCCTAACTTCTATATGGTAAGTCCTACACCTATCAAAATTTGCAACATACAAATGCTTGTAACTTTTTACTGGAGCGTCATAAAACCTTGAAATTTTGTAACAATAAAGTACTCGAGCCACTTGTCAATTTAAGCTATCGCTCAAAGCTATGCTACCCTTGAGTCCCAAATCAAATACTGATAAAATTTCAAATGGCCCTAACTTCTATACGGTACGTCCTACACCTATCAAAGTTTGCAACATACAAATGCTTGTAACTTTTTACTGGAGCGTCATAAAACCTTGTAATTTTGTAACAATAAAGTACTCGAGCCTCTTGTCAATTTAAGCCATCGCTCAAAGCTATGCTACCCTTGAGTCCCAAATCAAACACTTATAAGACTTCAAATGGCCCTAACTTCTATACGGTACGTCCTACACCTATCAATGTTTGCAACATACAAATGCTTGTAACTTTTTACTGGAGCGTCATAAAACCTTGAAATTTTGTAACAATAAAGTATTCGAGCCTCTTGTCAATTTAAGCTATCGCTCAAAGCTATGCTACCCTTGAGTCCCAAATCAAACACTGATAAAACTTCAAATGGCCCTAACTTCTATACGGTACGTCCTACACCTATCAAAGTTTGCAACATACAAATGCTTGTAAATTTTTACTTGAGCGTCATAAAACCTTGACATTTTGTAACAATAAAGTACTCGAGCCTCTTGTCAATTTAACTTATCGCTCAAAGCTATGCTACCCTTGAGTCCCAAATCAAACACTGATAATACTTCAAATGCCCTAACTTCTATACGGTACGCCCTACACCTATCAAAGTTTGTAACATACAAATGCTTGTAACTTTTACTGGAGCGTCATAAAACCTTGAAATTTTGTAACAATAAAGTACTCGAGCCTCTTGTCAATTTAAGCTATCGCTCAAAGCTATGCTACCCTTGAGTCCCAAATCAAACACTGATAAAACTTCAAATGGCCCTAACTTCTATATGGTAAGTCCTACACCTATCAAAATTTGCAACATACAAATGCTTGTAAATTTTTACCGGAGCGTCATAAAACCTTGAAATTTTGTAACAATAAAGTACTCGAGCCACTTGTCAATTTAAGCTATCGCTCAAAGCTATGCTACCCTTGAGTCCCAAATCAAATACTGATAAAACTTCAAATGGCCCTAACTTCTATACGGTACGTCCTACACCTATCAAAGTTTGCAACATACAAATGCTTGTAACTTTTTACTGGAGCGTCATAAAACCTTGAAATTTTGTTACAATAAAGTATTCGAGCCTCTTGTCAATTTAAGCTATCGCTCAAAGCTATGCTACCCTTGAGTCCCAAATAAAACAATGATAAAACTTCAAATGGCCCTAACTTCTATACGGTACGTCCTACACCTATCAAAGTTTGCAACATACAAATGCTTGTAACTTTTTACTGGAGCGTCATAAAACCTTGTAATTTTGTAACAATAAAGAAATCGAGCCTCTTGTCAATTTAAGCTATCGCTCAAAGCTATACTACCCTTGAGTCCCAAATCAAACACTGATAAAACTTCAAATGGCCCTAACTTCTATACAGTACGTCCTACACCTATCAAAGTTTGCAACATACAAATGCTTGTAAATTTTTACTTGAGCGTCATAAAACCTTGACATTTTGTAACAATAAAGTACTCGAGCCTCTTGTCAATTTAAACTATCGCTCAAAGCTATGCTACCATTGAGTCCCAAATCAAACACTGATAATACTTCAAATGCCCTAACTTCTATACGGTACGTCCTACACCTATCAATGTTTGCAACATACAAATGCTTGTAACTTTTTACTGGAGCGTCATAAAACCTTGAAATTTTGTAACAATAAAGAACTCGAGCCTCTTGTCAATTTAAGCTATCGCTCAAAGCTATGCTACCCTTGAGTCCCAAATCAAACACTGATAAAACTTCAAATGACCCTAACTTCTATACGGTACGTCCTACACCTATCAAAGTTTGCAACATACAAATGCTTGTAACTTTTTACTTGAGCGTCATAAAACCTTGACATTTTGTAACAATAAAGAACTCGAGCCTCTTGTCAATTTAAGCTATCGCTCAAAGCTATGCTACTCTTGAGTCCCAAATCAAACACTGATAAAACTTCAAATGACCCTAACTTCTATACGGTACTTCCTACACCTATCAAAGTTTGCAACATACAAATGCTTCTAACTTTTTACTGGAGCGTCATAAAACCTTGAAATTTTGTAACAATAAAGTACTCGAGCCTCTTGTCAATTTAAGCTATCGCTCAAAGCTATGCTACCCTTGAGTCCCAAATCAAACACTAATAAAACTTCAAATGGCCCTAACTTCTATACGGTACGTCCAACACCTATCAAAGTTTGCAACATACAAATGCTTGTAACTTTTTACTGGAGCGTCATAAAACCTTGAAATTTTGTAACAATAAAGTAATCGAGCCTTTTGTCAATTTAAGCTATCGCTCAAAGCTATACTACCCTTGAGTCCCAAATAAAACACTGATAAAACTTCAAATGGCCCTAACTTCTATACGGTACGTCCTATACCTATCAAAGTTTGCAACATACAAATGTTTGTAACTTTTTACTGGAGCGTCATACAACCTTGAAATTTTGTAACAATAAAGTACTCGAGCCTCTTGTCAATTTAAGCTATCGCTCAAAGCTATGCTACCCTTGAGTCCCAAATCAAACACTGATAAAACTTCAAATGGCCCTAACTTCTATACGGTACGTCCAACACCTATCAAAGTTTGCAACATACAAATGCTTGTAACTTTTTACTGGAGCGTCATAAAACCTTGAAATTTTGTAACAATAAAGTACTCGAGCCTCTAGTCAATTTAAGCTATCACTCAAAGCTATGCTACCCTTGAGTCCCAAATAAAACACTGATAAGACTTCAAATGGCCCTAACTTCTATACGGTACGTCCCAAACCTATCAATGTTTGCAACATTCAAATGCTTGTAACTTTTTACTGGACCGTCATAAAACCTTGAAATTTTGTAACAATAAAATACTCGAGCCTCTTGCCAATTTAAGCTATCGCTCAAAGCTATGCTACCCTTGAGTCCCAAATAAAACACTGATAAAACTTCAAATGGCCCTAACTTCTATACGGTACGTCCTATACCTATCAAAGTTTGCAACATACAAATGTTTGTAACTTTTTACTGGAGCGTCATACAACCTTGAAATTTTGTAACAATAAAGTACTCGAGCCTCTTGTCAATTTAAGCTATCGCTCAAAGCTATGCTACCCTTGAGTCCCAAATCAAACACTGATAAGAATTCAAATGGCCCTAAATTCTATACGGTACGTCCTACACCTATCAATGCTTGCAACATACAAATGCTTGTAACTTTTTACTGGAGCGTCATAAAACCTTGAAATTTTGTAACAATAAAGTCTTCGAGCCTCTTGTCAATTTAAGCTATCGCTCAAAGCTATGCTACCTTTGAGTCCCAAATCAAACACTGATAAAACTTCAAATGGCCCTAACTTCTATACGGTACGTCCTAGACCTATCAAAGTTTGCAACCTACAAATTCTTCTAAATTTTTACTTGAGCGTCATAAAACCTTGACATTTTGTAACAATAAAGTACTCGAGCCTCTTGTCAATTTAACCTATCGCTCAAAGCTATGCTACCCTTGAGTCCCAAATCAAACACTGATAATACTTCAAATGCCCTAACTTCTATACGGTACGTCCTGCACCTATCAAAGTTTGTAACATACAAATGCTTGTCACTTTTTACTGGAGCGTCATAAAACCTTGAAATTTTGTAACAATAAAGTACTCGAGCCTCTAGTCAATTTAAGCTATCGCTCAAAGCTATGCTACCTTTGAGTCCCAAATAAAACACTGATAAGACTTCAAATGGCCCTAACTTCTATACGGTACGTTCTAAACCTATCAATGTTTGCAACATTCAAATGCTTGTAACATTTTACTGGACCGTCATAAAACCTTGAAATTTTGTAACAATAAAGAACTCGAGCCTCTTGTCAATTTAAGCTATCGCTCAAAGCTATGTTACCCTTGAGTCCCAAATCAAACACTGATAAAACTTCAAATGGCCCTAACTTCTATACAGTACGTCCTACACCTATCAAAGTTTGCGACATACAAATGCTTGTAACTTTTTACTGGAGCGTCATAAAACCTTGAAATTTTGTAACAATAAAGTACTCGAGCCTCTTATCAATTTAAGCTATCGCTCAAAGCTATGCTACCCTTGAGTCCCAAATCAAACACTGATAAAACTTCAAATGGCCCTAACTTCTATACGGTACGTCCTACACCTATCAAAGTTTGCAACAAACAAATGCTTGTAACTTTTTACTGGAGTGTCATAAAACCTTGAAATTTTGTAACAATAAAGAACTCGAGCCTCTTGTCAATTTAAGCTATCGCTCAAAGCTATGCTACCCTTGAGTCCCAAATCAAACACTGATAAAACTTCAAATGGCCCTAACTTCTATACGGTACGTCCTAAAACTATCAATGTTTGCAACATACAAATGCTTGTAACTTTTTACTGGAGTGTCATAAAACCTTGAAATTTTGTAACAATAAAGAACTCGAGCCTCTTGTCAATTTAAGCTATCGCTCAAAGCTATGCTACCCTTGAGTCCCAAATCAAACACTGATAAAACTTCAAATGGCCCTAACTTCTATACGGTACGTCCTAAACCTATCAATGTTTGCAACATTCAAATGCTTGTAACATTTTACTGGACCGTCATAAAACCTTGAAATTTTGTAACAATAAAGAACTCGAGCCTCTTGTCAATTTAAGCTATCGCTCAAAGCTATGTTACCCTTGAGTCCCAAATCAAACACTGATAAAACTTCAAATGGCCCTAACTTCTATACGTTACGTCCTACACCTATCAAAGTTTGCAACATACAAATCCTTGTAACTTTTTACTGGAGCGTCATAAAACCTTGGAATTTTGTCACAATAAAGAACTCGAGCCTCTTGTCAATTTAAGCTATCGCTCAAAGCTATGCTACCCTTGAGTCCCAAATCAAACACTGATAAAACTTCAAATGGCCTTAACTTCTATACAGTACGTCCTACACCTATCAAAGTTTGCAACATACAAATGCTTGTAACTTTTTACTGGAGCGTCATAAAACCTTGAAATTTTGTAACAATAAAGTACTCGAGCCTCTTATCAATTTAAGCTATCGCTCAAAGCTATACTACCCTTGAGTCCCAAATCAAACACTGATAAAACTTCAAATGGCCCTAACTTATATACGGTACGTCCTACACCTATCAAGGTTTGCAACATACAAATGCTTGTATTTTTACTGGAGCGTCATAAAACCTTGAAATTTTGTAACAATAAAGTACTCGAGCCTCTTGTCAATTTAAGCAATCGCTCAAAGCTATGCTACCCTTGAGTCCCAAATAAAACACTGATAAAACTTCAAATGGCCCTAACTTCTATACGGTACATCCTACACCTATCAAAGTTTGCAACAAACAAATGCTTGTAACTTTTTACTGGAGTGTCATGAAACCTTGAAATTTTGTAACAATAAAGAACTCGAGCCTCTTGTCAATTTAAGCTATCGCTCAAAGCTATGCTACCCTTGAGTCCCAAATCAAACACTGATAAAACTTCAAATGGCCCTAACTTCTATACGGTACGTCCTACACCTATCAAAGTTTGCAACATACAAATGCTTGTAACTTTTTACTGGAGCGTCATAAAACCTTGAAATTTTGTAACAATAAAGTACTCGAGCCTCTTGTCAATTTAAGCTATCGCTCAAAGCTATGCTACCCTTGAGTCCCAAATAAAACACTGATAAAACTTCAAATGGCCCTAACTTCTATACGGTACGTCCTACACCTATCAAAGTTTGCAACATACAAATGCTTGTAACTTTTTACTGGTGCGTCATAAAACCTTGGAATTTTGTAACAATAAAGAACTCGAGCCTCTTGTCAATTTAAGCTATCGCTCAAAGCTATGCTACCCTTGACTCCCAAATCAAACACTGATAAAACTTCAAATGGCCCTAACTTCTCTACAGTACGTCCTACACCTATCAAAGCTTGCAACATACAAATGCTTGTAACTTTTTACTGGAGCGTCATAAAACCTTGAAATTTTGTAACAATAAAGTACTCGAGCCTCTTGTCAATTTAAGCTATCGCTCAAAGCTATGCTACCCTTGAGTACCAAATCAAACACTGATAAAACTTCAAATGGCCCTAACTTCTATACGGTACGTCCTACACCTATCAAAGTTTGCAACATACAAATGCTTGCAACTTTTTACTGGAGCGTCATAAAACCTTGAAATTTTGTAACAATAAAGTACTCGAGCCTCTTGTCAATTTAAGCTATCGCTCAAAGCTATGCTACCCTTGAGTACCAAATCAAACACTGATAAAACTTCAAATGGCCCTAACTTCTATACGGTACGTCCTATACCTATCAAAGTTTGCAACATACAAATGCTTGCAACTTTTTACTGGAGCGTCATAAAACCTTGAAATTTTGTAACAATAAAGTACTCGAGCCTCTTGTCAATTTAAGCTATCGCTCAAAGCTATACTACCCTTGAGTCCGAAATAAAACACTGATAAAACTTCAAATGGCCCTAACTTCTATACGGTACGTCCTATACCTATCAAAGTTTGCAACATACAAATGCTTGTAACTTTTTACTGGAGCGTCATACAACCTTGAAATTTTGTAACAATAAAGTACTCGAGCCTCTTGTCAATTTAAGCTATCGCTCAAAGCTATGCTACCCTTGAGTCCCAAATCAAACACTGATAAGACTTCAAATGGCCCTAACTTCTATACGGTACGTCCTACACCTATCAATGTTTGCAACATACAAATGCTTGTAACATTTTACTGGAGCGTCATACAACCTTGAAATTTTGTAACAATAAAGAACTCGAGCCTCTTGCCAATTTAAGCTATCGCTCAAAGCTATGCTACCCTTGAGTCCCAAATCAAACACTGATAAAACTTCAAATGGCGCTAACTTCTATACGGTACGTCCTACACCTATCAAAGTTTGCAACATACAAATGCTTATAACTTTTTACTGGAGCGTCATAAAACCTTGAAATTTTGTAACAATAAAGTACTCGAGCCTCTTGTCAATTTAAGCTATCGCTCAAAGCTATGCTACCCTTGAGTCCCAAATCAAACACTGATAAGACTTCAAATGGCCCTAACTTCTATACGGTACGTCCTACACCTATCAAAGTTTGCAACATACAAATGCTTGTAAATTTTTACTTGAGCGTCATAAAACCTTGACATTTTGTAACAATAATGTACTCGAGCCTCTTGTCAATTTAAGCTATCGCTCAAAGCTATGCTACCCTTGAGTCCCAAATCAAACACTGATAAAACTTCAAATGGCCCTAACTTCTATACGGTACGTCCTACACCTATCAAAGTTTGCAACATACAAATGCTTGTATTTTTAGAGCGTCATAAAACCTTGAAATTTTGTAACAATAAAGTACTCGAGCCTCTTGTCAATTTAAGCCATCGCTCAAAGCTATGCTACCCTTGAGTCCCAAATAAAACACTGATAAAACTTCAAATGGCCCTAACTTCTATACGGTACGTCCTACACCTATCAAAGTTTGCAACAAACAAATGCTTGTAACTTTTTACTGGAGTGTCATAAAACCTTGAAATTTTGTAACAATAAAGAACTCGAGCCTCTTGTCAATTTAAGCTATCGCTCAAAGCTATGCTACCCTTGAGTCCCAAATCAAACACTGATAAAACTTCAAATGGGCCTAACTTCTATACGGTACGTCCTACACCTATCAAAGTTTTCAACATACAAATGCTTGTAACTTGTTACTGGAGCGTCATAAAACCTTGAAATTTTGTAACAATAAAGTACTCGAGCCTCTTGTCAATTTAAGCTATCGCTCAAAGCTATGCTACCCTTGAGTCCCAAATAAAACACTGATAAAACTTCAAAAGGCCCTAACTTCTATACGGTACGTCCTACACCTATCAAAGTTTGCAACATACAAATGCTTGTAACTTTTTACTGGAGCGTCATAAAACCTTGGAATTTTGTAACAATAAAGAACTCGAGCCTCTTGTCAATTTAAGCTATCGCTCAAAGCTATGCTACCCTTGAGTCCCAAATCAGACACTGATAAAACTTCAAATGTCCCTAACTTCTATACAGTACGTCCTACACCTATCAAGGTTTGCAACATACAAATGCTTGTAACTTTTTACTGGAGCGTCATAAAACCTTGAAATTTTGTAACAATAAAGTACTCGAGCCTCTTGTTAATTTAAGCTATCGCTCAAAGCTATGCTACCCTTGAGTCCCAAATCAAACACTGATAAAAGTTCAAATGGCCCTAACTTCTATACGGTATGTCCTACACCTATCAAAGTTTGCAACATACAAATGCTTGTAACTTTTTACTGGAGCGTTATAAAACCTTGAAATTTTGTAACAATAAAGTACTCGAGCCTCTTGTCAATTTAAGCTATCGCTCAAAGCTATGGTACCCTTGAGTCCCAAATCAAACACTGATAAAACTTCAAATGGCCCTAACTTCTATACGGTACGTCCTACACCTATCAAAGTTTGCAACATACAAATGCTCGTAAATTTTTACTTGAGCGTCATAAAACCTTGACATTTTGTAACAATAATGTACTCGAGCCTCTTGTCAATTTAAGCTATCGCTCAAAGCAGTGCTACCCTTGAGTCCCAAATCAAACACTGATAATACTTCAAATGCAGTAACTTCTATACGGTACGTCCTACACCTATCAAAGTTTGTAACATACAAATGCTTGTAACTTTTTACTGGAGCGTCATAAAACCTTGAAATTTTGTAATAATAAAGTACTCGAGCCTCTAGTCAATTTAAGCTATCGCTCAAAGCTATGCTACCCTTGAGTCCCAAATCAAACACTGATAAGACTTCAAATGGCCCTAACTTCTATACGGTACGTCCTACACCTATCAATGTTTGAAACATACAAATGCTTGTAACTTTTTACTGGAGCGTCATAAAACCTTGAAATTTTGTAACAATAAAGAACTCGAGCCACTTGTCAATTTAAGCTATCGCTCAAAGCTATGCTACCCTTGAGTCCCAAATCAAACACTGATAAAACTGCAAATGGCCCTAACTTCTATACGGTACGTCCTATACCTATCAAAGTTTGCAACATACAAATGCTTGTAACTTTTTACTGGAGCGTCATAAAACCTTGAAATTTTGTAACAATAAAGAACTCGAGCCTCTTGTCAATTTAAGCTATCGCTCAAAGCTGTGCTACCCTTGAGTCCCAAATCAAACACTGATAAAGCTTCAAATGGCCCTAACTTCTATACGGTACGTCCTACACCTATCAAAGTTTGCAACATACAAATGCTTGTAACTTTTTACTGGAGCGTCATAAAACCTTGAAATTTTGTAACAATAAAGTACTCGAGCCTCTTGTCAATTTAAGCTGTCGCTCAAAGCTATGCTACCCTTGAGTCCCAAATCAAACACTGATAAAACTTCAAATGGCCCTAACTTCTATACGGTACGTCCTACACCTATCAAAGTTTGCAACATACAAATGCTTGTAACTTTTTACTGGAGCGTCATAAAACCTTGAAATTTTGTAACAATAAAGTACTCGAGCCTCTTGTCAATTTAAGCTATCGCTCAAAGCTATACGACCCATGAGTCTAAAATAAAACACTGATAAGACTTCAAATGGCCCTAACTTCTATACGGTACGTCCTATACCTATCAAAGTTTGCAACATACAAACGTTTGTAACTTTTTTTTGGAGCGTCATAAAACCTTGAAATTTTGTAACAATAAAGTACTCGAGCCTCTTGTCAATTTAATCTATCGCTCAAAGCTATGCTACCCTTGAGTCCCAAATCAAACACTGATAAAACTTCAAATGGCCCTAACTTCTATACGGTACGTCCTACACCTATCAAAGTTTGCAACATACAAATGCTTGTAACTTTTTACTGGAGCGTCATAAAACCTTGAAATTTTGTAACAATAAAGTACTCGAGCCTCTTGTCAATTTAAGCTATCGCTCAAAGCTATGCTACCCTTGAGTCCCAAATCAAACACTGATAAGACTTCAAATGGCCCTAACTTCTATACGGTACGTCCTACACCTATCAATGTTTGCAACATACAAATGCTTGTAACTTTTTAATGGAGCGTCATAAAACCTTCAAATTTTCTAACAATAAAGAACTCGAGCCTCTTGTCAATTTAAGCTATCGCTCAAAGCTATGCTACCCTTGAGTCCCAAATCAAACACTGATAAAACTTCAAATGGCCCTAACTTCTATACGGTCCGTCCTACACCTATCAAAGTTAGCAACATACAAATGCTTGTAAATTTTTACTTGAGCGTCATAAAACCTTGACATTTTGTTACAATAAAGTACTCGAGCCTCTTGTCAATTTAAGCTATCGCTCAAAGCAGTGCTACCCTTGAGTCCCAAATCAACCACTGATAATACTTCAAATGCCCTAAGTTCTATACGGTACGTCCTACACCTATCAAAGTTTGTAGCATACAAATGCTTGTAACTTTTTCCTGGAGCGTCATAAAACCTTGAAATTTTGTAACAATAAAGTACTCGAGCCTCTAGTCTATTTAAGCTATCGCTCAAAGCTATGCTACCCTTGAGTCCCAAATCAAACACTGATAAGACTTCAAATGGCCTTAACTTCTATACGGTACGTCCTACACCTATCAATGTTTGCAACATACAAATGCTTGTAACTTTTTACTGGAGCGTCATAAAACCTTGAAATTTTGTAACAATAAAGAACTCGAGTCTCTTGTCAATTTAAGCTATCGCTCAAAGCTATGCTACCTTTGAGTCCCAAATCAAACACTGATAAAACTTCAAATGGCCCTAACTTCTATACGGTACGTCCTACACCTATCAAAGTTTGCAACATACAAATGCTTGTAACTTTTTACTGGAGCGTCATAAAACCTTGAAATTTTGTAACAATAAAGTACTCGAGCCTCTTGTCAATTTAAGCTATCGCTCAAAGCAGTGCTACGCTTGAGTCCCAAAGCCAACACTGATAAGACTTCAAATGGCCCTAACTTCTATACGGTACGTCCTACACCTATCAATGTTTGCAACATACAAATGCTTGTAACTTTTTACTGGAGCGCCATAAAACCTTGAAATTTTGTAACAATAAAGAACTCGAGCCTCTTATCAATTTAAGCTATCGCTCAAAGCTATGCTACCCTTGAGTCCCAAATCAAACACTGATAAAACTTCAAATGGCCCTAACTTCTATACGGGACGTCCTACACCTATCAAAGTTTGCAACATACAAATGCTTGTAACTTTTTACTGGAGCGTCATAAAACCTTGAAATTTTGTAACAATAAAGTACTCGAGCCTCTTGTCAATTTAAGCTATCGCTCAAAGCTATACGACCCATGAGTCTAAAATAAAACACTGATAAGACTTCAAATGGCCCTAACTTCTATACGGTACGTCCTATACCTATCAAAGTTTGCAACATACAAACGTTTTTAACTTTTTTTTGGAGCGTCATAAAACCTTGAAATTTTGTAACAATAAAGTACTTGAGCCTCTTGTCAATTTAATCTATCGCTCAAAGCTATGCTACCCTTGAGTCCCAAATCAAACACTGATAAAACTTCAAATGGCCCTAACTTCTATACGGTACGTCCTACACCTATCAAAGTTTGCAACATACAAATGCTTGTAACTTTTTACTGGAGCGTCATAAAACCTTGAAATTTTGTAACAATAAAGTACTCGAGCCTCTTGTCAATTTAAGCTATCGCTCAAGGCTATGCTACCCTTGAGTCCCAAATCAAACACTGATAAGACTTCAAATGGTCCTAACTTCTATACGGTACGTCCTACACCTATCAATGTTTGCAACATACAAATGCTTGTAACTTTTTAATGGAGCGTCATAAAACCTTCAAATTTTCTAACAATAAAGAACTCGAGCCTCTTGTCAATTTAAGCTATCGCTCAAAGCTGTGCTACCCTTGAGTCACAAATCAAACACTGATAAAACTTCAAATGGCCCTAACTTCTATACGGTACGTCCTACACCTATCAAAGTTTGCAACATACAAATGCTTGTAACTTTTTACTGGAGCGTCATAAAACCTTGAAATTTTGTAACAATAAAGAACTCGAGCCTCTTGTCAATTTAAGCTATCGCTCAAAGCTATGCTACCCTTGAGTCCCAAATCAAACACTGATAAAACTTCAAATGGCCCTAACTTCTATACGGTCCGTCCTACACCTATCAAAGTTAGCAACATACAAATGCTTGTAAATTTTTACTTGAGCGTCATAAAACCTTGACATTTTGTTACAATAAAGTACTCGAGCCTCTTGTCAATTTAAGCTATCGCTCAAAGCAGTGCTACCCTTGAGTCCCAAATCAAACACTGATAATACTTCAAATGCCCTAAGTTCTATACGGTACGTCCTACACCTATCAAAGTTTGTAGCATACAAATGCTTGTAACTTTTTCCTGGAGCGTCATAAAACCTTGAAATTTTGTAACAATAAAGTACTCGAGCCTCTAGTCTATTTAAGCTATCGCTCAAAGCTATGCTACCCTTGAGTCCCAAATCAAACACTGATAAGACTTCAAATGGCCTTAACTTCTATACGGTACGTCCTACACCTATCAATGTTTGCAACATACAAATGCTTGTAACTTTTTACTGGAGCGTCATAAAACCTTGAAATTTTGTAACAATAAAGAACTCGAGTCTCTTGTCAATTTAAGCTATCGCTCAAAGCTATGCTACCTTTGAGTCCCAAATCAAACACTGATAAAACTTCAAATGGCCCTAACTTCTATACGGTACGTCCTACACCTATCAAAGTTTGCAACATACAAATGCTTGTAACTTTTTACTGGAGCGTCATAAAACCTTGAAATTTTGTAACAATAAAGTACTCGAGCCTCTTGTCAATTTAAGCTATCGCTCAAAGCAGTGCTACGCTTGAGTCCCAAAGCCAACACTGATAAGACTTCAAATGGCCCTAACTTCTATACGGTACGTCCTACACCTATCAATGTTTGCAACATACAAATGCTTGTAACTTTTTACTGGAGCGCCATAAAACCTTGAAATTTTGTAACAATAAAGAACTCGAGCCTCTTATCAATTTAAGCTATCGCTCAAAGCTATGCTACCCTTGAGTCCCAAATCAAACACTGATAAAACTTCAAATGGCCCTAACTTCTATACGGGACGTCCTACACCTATCAAAGTTTGCAACATACAAATGCTTGTAACTTTTTACTGGAGCGTCATAAAACCTTGAAATTTTGTAACAATAAAGTACTCGAGCCTCTTGTCAATTTAAGCTATCGCTCAAAGCTATACGACCCATGAGTCTAAAATAAAACACTGATAATACTTCAAATGGCCCTAACTTCTATACGGTACGTCCTATACCTATCAAAGTTTGCAACATACAAACGTTTGTAACTTTTTTTTTGGAGCGTCATAAAACCTTGAAATTTTGTAACAATAAAGTACTCGAGCCTCTTGTCAATTTAATCTATCGCTCAAAGCTATGCTACCCTTGAGTCCCAAATCAAACACTGATAAAACTTCAAATGGCCCTAACTTCTATACGGTACGTCCTACACCTATCAAAGTTTGCAACATACAAATGCTTGTAACTTTTTACTGGAGCGTCATAAAACCTTGAAATTTTGTAACAATAAAGTACTCGAGCCTCTTGTCAATTTAAGCTATCGCTCAAGGCTATGCTACCCTTGAGTCCCAAATCAAACACTGATAAGACTTCAAATGGTCCTAACTTCTATACGGTACGTCCTACACCTATCAATGTTTGCAACATACAAA